>OY776678.1:114409006-115624560 GCA_963675555.1 Leptura quadrifasciata
GTGAGTAGCATTATTAAACATAAAATTTTGAACGAAGGATAATGTTTCCATAGGTAGAGGACACAGAAACACAGTTTCCAAATCCTCAGATAATTGATAAAGCTCATCAGCAAACCATTGCACGCAGCTCTCACCTCGATAAGATTTATAAAATGATAAAGTGTCATCATACGAACATTTCATATAATATCCTATACTATAGGGAACATGTTTTTGGTACTTTTTTTCGTTTGATTTTTTATTTTCCTCACTTATCGGTTGTAATACACATTCCAAATCCGCATAAATCACGAATGGGGTAGCTTCCCTGTGTTTATAATTTTTAAAATGTACAATTTTGTTATCTTCATTAGGCAATCGAATTTTACAAAAGTTTTGGTTTTTACAGTCTTCAATATGCTTTTCCAATATTGTTTCAGTGTGGAAGTAATGCAAACATCGATCACAAAAATATTTCTTCCCATTATATTTAGATATCTGAGTTGACAGAAGACGAGATAAATTCTTTATCCAAACAAAATGATACCGCACTTGGTCAATTTGTTCATCTGCTCCACTATCATCTTCGTCGTAATATATATTCTGAATCATAAGTAAATTGACGTGTGTATTTTTCTTCTCGCTAGTTAGATATCCGGGTAACACTTTAAACTGCTTCTTTGTTTTATTTAATATGTATACATTAATCGATATATTGTTTTGTTTTTCAAATCTCGGTATTTGTCTAAAACCGATTGGAAATTGTATTCCAGTTAAATTGAGTACTTTTGAATAGTGTGGATATGATGAGATACGATGCGCAAATCCGTCACGAGCTGGATATAACGCAGAAACAACACTCCATATGAAGCATGCATCATCATCATTCTGAATATTCACGCATGCATGTTTATTCTTAATCACTTTCGGTAGCTCAATATATGACGATCCAAGTTGGGGTGTAAATTTGTTTATATTGACAGCCAGATTAACAATTTTTAACAATGTCCATCCACTATTTTTGCACTGGAAGTCCTCTAGATCAGCTAAAATTGGGTGTTGCACGTTTTCTAAGAACCATTTATTCAAATCTGTATCTTTATATATAGGCACATTCCTAGTATTCATATATTTGGATTCGTGTATTACATCTTCAGCTTTATTAATTGTGAATTCACCACAAAACACCGTGTTGACCTTAATAAACCCATTCTTTTTGAGAGCATTTATAATACGTCTTCGAAAGATGGTTTTACAATCCTCTAAAAACAATTTAGGATCCATATGTTTCAAATTTGCAATAACACCAGTTCTAATACGACCACCAAATGCAGAATTCACGTCGCTCCATTTTACACGACAACTCGCTGTTTGTTTTCTTTTATTATCTTGATAGCCATCTCCAGTAATTTGCAAAGACTTGAACATTTCACGAAAGCTTTTAATTTGTCCAATAGAAGTTGTTAAATGTTGTCTTTCACCCAAACTTTTGGCAGATTTGAGCAAAGAATTTAAACGTCTACTTGATCTATTACACTCCTTAATACCCAGTTGAATGTCTAATATGTTTCCAGATTCGGATTTTGCAAGCATAGCGGTAATATTTTTAACCATTACTAAAGCTGTACTACTAGACATGTTGATGAGATTTCAACAATTTCAGGTGTTTACAAGGCAAACAGTTAGGACACACTAATATGATGCAACTGCAACTACTTATTATATATAGTTCAATATAAGTCGCCTGACAATAATTTTCCAGCAGCGGTGTAGAGCGTGCTGTATTGTGATATTTTGCCTCTGTTTCAATATAAGCGAGTCGAAATAAATTCTCACGTCTTAAAGCTACTAATGTTCGACTAACAATGATGACCTTTCAGGGGAGGATTATGTATATAAATATGTTCAGAAGTTCTGCTTTGGTGACTTCGGTGACATATAACCTAATCACAAACACACCTGTAACAAAAAAATATCTGTAAAAATATCGTTCTCATGTTGCATAATATTTAATAAAGTTTGATTAGAGGAGCGCGTCAATGACGTAAATTAATTTTTAAAACTAAACTGGTGATGTTGTTTATCTAATCGGATTGTCGACAATTGGGACACTAATGCGGATATACCTGACTCTTATTATGGTGACTGCCTCTTTTGTAGGGAGGACTAAAGGACACCAAGAGTCGATACTGACTCCATGTAGAAGTGCGTTGCATAGCCGTATTATCGACTTTTTACATCAATCTCAGCGAGATGATAACCAATTAGAAAAACATTCTAGAATCTGAATAATAAATATCTTCAATAGACAACGTTACTATATTTTTACGCTGTCATACGTTCTTAAATAACTTTGATCAATGTTATTATTCTTACCACAAACTTTGTTCCAATAGACCACCTGCCGTGGTATATAGCATCGAATCGGAACTATGCCATCAGAGTGCTAAGAGTAAAGTTTATGCCAAGAAAAATACCATTCACTAAAGAAAAAAATTAATTTTGTTGATAGCATGGACGCTTGAAACTATTCAATATTATCTATGATGACGGCGACAGATTAGCGTTTTTTAATCATTTATGGACTACACACAGTCTTATACTTACTTTACTTGACACTTACCTCAATGAATACAGCCTTCCTTGTAAATGGGTTAGACTAACACATAGGCTCTTCACCCTGCGAGCTATTGACGACTTATAAGGGCCCAATAAACATTCAAGTGCTTGATTCCGCTCATTAAAACACATACATATAGAGTTTCTTCTTACTACATACATATATCGTTGTCTATCTGAAAAACAGGAAGGTAATATTATCAAACTTAAATAGTCTTTAAAAATAGTGTGCTTTGGTATAATGTGTCATTACGTTCTCTTATCATCTATTTATAATTTGTGCTATTATTAATACATGTACACGATAAACTTCACATCACCACGCTTAGACTGTTCAAGAAGTTAGAGCAGTTTCAAAACACAAATATATTATATGAAAAGGTAAAAGAAGATAAAATGATTGAATTTATTATATTTTCGGAAATATATAACATATATATTATGAGCTATGCAATCATTAATTACGTATCAAATTGCCTGCGGATAACCCCAAAGCTTATAATAAATATAGTAAAATTTCTTGAAGGTGCGATGTTTAAGTGATTTTTCTATAAGCGACAATATATTAAATAGAATAACACAATACACTTCAGAAATCATTAACAACTGTTGCATATGTATTGACTCGCATTTTGGTTCTATATGAGGATCTAGACCAGAAAAACGGTTACTTTTAGGCAAAAATCTATAAAATCGGTATTTTTCAGGTTAAGTTCTGACAGAAAATAAATCAGACTGAAAACGTCTACCTCCCAGTCTATCAAAGGATAACATATTTATTATATCAGGTATGTCACGCGTTATAATAAATAAGACGTATATTAAAAGCATCATACATATAATATAAAACAAAAAAAACTCAAAAGATAGCTAGCTGTAAAACTAGAAATTGTTTTATTCAATAAGTTATTATCATGCAAAGAACAAAATAAACATCATTTCTCTTTACACTTTTGCGGTATAAAATATAGCAGAAGAAAATATTTTCTCAAACATTGCATTATTTTTACATTAGAATTGATTATAATAAAAGATTATCGTTATTAACGTTATAAAATATTCAAAATCAAATCATTTGAAGTTAGCAATTCTAAACAAATATAAATCGATAACTAATAATAGGGATTTATTATAATATCGTGGTATCAACAGCATATTTTTAGGTACCTAATAAGATTCCTAATAGTATATAAAATATATAACATTACATTATGCAATTGATAAATAATTATTTTAAATTAAAAGTAATATTTTTTCAATGAGTGTATTTAATTTTAATATCTAAGACGTACCTATAATTGTGAAAACTCACGTGTATGCAACAAATCAATCAGCGAGCGAATGAATTGTCTGCTCTTATTATAGGAGTAAACTGTTAAATAGCTAGATATGAGTAGAAAACAAACTGCATAGACTTAAACGAAAACACAAACTAAAGTAATCGAGCTCTGTCCGCTTATTTTTATAGTAATAATATCGCCCCAGGCAAGAGGAACACCTGCATGTCAATTAATACGGCGTTATACTACAATGCAGCGACTTGTGCCAGCATGTCGGGAGCAATAGAGAGGGGTTTTTATTACTAGATACATATAATCACTAAAACATATTTTTAATGTAATGCGGTTCTAGAATAATGCATTCGCCGTAATATATCATCAAAGTTTACATATTAATGAACAATTAACATCATTTCCTCTAAACGAAACAATAAATTCTTTATGTTTGAAACATTATAATTATAAATAGCTACTTTTATATTAAAATAAGACTAAGAAATGAGATATATACTATAAAAACCATTTATTCGAACGATCTGACAATATAAATATGGCTATGTGCAAAAATATTATAATAATAATACATATATCTACATATTATCAAATAATAATTTAAATATTTTTATTATCAATGATACTAATGAAGTTTATGTATAATAGTAAAATGTTATTACCTTGCGTAACTTTAATGGTCACTTCGATAAGAAAGATCAAGAAGTTCGTACCATTTATATATTTGTGTTGGGGGTTTGCGTCATTTGGTTTTTTTCTACCATTCACGATAAAACACTTGTCAATAATCGTATAAGCAATAAATATATCTACAATTTTCTTGACTTTTCAACAACAAATGCGATGAGATACGTTTCGCGAAACAGTTAGGTTTGATCAGGTTTCGCGAAACCTGATCAAACCTAACTGTTTCGCGAAACTTGATCTAACCCAACTGTCCGTCTGTCCACCTGCTTCTGTCCGTCTGGTATGGGTAATTAATAGTAATTAGCCGCAATAAATAAGACTATTTCAACATTAAATAATCATTTATTTGATGTCTTACAGTGCAAACGTATCTCATCGCATTTGTTGTTGAAAAGTCAAGAAAATTGTAGATATATTTATTGCTTATACGATTATTGACAAGTGTTTTATCGTGAATGGTAGAAAAAAACCAAATGACGCAAACCCCCAACACAAATATATAAATGGTACGAACTTCTTGATCTTTCTTATCGAAGTGACCATTAAAGTTACGCAAGGTAATAACATTTTACTATTATACATAAACTTCATTAGTATCATTGATAATAAAAATATTTAAATTATTATTTGATAATATGTAGATATATGTATTATTATTATAATATTTTTGCACATAGCCATATTTATATTGTCAGATCGTTCGAATAAATGGTTTTTATAGTATATATCTCATTTCTTAGTCTTATTTTAATATAAAAGTAGCTATTTATAATTATAATGTTTCAAACATAAAGAATTTATTGTTTCGTTTAGAGGAAATGATGTTAATTGTTCATTAATATGTAAACTTTGATGATATATTACGGCGAATGCATTATTCTAGAACCGCATTACATTAAAAATATGTTTTAGTGATTATATGTATCTAGTAATAAAAACCCCTCTCTATTGCTCCCGACATGCTGGCACAAGTCGCTGCATTGTAGTATAACGCCGTATTAATTGACATGCAGGTGTTCCTCTTGCCTGGGGCGATATTATTACTATAAAAATAAGCGGACAGAGCTCGATTACTTTAGTTTGTGTTTTCGTTTAAGTCTATGCAGTTTGTTTTCTACTCATATCTAGCTATTTAACAGTTTACTCCTATAATAAGAGCAGACAATTCATTCGCTCGCTGATTGATTTGTTGCATACACGTGAGTTTTCACAATTATAGGTACGTCTTAGATATTAAAATTAAATACACTCATTGAAAAAATATTACTTTTAATTTAAAATAATTATTTATCAATTGCATAATGTAATGTTATATATTTTATATACTATTAGGAATCTTATTAGGTACCTAAAAATATGCTGTTGATACCACGATATTATAATAAATCCCTATTATTAGTTATCGATTTATATTTGTTTAGAATTGCTAACTTCAAATGATTTGATTTTGAATATTTTATAACGTTAATAACGATAATCTTTTATTATAATCAATTCTAATGTAAAAATAATGCAATGTTTGAGAAAATATTTTCTTCTGCTATATTTTATACCGCAAAAGTGTAAAGAGAAATGATGTTTATTTTGTTCTTTGCATGATAATAACTTATTGAATAAAACAATTTCTAGTTTTACAGCTAGCTATCTTTTGAGTTTTTTTTGTTTTATATTATATGTATGATGCTTTTAATATACGTCTTATTTATTATAACGCGTGACATACCTGATATAATAAATATGTTATCCTTTGATAGACTGGGAGGTAGACGTTTTCAGTCTGATTTATTTTCTGTCAGAACTTAACCTGAAAAATACCGATTTTATAGATTTTTGCCTAAAAGTAACCGTTTTTCTGGTCTAGATCCTCATATAGAACCAAAATGCGAGTCAATACATATGCAACAGTTGTTAATGATTTCTGAAGTGTATTGTGTTATTCTATTTAATATATTGTCGCTTATAGAAAAATCACTTAAACATCGCACCTTCAAGAAATTTTACTATATTTATTATAAGCTTTGGGGTTATCCGCAGGCAATTTGATACGTAATTAATGATTGCATAGCTCATAATATATATGTTATATATTTCCGAAAATATAATAAATTCAATCATTTTATCTTCTTTTACCTTTTCATATAATATATTTGTGTTTTGAAACTGCTCTAACTTCTTGAACAGTCTAAGCGTGGTGATGTGAAGTTTATCGTGTACATGTATTAATAATAGCACAAATTATAAATAGATGATAAGAGAACGTAATGACACATTATACCAAAGCACACTATTTTTAAAGACTATTTAAGTTTGATAATATTACCTTCCTGTTTTTCAGATAGACAACGATATATGTATGTAGTAAGAAGAAACTCTATATGTATGTGTTTTAATGAGCGGAATCAAGCACTTGAATGTTTATTGGGCCCTTATAAGTCGTCAATAGCTCGCAGGGTGAAGAGCCTATGTGTTAGTCTAACCCATTTACAAGGAAGGCTGTATTCATTGAGGTAAGTGTCAAGTAAAGTAAGTATAAGACTGTGTGTAGTCCATAAATGATTAAAAAACGCTAATCTGTCGCCGTCATCATAGATAATATTGAATAGTTTCAAGCGTCCATGCTATCAACAAAATTAATTTTTTTCTTTAGTGAATGGTATTTTTCTTGGCATAAACTTTACTCTTAGCACTCTGATGGCATAGTTCCGATTCGATGCTATATACCACGGCAGGTGGTCTATTGGAACAAAGTTTGTGGTAAGAATAATAACATTGATCAAAGTTATTTAAGAACGTATGACAGCGTAAAAATATAGTAACGTTGTCTATTGAAGATATTTATTATTCAGATTCTAGAATGTTTTTCTAATTGGTTATCATCTCGCTGAGATTGATGTAAAAAGTCGATAATACGGCTATGCAACGCACTTCTACATGGAGTCAGTATCGACTCTTGGTGTCCTTTAGTCCTCCCTACAAAAGAGGCAGTCACCATAATAAGAGTCAGGTATATCCGCATTAGTGTCCCAATTGTCGACAATCCGATTAGATAAACAACATCACCAGTTTAGTTTTAAAAATTAATTTACGTCATTGACGCGCTCCTCTAATCAAACTTTATTAAATATTATGCAACATGAGAACGATATTTTTACAGATATTTTTTTGTTACAGGTGTGTTTGTGATTAGGTTATATGTCACCGAAGTCACCAAAGCAGAACTTCTGAACATATTTATATACATAATCCTCCCCTGAAAGGTCATCATTGTTAGTCGAACATTAGTAGCTTTAAGACGTGAGAATTTATTTCGACTCGCTTATATTGAAACAGAGGCAAAATATCACAATACAGCACGCTCTACACCGCTGCTGGAAAATTATTGTCAGGCGACTTATATTGAACTATATATAATAAGTAGTTGCAGTTGCATCATATTAGTGTGTCCTAACTGTTTGCCTTGTAAACACCTGAAATTGTTGAAATCTCATCAACATGTCTAGTAGTACAGCTTTAGTAATGGTTAAAAATATTACCGCTATGCTTGCAAAATCCGAATCTGGAAACATATTAGACATTCAACTGGGTATTAAGGAGTGTAATAGATCAAGTAGACGTTTAAATTCTTTGCTCAAATCTGCCAAAAGTTTGGGTGAAAGACAACATTTAACAACTTCTATTGGACAAATTAAAAGCTTTCGTGAAATGTTCAAGTCTTTGCAAATTACTGGAGATGGCTATCAAGATAATAAAAGAAAACAAACAGCGAGTTGTCGTGTAAAATGGAGCGACGTGAATTCTGCATTTGGTGGTCGTATTAGAACTGGTGTTATTGCAAATTTGAAACATATGGATCCTAAATTGTTTTTAGAGGATTGTAAAACCATCTTTCGAAGACGTATTATAAATGCTCTCAAAAAGAATGGGTTTATTAAGGTCAACACGGTGTTTTGTGGTGAATTCACAATTAATAAAGCTGAAGATGTAATACACGAATCCAAATATATGAATACTAGGAATGTGCCTATATATAAAGATACAGATTTGAATAAATGGTTCTTAGAAAACGTGCAACACCCAATTTTAGCTGATCTAGAGGACTTCCAGTGCAAAAATAGTGGATGGACATTGTTAAAAATTGTTAATCTGGCTGTCAATATAAACAAATTTACACCCCAACTTGGATCGTCATATATTGAGCTACCGAAAGTGATTAAGAATAAACATGCATGCGTGAATATTCAGAATGATGATGATGCATGCTTCATATGGAGTGTTGTTTCTGCGTTATATCCAGCTCGTGACGGATTTGCGCATCGTATCTCATCATATCCACACTATTCAAAAGTACTCAATTTAACTGGAATACAATTTCCAATCGGTTTTAGACAAATACCGAGATTTGAAAAACAAAACAATATATCGATTAATGTATACATATTAAATAAAACAAAGAAGCAGTTTAAAGTGTTACCCGGATATCTAACTAGCGAGAAGAAAAATACACACGTCAATTTACTTATGATTCAGAATATATATTACGACGAAGATGATAGTGGAGCAGATGAACAAATTGACCAAGTGCGGTATCATTTTGTTTGGATAAAGAATTTATCTCGTCTTCTGTCAACTCAGATATCTAAATATAATGGGAAGAAATATTTTTGTGATCGATGTTTGCATTACTTCCACACTGAAACAATATTGGAAAAGCATATTGAAGACTGTAAAAACCAAAACTTTTGTAAAATTCGATTGCCTAATGAAGATAACAAAATTGTACATTTTAAAAATTATAAACACAGGGAAGCTACCCCATTCGTGATTTATGCGGATTTGGAATGTGTATTACAACCGATAAGTGAGGAAAATAAAAAATCAAACGAAAAAAAGTACCAAAAACATGTTCCCTATAGTATAGGATATTATATGAAATGTTCGTATGATGACACTTTATCATTTTATAAATCTTATCGAGGTGAGAGCTGCGTGCAATGGTTTGCTGATGAGCTTTATCAATTATCTGAGGATTTGGAAACTGTGTTTCTGTGTCCTCTACCTATGGAAACATTATCCTTCGTTCAAAATTTTATGTTTAATAATGCTACTCACTGTCATATTTGTGAAGCAATCTTTAAACCTAACGATAAGAAAGTGCGAGATCACTGTCATTTCACTGGGAAATACCGAGGCCCTGCCCACGAAGCCTGTAACCTAAATTTTCAAGATAGTCACGCGGTACCAGTTGTTTTCCACAATTTAAGCAATTATGATGCTTTTTTTATAATTGAACAGATTGCTACAGCGATTGAGGGGAGAATAGAATTACTACCTATAAACAAAGAAAGATATATATCATTTACTAAACATGTATCTGAAAGACTTATTAAATTTAGATTTATAGACTCCTTTAGATTTATGGCTTCTCCATTAGATGTGTTAGCTTCTTATTTAGAAAATTTTCATATATTAAAACGCGAATTCCATTATTTATCTTGTGATCAACTTAATTTACTGACTCGAAAAGGTGTATTTCCATATGACTTTATAGACTCCTTTGAAAAGTTAAATTATTCAGAATTACCTGCTAAATCAGATTTTTATAATAAATTAGACGATAGAAATATTAGCGATGAGGATTATAGACATGCGCAGAACATATGGAATACATTTAAATGCCATAATTTAGGAGACTATGGTGATTTATATCTAAAAACCGATATTTTATTACTAGCGGAAATTTTTGAACAATTCAGACAAAGCTGTCGCAAAACATATCAACTAGACCCCGCGAATTACTATACATTACCTGGATATGCGTGGGAATGTATGCTTAAATATACTAAAGTTGATTTAGAGCTTCTTACGGATATAGATAAGATTTTATTCATAGAACGAGGTATTCGCGGTGGACTAAGCCAATGCTCAAAGCGCTATGCGAAGGCTAATAATAAATATATGTCTGATTATAATCCATCTAAATTTAGTAATTATTTAATGTATTACGACATAAATAACCAATATGGCTGGTCAATGGAACAGAATCTGCCTTATGGCGGTTTCGAGTGGGTTGAATATTTGGAAAATTTTAATGTAACGTCTATTACAGATGATTCGACAGAAGGTTATATTCTTGAAGTAGATCTGGAATATCCCGAGATGTTACACGATGCACATAAAGATTTACCACTATGTGCTGAACATAAGTCACCACCGGGGTCAAGAGAACAAAAACTGATGGCCACGTTATGTAATAAAACACGATATATAATTCATTATAGGAATTTGAAGCAGGCTTTAGCACTGGGTGTGACGCTTACAAGGATTCATAGAATTTTAAAATTCAAACAGTCACCTTGGTTAAAAAAATATATAGATTTAAATACAAAATTACGCGCAAACGCAAAAAACGAGTTTGAAAAAAATTTATTTAAACTTATGAACAATGCTGTTTTCGGAAAAACTATGGAGAATATACGCAAGCATAGTAATGTTAAATTAGTTACTAAATGGGATGGACGATATGCTGCGGAAGCATTGATTTCTAAACCAGAATTTAAGTCTGCATGTATATTTAATGAGAATCTCGTCGCCATAGAATTAAACAAAACAGAAATTTATTTTAATAAGCCCATATATGTTGGTATGTGTATATTAGATTTGGCTAAAACAACTATTTATAGTTTCCACTATGATTATATGAGAAGAGAGTTTGGTGAGAACTGCAGTATTTTATATACAGACACTGATAGTTTGATATATGAAATAAATATCGATGATATATACCCGTCAATCAAACGCGACGCACTTAAATATTTTGACACCAGTGACTATCCTGAAGATAATGTTTATGGTATACCTCGTGTTAATAAAAAGGTCATTGGTTTAATGAAAGACGAACAGAATGGATCTATAATGACGGAATTTGTAGGACTTAGATCTAAAATGTACGCAGTTAGAGTTCAAGGAATAGACAAAACCAAAAAAATAAAAGGTATAAAAAAATCAATAGTTAAAAATAAAATTACTTTTGATGATTACACAGAATGTTTATATAACTCAACTGAAAAAACAGTAAATCAAAATTTAATTAAATCTGAAAAGTACTCAGTTAATACTATCACGCAAACCAAAATTGCTTTAAGCCCTCACGATGACAAAAGATATTTACTTAAGGATTCGTTTGAAACTTTACCATGGGGGTCATTATACTATAATGGACATGTAATAAAATATTCTATGATATATGTAATATGTTAATCAATATATTAATTAGCCTAATAAAAATTTATATTGTTGTATGAATTTTTTCTAAATTATTTATATAGTTTCTAAGTTCTATTATATACCGTTAATTATTTTAGTTAATATAAAATATGGTTTAATTCTATTTCCTTTGCAATTTCATCTTGGGTTGCTCTTGTACTCTGTATATATTTGTTTGTTAAACTTTTCTATAAATTATGTAAAATTGTATATTATTACTGTATTTAGCTATACTTAGGCAATTACTTAATGAACGTTTATTTGTAAATAAAGTAGTATTACTATATATTATGGTTGATAATTGCTGTACTTAATTTTCAAAAATAATAAGTATATGATTTGTTAATGTATAACACGTATAGCCCTATGTTTTAAAATTATATATTTAGATATCTATCTATTCCCCATGATGTGTGTTCCTATATTATTACTAAATAAAATAAAATTGTGTGCGACTGAAACATTGTATTTTATTTCATATTAACCATCGTTCCCAACATCCCTAATCCCATTATATCAAATTATATGTTGTAACCACACACTAAACATATTAATCTAATATATATTCTCTAGTATCATATCCTCGAATATAATTCATTATATAAAGTATAATTTATCAACAGTTTACTATATTATATGCAGCGAAAAGTGTATATGAGCAAGGGTATCCTTATACCTATGTAACCCCTGTCTAGTATGCTTGTATAAAACAATGTCAAAGAAGTATCGTGATGTCTCAACGATATGACGTTTGTCTTACAATCAAATCACCCTGCTTGGTTTTTTATTCATTATAAAGCTAAAATGACCATACCTAATTTCACGAATCTCGGGCTAACCAGTCAGAAGCTTGTATAAGTATACGTTTAATTAACACCACCCGCTTTCATTGAAATAACACCGACTGAGACATCTTCTCTAATTAACAGCTACGCGACGTCTCCGTTTGATATATGTTGACAAAGGTGACGACGGCTTCCTTTGACATGTGCCGATAAAGAGAGCGTATTGCCCCTAACCCACTCGTTCTCATTGTCTCGAATCCACCTGTTCTCATTGTCCCGAACGAAAATTCTGCAAAATGAACCTCCATAAGAAAATACATGGGAAATTGCTGTTGAACTCTTATAGCCTATCTACTACTGTCTCTACAGGAGATGAAGCCTTTATAATAAATGAAAGAGTATTTTTGGGAGTTGTTTTCTTGTAACCATGTTTCGGTGAGTATTATTATGTACGGCAGGTTTTCTAGTTCAGTTAACCATACCTCAATTTCTTCAAATTTATGTACTAAGCTACGGTTTGCATAATATAGATAGAGGCAGAATGCAGAATTTGCTTGGTACCTTACGTATGTGGTTCTCGGTCTTATCTAGTTTTCCTGTTCCATGTCTCGTGCTTTTTTAAAAAGGTTCTGGTTATATTAAGGTAAGTTGATTTATTGAAGTAGATCGCTTTACTAGGTCCTTGTAGTCCCACACCATCTGTTTTTAAATCCCGAATTTCTTTTCGTCTCTGCACAATCTTACATTTTACTTCTATATTTCTACATTTTACAATTATTGGTGTAAGTAGTTTTTCATCCCTTGGTATAATTAGCTTACTTATTTGTACGTCATTTCCTCAATTTCAAGTTCATACCATCCATTATTTATTTTTAAATATCTTCTCTATTGATCTGCTATCTTTGAGAACTATACCATGAATCACAATATTAAGCCGTATGTTTTCTTGTTCTTCAATATTAATTTTTTTCTACAGTTGTTCGACCCTCCTTTGAATATTTTCTAGTTGATCACAATATCTTTGGTACACTATTTCATATATTTCATTTACTTCTTTTAGTAAATTCATTTTAAGTCTTCAGTTGTTCTTTTCATCAGTTTGTTTTTCTAGCACATGGCGAGTTATTCTCAATTCATTATTTTGCTTTTGTTGCACCATCAACTTTATTTTGTTTTTTGGATTCGTGTAATTTTCGTCTTGGTTAATTTTGAGCATGGTAAACAATACTAGTTGCCATAGAGAGACCTTTACAAAGTATTGAATACTCATTGTCTTTCAGTTTTTGTCAGTCACCATACTTGCATGTCTCCATGTTTGAGGTTGTATATTTACTTATTAGTTACTAATTAGTAGTATACTAATTACTGTACGTTAATTAGTTGATAAATAAATCAGTGGTTAATGTTATTTGTGTTACAATACACCCACCCATTACATAAATCCTACATATTTTTAACGCAAACAAAGCATGTCCCTTTTTAACGAAATTAATGTGATAACATAGTAAGAAGCCGATTTAATGCGAATAAAATGATGGAGTTCCAAGCATGCGAAACGGAACGCACTGTATATAGATAATCCATAATAAAATTTTCGCTTCCATACGTTTTTCTTTTCAATTATATCACGCCGTCTTAAAAATATTCAAATAACTTTTAATCTAAATTTCAAACAGACTCTGTCAGGTAATTAAAAATTAAACGTGATTATTTTTATTAAGAATAACTCATAATTACGAAAAATGTTGTCCCACGAGCTCGAAGAATCAAGTAATAATTTTATTCTGTAATTTACTACGGCTATCGCGTAAAAAGTTTAATTTCCCTTTGCTTATTCTTAGCGTGAAAATGTATAAGAAACTTTCAAAGGGGGAATAACACTGTTCAGAGAATAAAATTCTTGCTAACTAGTGACAAAACAAAAGTTATATTCACAGGGGAATATAGGAAAGCTACATAAAAATATTTGCCATTAAAGTCACGTTAAAAACTAAGGGAAATTCTGCGTAAAAATAATGATTGAAATATCCATTTTAAATTAACTTGTTTTTATTCACGGCTAAATCTTTAGTCAAAAATTAAACTCAAAGTTCTTGAGGAAACACGGACATTTTATTTCGCTCCAACATTTCAATTGGAATTGCGTTAATCTCTGCCGCTTGTTGCAAAACACTTTTGGCTTTAAGTAGCCCCATACAAGGAAATCACAAACTGAGAGATCCGGCGAACGTGCCGGCCAGTTGATATCCTCAAATTCCGAAATGACATGAACAGGAAACATTCTTCACAAAATTGTTCTTATCATAGTGTGGGAACTGTCTCCGTCCTACTGAAACCATTTTTTAAATCCATATCAACATTACGAGGTTGTTTTTCCAAGTTACGCAATGTTTGTTGATAACGTTGTTATGCAACAGTAACCGTCAAGTCATTTTCTAACTAATTAACTAAAGCTCAGTCTGACTGGGACTATTACAAAAATTTACCTCCCTAGCCCTAAAAAACGAAAAGAAAGCATACTACAAATATAAATTTGAGCATTGTAACACAAGACAGATGTGAAAAGAGGTTAAACATCAATAACAAGCAAAACAGATCTATTCCAGCAGAAATAAGTAATATTAATGACATTAATCACGATATGCGATGTGAAGCAACGTAAAGCGCGGTTAGTAGTTGGATGGGTGACCGTTATACAACCTTAGGCGAGGGTTGTATAGGGGATATACCATCCTTCGGAGGGGATGTAAAGCTGTCGGTCCCTTGTCTATTAAATGTTAGGCAAGTAAAAGATCCCTATTCTTCTTAGACGGCGTTAAATAAATGTATAAAAAAAAATTCAAACTAATTGATAATCGTACTGTAGCTAAATACATTCAGAAATAACATCGATTGCAACTGGTAAAGACGATCTCAATATTATTATGATAAACTTATGCTGTCCCTATATTACACATTCATTACGCACATCACAAATTCGAGAAATTTGGAAGACTATTTCCCACTGAAATGGAAACATGCTATCATAATTTCGATTCCGAAAGTTGATGAACCGACTGAATTTAAACACTTAAGGTCAATTAGTATTCTTCCAACATCATGTTCAAGGTTCAAATGTGCTTTTAGAAGGCGGAATATTAAACATAATATTTTTAGTCGCAAACTCCTCTATAAATCCTTATTTTACTATAAGGAAAGTAACCAGACTGCAATCAAAGTTACAAATCTGGCGCGTTAAGTGTAATAATTGCATATTACCATCAAAACGCTAATGCTTCGATTGCAACAAACACCAGCCGAAAGTCTGATCCTACTTATTTGTAACTTTGATTGCATGTTACTTTCCTTATAGTAAAATAAGGATTTATAGAGGAGTTTGCGACTAAAAATATTATGTTTAATCATGTTCAAGGTATTTGAAAAAATCATTAACCAACAAGTTCGGGAGTATATCAATCAATACTATATCTTACCGGACAATCAGTCTGGTTTTCCACTAGCTTAGAGTTGCAATACTGCAAATTTGCAAATAACAGACAACATTCTCGATGCAGCTGACAAAGGGAAGCTAATGGCTCTAGTATTGCTGAATTATACTAAAGCCTTCGATACTCTTAATCACAAACTCTTGATGACAATTCTGAACTTTATCGGCTTGGACAAAAAAGCCATTAATCTTCTAAAGGAACTGATAAATAGCAATTGATTAGTTCCTTTACCTATAACGGTGGGAGTACCACAAGATTCTATTTTAGGACCTTTGCTCTTTACAATATACACCAGTAACTTTAACAGCTATCTAAAATATTCAAAAAATGCATATGTACCCAGATGACACTCAAACATACTATAGCTTTGAATCTACCGAATATCAATTGGCACTTGCTAAAATTACTAGTGGTTTAGAATCGATGTGTTCCATTTCTCGTGAACATCACTTTGCTAATTAACCCGACTAAATCTGCCGTTATAATTTTTAGAAGCAAATCTTCTTGTGTCAGAATTGAACATGACATTGATTTACAAATCAATAATACGAATATTCCACTCACAAACAATGCACGTAACCTTGGTGTTATAGACCGGGGGTTAGCGACAGATTTTTGGCCGTGATTTTAATCAGTATGCCTTTCAGAGGGCATTACGCTAAAGCAGCCTTACTAAAATCGTACCAAAACATATAGTTTACGAACAACTGGAGACCTATTTTTCCATAGGAAGAACCCAGGATGACTCTTTGATATTCATATCACTTATTATCATGAGAATTTACGTAGCATAATGGCCTCTGAAAGGCATACTGGCTAAAATCACGGCCAAAAATCTGCTAACCCCCGGTCTATTATTTTAGATAACTTATAGATATAAAATTTATGTCTCAAATTGTTTGAAAAAGGCTTACTATAAAGACTTCTGTTTCCTTACAGATCTTACTTATCTCGGAATATTAAAGCCTTACTATGTGAAACTCTTGTGTCATCAACTTCGACTTGATTTGAATTTATATTTCATTATATTATGACATGATTTACTTTTGAAAATGGATACTTCATTTTATTATCTAACAATAATCGTACAGCAGATATAAAAGTATTTTTGAATTGTAATTATTATTAATTGATCACGAAACATTCTTTTTACTTAAACACAAAATATTGCATTATTACATAAACAGAACTAACCTATTTATTTTCAGTTTACCCTCTACAGGATTGCAAATAAATGTATTTCCTAAACTCACCATTACCTCTGGTTCATAATGATGTCTTCGTGGTTTCCCCGGTTGAGATAAACGGCTCCGGGGATGGCTAATAGACAAAGAAGAAGAATTAGGAACACTTCTAATCCTCGTTTACCCCTATCTACAAAATCGCCGTTGAACACGTAGGGGTTCTCTACTGAAGGAAGACCGTTCTGAAACAAACAAACAAATTCCGATCGTTAGGACCTTTGTTCTATTTATCTAAACTTGTTTGTCGGAGAACAGTTTAAATAAGAAGGCTATTAATGTATTGTGATCATCTTTGAGCCGCAGATAATAGATTTTTTATATTATTATTTCAATTTGTAATTTTTTATGTTGATTTATTTACAATGTTTGGAAATGTTTTTAAACGCCCTTTGGGTCACCGGAATGACTCTCTTAATTTTAGGAGATCTAGATTTGCTTGAGTAAAAGAGGCGGCGCCCTACAGTTTACATCGGGATCCGAACCACTTCTTGTGGATAATTCATAACTGAAGATTACTTTGCAAAAAGTGGGGCTCGAACCCGCATCAACAAGAGATGCTTAACAGTAAAACCCCCGATGATTTTAAAATGGTTAGCGTAACGCGCGTCGAGTAGTATATTCTAGTATGCCGTTTAAATGTTTTAGCGTTTAGTTCTTCTATCTGTCGTGTTGCTAAATAAATATTGTTTTTATTAAAAATTCATGTTCAGTTACGAAAAGGAAAAACTATGAATTACCAAAGGCCTCATTACATCAATTAGGAATAGCGTCAAAATGAAACAAGCAGTTAACGAGGATAAATATAATATAGAAAAATGAAAGAATGGGAAAATATAAAGACTTTAGAAATAAAACTAACAATTTGATAAAAAAAGCAAAAAAAGAATATTACATTGATGAAATTATGGAGAACAAAAATAATATAAAAAAGGTCTGGGTTATAGTAAAAGAATATTCAAATAAACATAAATATAATAATAAAATAGTAATTAAACAAGATGAAAAAACCATAACATTTGACGGTGAGGTAAGCGAAACCTTTAATAATTTTTTTGTAAACGTGGTGAAATCTATGGCAGAGAAAATAAAGTTAACAAACAATTAGAGCGCCGATGATTAAATTATTGAAATATTTTTTTCTCTCAAATCAAGTACAGAGACAGAGGCAATGAAAAATTTAATAAAACCAAAAAATTGCAGTGCATCCGAATATGACGGTCTTTTCAGCAAAATACTCAAAACAATAAAATCAGAAATTACAAAGCCACTATGATATATTATTAATTTGAGCTTTGTAGATGTGAAGTTCCATCTGCACTAAAAATCTCAATTGCAACTCCAATATATAAAGACAGAGACAGGACCATAGTGAGCAAATGTGTTTAAAAACTAATTTAAACGATTACTTATATCATAATAAAATACTATCTTGTAATCAATATGGTTTTAGGGAGAATTTAAGCACTGAGGATGCAATATCTAGGGTCACTAGGACATTATATAAGTCCCTTGGTCCCTTGATAATGGCAAAAAACAGATTTCGATATTTTTAAATTTAGCCAAGGCGTTTGATACGGTGTCTCACTATATATTAATTGATAAACTAGAGTATAATGGAATACAAGGGGCGCCAAATAACTTGTTCAGGGGGGAAGACAGTGTGCCAAAATTGGTGAAATAAAAAGTAATTTTGAACGTATTCCATTTGGAATTCCACAAGGTACGGTCCGTGGACCCATCCTATTTAACATATATGTTAACGAATTGCTTCACTTAAATGTTGATAGGAATTTAGTTGCTTATGCCGATGACACTATTCTTTTAATCGAGGATACCTCTTGGGAACCGGTATTTTCCAAGCCAGTGGTAGAATTTTCAAAAATGCAACAATGGCTTTTAGAAAATCTATTAACAGTAAATATGAATAAAACTAAATTTATGTGTTTTGGTCTATATAACAATTGTATTCCATACATGAACATTCTAAACCTCCATGTTTATCGAAAAACAAACTCGACTGCAAATATACAGAAATACGCCATTACACAAAAAAATGAAATATTTGGGAATGATTATTGATCAAAATTTAAAATGGACTAAGCATTTTTAATCTCAATAACAATAAAATAGAGAAACTTGCGTGGAAATTCTATCATCTTCGAATTATTATTCCTTATACTATTGTCAAGAACTGTATCATGCTATGGGGGAATCTATATCAAGGTATGGCATCTCGATATGGGGTGGTGCATATCCTACAAACTTGAAACCTCTGAAAATAAAATATATTGCATAAAAGCCGTCGATACTCAACCGAGTTACTTTTTAAGATTTTAATATTCTAAATGTTGATCTGCTTTATGCAAAATCTGTACTTATATTCGTTTTTTTAAACCTCTACTAAACACAATAATTGAACATGACCACATTACAAGGCACTAAATCAATATACACATTCAACAACACAAAGATGTGTTGCTTGTTATGGCTCAATATTTTATAATCCCCTACCAATAGGTGTTAAGAAAATAAATAACATAGGACTCTTTTCCAAGAAAATCACAAAATATATAACTGAAAATGCATCCCAATTTTTAAACATTTTATCAAGTAGAAATCACAAACCCTCTTCACATAATTATAGTTTAGTTTTTAGTAGGTTAATTAGTAGTTTACTAGTATATAAAAATATGTAATCGTTATTAAAATATTAATGTATAATATTTTTAATAAAATTTACTTACTTAGTACATAAAAATACATTGTCAGATTGATCTCGTATGCTGTCTCCTTGTTAGTATAAACTATTTTGACATTACAACAGCGGTTTCAATAAAATAAAAGATCACTCTACATTTATAAATTATAGACAATAACCAGTATTTAAAGTCGTTGCTTTCATTATGTTAGGTAAAGTGTGTGATTAGACGAGAAACTATTGACAGTTGCTATAAAAGGTTTTGTAATAATCCTTCGGTTTTGCCACTTAAATAAAGTCGTTAAGTTTCAAATCAATCAAGAAAACAACCATAAAAACTAAGAACACCACACACTTTGTTCTTTATTTGTTGTGAAACAATTTTGATAACTTCTTTGACTGATAGAGACACCGATATTTAATAAAAAAAGCTCTTAACTTTGTGGCTCTGGCAGCTATTTTATTAGATTTATTTTCTATGAAGCTTTTAAAAGCTGAAAGCATTGTAGAAACCGTATTAGTTGTACTTTTGTGAAAAAGTTATCCATCAGTCTTTATATGTAACTCGTCAGAGAATATATGATATGACAGAGATAAGTTACAAAGACATCTCACGAAGTGTATACCATATTACATTGTAGCTCAATATATGTAGAACTAACGTTAATGTACCAGACACGTATACGTAAAATATTTTAGGGGATACACAAAAATTACTTATTTAGTGTTTCTGTCTATTGACCTATTAGCCCAACAAAATGGGACGAAATTTGGGGATTTGGATGAAATAATTTAGAGCAGGCTGAAACCTTGAGAATAGGCTTATTTTGTGGTACTTTTTAATCACCAAAAGTCCTCACCCGTAGACGCCGGTGGAGAGAAGGGGGGGGGGGGAAATATTTAAAAAAATCGGTTTTCGCAAAAAACTTGGAAAGTAGCAATTTTACTGTAAAATATGTACACATTAAAATTATAGGTAATAAATACATCAAAAGTCCTCACCCGTAGACGCCGGTGGAGAGGAGGAGGGGAGAAAATATTTAAAAAAATCGGTTTTCGCAAAAAACTGGGAAAGTATCAATTTTACTGTAAAATATGTACACATGAAAATTATAGGTAATAAAAATTCGCACAATTTCATTTTTTTTAGTTAAATTTATTGTCTTTGGAAGGGTCCAAAACTTCACCCTGTATGTGCTTCTTTAAGTAAAACATTCGGTTTAAACGAACAAGAATAAGTTCATTTATTAACACTGAACAAAGTTTCAAACGAATTATATTGAATTATTTATTCTACACTGTTTTAAAAGATTACTTTCGACACTGAAATTCCGTTATTTTAAGAAAAACATGTATTAACGAAATGGGTTTATATTGTTTGAAATAATCAAACTTGTTGCGCGGGTGGCAGATTAAGATTATTTAAAATTAAATTCTTTTTTACAAGGCCTTGGAAGTAGCATGGGTACTGGATTTAGATGATCGCGAGACATACCGAAGAAACTGATTTGCCCTAATTCATCTTTCTCGGCTTTTTTATACGCTTTGTAGGAGACCTGACGAGCAGAGAGCTGGAAAGATCTGGAAAAGGCTGTATGCGCCTCCGCCCATTCCGTGCGGACGAGGATGACTAATCGATTGCGCAATATTGCACAACATTTCGCAATATTGCATAAGAAACTAGAAAACGTGGAATTCGGGAATGAAAATTATAACAGCGTATCGGCTTTAAGAAGGGGAACATTTTGATATACGAATGAATTCTAAGTCAATTCAGGTTTAGGAGTTATGAACGAAAATTTGTACGAAAATCGGAATGACCCCGTAAAGTGGTCCCGAAGGTCTGTGCGTTGGAGAGTTGAAATGATATGTATGAAAGTGTACCGATATGTGCTCGGTGAATGGACTGACGTGGATTCAATTTAACTTGATACATAACTTATGTTTTAGGAAGTGAGTTTTGATATTAATGGGGATAATTGAGAGAGGGGACTGACTTTATGTGGATAATTTGAATACGAAAATGAATGAACAGTGAAAATTGAAAGAAGAATAATTTATAAGCAGTTTGTTTGATCGAAGTTGAATATTATATAGGGGGGGGTATGAAAAGTAGCATTAAAATTTGTGAGTCAGATAGCGAAACAAATGAAATGGGGATAATTTTGTCATCAACGAGAACATGTGAAATAGAAAGGAAGTTGAATAAATGACTAGCTGATGTTTCGGGGAAGTGAACGAGGGCGTTTTGAAGTGCGGATAAAAACTTGAATGGAACGTTGAAATTGAGAGAAAAATGTCTTATAAAATTGTATAGAATTGAAATATAATCTTGCGGATCGAGGTGTGTAAAGTCAAGGTGATATAAATCGGGTTAGTGAGCGGGCTGTATTTTTGATGGCTATTTTTTTGCTGTAAACTGACTCATACAGATGTTGTTTAAGCTGTGTTTTTGATAAATTTAGATTATTTATGAATTATCGAGACTGAATTTTTCTAGATTTTTTGTACGACCTATTGGAACCGTGATAGATTTTTTGAAATCTTGACAGTCTTGCGACGCAACGGAAACGCACGAGTTTTTCGCCATTTGATCAATATTCACAGAAATATGAATTTTTAAATATCTTTGTACCGCACTATCAGAACACTTGTTTCATGATAAAGTCGTTAAAAACTCAAAAACGATAGATCGTACGCATGTAGTGTATGTATGTGTAATGAAAGTTAAAGAGAATCAAATTTTGAATATGTTGGTGTATGTACAAAATCGTTTTGATAATGACTGAACGGAGATAAAAGGGAGAAACATGAAACATTGTCATTTTCAAGTGCATTTTGACAAATAGTTATTTTTGATTGGCTTTAGGCAATAATGACACTAAAGGTTTTTTGAAGAGAATTAAACTATCTGTAAAATGAGCTCCAAACTACCTTCATGAATGGTTTACGAGTTACAGCTGCTTAAAGCTATGAGCAAGATTTTCTTTTTTATTATAAATTACGATTTTCCTGCAAAAACTTCCAGAACATTCTATTTCGGAATTTGTGGAAATACTTGAATTATACCTAATACAGACTTTAAATAAAACTTGTTAATACTGCGCCGAGAAAAATTTTGAAGGAAACAAGAGGCATTGGCTGCTGAAAAACAAATGCAAGATATGTTCGCTGAATTTAGAAAAATGATGCTATACCAGAAAGAACAACGAGAAAAACGATGTCAAGAGGAAAAAGAAGAACAAGAGAGACGTGAATGAGAACAAGAAAGAGAAGGTCTAGAAGAGAAACAAGATCAAGAGCAATGACGTAAAGAAGACAAAGATCAATTAAGGAAAATCATGGAGAACTTGGAAATAAGACTTCAAGATGAAGAAAAACAGGAAAAAATAACGCGCCAGGAAGAATTAAGGAAAGTTGTACAGGTGCAACAAGACGCTATCCTTTCGGCCACTGAAGGCCTCAAAAATGAAATTAAAGAGGATATGGCAACATGAAGGTTAAAGTTAGTGACATTAAGGGAAAAGTCACTGGCATCGAAGGGAAACTAAATATAACCGAAGAAGAAGTAAGTGAAGTCAAAGGAAAAGTTGATGATATGCAAGAAAAATTTCGTGTAGTTGAAGGAGATGTAGAACGACTTAAACGGCAGCTGAGGGAAAAAGGAGACCAGTTAGGTAGAGCCGAAACAGGGACCGCAACCACCGCAACAGGAGCCTAAGCAGAAGAGAAGCAGAAATCCGCTGTTATAATTGTGGCAAATTGGGGAATATCAAGAGGTTAGAAGAGATAAAGAAGCAGGAGGATGTAGCGGAAGTGAAGGACTGGACAAAGGAAATTGTAAGGAAAGAACAACTGAATAACGATGATGAGATTGGACCACTATTGAAGGCAAAAGAAAAAGAAATTGGTCCGGAATGGAAAGACGTCTCTAGGAAAAGTAATGGTCTGAAGCTTTATGGGCGCAATGAGATTATGGAAAAGATTGGATGGGAGGGAACTTACTATGCGTCTGGTGATACCCAGGTGCCGGGTACCAAAAATACTTCGGAAAGTGCACGAAGGAATATTCGGAGAGTATTTTGGCAAAAATAAGACCTTGGCTAGAGTACGGGAACGATTCTACTGGATAAATAGCCGTCAGGGTGTAGAGGTTTGTTGTCGCAGTTGCAAGGGTTGTGCGGATGTAGCTGCCAGGGGGTCACCTACAGGGAGTGGTGACCGAATGAAGGCTCGATATGACCGCAATGTCAGTTCAGCAGGATTCAGAGTGGGATACTTAGTTTGGTTGTACAACCTACAGCAAAAGAAGGAAAGATTTCTGAAGCTTCATCCACCTTGGGAAGGGCCGTATTCTGACATCACCAGGATTAATGACGTTGTTTATCAGATTCAACGAAGTAAGAAGTCTAAAACGAAAATCGTGCACTTGGACACATTGGCGAAGTATTCTGCGGACTCTGAATTGCCTGATCGGGATGTTCAGGCTTAAGGAGGGGGCAGTATTACGCCACTGCTTCATAGAAAATACTAGAGAGACTGGAAAGATCTCGAACAATACACAGGATCATTCTAGAATTAGTACATTCGACGCGGGTATATATAGAGTGTGTTCTTTGAATCATGCAGGGGCTGTATGAGTTGCGGTTTTTAAAATTTAAGTTTTTTATTTACGCGGTACAACGCACATTGCTTGTGGTGGTAGTAGCCTGGAAGTCCCATTGCTGCCATGCGCAGACAGAGAAGAAAAAGTCATGGTGATTAACGGCCGGTCGGTTCAAACTACTAACGAATTTTTGTGAAGAAATTTGGTGATTGTAATTATTATTTTATCGTATACACAATTGGATATTATTTGAGTGTTCTGCACGAGTGAATCCAGGGTGGATAAAGGACCAGTTACGACGGAAAGCTCTCCAGGAAGAACGAAACATAAAGACCAGGTGAGTGCTACCGCAATTTGCGTTGCTTCAATTATATATTTGCATCAACTTAATATCACAGAAATTTAATTCATCCAAGTAATAAACATACGGTCCTTCTAGTCTAAACACACAAATTAATAGAGTGAATCCAAGCGCACGGAGGACAGTTTGGTATGAGATGAATAAGTGAACAGATCAAAGAAGGACAGTAATAAGTTGTGATCTATAGTAGATCAATGTTGTACTTAGTGTGTTATGATAGTGATTTAATTATTGTAATTAAGTGATTAATAATTCAGTGGTTTATGAAAGTTCTTGTTGCAATTTATTGAACCTACATACACGGTGTTTACGGGAGATTGTAAACACGTAACAGTATAATAAAAATTGGCTAATAAATATGAGCATAATACTGAGTATAATGATTTTAATCCAATATTGAAAACTACATCACTTGAATAAAGAAACTGCGTACAATTTCACTTCTAAACATCCAAATTAACCATAAAAGGAGTAATTTATTTTAATGCGCTAAAAGAATTAGTCTACCCAACGAAATTCCTCACTAGATACATTTGAAATTCGTCGGCTTCGTGTTTGCTAAGCTTTAAATCTGCTCAAGGATAAAATGTGCATGATGTAGAAGAAACCCTTGTCAACATTGTTAACAAACCCCTAGGAGTGGAGCAGAATATTGTTAAATTTACCCCATCCACCTCATTAGAATTCTTGATGCGAACATATCAGGATTATGATATGTAATATTTATACGTGTTATATTTTCGTGCTGTTTTTTTATCGTACGAAGAAACATGATGCTCTAATACATTTTATAATGGCACTGACTATTTGCGGAAAGTTTAATATTTTTGCCTAGCAGATATGCTGTAGGTGTGCTAGTGCCATATAATGGCGTCGCGTCTCAAAAAAACGTAGGACTTATAATGATTTTTTTGTCAATTTATACCAATTTTATGAGTTGGAGTGTGCAGTTTGTTTCTGTAAGGTACACTCGTGTTTTTTTAGAGAGCAAGTTATACCTGCAGCATCTAAATTACAAACCCCGTAAAATCTTTATTTAATGTGCGATTTTCACCCTTTTCTTTTTCTTTTTGGAGCAATACGCGCCAGTTATATACAAAATCCAAGGCCTACAAAGTGAGTTTTTAGCAATAAAATTATAATAATTTATATTAACTTAACTTTTTACAGCAAATATATAAACGCCACTGGATTCACTACCCCTCAAAACGGGCCTGTACTAAATTTTGTCGAAATTTGCCCTTGTAGCCTTGGTTTGTAAAGTATTTGTTTCATTAAACCCCAAAAGAAAAAATAGAGTGGCGTCAAGTCTGGGGATCTCGGCGGCCACTCAATCGAAGGACTGCTTTGCCCTATTCAACAATTTTCAAAATGTTTATTTAGTCATCTTCCTACCAAAACAGCGTTATGAACAGAACTTTCATCTAACTGAAACTTTAAATTAATTAGATTCTATGGTGATAAATCATCTAATGCGTACCAAAACTTCTTTCCAAGAAAATTTAAAAATACATTCGCATTCACATTACCCTTAAAGAAGAAACGACCAATTATTTTACCATTTAGTATTCCGCACCAAACGTTAATTTTTTGCGAATACTCTCTCTTTGCATTTATGACTAATTCCGGATTGGCAACTGACCACTGACGGCAATTTTGACCTGAAAACATTTGTGGTAAATGTGGCTTCATCGCTAAATAAAATGTCATTAAAAAAATTAAGACTGTTTAGATATTCCCCCTGTAGCTAATAGCAAAACTCTAATCGTCTTTCCTCATTTCCCACTTCCAATGTATGCAATATTTTTGACCTGTAACCTTTATTTTGTTTTTCTTTCAGGCATCTTCTAATACTTTCTCTGGGGATATTAAGGTTTAAACTAGCCGTTCTAATGCTAACCCGAGGGTTGTTAAAATGTTCTAAAATTTGGTCATTATTTCTCCAAATGTCAATTATACCTGTTTCTAAGAAAGTTTTTTAAATACAACCTGTCTCATTGAAAACTTTATTAATGCGTTGTACATTACTTCGACTTGTTAGTCTATTTGGTTGTCTATTATTGAATTCAATCGCAGCTTCATACGCACATTATCGTCAACTGTTGACGAAAATGTGCGTACGACCAGAGAAGCTGCGATTGTTGACGGCCAACAAGACGTACAATTTCTATTTTCTCTCTTACACTCTCACAGTTAGGCTTTCCATGACTATTAACACTAGACACTATAATAAGTGTCCTACACCTCAACTTGTCACTTTTGACAGTTAACTGTTTCAATTTTTTCTCATGGATAACTTAACTTTTAAAATAGATTTATGAAAATTCCGCCAGGACGGTAACCTAAATAAGTCCAGAAGATAAAATAATAAAATATTAATTTGGTCCTACCTTGTGCAGTATAACTAATAAGTCGTCGAACTTCCCATGTAAGTCTCCACATACTGTGAGTTGCTTGGATATTCCAGTAGATGCAACGTTTATATTTGGCAACTTTTTCAGCATTGTGATTGACTTCCTTAAAATTTCAGCCACGTTTTTGGGGTGTAATTTGAAATGCTGAAACAAATATGTATGATTGACAGTGGACAAGTATAGCTTTAATTGTATCATAATTGAGAATTTGACACAGCAGTTGGCAAAAAATTGACATATAGGGATATATAGAGAGAAATGATATAAACACTATGTGCCACGGAAAATTCGCCATTAGTATTAACCACAATATTATATACAAACGTTAGAGCATTTGAGGTAAGAAAATGCTGACAATTTCATAAATTTAAAGAATAGTAACTTCGAAAAAATATAGTGGGTTTATCTTCTAATTACTTGTAAACTAGATTGGATAAATGTCGAGTGAGTTTGCTGCTCTGGCATAAATTCTAACTTCATATGTATCTAGAGAGTTTTTTCATTCATGCATAATATATGACGAGAATTGTGCTGAAAAAACATTTGAAGATCTGATAATATAACTCCGACGGGTGTGTGATGGAGTACTTCTGAATGTGACAATCGTCAATATTTTATTGTTCTGAAGTCTCTGAAGGTAGAAAAGACTTTTACTAAAATGAGTTAATGTTGCTGAATTCTCCATGGTACAGGATGTATTATAATAATTTCATAAGTGACCCATATTAATATTTTTGTTAGAAATAAAAAAAATATCTACGACAAGTTACCTATACTCACTCGATGTTTCCGGAATATTTCTATTAGCTGTAAAATGGCCTTCTCTGTATACGGATATTCTATGGAAAAATGTAATAACTTCTTGCTTTCTTCAGGATCAAAATAATCCTCATCAGGAGATTCATCGTCAAATTCTATATTAAGGTACTCTGTAACAATACATGGATTTTTATAGAAAATATCAGAAGTAAGCACCGTTCTGAAGACTTTACTAAAATAAAACACACTATCAATAAATTGAAAAAAAACTCTCGCTGGTTGATTCAAATCTTATAAAGCTTATAGTTCCGGGCAGTTTAGATTTCCATCGGAATATTTTAGGGTATACGAGAAAATTCTTGAGAAAATCTCATCTAGAGTTATATGCCTCTAAATGCAGGCTTCTACAGGATGACCATCATTACGTCACGGAGGGAATTTTTCTTTTCAGCGCATATATACTAGACTAGAATTTTAATACAACGTATGTACTGTCAAAATTTAAATATTGATTTATCGAGTCGCTTTCAGCATCAAAGAAGCAAAAGCATGGGATACTGAGGAACCGATGACCATTCAACTATCCCAGTTAAATCCATATAGTACTTTCCACATACGGCGTATAGAAAAAAATTTGAAAAATCTAAAAATTTACCAAATAATTCAATCTTTCATTTCAAATTTTCAAAACATGATAAAAAAGTAATCTCACACTTAATCTAATCAAAGAACTACAATTTTCATAAACTAATTCTGAAAAAATTCACGATTCATCAATAATTCACAGATAACCTAAATCCGTCAGCAAATATCTTAAAATGTACAAATTACTAATTTTACAGCTCCAACCCCCCTAAAATATACCGGCCCTAAAAAACTTTATCTACATCAAAACTACTTTCCGCACCTCGATCAAGACATTTCAATTCACACCCGTTAATTTTCTATCGAATAATATTCCCTTCAAATTCGACTTTCAATTCGTTTCGTATCATCAATATCAAAATCCAATCGATCTCCGTTCATATCCTTCATTGAAGTACCGGTACTACTGTCCCCTATTATTATCAAAACTTATTTCCATTCGCCCCCTTTTGTTATCAAAACTTACTTCCTTTCATTCGCCGCGGACCTATCGGCACAATTTCATATCGTACTCAACTCTAAGTGCAGGACCTTCGGGGCGAATTTACGGAGTTATTTCAAATTTAATTAATTTCTTCAACTTATTTTCGTTAATAACTTCCGGATTAAAGTCGATTTAAGCTTCATTCATAATCAAAAAAATCCCCATTTCAATGTCGAGACGGTCATATAATTTCCATGTCATAATTCTTCATTTCTTCATTCGATGATGCAATATTGTGAAATATTGCGCAATACACCAATCGTGCTCGCGTGGAATGGCTGGGGACATTTACAGACCTCCGCACGGAACGTCCCTGACGAACCATATAAAATGTCGAGCATGCCGAGCTCAGCCTAAGTAAGTTCTAGTTCCGGTATCTATAAAGTTTTAGTTCTCGCGTCTTGTCAAGTTTTAGTAGTGAATTAAAAATAACTCTTTCGGTTCCTAAAATTGATAAAATTTAGTGCCCTCTGGCTACTACAGCTTATCCGCTTTAATTTCAACGATAATTCCTTGCAACTAAGCCATCGTGACTGCTTCCTTGGCTGCACCAAGTAAAAAAATCAATCAAATCTTCGGCCACCGCGCCCCATAAAATAAATATATGTTAAAACAAACCTTCTGCCTTCGCGCATAATAAAACAGCAGTGAACTTTTCAAACATTTTAAATTATTTACTATTAAGAAATTTTTTCTCAAGTCGGAATTTCCGTTGTCGAAAAGTTACCCTTTCACAACTGCTTTTAGAAATAATATTTATGTTTAAAACGTTTTACAAACCCTGTTAATTTAAATAAATATTTTAATTTCGTTTTAAAACAAAATGTCGTTATTTCAAGAGTGATATACAGGGTGAAGCTTTAGACCCTTTTACAAACAGACTCAGAAACTTAAAATATAAGTGAAATCCTACCTCTGGGATTTATACAGTGAACCCTGTCCTCCGACATCTTAGGAGCAACCCCCCGAACTCTTTTAAAAATAAAATTCAGTACACGAAAAACCCCAAAAGTCTCTCTTAAGCTCTAAAGCTCCAAACTCAACACCATAACTTTTTGTATCAACAAACCACTTGGTTTTTGCGTGCTCAATCTACAGTCTGGTGTCACATTCGAGAAACTCGTTGATCTATACTTCTTAGAAGTAGAGCAAAAGTATTGCGGCCCATACTGGGTCGTAATATATTGAAAGTTATTTGGGATAATCCGGAGGAGATGTGGTTCTAACAGATGGTGTTTTATAAGGTCTTGAGAGAAATTTTTGACGCCTAATTATATAAAATTCCAGATTCCCTTACCCTTAAAAATGTGTTAAAATGTTGTTGGAAGAGGCCGTCATAATATCGCGTTAATATGAAAAATAAATAATAAAATATTGTGTATATCTATAGAAAAAGCTTTAAAGCTGTACTCGATAGCTCACGGTCGTATGCGCCTAGCAAACCTAACCTATCGTATCGTATTAACAGGTCCCAATTAAATAGCTTCGGGCACAGCTTTACAACTTTTTCTACAGGCATGCACCCCCATGAACTAGCCATGACACTCCCATGAACCACCCATAACACCCCCATGCGTGGTCACTCCTGATGGACACATGCCATCCAGTTCATGACATCATTGAGAACCCCCAATGTTCCTCTACTGAGTGCGCCAGAAACGGCTTTGCCTATCTACTTATATTAAGAATACTTACCAAAGGAAGAACTTCTGGAGTTTTCGGTGGAATCACATTCTCGATCGGATTGGGGAATGTGCGTTAATAACGCATTGAAAAAATTGTATAACTGAAACAAAAAAAAAAGAATAGTTGCCATACTCATGCTAGAGTATAGATATATTACGTAATAACAAGACAAAAGTATGCGCGAAATCACGTAATATTTTAATTCAAACACGTACGTTTCCATCCTTTCTTTAGTACTTGAAAAACAATTAATTTATATAAATGTTATAGTTTTGGCTGAGATATTTATGTTCAATGTGACATTTAAATTGATTTGCATAAATATTTATTCAGTAATACTTATTGTAATCTCAATTTTGCCACGAGGAATCATGACAAATATATAAAATTGCCAAACTTAATTAAAACAATGTTACTTTGTAGTAATTTGACATTTGATTAGTTAATGCATGTCATCAAGGATTAGATGTGTTACTAGTTTTTATTATAACCGAATACGGCATGTAAATAAACATTCTAAAACAAAATAGAGATACGTACATCAAATAAAAATGAAAATTGTATTTCCATTCGAAATTAGCATGAAAATAGAGATACGTTTCCGTTTAGAACTAAATATTTATGCATTCTAAATTAGAATTTAAATCCATCCCGATAATGCAAATTGACGGGGTGTATGTTCATTCTAAAGTAGAATTCAGGTGCATTTCAATAATTCAAATTAACGCGTCATCTGCTCCAAAATAGCTGAAGTAGCTGTAGAAAATCTGAGACTGTTCAGTAGTGCCTTGCAAAACAACATCGTAATAGCAACGCCGAGCTGGTGGGAGGTATTTCCCAGTATTTATGCTTAATGCAATCTTTTGAATTAAATTGCTTGGTTGCTTATGAGTAGATATTGATTAAAATGATAGTCTAGCCTCAGTATCGAATAAAAACCAGAACGGCTTGCTATAGATGATAGTATTCAAAATTATTCGAAACAATAATTCGCAAAGCAAAATACCGAGAACGGTATACATGAGATTGCAGTAGGCTGGACTACTAAGTGATATTTAATTTTACACTTCAAGAGTCAATATATAATAATAATATCTTTATTAATAGCTTTAGCTAAATTTACGTTTGCGAACAAAGCTTAAATATATGACAGGTAAATAAATATATGACAAGTAAATATATGTAGACTCCCATTTACAATACAAGTAATGGTACAAAAAATAATAAAAGAAAAGAAAAATATACACAATTTATATTGGAATATGTGCAATGGAATAGTTTCTGCATTTGTTTTTAAATGATAATAGTGATTCACTATTTTTTATATCATTTGGTAGTTCATTATCTGCAATTAGTCCTCTATTGAATAAATTATTTTGACTATATAACGTGTTAACAGTCTCAACAGAAATTTCCCCTAGCGCTTGTTCCATAATAATGTTAGTTCTTCCGTTAGGTGGTGTGGCCATAATCCATGTTTCGTCTGTCTGACACTTATATACTTCGGCCTGTTCCAACATGTATTTGATGCTTGTACATCTATTACATTTTAAAATGATTCATAGTGCCTGATTCTGTATTTTTTGTATGTCATCTGTTTGTGTTTTATTTAATAAATATAGTATGGAAGCATAAAAATTTTGGTGTGCTAAAACAGTCGTTTTATATATTAACAGTTTAGTCCATGTACTGACGTGTCTTAATCTGTCTAGTAAGTTTATTTTTTGGCAATTTTGTTGGTAATATATGAAGTATGACTAGCAAATGATAAATTCTCATCAATTAAAATACCTATATACACACATACTGTTTAGTTTTAACCATTTTTGTAGCATCTTAAGTTCATAATTTAAAGTGTTTACATCAACTACATTGTCACCTATGAAGTATAACAATGTATCATCCGCTAAAAGTTGGATACTGCATTTATCTACATATTATATGTCGTTTATATATAATGAAAACAGATTAGGTCCCAATGCTGTCTCTTGTGGTACTTCGGATATACTCGGTTTTAGTGTAGATATAATATCATTATATTTTGTCACTTGGGTTCGATTGGATAAGTATTCACTGAACCATTTAATTATTGTAGTACCTAAACCAAAGTTTTTTAGTTTTAACTGTAGTAAATCTCTGCTTATAGTCTCAGACGCTCTGCGAAAGTCGAAAAACCCAATACCTATAACCTTTTTCTCACTTAATGTATTTATTCATTTTGCCAAGACAGTTTGTATTGCACTCTAGCATAAATTTTGTTTTCTAAATCCTGCTTGATATTTAGTCAACAACTTATTAGTTTCTATATATTTTATAATTTGATCATTCACTATAATTTCTAGCAGCTTTTCATATGTTGGCACCATATTTATCTATGTTCTTCACATTTAACAGTATTTGTTTTCTTCTCTAATGGCATATTGATAGATATCTTCCATGTTCTAGGGAAGCATCCACTTTCTAAACTACTACTAATCACTTGTAAAAATCGTTCTTTTATTGCTTCAAATGCAGATTGTAGAATACTTGTTATTCCGTCAACACTGTTATTCTTCTTTTTCATTTCTTTAACTATTTTCTTTAGTTCATGATTTTTTTTTATTTTATATATATATATATATATATATATATATATATATATACAGGAAACCCCCATTACATTCTGTTAGTTTGAATTTATTTAATTTAACATCACAATTATTCGTATTGTTTAGAATCTCATCAGTCTGATTTTGTTTCGAATAAGTCACAAGTTCTTCTAAACTGTTCAGAAAATATATATTAAATTTGTTGGTTATAGCATTTTTATCCTTTTCTAGATCGTTCCTTTTTGCTGTCTTTTTTATTACTTTTAACTAACTGTTTTGTAGTTTTCTACATGCACCTTATGGGGTTCTAGGATTTGGCAAAACTGAAGAATTCCAGTGTTGAACATAAATAACATATCGGGCTCCCTTCGTTTATATGCGATATAACGTATAAACCTTTTGAATTAAAATTTCAACAGAAAACACCACTCGAAGCTTGTAACATTCAATGACGCTTTGTATTTGAGCCAGTTAAAATTAATACATGCCAATAAATTTTCTCACAGCGTTAAGGAGACTAGTGTAAAGTTCAAATTTACTTCCCTGGCAATATATTTAAGAAAATATATATCATACCTTTACTTGATCCTGCTCTCCTGCGTATTCTAAAGTCTGAAATATCGTCCAGGTGTATCTTCGTCTCACTTCCAGCCGTGCCATATATCTTCTGTACCATTTTTGTATCAACAGAGATGCCTTAATTGCTGAAAAAAATAAATAAATGTGAGAGTTACTCGGGGCTTAAAATCAATATGGAATGTAATATTTAATTAATTTTGTTTGCGCCTATAGAAATTATACAATAAGTATTCTGTGACCGGGATTCTTTAAATTGAAAAATTGAAGTAAGTGAATAAGGAAATTGGAAAAATAAAACCTAAAGCCACATAAATATTGGTCTTTATTAATGAAGCCAAATAGTTCTACTTTCTCCGATAATATCAATTGAAAAGTCATTGCATTATTTATTATCAAAGATAACGTTAATTTGTTTATGACGGAAATATTTGGAATTGAAGAAAAATAGTGAAAACGTGAAAACATAGGCTTTAAGATCAATAAAATGTCTCTACTATTCACACCTACAAGATTAACAGTCGAATTTTCAAGTTTATAATTTGTTATTGAAAGTGTTTTAACCTCAAATTTGGCACGATATTTTTTATTTTGGAGGAGGCATGTTTTCACAAAACTAACCAAACATGATAAATCACCTTCCTTCCCACAATAAAAATAATGGACCATTCTATTTCACCGTATCGGAAAGGAGATTGGCTGTATCTAGTGATCAAGAAATCCGGTCGGGTGTCGCAGCCAATTTTCTCTCTCCCCCATGCGAAAGTGAAACGAGACCGGGGATCATAGACAGCAAGATGTTGCTTTTTATAATAACTAGTATTATAACTCATGCTATTTGTTTATGGATACTATTAATTGCTCAAAAGCAGCTCACTAATGAATATATTGTCTAATAAGAGTAGATAAAAATATATATTTTTGGATTATTATTTTTCGCAAATTTTTTATATCTTTTAATTATGAATGTGGTAGGGTAGGTTGTAAACAATGTTTCAGTTTGTAATGAGTATTCTTGTTTCATGTGTAATACATACGTAACTTTTTTATTACTAGAACTCATAAAGTTCTATTATTATTATTATTATTATTTTTGTTTTTGTTGATGACTGGTGGTCGGGAGGTGAGCGCACTTGCCTCTCACCCAAAAGTTCCGAGTTCGATCCCCGGTCGTGGCAGTGAAAAATACTGTGAGAGGGATTTTTCCACTATACACGGATATTGGGGGTATCTCCCTTGTCTCTAAATGTGCAGCCCCCTCCCACACAAGGCTCTTCTAGAGCCTTCCGGGATAAAGGGGGTCGTAATTACCTGTGGTGTTATTATTTGTTAGATATGAAAATCAAACCCAATTACAAGTTAAATTAAATATAAAAACGACTGACATTTTCTCCTTTTACAGCTTAAGGATAATCACTAACCTTAAAATACATCATAAAATATAGTTTCAAATTTTTATGCTTTAATTATCGCCTCATATTCCTTTCTGCGTTTGTGAATATATTTTTTATTTCATTTCGTGTCTCATTAAAATCAAAGTGAGTGGTAACTGTGCTTTTATTTAAGATTTTACTGCTCAACATTAAACTTTAGGGTTCTATTTGCGTTAAATTGCTTTTTAATTATATGGGGCCGCTGGCATTACCATATTAATAAAGGTCAACTCATCGACGTTGATCTAATAAGTTTTCAATTTAGAGCTTTTGGGTCTGGCGCCTAGCTAAAATTGAATTTTGACGAAGAAAAATATTATATGAAACTTTTCAATTAACATATTTTACGTACTTCGAATAAACCAAGGACGAAATGCAAAAACAGTGGTGTTTATAAGAGGTGCTTTCAAATAGTTGGCAATTTGAGTGGAATAGCGCGCATCAGCGCGAACTTCGCCGAATTACATGATGTGTAAACATTTTATATTCTCATGTAAATAAAGAGATATTATTTATTATTATTATTTAACTTAACGCAATGTTCTTTATTATATTTGTCAGGTTGATACAATTTTTTAATTTTTCGGCCGCATAATTAAAACTATGAAGTTTCTATAAGGCTTTGATTTCTTACATCGTCATTGTACATTGTAGATTGTTTTACGGGGTCGCTTGGCTTACAACCTTACTTCACTTCGACCTAAAAGATCTTTTGTGATTTATTGCATTTAGTTGTTGCCCAGGATTCCAAGACTTTTTACAAAGCTTGTGATTTTCTTGGGGACTAATTTCCCCACGTCTTCAGGCGTTAATTTCGCCTATTCTAGGAACTCTAGCCTAGTGCGGACTAACGCCTTGCATTCACAAATTATGGTATGTTGCGCAGTGTCAATTACAGTATCGCAATATCTGTATTTGTTGTCTACCGCCTTGCTCATATGCTTGAGACGATATCTCAAGGGGCAGTGGTCAGTTAGAAGGCCTGTAATTAGCTTTAATTCGGACTTTTCAAGTTCGAGAGGCCTTGTGGCATTCTTTGCCGAATAAGTTATACATTTTTTCGCTTGTCTTTGGCCTGGAGTATTCCTCCAGTAAGATTTTTTCTGGTCCTTTTCCCATTCTTGGATCTCCTCTGCTATGAATCCCTTGGCCAGGCCACAAAACGGTTCGAGTCCAATGAATGGTGCTTCAGCTCCCTTTTTTGCAAGGCCATCAGCAAGTTCGTTTCCTTGTACTCCCTCATGCCCTGGCACCCACATGTTGTTGTTGGCCAGTTGCTTCAGGGATTGTCTACATTCTCAGTCAATTTTAGACTCAAAGGTATAGGACCTTAGAGCCTTTAGTGCTGCCTGGTTATCTAATATATAGATCTTTGCCCTTCGGATTCATTTATTTAGGCATTCCTGGGTACACAGATTTATAGCTTAAATTTCTGCCTGGAAGGTGATTGGGGTATTACCTTCAGCCATCTTAGATCCATCTGTATACCAGATTAGTGACCCTTGTTCCAATCGCAGTGCCTCTATCTCGTCTGACGACTTTCAATTAGCACGTCAAACGGGTGGTCAAAGTCTTGTTTGATTGATATTGAGTCAGTGGGTTTGGTCATGGACTTCAATTGGATTAATTTCAGAATCCTTAAGTGACCAACCGCCTGGTTTAAATCATACAAAGTGCGCATCCCTTGCATTTCTGGCAGTCGTACATGAAAAATTATTTTTTACCTTTTAGTACGACTTTGTAAGAAGAGCGAGTTTTAAAAGTTTTTTTAATTATTTTTTTCTGTTAACTTGACATATTTCACTAATTAAATAAGTAATCTGGTGCGGATCTGAGCTTGAGAAAATCGAGTGGTATACCACATATATATGTTTTTTCTAACCAATTATTTAATCCTCATTATTTTTAAAAAATTTTTACAGTTGCCCCACAGATATCAATGGTAAGAAATGGTTAGGTACAACACCTTGTATACTCATTTGCAGAGCTCTTCTTGCATTCTAGTTCCCCATGGGAGGATAAACAGCCTGAATCTGATCTATTTTAATAAATAATATCCCTTGACCTTTATAGTTCACCCAATCAGTGATCAAATTCGATCACCCTAGATTCCTGCGACAGGGTACTATTAAGGTATAGTGGACTGTTGACATTAGGGATGATTATATTTTTAACGACTGCTGGCTACACTAAATACACGTTCAGAAATGTCGTTTCACTAAATTGGGTAATTATTTGTAAAAAGGAAGCTCTACGAGGGCATAAACATATCATGCAACAAAGTTTAAAATTTACGACCAGTTTGGTTTAATAGAATAAAATAGTTATTTATTTATTTATAACGGTTAACCATATACAGTGCGTACCCGGATGGACCTAATTATACTTGTAATTTTCCTTATTTCGCATTTCAAAAGAAAAAGTGATTCTTCATAAAATAGTCATTAGACGTACTCAGACTTTCAAAATAACATACAGGGTGGTTAGCAAATAAGGAAACGCGAACTTATGCCAAGAGTAATAGTTTTTTGAGAGGAATATAAAAAAATGTACTGAAAGAAGTTGTTTCTAATGTTAATAGTAGTCCAGATATGAAATTTGAACGTCGTACCTCAAAGTTGATATTTTTGAGAAAATTATGATTAAAATAATTTTATAAATTCAACGAAAGCACATAATTTATTGAATAAAATGATAACAAAACTATTCTATGTATTGTCCTCCTCAATATTTTTTTCTAAATTTTTCATAAACTAAATGAATTGTATCCTCGTTTATGTCGGCTATTGCTTCTGATACTTTCTTCTTTGAAAGGTTTAAATTATTTTTTAAATCATAGGCATAAACCTTTTGCTTCAGGTATCCCCGTAAAAAGAAATCAAGAGGGGCTATGTCTGGGTAGCGTGCAGGCCATCTTATTGGTCCAAGCTGTCCTATCCATAATAGGAAATATGATATAATTAATTTAACGACGTACAATACATAAGATACAGTATACAAACTATAAATTCGAGTTAATATATTCTGAAATACTGTATCAAGTAACATTATGGATTCTAGATTTGAATGATTTTAGGTTGCTTATATATCTGATTTCTGGGCTTAATCTAATGAATAATGTAATTCCTACATATGTAGGGCTTTTTTCATACGCTGTTAAACTGTGCAATGAAATTGAGAGCAAGTGGTTGTGCCTGGTTTCATATTGATGGAACTCCCCATCAGTTATAAACTTATTTAAATTCTATTATGTATAAAAATTATAATGGCATACTGACTAAAATCACGGAAACTCATCCCATAATTTTGCAAAATTGTTTCAATGTTAACTGTACACATATACATTATATGCCCTGTTTCGATCATAGATAAAATAAGCAATAACATGTGTCCCTTAACTTTTCTAACACACACGTATATTAGGCAAAATCAATAACAGATTATGTTAAATTTTGAAACGGGAAGAGCTGTAGAGGCGTCTGGCAAGTCTCGCATATGTTGGCTCGGAGCTCTTTTTAAGAGGGGAGGTATTGTGACGTACCATCTACTACTATTACTGGCTAGATATTTATTGTTATTATTTTTGTATTAAAAAATATATCTCTGGTATCTAGATCCGCTGCTAATGGTGTCAATGACAGAAGAAGAATATCTCAAGATTGATATATGTTAAATCCACAAGGTGCTTTTGAAGATACTTTAACTCGTTTTTCATTAACCTGCAATGAAGCTCTTGTATCACTAGTAGTTTATAAAAATAGTTTAAACAGAGCTTTTACTCTGTTCTAATATTTTTTATAACGTTGGTTATGAAGGAAATCGTTAGTATATTCATTTACATTCCTTTCAGTTTGCATAATTTTCGAGGAGAATAGAATCTCACAATTGGGTTAAACGAGAGTAATTTATTGTGTAAATGCAACGTTGGGATTACAAATGAGATATACTCGTAGACAAGGATTGAGAGGGAATATAGATACTTCCAGTGGATATTGTTGGGAAACAACTTACTAAGGCGAAAAGGGGGAACTTACTTTTGTTATATAGCGTAAGAAATATTATATGGAAGCGCTTGTAAAGACTGTAATTTTGTTTATGATAGTGAAATATTAATGGTTAAAAATACAACATGGTGCCTTAGGTAGGCGCAGCAAGAAAGTAATATTAGTTTATAGTTTAAAATATGGCTCCTTTTATATGGCGCAAACATTTATCGTAAATAGTTACCAACAGAGATACAGTGCAGTACTAACCTTATTATTTGTTAAACAATTTAAGTAGATTTATCAAATTCAATATTTAATATACTGTGTCATTTATTCTTTTTGGAATTAGAGATACCAAATATTTGTTATTTTCTAAATACAATTTTTGAATAGAATAGAAGGAACTACACATACCCCTTGATCACAAAGCATGCTTTTCAAATTAAAACAGTTAATACCAGAGACTGGAACTTTTTCAGGCAATACCTGATGCCTTGGTAAACAATATCTTGGCAGGGGAATATCCCCTTCGTGACCACACCTGTTCTATCACATTACTCTCTTCAAATTTAATAAAACATATACACTGAATTATCTGAAAGTATTATGTATGTTGTGCCCTTGATAAACGTCAATTTAAGTTATCGGCTCACTTCGCCGTTACCTTCTGCTCAAGTTTGATGTATAACATTGTATTATATACTAAACATTTTATCATTACATAAATAAGATGATATCGTGGCCTGGTTTATTTGGGATCACACATTACGTTATGTACGTATCATAATTCAAATACAAATTGATTGAGAATTTAGAACTTCCGATAAATAAATTAATTTAATGAAATTATATGCATTAATCACTTAATAATATACAGGGTGTCCCGAAAATGGCGGGCAATCTCTCGGATTTGAGTAGAACTAGTTAAAATAAGGTCACAACTTGGAATATTTTTCTTTCCCCCGAGGTACCTCTACGAAGATATGCACTCTTGAAGTTGAAGGTTAAAAATCGATTTTTTGCGATAACTGTTTTATTGTTCAATCGCTTTTAATCATTTTTGGACCAGTATCATATTATTTCAATCCAGTTAGGTCAGTGTACTAGAACGTTGGATAACATTCTTGGGAGCTCGGGGGCAGAGCACCCATTGAATTAATAAGTTGATAAAAAAAATTTAGCCTTTAGCTTATTTCTAAAGTTATTTTCAAATTTTTGAGCCATTTTTACGTAAAAAACGTATACTTGTTTGATGTCGGTAATATGAACCGTTTTCGAGATAAATGCACCAAACGATGAAATTGCGATTTTTAATCGCACAAATAATAGTAATTTTTAAAAATTAAATAAACACGAGGATTATGTACAAAACAACATTTATTTCTTTATGAGGTAGTAAGTACTTACCTAAACTTATAAAAACAAAAAATCTTGAACACACAAAACACAACATTTGAAACCTTACTCTAGAAAACTAATTGGGGACATGGAAAAATGAAGATTTATGAAATTTCATAACAAATGCTCAATATGGGCATCTCCTTCTATAATGCATGCTTGTCCACGACGAACTGACGATCACTGGACTCGCCACAACATTCCTTCGTTTTCTCTAATTGGTGTGGCATATACGGGACTCTTTAAATGCCCCCACAGGAAGAAATCAAGGGGATTTAAATCGGGTGATCGGGGAGGCCAAGGAACAGGCAAACCCCGACCTATCCGTGTTTGGATATACTCTATTCAAATGACCCCTCACTATAAGACTAAAATGAGGGGGCGCCCCATCATGCATAAACCACATGTTCTCTCGAGATGCAATGTCAACGTCTTCTAAAAGTTGTGGTAACTGCTGTTGGAGAAATTAAAGTTGCCCATTCAATCGATTTGGTAACACGAATGGACCCAACAAGTACCGGCCAATAATTCCGGCCCAAACATTAATATGAAATTGTCTTTGATGGCGCGTTTGAATTGTGGCATGTGGGTTTTCGTCGCTCCAAAAGTGTAAGTTGTGGGAGTTAATGACTTCATTTCTTCCTAAGCTCGCTTCATCCGTATACAAAACCGATCAAATGAAGGCATGGTTTTGTTCATATTTCTGTATAAACCACTGCGAAAATTGCACCCTAGCAGGAAAGTCATCTGGGCTAATGGCATGTCCTTTCTGTATATGGTACGGATGAAGCAGTTGCTCTTTCAAAACTCTTCCAACAATCAATTTTGGGACATTCATTTGTAATGATAATGATCTGATACGGACAGATGAATTCGCAGCGACTGCATCCAATACGTTCTCTTCTGCTTCAACAGCATGTGTTGTCCGCGGAGCACCCCTGTTTACGTCATTTGGCACAAATCGACCTAAGTAGAGATATAATTCTTAGATTTTTAGTTTTCAAAAAAATTATGATATTTTTTACCATTTTCTCTCAGCCGTTGATCAGGAACCCTTCGATGGCGATACCGTCGAGCGTATAGTCTTCGTGCTTTCGAGGCATTACAAGAAGCCATTCCATACATTAAATGCATATCTGCGTATTCATTGTTAGTGTAAACCATATTTCAACCAATTAATTACTTAATTAATGTCGGATTAAGCTAATACTGAAAAATTATGTCACTCCAATTATCTGATATTTTTATCCATGGCAACCATAAACTGTCATTACTCGTTTGGTTTTGTACATAAACAGTTACATCGTCTTATCTACATAGATAAGGCGATGTAGCTGTTTTTTTAAATATTTAAAAAAATTAATATTAACACGTTCAACGCTGACCCCAGAACTTGGGCTTCAGCATGTGCGGGGCACCATTTTTTGTCGTTTTTTTCCCAAATAATCAACGGGAAGGTCATACATAATATGACAAAGTAATTCTAAGTAAATAGTCTTTGTTTATTTATTTTTAAAAGTTAATATTATTTGTGCGATTGAAAATTAAAGAATTCAAGCTGATGTTCGGAATGACCAGTTCTAAAGCAAGGTAGTGCTGTGAGATACTGTTTTCGTGGAACCGGGTAATGCCGTACGCTTATTTAACGTTGTGCGGTGGTTTCCTCCTAATAAAAAAAGTAAATTGTTTGTGTTATATTTACCAAAAATAATTGTTGTGAACTGTAATATTTTTTTCAAAAAATATTTTTAGAATGATGTTTTGGAGACCATTTGATACAGAAGAAAACTTACATAACAAAAATGTTGAAGACGGATACGGGTATTATGAAAAGAATATTTAAATTGCCTAACTAAGATTCTGAATAAATTGCGCGAATACCCTGATTATAATTATCAATTTTTGGAAACTTTAAGAGGTATTTTATTAGACCGCGGATTTAAATATAAAAAAAATTGACACCCGTTTAATAGTAGCGGAATCCGTATTGTGGAAATTTGGTAGGAATATTTGCGTAAAATAAAAGAGTACAGCAAATCAAATAGGACGGTAATATATCTTGAAGAGACGTGGTTTGGTACACATGATACTGTTAATTACGGTTGGGTAGATACGACTCAAAATGGACAAGTAGACAATTTTTTATTATTATTTTAATAACCTCTACACATAAAAATAGTTGACCCGTATTTTTCATTTTATTTTTTAAATAATGCCTGATCAATCAAATAAATCATGAAGTGTTTAAACTGTTAGATATTGCCGCAAAAGTTCGGGCTATTCTATTGGCTGTGACGTAATAGTATAATCAGCAGAGAAACGAGCGTTAGTGGAAGGGCGGAGCCAACAAAGTTGTGCGAAACGTATGTGCGGTGCTGTCAGCGTTATATTTAATGCGCGCGCATGTTACACTATTACGTCACAAGATAACCGGAAAACTGCGTTGTTTTAAATCCACTCTAATCTTAAGCATATGGGTCATTCTCAAAAAAATCAGAACATCTGGTCTCTGAGTAAAATTGAATGATCAAAACATAATTTAATTTTTGCAATCTAATAATGGTAAGCTCACATATTTGTTGATTACATAAACCTACCTGCATATTATTTTTTTCTATTTTTTTAACAATAATTTGATCTCAATGCAACAAATCTCCCCTCCGTTACCTGTCTCTCAATATGAATTTTATGTTTTTCACCATTGCTCAGTACACAATTGCGCTTTAAAATTACTTAAAAATTTGTATATATCAGGTTGAATATTGACAATGTACGCCTAAGATTTCAAATTCGCTTTTATCTTAAAATAGTCTGTTTTAAAAAATTGAATATCAATGTCTCCTGGTTAGACCCTCCACTCCGTTAAGTCAAATATAGATTGTTATAGAACACAACAGATTATAGCGTCATCTATTGCAGTAGTCTAGCATTAAGTGTCCCAATATTGTGAATGTGCTCCAGTGAGTTATTTGTTTATACCGGTGAAATATCAAGAATATTATTGGAAAAAAGTTAGTAAACCATTTTTTGTCAAGCTTAAACATCTCCTCCGTTAGTCAATTGATAAGTTTAATTTAAGACATTTGGTGCTAACTCATATTAAGTTTTGATTAAATAAAAAGTGTATAATGCTTTGACAACTTTAGGTTAATTTTAAATCTACTCATTGCACCATAATCGGCGCGAAATTTGAAAATTCTCTCCTCCGTTAACCTCCTCTCCGTTAGCCATAAAGGTAACGAAGTGGAGAAACTCTAACGGAGGAGAGTTGATTTATTAAAACGATAATAAGTGATTATTTGGCAATTATTTTTCTGCAGATTTTTGAATTTGCATAATGGCAAAAATTAAAAGCAAAAACGGTACTGACAAAACGCTCAAAAAAAGAGAAACAAATGTAGAGAAGCAATGCAGAGGCTACGAGAAGAAATAAAAAGCAATCCTCAGAGGTATGAAGAAGCCAAAAAAAGAGAAAGGGAAAGGTATCATACATCTACATAAAACTTTGCATGTCAAGAAGCTCGTATATGACTTTTTAACAAACGACGAGAATAGTCGCATATGCCCTGACAGAAAAGATACCGTAACATTAAGAAAAATAAAAAAACAAAAGAGATATTTAAGTGACATATTAAAAAATCTCTACAAAAAACTTAAACGCTGCCACCCTGAATTAAAAATATCATATGCAACATTGAAGTTAAAATATTTAAAAATAATTAAAGAAGGCACCCCTGAAGAGTTGATCAATTCTTTGTGCTGCAGCGTCGGGAATGAATCATGTTTAGATAGGAAATGTTTAAAGTGTGTGGACAATAAAATCGCCTTTCTAGACTATGATAAAAATGATTATATAAATTATCAGAAATGGTTAACCAAAAAAGAAATAATAGTAATAGAGGGAAAGGAAAAAGTCTGCCAGAGAACAGTTTAGGAAAGAGTATCATGCAGAAAAGAGGAACTGTGCATAATTTTCGAAAAGTGTATTCCGAAGTTTTTTTCACATGTAAGTAACATATTCCATCAGTATGCAGCAGTTGACAATATCAAAAAAAATATATCTACAGAAGATATACTCATTCATCTTGATTTCTCTGAGAACTATGTACGTAAGTATAAAGAGGAAATACAGTCAGCGCATTTTGGGGGTTCAAAACTTCAGATTACATTACATACAGTAGTCATGTACTATAAATCCTCTGCTGATTATGCGTCTATCCCGTTGTCATTTTGTACTCTATCTGATAATCTTCGGCACGACCCATCTGCCATTTGTGCCCACCTAGACTTGGTCATAGCAGAAGTAAAGAAGATTATTCCGCACTTAAGCGCAGCACACTTTTTAAGCGATGGCCCTACAACCCAATATAGAAATAAAACATCTTTCACCTGATGGCAGCTCACCTTGCCAAGGAACTCAATGTAAATACACTAAGATGGCACTATAGCGAAAGTGAGCACGGCAAGGGAGCTCCTGATGGGATTGGAGGTTGCATAAAAAGGCAGGCTGATCGTCTGGTCGCATTAGGTCAAGACATTTCGAACTTCGAAGAAATGTTCAGTCTTTTAGCTTCGAATAATTCTTCCATTAACGTATTGGAACTCTCTGAAGATGCTATTACCAGAATTGATACTTTAGTGACTACAAATCTTCTAACCTTTAAAGGCACAATGAAGTGTCACGAAATTTTCTGGAGTCACTCACGTCCAAATGCATTGCTAGTTAGAAGATTGTCTTGCTTAAAATGCAGAGCCAATCAAATATGTGACGACTACGGTTTGGGTGAAATACTCGTAAATATTCAAAATGGTAAGAAATAGATATTTTTAAATATTGTTTTTCTAATGCAATTGGCTTTTTCTAGCAAATCAAAGTGGTGCAACAGGTTCAACTCATGTAAGGTATGAAGATATTTATTCATCTTCAGATGAGGTAGATCCAAATCCAAAAACTGAAAGAAACAGTCATAATGGTAAGAATCATTATGTCTAGAATTTTATTTGTCCTAAGCAAGCCAATTTTTTAATAGATGCCAGTTCCACTGATGACGATGTTCCCATAATTTACTACAAGGAAAAGCCAAAGAACATGATCCAAATAGGCGCTTATATTATCGTTAAAATTTGCGGTAAAAAAATTTTCAGACATTATGTAGCTAGAGTTCTTTCATTTGACCAACACGATGAATACACAGTGTCTTTGTTGAAGAAAATAGGAAGTCATTCATTTCAGTTCCCAGATAAAGAAGACATATCAGTGATAGATCGAAAATTTTGTTTAAGCCACATGTAAATGAATTAAATGATGCATATATTTTTAAAGATGATTTACAAACTTACGAACATTTATATTAATAATTACTAGTAGATTAAGTGCGTTTATTATAATTTTTGTTGATTTGTTAAGAATATTGGCATTTTGTTCTAGAAATTTAAATTATCATTCTTTTCTGTACTTTCTTTACTTGCATTATTACTGCTTCTGATAATGGCATTTGTTAAAATGACAATAAACTATCGATTATATTTTCTAAGAGTGGTTTGGTGTCAAAATTCCTCTTCTCCGTTACGGCTTCTCCCTTCCGTTAACACTAGATTAAATAATATTTAAATATTTCCAATAATTGTTGTCTGTGAGCCCGGAGACTCATTTACCCTGCTTAGAAATGCAAAAATATATATTGTAATTTAAAATATTATTAAAAAATAATACTATTTTAAAAATATATAATTGTCCACAATGTTCTGACTTTGGTGAGAATGACTCATATTCATTTTACAATAAAACCAATAATAGTCGGCAAAATTACCTTGAAATTATATTTATAACGTCGAAAAGTCATACTATAACGCTATATTATTACTTTTGTCATTTTCGTTATTGTCTACTAGCCCATTGTACTTTAAATACGCTATGTTCAAGGGGAAAACGTATTATAATTCTGCATACCGGAAGTAAAAATTGGTTCGTAGCCAACGCATTACTCTTGTCAGCCAAAAATATAAAACAGTGTTCTGGTGACTATCACGAAGATATGACTGCGGATTTGTTTGAAAAATGGTTCGCTGAACAGCTGTTGACTAATATTCTCCCAAATTCAGTTATCTTTATGGACAACGCTTCTTATCTTTCGCGACTATTAAATAGAGTTCCAAATAATAATAGGACGATATAATAAAGTTTATGTGATCTAAAAATATAAATATTGCTCTTTTCTTTTTATCGTTTTAAACTAAGATTGGATAAACATGAAGTGCAAATGGAGTACTGTGTACTGTACTTTCTTACCTTTAATAGTTTTGCTCACCTAAGATATATTCGCTAAGCTAAGCTACGCTGATGAGGAGCAATAACTCCGAAACACGTGTCCGTAGCTGCATTGTTGTTTTTTTTTTGAGGAATAAGGCACTAACGCACTTTCTTTTCTAATATTCTTGTTAATTATTTAAGCAAGTGGTCCTAAGTCTAATTTAATAATATAATGTTCTTATAGTTCGCTTTGAATTGAATGATTTCTCGATCTCCAGCTAAATATTACTTCAGGCCATTCTGAAAAGTGCTTGTTTCGGTAATACTGTTCAAACATAGTGACATACGTACGCGTAGCTTATGACTCAAAACGGCATAACTTCGGGAAGTTTCAGAGGCTTTACGTAGATAGAACTAGATTATATTAATTATCAAATGTAATGTTGGATTGTAGTTATATATCTCCTGAAACTATTGTCATTAATTTTAGTGTCGGAATGCCGTCGTATAAATTATTCACAAAAAACTCCAGCTCGGTTTCGTATTATGCTATTTACTTTTAAGCGAATAGCCATAGCGCCAATTGCAATATTTCCTTAACCCATATCGTTTCTCTGCAGGACGTATAAATTTGCAGTTTTTAACCTAGATTTTACAGAGTAAAATATAGCGAGTCAGTTCGCTGTTTCAGCGTAAGTACAAACATTAACGTTATTAAACTGTGCAGAGTCACGACGACGTGATATTTTGTTTTAAATTCCAATCAACGACATAACCCGTCTCTCTTTGACTATTATTATATTGAAGTGCTTGCTTGGAAAGCAGTGGCGAAACAACTGCGGCGTAGGCTCACCCTCTTGTTTTATGTAAATAATAATATTAAAAAAACGTTGACAGTCGTTTGATATTTACTAATTAAATTTCTTTTATAGCCCAGTCGCTAGATGTATTTGAAACTGCATAAATTCAATACTATTTCACTATTTTTTTTTTGGGGAGGGGGGATCATTAAAATTCTAAATCCAAATTTTCGACGAGATCCTGCACTTGCTTCAGCTGCTACCTTGCAAAACGCGTTTTATTGTAACAGGCATTAATGCGGGTAACAGCTGTTACTTAATATTCGCTCAAACTCAGTTATCGTTATAGATAACGCTTCCTATCATTCGGAACTATTAAATAAAGTACCAAATAATAATACGAAAAAGGACGATATAATAAAGCTTATGAGATCTAAACTTATAAATATTCCTGAAAAAATTCCAGTACAAAAAGATTTATTGAAAACCATTAAAGAACATAATTTTAATAAGGAATTTGTTGTAGACCATATTTGCGAAACACACGGCCATAGTCTGTTATGTTTACCTCCATATTACTGCATATTTAATCCAACATAATTGATTTGGGGCAGTGTAAAACACGAATTGAGAAAATGTAATAATAATCCGATTTTAAGCTCTGCAGTTTTAGATAATATAAGAACCATAATATCCGATTTAGATAAAACCGACATACTGAAAAATCTTTGAATCACGTTATAAACAAAGAAAAGGAGTATCTCTTCTTGCCGCCCGTAGAGCCTATTGTATTCAGGTAGAGAATGATTATACTGGTGAGCTTACTGATGTCTCCGTTGCCATGTGACCATTTTTTTTCTCGAAACTGAAAATATCTTTTATTATTATTTAAATTTTCTTACTTTAATAGAAGTTTTATTTTAATTGAGCTGAAATGACATAACGAATTCTGTTATATACCTTTCCCCTTCCCATCTTGGCAATAACTACTCACACCTCTCCGTTGGTTTTGCTGGAGGGTGACATTGTCTATAATATCAAGTTTTTCTAGTTCCCTGCATTAAGAGTAAATGAAATTTTTACGTTCTGTACAAAATGTTACTGACTAAGTGAGTAAATATTGTTATTAGTTTACATAAAACTATATAAGTATTATTATATTATATTCCCTTATACAAACGAACATACAATATACATATACCTATCTATCATTTCACCACTTTTCAATCATAATTTATTAGTTAATAAGTCTTCAAAACGTGTATAATAAACGTTTTTAGAGATTTGTAGAACATGTATTGCCTTTAAAAGTAAGTTACGCACGCCTATGGAGGGCACGCGTCGAAATCGGTTTACAAAGGAATGCCACGCTCTTGTTTTTTGTATCATTTCAAACTAATTTAAACTACACATTTCATTAGAAATATTTGATTTTACAAGAGCAGGATATATTGCATTTATCCAAAATATAATCGATAATTCGAGAAATAATATCATACAGTAGCGTACAAATATAGTTAGACAAAGGAAATTAAATGAAAACCTATCTCGAAAAATCATGCCTGTTTTTAATTAATTAAATAAACAAATATGAAAAAGGTACCATGGTCCTGATTTCAGGAATCCTTACATGGTACGTATATTGTCATAGCTTACCTGTAATATGGTAATATTTCTTTGTTATTTCAAAATTCCTTGCGGCAACACGAAACAATCCTTTATTACGTCCACGTCCAGTGGAAGAATAGTAACGCAAAAAATATTTAGAATAGTAACGCAAAAAAAATATTTTTTTTGTTGAAGTAGGCTTAAAATGTCATGAACTGTCGAGATTTTAAATTTGAATGAAGAAAAAATTTCCGTCTGTGTGTAACTTTTTTTTGTGCGCACTTTTACTCTGGAACCGTTTAGGATGTTGACTTGAAATTTGGTACACTTATGTATTATAACGAGATCTGGAACTAAATTATATTTTGATCTAATTCCGTTGAAGGGTTCGGGGGTAAATGGGGTAAATAAGGGTAAATAGGCAAAGCAAGCAGGTAAAAGTCCATAAAATTGCAATTTTGGGCATGTACGAAAAGTCAAGGTCTCAATTTTTTATTATTTTTTTTGGTGTCAGCCACTCCCATTATCACCCCAAATACCATCCCCACACTATTATGAAAGGGAATAAAAAAAATTAAAATGTGATTTAGTGTGTGTACAAGAACGAAAGCTCTCAAAACATTTTTTTGGCGTTAGCCACCTCCACCCTATTATTAAAGGGAGCAAAAAGTTAAATTGGGATTTAGTGTGTGTACGAGAACCAAGTGCCTCTAAATTTTTTTTTACATTAGCTCCGTATCTGGAAAGCTAAACGCCCCCATACGTTAATGCACCATCTAATACTTCACATACTGATGCTCCATAAATTTTGGATCCAGTTATTCTTGCGCAATATAGTTCATATCAAAGTGGAGATTTGTGTTGCTTCATTGTTTTTTGAGCCGGCAAATTTACAAACTGCTTCGGACATCTCTTTTTTACAACAAAGTTATCAACATTACCATTAGTTTGACTTTTAAAATAATTTAAGTCAAGGTGATGCGGGGAAGGACTGTTAACGGTATAAAATAATTTAATAAATTTCCACCACAGCGTTGTTTTTCCTTGCTCAATGACTTTGTCAAGGGAACTACTTTTAAATCTGAAGTTTTCAACATTTTACTTTTGATAGTGCTGCTGGTTATGAACTTACCATAACTAACGAAGCAGTACAAAATGTACTAAACTAAAAACATTCCATTTTAAAACATCCACCCTATACATTGTACAATCATTTTAGGTCGCTCTGTATAATGGAAAATAATTTCCGGTTATAGACTATTTTATCTAGTTTATTTGTACTTCTTTTTTAGTTTTATCATGGCATTCGATTTGGAGTCGGAGCACTACTGTATGATCGCATAGCTATAGGTATAATTTACCTAGCTAATATGCTGCATGTCAAGGACCCATAAACATCTGTGCCAATGCTAGATTAATCTAAAAAATATAGGTAAACTGATAATATAAACGATAAAGGCAATTATTACACCAGAAAACCGTTTTTTATTACTGCAGTTAATGCGGTAATTTCTATGTTTTGATTGCAGGATTTCTACTTAGACATTTTCTAGACGTAAAAGTAAAAGCATTAATAACCCAGATTCTCGAATTATCCTGAAAAAAGACGGGTTACATATTGTTAACCCGCATAATATTATTTCTCAATGTTTGCTCTTACCTTAAATTCACTTATCATGTTCAAGATCACTTACTTAAAAAATTAACTTGGATAATTATGAACGTGGGTGTAAAAATAGTCCATACTGGGTGGAAAGGAGACCCAGATCATGATTATATCTTCTGTGTATATAAACCAATTAAAAATTTGATTTAGAGGAACGCTTAAAGCTTCGATTGCAACAAACATCGACCGAAAGACAAATTCATACTTAAAGGAGCTCTCGTGCCAATCGTTTCGTCCACACCACTTGCAGACTGCAGTTTTGAGTTGTTGGCTCTCATCAGTGAAATGTGCAGTTGCGAAATGTAACACAGTAAGTGAGGCCTAAGTGCTGTGGTTCAACACATTTCTATGACCACTTTCCCAACCAATTCCAGATACACTTAACATGCCAAGCTTGTAATTCGTAATTCAGTACTTTGCGGGGCACATAACCCGGGGAATAGCTGTTGGTTGCAGTCTGACTATATTCCTTAAACTAAAAATGATATCTCGATCTGATGAAGCTAAAATACCACACAATATAGTTTCTAAATTAAATTATCAAGGTCAAAATTTTGAAATCAATGAAGAGAACGCATAAAACAAATTCAAGTCAACTGAACAATATATTGTGATAACAAATATATATCATACAATAAAAAGATAAAATTTCCCTAACTAGCTTAAAGCTTCGATTGCAACAAACACCAGCCGAATGACTGATCGAAGCATTAGCGTTTTGTTGGTAATATGCGATTATTACACTTAATGCGCCAGGCTTGTAACTTGCAATTCAGCGCTCGCCGGGGCACATAGCCCGGAGAGTAGCTGTTGGTTGCGGTCTGGTTACATTACTTATAGCAAAATAGGGATTTTATAGAGGAGCTTGCGACTGAAATATTATGCTTTAATATTTCTGCCCTCTAGAAGCACACTTGAACTATGCTAAGCACAGACAGGCTATTTATTTTTCGATTGCAACAGACACTGGACCGCTAGATGGCGCCTGCTTACTATTTTACATGTCGCTATCGTAAAGATACCAAGATATATCAAATAGTCAAGGGATCATCGTGCCGGTCGTCACATGCCTGGGAGCCAACAGCTCGAAACTGCAGTCTGCAAGTAGTGGGGGGCGACTGGCACGAGAGTCTTTTTAAGTAGAATCGGTCTTTCGGCTGGTGTTTGTTGCAATAGAAGCATTAGCGTTTTGTTGGTAATATGCGCCAGGCTTGTAACTTGTAATACAGCGCTCGGCGGGGCACATATCCCGGAGAGTAGCTGTTGGTTGCAGTCTGGTTACATTCCTTATAGTATAAATTATTCTAATTAAAATTATTATGTTGTTTTTTCTTTTTCAGAGTATTTACCCCTTTGTATTGAATGGTTTGGCTGCATATCGTCTAAAGTTTTCAACTAGTCTTGTAATTTTAAAATGATACTGTGTAGAATATTGAAAATGAAACTAGTTTTTAAGAGAGTGTGTTTTCTGAGCTGTCGCAGCTACTGATTATTGCTTTTTCAAAATTTATTGAAGGTAAATGTTAATAAATAAATGAGCTAAATACTTCCTTTCCTTATTTTTTTGTTGTTTTATATTTTATGTTGAACAATTAATATTTGTGCCTTGCACTAAATTAATTCTTCTTTCCTTTTTTTCCACATTTCTGCTCTGCTGTATAACTTTGCGTAGGTCATAAAGCTCTAGCTTATATTCTCTAAACGATAATTGCGGTGAAAGAAAAGAGTAAGCTCTAGCTTACTTTCTTTTAACTTATCTACCTGCCATTTTGATATAAGTGCTTGTACACCCACCTATCAAGGTTATTTAATTTCATTTTATCCCATTTTTATAAAAATTACATTTTTGACCTTTGACTGAAACATTTTCGTAATATTACATCAACTGAAAATGCTCATATTGTTTTCTGTTTTGGCCTCAGTCACAGCTTTAGTTTATTAACGTACATTATGGAAACCGGATAGAAATAAAATTGCGTGGTACGTTGTTTAATACTTTTTAATTACACTCAGCTGGTGTCCTTACATATTCCCGCATCGTTAATCAAAAACCAGCAGTTAATCGGTTTCATAAATTAGACTGCAATAACGCAATTACTGATACTTTAATTATATTCCCTTTAAATATTTATTATTTACCCCCGTTATTAATATTCTATTATGGACATAATTGGAAAAGTTTTAATTGTGTTTTAATAATATTTTCATCCAAATACTCATCCCATTTGACTGCTATGAAACTCAAGCAGAGAGATGCTGATGTTAAAACATAATTTACATAATATTAAATCAAAAGCTATCGGAACTGAAGACCCATCTCTTACAATTGCAGTTTGGTCATTAATATTCATCTTGACCTACTAACAAAAATAATTTTTAGGTCAAATTAAAATCTATTTTCAGAATTATTGTACCAGAAAGTGTAAAAATTTATATTATTTATTTATAGATAAGGCTAAAAATACATCTAAAATATCTACAAACTTAGTTCAAACTGCACAAATGGGAGATTTCTGACTGAATTTGGCCTCAGGAGCATCAATCTTTGATGTTCAACAAAAGGCGCCAAACACACTGGGACCACCAACAAAACAATTTTCGTATTCAAAATGTTTTGATGAAAGGCTCATCACCGACTGCGTCGAAATCGTTTGGCGAAAAGTATGAGGTGAGTTAAAAAGACCATTTTTATGTTTATATCAATTCAATTCAAAAATCCTTTATTAAAATTACCTTCACAAATGTACCTCCCCAGAAGCTATCCTGGGACTGATCGTGCAACCACCGCGTTGGTTGTGGTGGCAGATTGCAGGATCGGGCGGGATAGGCTTGGTTCGGTTAAAACGACAATTCAACTAAACTAAACCTAAACTCCTGTGAGATTAACTAATTACGGAAGCGCTGAGGGGCCAAGATAAACTTATTTTTTTTAAGTCGCTTGTTAGACGCGTTTAAGTCGACTAACAGAAACTTTACTGTTAGGCGAGTTTAATAACGACTAACAGATGCGCGATTCTTAGGCACGTTTATCTCGACTGTTAGACGTGTTTAATTCGACTAACAGATGCATTACTGTTAGACGAGTTTAATATCGACTAACAGACGCGCGACTCTTAGTCATGTTTATCGCGACTATTAGGCGTGTTCATTGTTCTGTGGTTTTATACATTTATTTAACGACGGCCTATTTCCACTACTAAGGCCTATCACCGACGCCTGTAGCCGAGTTACCCCCAACCAGAAATTGTGCCAAACTCTTTCGAAGAGTATAGGGTTCTTTTACTTGCTTAACATTTAGTAGATAAAGGACCAACAGCTTATTTACATCCCTTCCGAAAAATGGTATATTCGCTACGCAATCCTCGCTTAAGATTTTATAGCTTCTGCGCATACATTTATATATAAGCCGCTAAAGGGTGGAGCGATTACACTGTATATCCTTGAAATGAGGAAACCATCCAAGTACCCATCAAAGTAACACGTCTATGTTTACTGCGCAGGCGCTAGACATATTATGGCGAAGATAGATTCAAGTATGGAGTGATGCTTAATAGTAAAATTTAAACTCGCCTAACAGTAACGCACCTGTTAGTCGAATTAAACACGTCTAACAGTCGAGATAAACGTGCCTAAGAGTCGCGCGTCTGTTAGTCGATATTAAACTCGTCTAACAGTAATGCATCTGTTAGTCGAATTAAACACGTCTAACAGTCGAGATAAACGTGCCTAAGAATCGCGCATCTGTTAGTCGTTATTAAACTCGCCTAACAGTAACGTTTCTGTTAGTCGACTTAAACGCGTCTAACAAGCGACTTAAAAAAAAGAAGTTTATCTTGGCCCCTCAGCGCTTCCGTAACTAATAACTCGCGCACAAAACACTTTTAAGTTTCGTATAAGACGCTGGTACCTCAATTCGAACAAGGCGCCTTCCTCGAGATACATCAAAGCTGGGTTACGCATGGCTGGCCTAAACTTTGATTTTAAACATTTTTATTCCAAAAGGTTTTTCGTTTTGTTAAGGTTTGTGATGAGAAATCAATCTAGAAAAACAAAAAAGTATAAAAAGAAAACAACAAACGAAATGGCACAAACAGAAAGGAACTCTTCCTTCAGGAAATATTTAAAGATAGGCAAAGGTATGAAATATTAGTAAAGGCGGATAGAAAACGCGAAAGTTATAGTTGGTGAAGCTTGGCTACAGAGGTGGCCGGAAAATCGATAACTTCTTATCTTATCTATTATGCTTTCTAATTTGCGTTATGTGTCTTGTTAGCGGAATGAATAGAAGTTTTGAGAGATGCTTTGGACGTAATCCGTTATCGAGGTTATGTCGTTGCAACGTGCATATAGATCTCTGAGGGAGGTGTACCTTCCTGAACTCGATATGAGGCGCATAAATCTGTACTCAAATACTTGAAGTTTTTTCATTGTCGTGGCAGGTATGCTGCACCACACCGGCGTTGCGTATGTGATGGACGGCCTGACCACAATCGTGTACAACTTTTTATTTTGTCGGTTTAGTCTGCTACCCCTAACCATGAATGGATACAGACTCCTGGATAGGGAGTAGACTGTCCGTATTGTCTCATTTATATGGGTATTGAACGTCAGTCTTTGGTCGAGTCGTACCCCAAGTATTTCACGCATCTCCTGATTGGAATTTTGTTTTCTCTGATCGAAATTGATGTTAAGATTTTGTTCTCAGTAAAGCGACAGGTTAAGACTATCATCTGCGACTTCTCAGCGTTTACCCGAATCTTCCACTGGTCGTAATAAGCCGTGGCACGAGCCATTTGTGCCTTCAGTAGTATGATCGCTGCTTGCGTGTTATGAGAATGCGCGTACGTGGCTGTGTCGTCGGCGTACTTGGCCAGCTTCGTATTCGGAAACTCTGTTGAAGTAAGATACGTATAACTTGTTCAACTTTGAAGACAGGTACGATTCTTGCGTGAATGTCCCGCCGTGTCGATAGTGTATTATTCACTCAAACCTGCAGGGATCTGCTCGTCAGGAAGGCATGCATGAATTTAGTGAAGTAAGTCGGAAAGTTGTAGTGGTGTAGTTTGTGAAGTGGACGGTATTGAACGCCTTCTCAATATCGAGGAGCACCGTGGCGGTGTTCTTCCCGAGGTTGTATTGTACTTTGACGTCGTTAACTATCCTAACTTTCACAATTTCACATTAATTTTCAGTTGTCTGAAAAACTTCTGGCAAATTCTCATGGCCATTGGCCACCATGCAATATTTTCAAACTTTGTTAAGCTCTTCATCATAACTTTCATCATCTAGGTCCCTGATGTCGGGTCGTACAAATACATCCATTTTGTCTTCAGCATCCTGACTTTTATATCTCATATACGTGATTCCACACCCTGTATGCCTTTGACGAATCTCTTGATTTCATAAATTGAAACAATATATTGCCTGAATTTCAGTTAGATTTTCGTAACGTCATATATGCTCTATTAAATATATGTAATAGTATTACTGCTGATTGGGATAGAAGGGACCGTGGTTTTAATTTTATTGGATAGTAAGGCTTTCGACACTATATTAGACATAAAGTTACGTTATATGGTTTCGCTATCTTGTCTGGTGATTTAATTATTTGTAGAGGCATAGAACATATGGCTTGACCCTGAAGAAACTGTAGTACAAATGATTTTTTCACCGAAATATAATGTTTTTATGTAGTTTTCTTTCTGTATGCTGATTTTGTTTCTATTTTGTATGTTTTTGCGTTAAACATCAATAAATATTGAAGTAGTTGTCGAACTTGACCTGACGTTTCGCTGATCATCCTGTCAGCTTCTTCAGAAGGATTCTAAAGACTACTATCAATAAATATTGTTTATACATTTATTTATAGACTTCTTTTTTTTCCTATATAGAAGCGATATTTATACATTTAAATTAATTACAATATGCTTACCAAACGCACATCTGTTCTGCATAATATTTCTGCTATTTTATGAATTGAATTTTATAAGAAAGTGAAATAAATCGCTGGAATAAACACAGAGATGGTAGCGGCTCCTGATTTGATATATGCTCTCAGTTTACGAGGGTGAACCCCAAGCAGAGCTTTAAGGATAATAAGCTTAAACCGTATCATCTTTTGAAAATATACCGATGAGGTTCGAAAACAATTTTGATTGATTACGCTCTAGCACGGCGCAATTTTATTAAATTGAATTAATGGGAAGATACATTTTTACATTTATATTTTGGGATGTTTCATAGTAGAGTATAGTCGGGTGTATATTTGCTAGACAGTCAAAAAACGCAACAAAAACGAGTTAATTATTAATCCCGGTGAACCAGTCGGCATGGTCTTATCAAACAAGCCGACGTAGATTATTAAAATCTTATGGTAAGTGATTCAGTTTGCAGGCGAGCTAGTACAGAGAGTAACGGTATTTTAATGAAGTCGTAAAATTTTTGTTGCTTTTTTTGATTATACTCGCTATTAAGAAAGTCGCCTCAAATTTTGTGGGATCCAAAATCCTAAAAGTTGATATATGTCAGAATTGAAAACTAATGCTCTGATCTGCCTCTTCATATTCCCGGTGTATCGTGCATTTGTTCGTTATTCCGTGCACAGTGTTTCTTATAAGTCCAACCATTGGCAGTTGGTCCTTCTGTGGAAGTTTGTCCAGGGCCAGTGTTCTTTTTTGTTTATTTTGATTGTTCCTTCTCATATGCATGTCATTCTATAAATCTATACTGTTTTTGAATTTAAAAGTTTTGTTTTTTACAAGTCAATTAGAAGAGAAATGGTTGAAGGGAAATTGATTGGACCTTTTGAGCTGCCAAGAAGGCTCAATAGTGAAGAGTACCTACATTTGATGACATGTCCCTGGAAATACGCCGAGAAATGTGGTTACAGTGTGATGGGGTTTCTGCTCACTATGCTATAGAAGTGAGACGGTAATTCAATTCACAATACGACGAAAATCGCTGGATTGGAAGGGGAGGGACATCCAATCACCACCAAGGTCACCTGACCTAACTCCTTTAGACTTTATATGGGGTTATTTCAAAGAAATTGTTTACTCCAACGAAGACCAAACCGAACAAGAATTACGGCAAAAAATAAGAGCAGGGATCAATGTTATTAAGAATAACGAACGTACGTTCCGATTAATTAAAGGAAATTTTATTCGGCGACGGCGATTATGTGTTAGAGCAAGTGGCAGAAATTCGAACAGTTATTGTAGACATTTAGAAAGTATTAAAATATTTATTTTACTTATTTTTTGTTATTTCTGATAACCTAGCTTGAAATTTTGTAAAACGTAATAATTATTAACAAACACGAATTACTTGTAAAAAAATATTGATAAAAAAATCTGTCCTGAATAACCCTATGTGTGATACTGTGTTAGAATCTGCATTAAATAGACAACTTTTTCCGATAGTTGGTCAACTTTTAGTAGTAAAATGGCATATGATAATAAAGGTCATGGAAATGCCTTTATCATAAAGGTGCACCTATTTAAAATTCAATTAAAAAAAAAACACTCAAAAAAGTCATAATTTTTTATAATTTTTTTAGTAGGCGCACTAGCGATTTTAGGGGAAAATAAAAAAATTAAGTAACTTTTGAACCATCAACAATTGGATAACTACATATATGGTTATTTTGATTGGAAATGACCTCCAACATCACCCTACTATACACCCTGTATAATGGTATGTAAAATGATAAAACAAAATGAAAGTTTTAAAATTAAACAAACTTTTTCTATTATCGTCCTCTAATAACCACCCATTATTAGTGCTGATAATTTGTTCACTATTTTTTGTATATACGCAGGTTTAACGTTTATATTTATAAAGTTTAAACATTGTTATATAAAATATTTTTTTCTGCACATCTAAGTACTGAAGTTTTATTAACTATTTTCTTATGCATTTACAGGTTTAAAGTTTCAAAATTTTTAAACCAAACAGCCCCTAAAACCTTGGTATAGATAATTTTTTAAGTATTTTTTGATTTTCTAAATAATGTTTGGGGCTGATTTAGAGATGCATAGATTTTTGTCTTGACAAAAAATATCTTTGGCCCACTGTGAGCTAGACCGAATATGACGCGTTTAATTTACTACAGATTATTTTTATAGTAAAAGTTGTAAACAAGTAGACGGATTCATCGTAAACTCTTCATTACTAGCAGTTTATTATCTTTTTATACTTATATGACTTTTTTGTTTATTTTGCTTAGTGCATGATCACTAAAATGAACACCAATAAAAAATTCCTATTGAACCATAATCACCGCAATCTTTTTCAGCGTTTAAAATCTTTTAAATTCGCCCCTCTATTTTTCTTAGTAAAAATGAAAGCTAGTGACCTTAGCGACATGTTATTCCCGGCTAATTTAAAGCTTAGATTTAATTTTTGTGACATTGTCAGTTAGTTGTCATAATTTATTGCAAGTGTGCAAAAAACTAATATGCCTCATATAAGCGATTTAGTAAAATCTGGAGTTATTGCTAAAGAAGAAGATGAATGGTGAATGAAACAAATTGCACTGCGTTGTAATATTGACAAAAATTCGGTGTGCAACATTTTAAGAAAGTGGAGAATAAATGGTACGATTAGTAGAAATCCTGGATCAGGGCGACGAAGGATATCAACTCAACAACAAGATTTGCAATTGGTAAATGCTTTATTGGAAAATCCATTTTACTCAGTTATTCAGGCTGCTGAAGAAACGACTTTTCCTGGATCGAGTAGTACTGGTTGCCGGCAAGTAAGAGTATCGGAGCTACGCTGTCATGCAGCAGCACAGAAATACTTACTTAAAGCTGAACATAAAGAAGCTCGAGTAGAATTTGCGCTTGAATTTTTAGCGCATGATGTAAATTTTTGGAACAATGTAATCTTTACAGACGAAAAAACTCTCCAGTCAACACACAGCGGTCGTATTCGTGTTTACCGCCCTCCGAATACTCGATTCGATATGAAATATATATCTAAGAATGATAAAACTGGTACATTTTCCGTCAATATGTGGCTTTTATATAGGCACGTGGTCCTGGTGCTTTGTGGCATATTGAGGAACGATTTAATAGTGAAACGTATATTAGGATTTTATACAATATTATGCTCCCTTCTGTCACAATTATTTCCTAATAATGTGTTCATATTTCAACAAGGCAATTGTTCCGTTCATACTGCTCGTGCCGTAGATAACTGGTTTCAAGATAACAACATCAATGTTCTTAACTGGTTTCAAGATAACCACGGAATGCCGAAGAATTACTGGAAATAGTAAATAATGCATGGGAAAATATTATTACTAATGATTATTGTGTAAGGTTATTTAATTCTATACCAAACAGACTTATAAAAGTTATAAATAGAAATGGTGCAATAACGAAATAATAACAGTTAGTTTCTTGTTAAGTAGGATATCCTTTGCCCTTTGGTCCAGGATTTCTACTAATCGTACAGTTTATCCTCCACTTTCTTAAAATGTTACACACAAAATTTTTGTTAATGTTATAACGCAGTGCAATTTGTCTCATTAACCATCCACTATTTACTATAGCAATAACTACAGCATTAAAATAAAAAATAAATTAAAAGTGATATCTGTTTTATTTCGGCTACTCATTACATATTCAAATAGAGACAGATTTACATTAGAAAAAAAAAGTTGTCCTATTTTTTTCTGCTCACGACAGTACAAGTAGCAATTTATTGTCGTTACAGAATATGCCGTATTTATATAACTTTATTTCTAAAAAACGAGGACTCTTGAGCGTCTCACCTATCACGTCGGCAGGCAATTTCTTCTGTAGGATTGGCGAGACGGAGCAGGGATTATGATATTATCGAGCGTCATGCCAAGAAAACTAAATGCTATTTCACACGTGTCGTTATTATTGATACTTGTCATAATTTGTCCCAGTTGACATATAATAATAAAATATTTACAAGATGTGGAACAAAAAATGAAGAGATCACTACATTTTATTCAAGTTTATAAGAAAAGAGAAGGAAAAATATGGTATAATTATGATTATGTTTTTTAATACCAAGAGTAGCAATGAGTTAAAATATTTTTGATGCGTTTTTAAATGTTTGAAAAATCACAAAGATATTACCAATATTAGAAAAAATCTTTTTGGTTATTTGAAATAAAAAAAGGACATCAAATCAATATCTTTACAAATTCAGTATAAGGATAAAATTGTTAATGACTCGGTGATTCCGTTTGAGTTGCAACCTTCTCTCTGATTACAACTAGTGTCTTTGTACCGGTCGCTACATCCTTGAATATTATACAAGATCAACTTGTGTATAATAACTTTAATAACCCGTCAACAAATCACTGACGTTTTAAGTCACCTGAATGCTAAAAGGGTCTTACCACCCGACGCGACGTCCCTGCTATTTCACTAAAATTGTGCTGCGGTGGTCTGGTTGAACCTTACGCGTATTTTATGTAATAAATTGTCAAGTGTCAGAAAATTTGCATCTAAATCGAAAATTGCACAATTTGTGACAGTATACCGGGTGTACTAGAACTTCAGGATGATAGTTCAGGAGATTGTAGATCGGTCAAAATAACAGATAGGTAGACAGAAAGAGTTTTATTTCCCAGTACAATAAGTATTACGTAATAAATACGAGCTATAATAACTGAACATTGTACAACTTCCTTTAGAAGCGCGCGAGAAAGTAGAATGTGTCAAACTACATATGAAATGCAATCTAACTACAAAAGATTTTTAAAAGGTATTAATCCGGAAATTATCTTCCTCTTCACTACAAGTGGAGGTAAATCCGGCACGAGCTTGGGTTTCACGCACCGGTGCTGACGCCCTGGGATATCCGTTTGTATATGTGGATGGGTAATGGGTATGATATTTGTCTGCGCCTGTGGATGGGTATCGCAAGTCGCAACATGCTCATCACAGGGCTGCAGTGATGCAGAATGGAAGGTCAACAACGTGGAGACAGAGACTCAGTCGCTCGGGTGCCGGAATCGTCTGATGCAGGTGCGTGAGTGGCTTTGACTCTGTCGTGGAAACCTGTCTGGTATAAACCGTGTGAAGCAAGTGGGTGGTTGTTGAGGATTGCTTGCTCCACGTCGGGGTCTGTCTTAACCAGCCGACCAAGTTGATGGAAGCCACAATAAAAGTCCCCCCAAGTCAAAGGTGGAGCAGCATAAGCCTATGACTGCGTGGCTAAGGGGAAGCTTAGTCGCTATTATGTCGACTTGAAGGCACCTGACGCACCCTAGTTTAAATAAATGTCTGCCCGGAGTATGCGGGGCACTGTCTCAGGTAAACTGCTTGAGCAAAAAGACAGCTAAAATGTACCACAGAAATGACCCCATGCCGTAATAGTGGCCCTAAATAATCTGAAGCGCCTCCAGATAAATCTTCACCATGCAAAAGTAGCCTCGAGTGTGCTCAGCAAGGAGTTTATTAGGGAGAAATTAAACATAGTTCTAATCCAAAAGCCCTGGGCATTGAGAGGACATATCAAAGGATACCCTACACAATCATGTAAAGCAATTTATTCTACTTTGCATGACTATCCTAGAACCACTCTGCTGATCGACAAGGATACTAATTTTGTTCTCCTTTCAGATTCATAACAAGGGACTTAGTTGCAGTAGCTGTGAAAGTACCTACAGAAAGGGGGGAAAGGCAGGTCATAGTGACCTCCGCCTATTCCGCTGTGAAGAAGGAAATAAGAAAGTAATAAACCTCACTAGCTGGTGCAAAAGGAGAAATAAACTCTACATAATAGGTGGCGGCGCTAATACTCACCACCATATGTGGGACAGTACTGATACAAATACTAGAGGTGAGTGCCTGCTTGAATATTTGTTGGCAAATGATATCGACATTATCAATAAGGGCAATGAACCCACCTTTATGAATGCGATTAGAAAAGAGGTTCTAGACATAGCCCTTGCAGATCCACTCATAACTGACTTAAATAAAAAATCGGCATGTTTCAGATGAGCTTTTCATGTCTGATAATAGGTAAATACGATTCGACTTGGAGGCAGCTGTAACAAGCCTCGGGGAATGTAGAATACCTAGACTGACGAAATTAAGTGTTTTAAAGAACACTTAAGGATAGAGGCCGAAGGTGTAACACATTCCATCGACACAATAGAGGAATTAGACATAGCCTCATATCAACTACTACTATGAAAAAGCTGTCCCGCTAAACAAAATGCACTCCAAAGAAATGTGCCCTGTGGAATAGGGATCTCAGTCGTCTTATGGCTCAGACTTGGAAAGCTATTAACAGAGCCAAAAACTCTGGAAACTGGGAGGACTACAAAAAACTCTTACAGAGTACAACAAAAAATTGAGAAGGTCTAAAAGAAGATCATGGAGACAGTCCCGTGAAGAGATAGATGAACTAGGCTCCAGCAGTCCGTTTACAAAAATTCCTTGCAAAGGACCACTCAAATGAAATAGGGCTACTTAAAAAGTCCGATGGCAAATATGCAGAGAGTCAGCAGGAAAATATAAGAGTGCACTTCCCAGGGTCTGGGAAAATATTCACCCTAACAAAATTAAATGGGCGGTATCTATCTTTAAACCCTTTAAATCACCGGGCAGAGATGGTATTTTCCCTGCCCTACTCCAACATGGAATTAAGGAGCTTATCCCATGCCTGAGAAGCATATTTATAGCAAGATATACACTGGGTATAGTTCTCAAGCTTGGAGGGAAGTTAAGGTGGCGTTTATTTCAAAAATGGGCAGACGTCCACCAGACCCAAGAATTGTAAGCAAAAAGGATGGCCAGATCCCTATGCCTCAATGTTCGCCACTTCTCAACAAGCTGTGACGTCACGGCGAGGCCAGGAGAGTTTTGTTTCCGTTCGTTTCTCCATGTTTGGTAGTGTTATATTGGAATTTATTTAACCTATTGTACTTGTTATTTCGGGGTGAATTATAAAAACCTTTTTTAGTAGTAATTTCATGTGTGCAAGGACAATATGTCCTATACTATTTCGAACTTTTTTAAGATTTCAAAGACAATTATTGTTAGTTCAAATGTGCTTTTAGAGGGCGGAATATTAAAACATAATATTTTTAGTCGCAAACTCCTATATAAAATTCTTATTTTTACTATAAGGAACGTAACCAGACTGCAACCAACAGCTACTCTCCGGGCTATGTGCCCCGCCGAGCGCTGAATTACAAGTTACAAGTCTGGCGCGTTAAGTGTAATAATTGCATATTACCATCAAAACGCTAATGCTTCGATTGCAGCAAACACCAGCCGAGAGACTGAACCTACTTAAAGGAGCTCTCTTGCCAGCCATCACACACCACTTGCAGACTGCAGTTTCGAGCTGTTGGCTCTCGTCAGTGCAAGGTAGGCATGTGACGACCGGCACGAGGATCCTTTGACTATTTGGTACATCCCGGTATTTTTACAATAGCGACATGTAAAATAGTCAGCAGGCGCCATCTAGCGGTCCAGTGTCTGTTGCAATCGAAAAGTAAATAGCCTGACTGGGCATAGTTCAAATGTGCTTTTAGAGGGCGGAATATTAAAACATAATATTTTTAGTCGCAAAGTGTAATAATTGCATATTACCATCAAAACGCTAATGCTAATAGTCAAAGGATCCTCGTGCCGGTCGTCACATGCCTACGTTGTACTGACGAGAGCCAACAGCTCGAAACTGCAGTCTGCAAGAGCTCCTTTAAGTAGGATTAGTCCTTTGTGTTTGTTGCAATCGAAGCATTAGCGTTTTGATGGTAATATGCAATTATTACACTTAACGCGCCAGACTTGTAACTTGTAATTCAGCGCTCGGCGGGGCACATCGCCCGGAGAGTAGCTGTTGGTTACAGTCTGGTTACGTTCCTTATAGTAAAAATAAAGATTTTATAGACGAGTTTGCGACTAAAAATATTATGTTTTAATTATTGTTAGTGTTCTATATATAGTAATTTTGTATATATTTATGTAAGGTAAAAGAGATTTCAGATTTTATTTATCAAATTTACATATTAAATGTTACTTTTCAGTTATAGACCTAAAATAAAATGCCAGGAATAAGGCGTGCGATTTACGGGTATAATGATACTTATTCTACAAAGTAAAGTACTGAGCAAAGTATAATTTTTCATGTTTTTCCGAAATCCAAAGATCTGGTGTTCCAAACTATGAAAGGCGAAAGACATTTATGAAGTTTGCACCCAGCTATGATGACCGGGACGTTTCAAATAGTTGTTTATTTACTTTACTTTGATATATTTTGTCGATTAAAAATTGCGGATGTTACTCAAGTGATTGTTTATATGGCAGAATAGGGTCTCATAACCCGCCGGTAGTTTTGCATAACTTTTTTTACACCGGAAGATTTTCACAATTTTTTTATCTGGCACGGCCACGATTTTGACGGTTTAAACAATAAATGGGTGTCCAAACGATTGCGAAAGTTTTAAAATAGATGAACGATTATCTGGCCTTGTTTCTTCGAAAACACCTTGAACGATGAACGATTATTAAATTATTTTAATACTGAATTACCGAATGCTATTGCAAATCTCGCCCTCAATTGTAACGATTTATTCTGATCGCTACAACGGACATAGCCACATAGCCAGGTTGTAAAATTTACGAGAAATCCGTGCGTTCCCTGATTTATGAATTAAATTTAGGAAAATGCGGACATCTCATCAAACACTCTAACTGTTGGTTGAGTTGCCTATATGAAATATAGACCAGATTTATAGAACCATATAGTACTTCTTATCAACTTACTTTTTTTTGTGGAACGTTAATTTTTGTTAGAATGAAAAAGCAACGAATTATCTTTTTCGAACATTCCAGAAAACTACAGTAGAAAAAGGATATTGGGTGTTAGCCATTTGCTTTATGAATTTTGACCTAGTGAGTTCTAGCGAATTGCAATATATTTAATTGTGCCATACTTTTGGGATTTTCTCGTTAAAACTAAAGTAAATCAGTTTTCATTTTTTTTTGGAGTTGCTGTGGAGCATTTGGATAGTGTGTTTTGGAAACTGTGTCTCTGATAGAGGATTTTTCTGCTAGGCCATATTCCTTCTGGCATTTCTTTGACCGTACCACCGGGTCTGAAAACGATAAGACTCATTCAGAAACCCTCGAAAGAGCTAAGTTTTGACTATTTTGTGTCCTTTTCTTCTGTTTCGTAACAGATTATTATTTTATTTTAGGGTTTTTAGTACCAGTTTGGTACCCACCAATTGTTTTTAAGTACTACTTAAGATATTGGAAGTGTATCCACAAATTTTTATTACTAGTCGTAATATTTGGATTCCATCCACCAGTTTTTGTAATAGTCCGAGCATTTGAGTTCAAGTATAGATTGTATGAGAAAATATCTCAACCCTTAATTCCTGGCTACTGTACTCCTGAGAGAATTTCCCTGCCTGTTTCACCCCGGAGTATCCACGATTTGGAAGGAGATTCGACAATTTTACATCCACACGTAGCTTCAGATAAGATTTTTGCATGTTTTATTTACCTACCTATTTTTCTTTACGATCAGTAAATTAGCATATTGCTTTTTTGCATAATATTTTTTTTGCTGCTTAATCATACAAGCGATACATGTGTTACAGTGGGTAGCAACCACCATTTTTAGGGCACTAACCCTATACATATTTGCTTTTTATTATTAGCAAGTGAAAACATTCATTCTTGTTTTGGTACAAAACTAGATTTTGCACAGAAAAACATATTGCTACTAATAGCTTATTTTTCTTTTTGGCGTAAGCATTTTCGTTTAACTACATAATCAGTGAAAATAAATAAATATATGTAAACTTTACGTGTACACGTACGGTAATTACGTTTATGGGGTTGTATATATCTAATTTCTCCTTATTTTCTGTAAATTATTATACACTGCTTACTCGAATTTTATGTAATACACTGCTCGCCACAGAAAAGTTATATTTTACACAAATTTCTCTTAAATCTTACGTCATTTAAATTTTTAACAATAGTAAATAAATAAATCAGATATCATTTGCAGAAACATTTCATTTCTGATTAACTGTTATTTATCACTAGTAGGTAAATAAATATTTTCTTAAATTTTAATGGTGACTTATTTATGAATAAAGACGCTGCAAAGATTATAACTTATTGAAGCTACCAATACATTTTCTTTTCTTGAGCAAGGACCCCTCGAAATCAAGAAGATAAGGTAATTTAACATTGTTGTATATATATATTTTGTTTCGTCTGTGCGTCTAAAGATATATATATATATATATATATATATATTTATATATACCCTGGTTCACTATTTGAGTTTTGCTTTTGAACGGATTCCTATAAGAACAGGGGCTTTTCTAGTTTAAAGTGGAAATAAACTAGTGGCGCCCTTAATTTATTTTTTTAACCCACCCCACTCTCTGACTGAGCTCGGATAACAATTTTTGTGCCGCGCTATCACCAATCTGGGTCCAATTAAGTGGCATTGTAAGAAAAGCGCGTCGCACAATGTATAAGGACAAATGTACTTTCGGTTAGATTGATGGAACATTTAAGTACGATCCATTCGAATGCCCAGATACGAATTCAATTGACCATGCCTCCGACGTACATTTAGAAATGGAAAAGAATTCTAATAGAACATTACAAATATTGTGTTCAGTTTTCGTTGTTATTTTTATTCGATAAAATTTGCCGTAAGTAAAAGGAAAAGCCACAATTGTTTCACATACTTATATTTCTTTACGAGTAATGTATACATTGTATTCACTGTTATGTAAAATAATACATTTTCTCAATTAATTAAATTATTTTTAACCCAATTAGGCCTTCTGACGTAGACCGTAACAGGACGTATTACACTAATACTTTTTCTATACCTAATATTAACCGTGAATAGCAAATAAAAATGATGTTTGCCGTCATTTCTACCAGCCGACGGTGCGGCGGCCTGTTGCGTGATAAAACAGCACAATTTGTAATATTAAATTGGGGTGTGGCCGAGAGTAAAGGAAGGATAAGCATTTTTTACAGCATTACGAATCAGATCAATTTGCCGAAACATGTATCGCAGAAATGTATAATATATTTTGAAAAATATGAGGCGTTCTAAAATATACGGAAGAGGGTGGATTCTTCCTAACCTTGACGGAAAAGGGAGCTAACAAAATTAAGATAAACATCCAATAACTTTATATATAAAAGAAAATAAAGATTTATTATGGCCTGTCAAGCTAACATAACGCAGTCAACATGTTGGTCTATTGTAGATGCTTGATAGGTGTAGAAGTTCTTGATAATAATTATTACAGTTTCACGGACGAAGCTTCTTGACCTTATCATGTAACGCACCAGTTCCTATTTAAAGTGCAGAAACAGCACTTTCTTTATTACAAAAAAAATAATAAAGGCCCTAGATAGAGTCGGTGAAGACGGTTTATTACCAGGGGTCGAAACTTAGGCAGTCGTTCTCAAGGAATGGACAGCCGTAAAGATTTTATGTTTGTAACACTTTTATTTGCTCAGGACAGTACATATTAGGGTAGAAACTCAAAATAAGGCACACAAAACGTTTTAATATTATATTGAAAATATTTACACTTTAAAATAGAGATAAATCAAAGTAAAATATGTACGAATTTGCAAGAACTATGTATATTTACGGGAAAATCAGAAAATAATACAGTTGAAACAATGTTTCAAATAGATTAATACTTTTAATTACCCAAGTTTCAAGTAATAATTAAATCTCTAATTTGTTTAAAACAAAATCTCTATAATCTTGATATACCAGGGTACGTAGAAAATGATAGCAAGCAGGTAAATGATAATATGCAGGGCGAATTGTAAGATAAAGCAAACAGGTGGTAAATATAAATAGCAAAACAAAGCGGCGGTTTGGCAAATGTGATATAAAGTGACTTAGACTGCTCTTTGGTGATATACAGGCGGGTATTTTAATTTTAAAGAAATTTTTGACCAGAATCAAATAATTTTATTTTTATAAAAAATAACTAAATTTTTTTAACTTGACGTGGTGAACCTGGTAAAGTAATATTTAATGGTTAATCAGTGCGGTATGTCTCAGGTGAAGTGTCCCACTTGCAAGGAAGCGTCCCCGACTGAGAATTTTGCGGAAAATAACCCGGTGTGATTGCTAAACTATCAAATAACAAACAGGATCAAACGTCAAGTTTTACTTTACTGAATATTAATTTGTCTTTGTTTAGTACGATCGTGTAAAATATTACTTTATGACTGATCGGCTCAGGTGGAGTGTCCCACTTGCAAGGCAGCGTCCCCGACTGATAATTTCGCGGACTAAATTGTCGTTAGGCAAAATTAAAATAAAATTTAAAATTTACAGTTCAAAGCTTCGGCGTAACACCTCTGGAGTGTCCCATTTGTAAGGTAGAGTCCCCTGAGGGTATTATTCGCGATGAAATGTTTCCCGGATAAGCTAAATTCAAAGTTGTTGCTGGTTGCTGAAGGCGGAATTTATCAAACTGAAACAAAGACCAATGCCCAAGGAATCACTACTTCCACATCCAGATTTTGTATCCAAGTCTTATGCACTCTAAATCCCAATGTAGTATTTTATTCCCTTTAATAATAGCGGGTGTGGTAGAGGGGGTGGCTAATGTAAAAAAAATTTAAAGGCCGTTGGTTCTCGTACACACACTAAATTCCAATTTAATTTTTTACTCCCTTTAATAATAGGGTGGGGGTGACAATGGGGATGGTAGACGGGGTAGCTAACGCAAAAAAAATTTTTTTAGACGTTTCGTTCTTGTATAGGGTGGGAGTGGCAATGGGGGTGTTAGAGGGGGTAGTTAACGCCAACAAAATTTTTTTAGACGTTTCGTTCTTGTATAGGGTGGGAGTGGCAATGGGGGTGTTAGAGGGGGCAGTTAACGCCAACAAAATTTGTTTAGACGTTTCGTTCTTGTATACACACTAAATCACATTTTAATTTTTTACCTCCTTTAATAATAGGGTGGGGGTGGCAATGGGGGTGGTAGAGGGGGTAGCTAACGCCAAAAAAATTTTTTTAGACGTTTCGTTCTTGTATAGGGTGGGAGTGGCAATGGGGGTGTTAGAGGGGGTAGTTAACGCCAACAAAATTTGTTTAGACGTTTCGTTCTTGTATACACTAAATCACATTTTAATTTTTTTTACCCCCTTTAATAATAGGGTGAGGGTGGCAATGGGGGTGGTAGAGGGGGTAGCTAACGCCAAAAAAATTTTTTTAGACGTTTCGTTCTTGTATAGGGTGGGAGTGGCAATGGGGGTGTTAGAGAGGGTAGATAACGCTAAAAAAAACTTTTTTAGGCGTTTCGTTTTGTATATACACTAAATCACATTTTATTTTTTTAACTCCCTTCCATAATAGCGTTGGGGTGAGTATTGGGGGTGATAGTAGAGGGGGGGTGGCTGGTGCCAAAAATTTTTTGAGGCCTTAATTTTTCGTACATGCCCTAAATTGCAATTTTATGGACTCTTACTTGCTTGTTTTGCCTATTTACCCTTATTTACCCCCGAACCCTTCAACGGAATAAGATAAAAATATAATCTAGTTCCAGATCTCATTACAATACATAAGTGTACTACATTTCAAGTTAATATCACAAACGGTTCCAGAGTAATCGTGCGCACAAAAAAAAGTTACAGACAGACAGACAGGAAATTTATTTTCGTTTAAATTTAACATTCGACGATTCATGACATTTTAAGCCTATTTCAACAAAAAAATATATATTTTTTTGCGTTACTATACTTCCACTGGACGTGGAAGTAATTATATGTATCAATACAGAAAATGTTTTAAGTCCAAATTGCCAAAATAAAAATAGATATGAATTCGACACAGTGAATTCTTACCAAAATAATCGACTGGTCAGGTCAGGCAGTCACTAATTGGCGGTGAAACAAATTGTTTTATAACCGGAGTGTCAATTGTCATAAACAATTGACTCTTACGGTTTAAACTACTTGCAATTAATTTGTAAAGAAAACGTTACCTGGTTACTAAAGAAAACTGAATTTTATCGGTCCTAGTTTATTATTTATTCATCTAAATAAAATTAGCGAGTTCCCATTGATTCTCTCATTACTTTTAAATATAATCTTTCCCTGAAATTAAACAGCTTGACAGTGGTTTCTTCCCAATTTACTCTATATACCCGGTGGATAAGAAAAATATGATGCACCCTTCACGGGCTAGCGTGGTATGATTAATAAATTATTGTTTTTTATATTAAAAAATATTTCCTTACTAATTTTGGAGAAGATAGGTCCGAAGGTAGTTAAGATATTGCAAAAGAAATGAAAAAAAAATAGAATTTTGACATCCTCTATCTTTTTCCACAGCAACATATTTTACTAAAGCATATTTGGCTATATCCTCATATTTTTTCCCAAAGAATCTACCCCCTGAACTATGGCCTATTATTAATGGTCCACCCTGTATAATTGTATATAATTTACATTGTTTACCTGTTTAAATCTTTGTTAACAATACTACGGAATTATCATTATCAGCAGGTAGGGGTCGGAAATTACGTAGGTATTTATTATGTTCTAAATTCTTGGAGCTCATTAAAAACTGTGGTTAAGTGCCGATCTCAACAACCCTTTGAACTAATAAATTGATTTAGAACGATTTACCTTATTTCGTTGAAATATATAAATATGTTAATCCTTAATCTGAATCATAAAAGAATTTGCATAATTGCCCGTAATTTAGGAACAGCTCGGATAAAAGTACTGGAACACAGGTTACCTTCACAGCTTAGGGTTCATACCCTTTAAAATACCTTCACTCAATTCATATAAAAAGGTTTGAATTTAGTAAAAATGATTCAGTTGTAAAGTAACTAAGATCGTAAACAGTGTTTAGTGATAGTAAAATGAGTCAAAATATCAAATCTAAGAAATTCCAAAAAGTGTCTGAAGAAGATGATGGAGTAGTTGATATAAGTTCATATACACTACGGTTATTAATTGAAACATGCCCAGGCATGGATGCAGTGACGATGGGCTGCACCACCTTCAGATTTATAAAAAAAGCCGAAATTGAATTTGAAAGGAGAGAGCAGCTAAGACTAGCAGAAATTGGACATTCTCACCAAGTTAGTGAGCCACACACAGAAAACGACATTCCAGTTGTTAATATGCCAAATTATAGTGCAATGGTGCCTCAACCTCAAGTAAAAACAGAGGTTAAAGAAGATAATCGAGTAAACAACATGACAACAGAACATTTCCAGCAGAAAAGTATGTATGAACCACATAATTTCCATCAAAATACAATTGAAAATTTCACACCTCTACTTTTTAACCAATAAGATACCTTAATTTTGACTAGTTACCATGGCAATTAAAAAAATTTCCGGAAATTTTTTCGAGGCGCCACGATATTCAATTGAAAATTTTTTGACAGTTGAAAAGGTAAACATATGATCTACAACCATTAAATCATGTAGATGTACCTGTGAATAATGCAAAATTTCTGAATTAACATTATTATTTATTATTCTCTATAAAGTTTCATTAAACAGAAAACACAAATTTGTTAAATTATTATGCATTTTTTGCGCTTAGCATCGCGTGCAGCTCTGGCGGTCGCAAATTCCACATCAGAAAACGGATTAAATTTTATTTTATATTTTTCGTAATAAATTTCTTGTAACTGCTTAGCAGTAGAGTTCCACATCACTTTGACCACACTTTCCTTATAATCTTCAAAATTTTTCTTTTTCATATTAAATGTGTAGTCCTCCAATATAGTAGCCACCTGTACTACACTCATATACTCATGAATATTATACAACTTTTCGTCACAAAATTCAACAAACCGTTTCCATACACTTGATTTTGATTTTCGGGTGTTATCTGGTGTTATATTTTGAATTTCTTGTCTAATTATTTGTTGATTTTCTTTACCAAATCGCGACATTTCGCTATACACTTATTAAACTCAACGTACAGACCTTTTAAACTAGTAATTATTAAGCTTTGTGACAGAACCGGTTAAACAAAAATGACAAATCAACATATATCAAAAACAAAAATACCCTGGCCAACTTGACAAGCAGTGAAATTAATTTAAAATGTCAGGTTGGATTAATAATTTTTTTCCAAATTATAGTGTTAAGTGGTGTGAAATTTTCTTACCGAATACCACGCAAGCTTAAATTATTCCTGGAAATAATTTAAGTTCTTGTGATATTATAAGTGGAAATATTCTGCCCCACGATGTGAATTTAAATGTACTACCTCCAAATATTCTGTCCCACGTTGTAAATTTAAATATACCACCTATTAATACTCTGCACCACGGAGTGAATTTCAACGTGCCACCTCCAAATTACAGAAATTTCCCCGAGTACCGACCAATGAATTTGGTACTAAATAGGCAGCATGGATGTGGGCAAGTAAATTGGAGCAATACATATAAAAAATGACCACCTACTAATAATTGCAACACATATTTTAGACTGCAACTCAGAAATTCCTATAATGAACTTCGATCCAAAAACAGCTACATCAGAGGCGAACTTAAGAGGAAAAGGCACGGTATGTATTCATATAATAATGCTAAGAGACCAAAAATAGGGTAATATTCTTATTTATATAATATATTTTATTTTTGCAATAAGTTACTATTTATTACTTGGATATGTACACAATGATATGTATTTTATTTACTATTAATAAATTTGTAAATTTATTTTAATTATTTTGTTTGTTTATTTGCTATTCTTACAGATCTTACATTCTATAATGTATATGTATAATATTGATATTTGCACTTTTTACTTTCGAGCAATACTAACAGTAATAGACCAAAAATTGTACTTCTACTTTTTTGAATTTTTAATCTGTATCATAAAAAGGTCTAGAAAAAAGTTGAGTGTGTATGAATTATTTTCTCTGAGCTTAAGAGTTGTTCGGAGTATATTAGTCATCCATGCTTCCAATTTTAATTGTAAATGACTTCACGTCAATAAAATGACGCAGCCGAATGTACGGTGTGCTTGGAAAGAGAGAGATAGAGATGTAATAGAATATGACATTGGACAAATTTATTATACCTAATCTTTAAATTTCTCGGTACATTTGAGGACATTAGGGCTAATTTTTAAAATAATGATTTATATGAGAGTAAATTAAACCGTCTTTCCGGCTTATATCCGGAGCGCTCTTAACGCAGAAATCAATTGATCGAGCTCGTTTAAATTCGATCTACGGAGTCCTCTGATAAATGTATAGAAAAGCTTTTTTGCATTTGTCACATATTCTTAAAATTAAGGATAGTCCACATATAAGAAATTTTAAAATTGATTTTTCAAAAAAGGCCACGACGAATCTGCTCAAACATTGTACTATAATAGTACCTATCCTGCAGTCCTAACAATATACCATTATAGCTTGTCCCAAAAATATTATACTGTGTTAATTATGTAATAGACTCGATTTTCTCCGACCTACAAATGTTGAAAGTTAAAATGCCATAATTTTTTACAATTTGACGTCGTCCGGGTACAAAAATGTAAATAATAATAATTCAATTTTTATTTGCGTTAATCACATTAACCAATGGTCCAATGGCAAATACACAGATTATTTTTATTTTACATCAAACTAAATAAAGAATCATTGTCATGCTTTTCATAAGAACAGAAAATGTATATTCCATCTGATCATCAAATTACTGAAACAGAAAACGAATTCATTGGAATGCAACCTCTAAAAAAGTGCTTTATGCATGCAATGGTAAAGATTTAAGTATTTGAGAGATAAACAGTTTATTTGATTTTGATTCTGAAGTACAGGATGGACAACTGAGAATGGAGGTCGCCATATCTCAGACACCAATCATTACAATGGTTTAGGAAAAAATTACGTTAAGTAAAGTGACCCTGAAAAATTAGTGGAAAATATTTTCGAGTTTCTAAAATGGCCGATGTCGATTACTGCGATTAGCCTTGACGGAATTTAACAAACTTGGTCTCATTGCAAAGGGTTTTTCTTAGCCTATCGAGTTTTCATTTGATTATTACCGTCGTCGTTAGACGGCGCTATTTGACATGTCAACAAATATCACGCTATTTCTAAAAAAAAATTAACTGGAATGGTATGTTTATTTTTTTTGTACGGTAAAATAGAGAATTAAAAGCTTCAGATGCCAGTGAAAACAGCAAGTCGATTGTTTTTTTCTAACAGTAGATATTAGCAAACAAATTTGAAATTATGAATTATTATCAGATCTTGGCGACGGAATTAGTACAGTAGCTGTTGAAAACGAATAGGCTGTGAAAATGACACAATGAAGAAACGACATATGTCAAAAAAATTCAACCTGTCATTGTTGTTATTTGTGTAGTATTTACTTTCCTAATTGAATTTGTTTTCGTTTTGGAATTATTAAAATGATAATGATTCTTAAAAATTAAAAAGTATGAGACATGCATGTAGCGGCCATTTTATAAATTCAACAATTTTTCAGGGTCACTTTATTCCAGGTAATTTATTTTCCTAAACTTGTGCGATGATTGGTTTCTGAGATATGGCCAACCTCCATTCTTAGTTGCCCACCCTGCAGATAATAGAGATAATAGTGATAATTTGTATTTCATAATGTTTCCTTTATTGCTTACTAAATTCACCGCTTCTTTTAAAACTTTTGAAATAATTCTTAGGGTTTAATTTTCTCCAATATAATACAGAGTGTCCCGTTTAAAAGGCAAATTTCAAAGTCATTTTCCGTCAAATCGAAAGTTGTAAATTCGCATTAACTTTCCAAGAAGAAAGTTTACAGTGACCTATCGTCTAAAATTTATTTTAAAATGGTTACGAAAATTTCAGTTTAAAAAAAACTACAACATTTAAACTCAAATATCTCGGCTGGATTTTCGAAAATATTTTACACAAAGAACTTTAATTGAAAATTAAAGATTATTTCTATTATTATTATTATATTTTCTTAAATGACCTCCATGGCAAAGTGCCTGTTATCGGAAAACGTCTTTGCGCAGCACAGCGCCATATAGATCGTGACATATTAAAAAATGATTTGTATTTAAAACTGAAGCTATTTACACATTCTAGTAATTGGCTTTTGAAGGACTCAAATATCTATATTGATGTTTGGTGTCTCATGTAAGATTTCATTCTCATGTAAATTGCATCGAAACCGGAAATCGGCCATTTTGGTTCTTTACATCATATAACTGGATATTTCATCTCATATCACTTCACCAAATTTGAAAAAGATCCATTCCACCTATTCAAAATTTGCAACCACCCAGTATATAATTATGTATAATTTACATTGTTTACCTACTTAAACCTTTACAGCTTTGGGTTACACCCCTTAATATACCGCCATTCAATGTATATAAGAAGGCTTGAATTTAGCAAAAATTATTCAGTTGTAAAGTAACTAAGATCGCAGACAGTGTTTAGTGATAGCAAAATGAGTCAAAATACCAAATCTGAGAAATTCCAAAAAGTGTCTGAAGAAGATGATGGAGTAGTTGATATAAATTTGTATACACTACAGTTATTAAATGAAACCTGCCCAGGCATGGATCCGGTAACGATGGCCTGCACAGCCGTCAGGCTTATAAATAAAGCCAAAATAAAAGTTGAAAAGAGAGAGCAGCTAAAAAAAGCGAAAATTGGGCATTCTCGCCGAGCAAGTGAACCACACCCATTCAACTACATTTCAGTAGGAGGTATGCCAAATGCAATGGTGCCTCAACCTCAAGTAAACTTAGAGGTTAAAGAAAATGGTCGAGTAAAAAATGTGGCAACAGAATTTTCCCAGCAGAGATGCATATATACCATACCATATAATTCCAACCAAAATACAGCTGAAAATACTCTGTTCCACAGAGTGGATTTCAGTGTACCACCTCCGAATTATAGATATCTGCCCCAGCATCAAACAATAAATTTGAAACAAAATGGGCAGCATGTGAATGGATGGGAGCACAGAAATTGGAGTACTACGTATGAAAAATGGCCACCCACTAATAACTACAATACACATTTTAGACCGCAACCCAGAAATTCCTATAATGAGCTTCGACCCAAAAACAGCTACACCAGTGGAGGATTTAAAAGGAAATGGCACGGTATGCATTTATATAATAATGCTAAGAGAATAAAAATGGGGTAATATTCTAATTTATATAATATATTTTATTTTGACAATAAGTGACTATTTTTACTTGGATATGTACAAAATGATATGTATTTTATTTTACTATTAATAAATTTGTAAATTTATTTTAATTATTTGGTTTGTTTATTTGCTGTTCCCACAGATCTTACATTCTATAATGTATAATATTGATATTTGCATTTTTTACATTCGAGCAATATTAAAAGTAATTGACCAAAAATTGTACTTTTACTTTTTTGTACTTTCAGTCTACATCACTCTCAGAAGTGAAAAGGTCTAGAAAAAGTTGAGTGTGTATAAATGATTGTCTCTTAGCTTAAGGCAGAAACCAATTGATCGAGCTCGTTTAAATTCGATCTATTGAGTCCTCTGACAGATGAATGGAAATACTTTTTCCATTTGCCATATATTTTGAAACTTAAGGATAGTTCACATATAAGAAATTTTAAAATCGATTTTTCAAAAAAGTTTCAACTATTTTGCTCAAACATTGTACAATAATAGTATCCAACAATATACCATAGCTCTTCCCAAAAAATTATATTGTGTTAATTATATAATAGACTCAATTTTCTTTGACGTACAAAGGTTGAACGTTAAAGTGCCATAATTCTTTACAATTTGACGTCATCCAGGTACAAAAATGTAAATAATAATTCAATTTTCATTCGCATTAATCACATTAACCATTGTCCAATGGCAAATACACAGATTATTTTTATTTTACATCAAACTACGTAAAGAATCCTTGTTATGCTTTTCGTAAGAACTGAAAATGTATATTCCATCTGATCATCAAGTTACTGAAACAGAAAACGAATTTATCGGAATGCAACCTCCAAAAAAGTGCTTTTTTGCACATTCAGTGCAATTCTTATACATGCAATGGTAAAGATTTAAGTATTTGAGAGATAAACAGTTTGTTTGATTTTGATTCTGAAGTACAGGATGGGCAACTGAGAATGGAGGTCAGCCATATCTCAGAAACCAATCATTACACAGGTTTAGGAAAAAAATACGTTAAGTAAAGTGACCCTGAAAAATTACTGGAAAATATTTTCGAGTTTCTAAAATGGCCGATGTCGATTACTGCGATTAACCTTGACAGAATTTAACAAACTTGGTCTCGTTGCAAAGGGTTTTTCTTAGCCTATCGAGTTTTCATTTGATTATTATCGTCGTCGCTAGACGGTGCTATTTGACATGTCAACAAATTTCACGCTATTTCTAAAAAAAATTAACTGGAATGGTATGTTTATTTTTGTACGGTAAAATAGAGAATTAAAACCTTCAGATGTCAGTGAAAACCGCAACTCGATTGTTTTTTTCTAACAGTAGATATTAGCAAACAAATTTGAAATTATGAATTATTATCAGATCTTGGCGACGGAATTAGTACAGTAGCTGTTGATAACGAATAGGCTGTGAAAACGACACAATGAAGAAACTACATATGTCAAAAAAATTCAACCTATCATTGTTGTTATTTGTGTAGTATTTACTTTTCTAATTGAATTTGTTTTCGTTTTGGAATTATTAAAATGATAATGATTCTTAGAAATTAAAAAGTATGAGACATGCAAATCTTATTGCCAGAGTCTCTGCGGTGCAATATCCTGAAAGAAGTCATCACGGTGAAAGAGTTTTATTCGACAGGCGTTTACGTACGGAAGTGTGCAACTACCTGTGTATCACAGGCACCGTAGATATAAATGTATTAGCATATATGCAATTTCATCTTCATTTAAGTAATAGCGCAATAGCCAGGGGAAAAAATAACATCTCCCCACCACTTTATTTTTGAAGATAAAAGAAAAAATAGCAAAACCAGCAAGATTCGAAAGTGTCTCAGAATTGCGATGCATGTATTTTCAATACCACTTAATTGAGCAAAATACGGAGGAAAATCTAATTCTCTGTTTGGTCTAGTGACCCTATAAACTAGAGACTGGCCACTCGAGTGGGAGGTACTGATTGGGCATTCTCACCGAGTAAGTGAATCACACCCATTCAACCACATTCCAGTAGGAGGTATGTCAAACCATAATGCAATGGTATCTCAACCTCATGTAAACATAGAGGTTAAAGAAGATGGTCGAGTGAAAAACGTGGCAACAGAATTTTCCCAGCAGAGATGTATATATACCATACCATATAATTCCAACCAAAATACAGCTGAAAATACTCTGCTCCACGGAGTGGATTTCAGTGTACCACCTCCGAATTATAGGAATCTGCCCCAGCATCGAGCAATAAATTTGGAACAAAATGGGCAGCACGTGAATGGATGGGAGCACACAAATTGGAGTACTACGTATGAAAAATGGCCACCCACTAATAACTACAATACACATTTTAGACCCCAACTCAGAAATTCCTATAATGAACTTCGACCCAAAAATAGCTACACCAGTGGAGGATTTAAAAGGAAATGGCACGGTATGCATTTATATAATAATGCTAAGAGTACAAGAATGGGGTAATATTTTTATTTACATAGTATATTTTATTTTGTCAATAAGTGACTATGTATTACTTAGATATGTACACAATTTTATTTTACTATTAATAAATTTGTAAATTTATTTTAATTATTTGGTTTGTTTATTTGCTATTCTCACAGATCTTACAGTCTATAATGTATATTATTGATATTTTTTTACCTTCGAGCAATATTAAAAGTAATTGACCAAAAATTGTACTTCTACTTTTTGTATTTTCAGTCTATATCACTCCCAGAAGTGAAAAGGTCTAGAAAAAAGTTGAGTGTTGAGCTATTCTCAAGAACAGAAAACGAATTTATTGGAATGCAACCTCTCAAAAAGTGCTTTTTGCACATTCAGTGAAATTCTTGTACATGCAATAGTAAGGATTAGTATTTGAGAGACAAACAGTTTGTTTTCAGATAGAAAAATGCAAACACGAAGTATAACGGTCCAAATTCGAGCTGTACAAAGTTGTTAATAATCTTGATAAAAGTTTTATATTAGTGCTATTTTCTAAATTACGATTAAATAAATTCAAATATATCTATAATAATATAAAAGCGAGTATTTAGGGAACAGAATAGCTTTCATTGAAACTTTAAAAGAAAAATAGAGAAACAATTCGAAACAAGGAACTAACAAAATAGTTAAAGATAATACGGAAAATTTCAAGATTAATTAATCTTAAAAAACACGTTACAGCAGAAAGACTACATTGCGCTTCAATAAATTTATCATTATCATCAAAAGGGAGTAATGTGGAGAATCTTATATATATATATATACATATATATATATATATATATATATATATATATATATGTCAAATGTTTTCAAAGAATTCCAAAAGCAATTGCCGAGGCAATTGCAGTTATTAGATTTTGATTCTGAAGTACAGGATGGGCAACTGAGAATGGAGGTCGGTCATATCTCAGACACCAATAATTGCACAGGTTTAGAAAAAAATTTCCTTAAGTGACCCTGAAAAATTGCTGGAAAATATTTTCGAGTTTCTAAAATGGCCGATGTCGATTACTGCGATTAGCTTTGACGGAATTTAACAAACTTGGTCTCGTTGCAAAAGGTTTTTCTTAGTCTATCGAGTGAGCTATACACTATTTTCATTTGATTATTACCGTCGTCGCTAGACGACGATATTTGACATGTAAACAAATATCACGCTATTTCTAAAAAAAGTTAACTGGAATGGTATGTTAATTTTTGTACGGTAAAATAGAGAATTAAAAGCTTCAGATATCAGTGAACCCCGCAACTCGATTATTTTTCTCTAACAGTAGATATTAGCAAACAAATTTGAAATTATGAATTATCGTCAGATCTTGGCGACGGAATTTGCATAGTAGCTATTGAAAACGGGTAGGCTATGAAAATGAAACAACATATGTCAAAAATATTCAACTTGTCATTGTTGTTATTTTGTGTAGTATTTACTTTTCTAATTGAATTTGTTTTCGTTTTGAAATTATTAAAATGATAATGATTCTTAGAAATTAAAAAGTATGAGACATGCAAATCTTGTTGCCAGAGTCTCTACGGTGCAATACCCTGAAAGACGTCATCGCGGCGAAAGAGTTTTATTCGACAGGCGTTTACGTACGACGGAAGTGTGCAACTACCTGTGTATCACAGGCACCGTAGATATAAATGTATTAGCATATATGCAATTTGATCCTCATTTAAGTAATAGCGCAATAGCCAGGGGAAAAAATAACATCTCCCCACCACTTTATTTTTGAAGATAAAAGAAAAAATAGTAAAACCAGCAAGATTGTAAAGTGTCTCAGAATTGCGATGCATGTATTTTCAATACCACTTAATTGAGCAAAATGCGGAGGAAAATCTAATTCTCTGTTTGGTCTAGTGACCCTATAAACTAGAGACTGGCCACACGAGTGGGAGGTACTGATTTGTCCATTGTGTCATTAGACCCAATGTAGTAGGTTAAAATTAGAATAACAGTCTGTTAGGGTCACGAAACAATTAATGATAACGTTATTACTGACACATATTTTTGCACTGTGTCAAAACAAATACTGCAACATGCTTTTGACACTTGCGATACGTTGTAAACACACTGATGCACACGCCTACACACAAACCATCGCCGTCATTATGCATTCATTTGGGCCCAGTGGCCAGTCTCTACTTTATAAGATCTTTAATTCGATTACGCTTCCCTAGCGGCCATTTTATAAATTCAACAATTTTTCAGGGTCACTTTATTCCAGGTAATTTATTTTCCTAAACTTGTGCGATGATTGGTTTCTGAGATATGGCCAACCTCCATTCTTAGTTGCCCACCCTGCAGATAATAGAGATAATGGTGATAATTTGTATTTCATAATATTTCCTTTATTTTGAAATAATTCTTAGGGTTTAATTTTCTCCAATATAATACAGAGCGTCCCGTTTAAAAGGCAAATTTCAAAGTCATTTTCCGTCAAACCGAAAGTTGTAAATTCGCATTAACTTTCCAAGAAGAAAGTTTACAGTGACCTATCGTCTAAAATTTATTTTAAAATTTTTACGAAAATTTCAGTTTAAAAAAAACTACAACATTTAAACTCAAATATCTCAAATACGGCTGGATTTTCGAAAATATTTTACACAAAGAACTTTAATTGAAAATTAAAGATTATTTCTATTATTATTATTATATTTTCTTAAATGACCTCCATGGCAAAGTGCCTGTTATCGGAAAACGTATTTGCGCAGCACAGCGCCATTATAGATCGTGACATATTAAAAAATGATTTGTATTTAAAACTGAAGCTATTTACACATTCTAGTAATTGGCTTTTGAAGGACTCAAATATCTATATTGATGTTTGGTGTCTCATGTAAGATTTCATTCTCATGTAAATTGCATCGAAACCGGAAATCGGCCATTTTGGTTCTTTACATCATATAACTGGATATTTCATCTCATATCACTTCACCAAATTTGAAAAAGATCCATTCCACCTATTCAAAATTTGCAACCACCCAGTATATAATTATGTATAATTTACATTGTTTACCTACTTAAACCTTTACAGCTTTGGGTTACACCCCTTAATATACCGCCATTCAATGTATATAAGAAGACTTGAATTTAGCAAAAATTATTCAGTTGTAAAGTAACTAAGATCGCAGACAGTGTTTAGTGATAGCAAAATGAGCCAAAATACCAAATCTGAGAAATTCCAAAAAGTGTCTGAAGAAGATGATGGAGTAGTTGATATAAATTTGTATACACTACAGTTATTAAATGAAACCTGCCCAGGCATGGATCCGGTAACGATGGCCTGCACAGCCGTCAGGCTTATAAATAAAGCCAAAATAAAAGTTGAAAAGAGAGAGCAGCTAAGAAAAGCGAAAATTGGGCATTCTCGCCGAGCAAGTGAACCACACCCATTCAACTACATTTCAGTAGGAGGTATGCCAAATGCAATGGTGCATCAACCTCAAGTAAACTTAGAGGTTAAAGAAAATGGTCGAGTAAAAAACGTGGCAACAGAATTTTCCCAGCAGAGATGCATATATACCATACCATATAATTCCAATCAAAATACAGCTGAAAATACTCTGTTCCACAGAGTGGATTTCAGTGTACCACCTCCGAATTATAGAAATCTGCCCCAGCATCAAACAATGAATTTGGAACAATATGGGCAGCATGTGAATGGATGGGAGCATACAAATTGGACTACTACGTATGAAAAATGGCCACCCACTAATAACTACAATACACATTTTAGACCGCAACCCAGAAATTCCTATAATGAGCTTCGACCCAAAAACAGCTACACCAGTGGAGGATTTAAAAGGAAATGGCACGGTATGCATTTATATAATAATGCTAAGAGAACAAAAATGGGGTAATATTCTAATTTATATAATATATTTTATTTTGACAATAAGTGACTATTATTACTTGGATATGTACACAATGATATGTATTTTATTTTACTATTAATAAATTTGTAAATTTATTTTAATTATTTGGTTTGTTTATTTGCTATTCCCACAGATCTTACATTCTATAATGTATAATATTGATATTTGCATTTTTTACATTCGAGCAATATTAAAAGTAATTGACCAAAAATTGTACTTCTACTTTTTTGTATTTTCAGTTTATAACACTCTCAGAAGTGAAAAAGTCTAGAAAAATAGTTGAGTGTGTATAAATGATTGTCTCTTAGCTTAAGGCAGAAACCAATTGATCGAGCTCGTTTAAATTCGATCTATTGAGTCCTCTGACAGATGAATGGAGAAACTTTTTCCATTTGCCATATATTTTGAAACTTAAGGATAGTTCACATATAAGAAATTTTAAAATTGATTTTCCAAAAAAGTTCCAACTATTTTGCTAAAACATTGTACAATAATAGTATCCAACAATATACCATTATTGCTCTTCCCAAAAAAATTATATTGTTTTAATTATATAATAGACTCAATTTTCTTTGACGTACAAAGGCTGAACGTTAAAGTGCCTTAATTATTTAAAATTTGACGTCATCCAGGTACAAAAATGTAAATAATAATTCAATTTTTATTTGCATTAATCACATTAACCAATTGTCCAACGGCAAATACACAGATTATTTTATTTTACATCAAACTACATAAAGAATCATTGTCATGCTTTTCGTAAGAACAGAAAATGTATATTCCATCTGATCATCAAATTACTGAAACAGAAAACGAATTTATTGGAGTGCAACTTCTAAAAAAGTGCTTTTTTGCACATTCAGTGCAATTCTAATACATGCAATGGTAAAGATTTAAGTATTTGACAGATAAACAGTTTGTCTTTATATAGAAAAATGTAAATACGAAGTTGTTAATAATCTTGATGAAATGTACCTAGTGCGGAAGAATCCATTGCAACGCTTGAGCTTTCTCGACTTCAGATCTAGAAAAATATTGGTGCAAAACTGATTTTCGCGACCTTTGATCATGAGTAATAGACCAGGGCCAAACCGTTTAAAATATCGTAATAGACGATAAATTCTTAGCAGTATACGAATGGTTGGAAAATGTAGTTAATGGTGTAAATAATTAAGGAAAAATCGTCCAGACTGAGTAAAAGTTCGGGAGGGGGGGTTGGTGTGGTAATATATACATTTTTAAGGGTTGGTAGTTGTTTTTTTGCGATTTGCGGCTAAACTATGCATCCTATCGAAAAATGTTGAATATAAAAGTTGCAGATAATGAAAAAAATCTAAAACTTTCTAATTAATAATTATTGACCATAACCTCAAAATTATCGAGAAAAATGCAAAAAACCGTTTTTTCGGTTTTTAATTTATAACTACCGCAAAAATGTTTATATTTTCGTGAAAATTGGTAAAAATGTTCTCTTTTGTGTTTCAAACAAGCCCAACAAGTTGGTAACGAATTGATGCTCGCAAATTCTCTATATAAATGTGACTTCACATTTTTTCTGAAGCCATTCTCTGTAAACAACGACACAGGAAATGAAGCAAGCTCGTACTGTAAATAATTTTTCATATCATCTGTGCTGCTGATATTTCGCAAAATTCTCTGAAATAATAGTAATGGATCAATTGTAACAGCCTCGCCTCAGTTAGGTACATGTACATTACTTGTATAACATAGTATTCTATGAGAATTAACGCTTTTTATGAATGTAAACGTTTATTTACAATAAAGAAAAAGAAATTCATGATTTTCACCGAAAATTCGATTTTTAAAAAGTAGTTTTTCAGTTTTTCGCTTTTTAACGATATTTTTTATATAAACAATATTACATTTTAATTCTATATTAAAGTTGAGATTTCAACGAAAAAAATGAGCACTAGTAAAGTTCATTAATCGAAAATTTGCTAACCAAATTTTTCAATTGAAAATTAGGTCTTTTTTCTTTATTTTCTTCATAAAACATCGAAAATTAAATATTTCGCTTTGAAAAAATTTAATCAATTCAATTCAATTTCGTGATTTGTCTTTAACAAAAATGGAAATTTACCCTTAAAAGTGGGCCATATTGGATCTACCATTTTAAATGTTTAAATATGGATCTCGGATTCGTGTTCAGCGACCTCGAAAACCCCCGAGTATAGATTTTTGTTCAATTATGAGGTTTATCTTTAACAAAAATATCAATCTAACTTTAAAGTCGGCCATATTGGATCCGCCATTTGGAATTTTTAAATTTGGACCTTTGGGCCGTCAAAAAATATGTTCCGGACTGAATTGGAGGAGGCATTTTCAATAAATTTCTTTCTAAACATAAAGAGAAGCGATAGAAAGAAAAAAAGCTCCCTTAGGAATTTTTATAACAAAAAAAACCCTGACGCCTGATCTAAAATCTCGATGAGAAATAGCAATTGTTTCGTTGGCATGGAAACAATTTTCACAGACAGCCTCTTAAACTATAATAGTATATTATGTAATGAGCACAAAATGATGCATATTTTGCACGAGTATGAAAGTTCATACGAGTGTAAAATTGCTATTTTGTGCGAGTTGCATACTATATTTTTTCTACGACAACCCACTGCTCACGCGTAATATACTAAATAAATAATAATCGATACAAAAAATATAGAGATATTTTCTTTATTGCTTTGAATACAAACCATAAGTTAGAGTGCCTCGACAGCAATGCCCAACTAGTTGAGAAAAAATAAACTATAAAATAACTTCCTACCTATTTTATTTATTTTTTAAAGATAAATTTGCAATTATTGAAAATCATTTTTGGAGAATTTGTGGAATGCTTGATACTAACATTTTCTTGATATTGGCAATTTTCCGTTGTTGAAGTCGACGGCCTTTCACGATTTTCCATTCCTGAAGTCGATGGTATGTTTGAAATGTCCTGTATCGCATTTGCAATTTTATTAGCTTTGTCAAGCTTACTTTTCTTGGATTCATCGATGTATCCTTCAGCGACTGCCGTGGACTTCCAGCCACCGTGGCGTTTTAACGTGGTTATGTCACCACCAGCATCAACAAGGATAGTTGCGGAAGATCGGCGAAAGCAGTGCCCGGTATATAATTCGTGATTTGGCAATTTTAAATACTTAGCAATATCTTTGCCCATGGCTCCAAACTTATTCAAGCCTATTGTTTGAACAGTACATTTTCCTTTTTGATAGTTAATGAAAAACCATAGACCATTAACATTTGGAGGGCGCAGATTTGCATATTTTTTGTAAATTTCATAGTATGGAGCGGTTACAGTAAAATCTCGTACAATTTTGGTTTTAGTGTCTGGTATTGTTACTAAAAGAGCTGAACCCAAATCATTGAAATTAGTAATTTTCATTTGATGTAGCTCATGTCTTCTGCATGCACCCATTACGCCCATAACTAATGCGACCTAAATAGTTAATCAAATTACTTATTATTATCACATAATGGCTATGATTAAACTTACTCTTGTCGCTAAATATATTTCATCTGGCGCTTCATTTATAAATTTTTTGATGTCATTTGAGGTAAAGATCTTTGACTTTTTGGGCCTGTAGCCTTCGGATTGTCGCTTGAGGAATGCTTTCAGTTTCAAATATTTGGCGATATCTATATTTTCATGAATACTAAGAGTCGTTCTCAGCATTGAGTATTGTGTCCATAAAGTACAACTTTTGAATTTCTTCGCCAAATCGCTAAAATAAACCATTAAAACGTCCTCGGAAAACGATTTTGCGTTTTGATCCCTTCTCCAATCCAAAAAGAGGTTGTAAGCGCGTTGATACATTTTCTTCGACGTTTCTGGTAATAAATTTAGTGTTGTCAACTTTGCCGCTTCTCTTATGTTTGAGGGTGTCAATTCTAAGTCATTATCACTATCACTTTCCATATTAATCATCAAATTTATTGGAAATAACTCCGAAATTGTCTGCAAATGTACAAAGATGTTGACAGAGACAATCTAGAATGACATTTCATTACTCCGTCGTTGGACGCCATATTCTCTAAGCCGCCTTAAAGATTTTGTCATCAAAAACAGTTAAAATGAGTGAAATCTAACACGAAATATTTCATATCGCATTTGTCACTTAGCAACTTGCCTGGCAACCGATGCGAAATGAAATTCCGTGCAAAATGCAGTTACTTTTGATTGAGTTTACACTCTTAAAATAAACATATTTTGATGTTTTCGTAGAAAATAGTTATTTATGTCATAAGGATCATAATAACAATCATTATGGTACTAGCCGTAAATATTATCAGTCGAGGCGCTAGCAGGGCCTGATAACACGGTGTGTACCATAATGATTGTTTATGTTCCAAATTTCACACAAAATTTTAACTCCTGGCGTGTTAATTAAAATAAAAAATAATATGTATCTCTATTGTATTTTGATGCTTTGGGCAGTAATTATTTCAAATTGACGTTCAAGTGGGCCACTGTCATGCTATTTACTGTCTGTGACATGATTTACCGGACTGCGTACTATAATGAAATCACTATAGTCCTTAGTTCGATATAGTATATTAGTTTGACACTGAAAATGACATCTATAATTAAGCCATTTTGAGAGTCAGAAGATACAATTAATTAATAACGTCAAATAATTTCATGAAATAATTCGTTTTAAATTATTAAAACACAATATCTTTCAGTAGCATAATACATTACACGATGCGAAGGACCTTTTAGGTGTTCGGTGTTTGTTGATAGGTCTCGGCTTCGCCTCGGCCATTCATATTATTCTTTGTATACACCGATTTAAACAATTCAGCAAACAATTGTGCCATTTGCGGTTTATTTATTGATTTAATGCTATTATTACTGATTAATGACAATGTAATAACTCTGTACGCATTTGAAATTATGGAAATTCAAATTCGGTGGAGAATAATTCTGATGGTGATATTGTATGCAAGATATAATTATTATTACTTGGAAACAGTTTCTATGTTCACAAGCACTACTTAGCTAGCGTGTCATATTATGGTAATTTGGTGAGAACAGGTATATGTACTTAGATATATTTAAGGATAAATTTTCTGTATACCCATTTTAAATCGTCATCGGTTTCGTCTTTCATTACGACAGTTTAAAATTAAGTTTACTAAGCACTGTGTGTAATAGATATTTATCTTTTGTATGAGTATTCTTGCCTCCTTAATTAAATGCCATGCACTCGCTTACACAATAGCTACGATATTTTCCTCGAATAAGAAAATGAATTACTGAAACTTCCTAAACGTGAAATGATGGATGATTTAGTGAAACGCGTGGGAATAGGGTACCACTTAACAAATTATCATGAACTTTCACATATTAAAGAGGCTTAACTTCACAAAGTTTGTAGTTATCTAAAATTCTCTTCTTGGCTTTGTTTTGTTATTTTCGGTTATGTGAATATTTTATAAAGGGACAATATTTTATGTAGAAAAGGTCATGAACGTGAGTTGGTTAATATTTTATGCAAACTTTCTTTATCACGTATTTCATTGATGAAAAAAATTAAAATTCGATTTGGATTGGCGCTGAGTTTGATTAAAATAATTTATGGGATACTTTGGAAGGCATTTATTAATTTTTTGTACCTAATATTAATTGGATAAATATATTTTCTTTTTGTTGCTTTAATAAATTCTGTTTTCCCGAGAGAAAAGTGGCGGAGATAAATTTCCAGTAAACTTTTATTAAGAATAAGAACTCTTGTATAACTTTTCTGGGGATACATTCTCTATTATGGTAGACAATTCTGATCGACAAAAATGAAATGTTAAAATAGTTTTGAAATATAACTTATTTCAGGGATTGTGTTCAATAAGTCTACATTGTTTGAACAACGATTCGTTGCTGCAAGTAAAATTTTCAGTCTAGAATATCCTTTAGGGGTGAAATTTGCAAATATTGATTAGATACGATTCTTGTCGGTTGTCGATTCGCGAGATAACCATGTTATTCTAGAGTTATAAATTTTCCTATCCTATTTTATTAAACATCATCCAACAGAAAAAGAAAAATTGAATTTACAGAATGAGAATATCTCGTGTAGATAGAAAGAACTACAATACATAGGTATTAGAAGAAATAATATATACGTATAGTTCAGGTAGGAATAAACCGAGACATAAAAAACGTAACAAAAGCTTTATGACCTCATTAAAATACCGGTACTCCTTTTAGCGCTGTTCGCAAATTGACTCACTTATCTTTATAGGTTATTAATGTGCGTCGGGAATGTTTAATGTCAGGCTTGGCGCCATGGCCCGCGGCGATATAATTGTGTCGTAAAGCATTTGTTGCGTTCTTCTGTCTTGGGAACTTATTACTTGAACTATACCTAAAGTTTTTAAAATCATTTATTTAACGTCGGCCTGTTTGCTCTACCAAGGCCAATCACCGACGCCAGGGGATAAGCTTATCAGTGTCTGAGCAGGCACTGGGGCCCCTAACCTGGAAATTTTGCCGAACCCCCACATTTTGTCGTGGGGTAGGGATCTTTAATGTGATCACATCGTAGATACAGGGAACCCACAGAAAAAAAAAAAATAATGTACGACTACAAGAAAAATAAGGCGTGCGCACTCGTATATATTTTATATACGCATGATTGAAGGCAATATGTGTACAGGGTTATTCAGAATATATATTGACCCCCCTTTAGTTTTGTTATTGTTGAAAATAGAAAAAAAGTTTCGTATAAAAGTTGTAGGACGTTTTATTGAAACGTGACCAAAAAAACAATATCGTGTATAGGTCACATGATAAGAAATAAATATATGTTTTTTTAAATGGAACATCCTATATATTTCGAGAAGCCCTTTTTCCTCTGATTTCAAATATATCATATTATATAGGTCTATCTTAAACACTTCTTGACATATTTGACATTCAAAATGCAAATGAGCTGCTTTATTGCAAGAAGAGTGAGCCATACGTGTCAAAACACAAGTGAAATAAAAATAACAAGGTAGGCCATGAAAATAATTATTTTATTGTTTATTCAATTTTCACATTTCAAACCGTCATTATTAACATTTATTTAATCAAAATGGGTTATAGTGTCCCGCAAGAAGAGAATACATGACGTTGTATCCGAATCCAGCTATTCCTAGTGTAAACACGTTTTTGAATGTTTACCGTCATTTAAATAAGACCAACAGTTTTTAAAAAAAAAACGACGTAACGTTACAGCAAACAATGAAGAAGATCTAGATATATTATATTTTGAAGGTAAAAAAATAATTTATTATTAAAATAGACTGATACCTTATTTTAATAATTGTTTTAGAAAATTCCGTTAATAGTTTATAAAACGCTTGCCGTGAAATGGAAAAAAGTTTTTCCAACATTCAAAGAACGTTGAAAAAGCATCAATATAGGCCTTAAAAAATCTTACCAGCCCAAGAACTGAATAAAGACCAAAAACGTAGAAGATTTGAGTTTTGTCAGAACATGATCCACGAATTAGATGAAAATCCTGACTTTTTAAAGAAATTATGTGGACAGATGGGTCAAGTTTTTCCACGGCGGGAGTTTTTAATAGAAAAACAGACGTTCCTGAGAAAATGAAAATCAAAGACAGAGAAAAGTCAAGCAAATATAAAAATCGGGTAGAAAATCAATCCACGTTTGGTGGTGAATTTTTCAAAGCAAAGTAGTTGGGTCTATATTTTATGATTTTACTTTGACACGACAAACATATCTCGAAATAATTTTACCAGAGGTAGATAGTCTAATTCAAGAATTCCCTATGGACGTATTGTCTAGAATGATTTGACATCAGGACGGAGCGACTCTACATAGTGTTTTGGAAGTTCAGGAACATTAATCAATTTCCCATTTGGATAGGCAATGCGGAGATCATTCGATGGCCACCAAATAGCTCTGATTTGACGCCATTAGATAGCTTATTATGAGGGTTCTTAAAAGGCAAAATCAATTTTAATCATAACCGCAATCTTCAGGCCATTAAAGCAAAAATTCGAGAGAAAATTAACAACTTAAAAAGAAACCATAATAAAGCTATTTGCAATATTTTTCTAAACTTAAGACGACGCGCTATGAGCTTTACATTGAAAATAATGGTGGCCACGTTGAACAATTTCTTTAATTGATTACTTATGTAGTATTATTTTATTATAAAGAGTTTTCTCTTGCTCTGTTAAATCTGTTTTTTTAAATAAATTAAATATGAAGTTAATTATAATATCATATTAATTATTTACAAGTGATTATAGTTAGCTCATATATAATTTATATGTTGACTTGACTTTTCGTATGTGAAAGCGTTTTAACATAGTGTTAGCGTGCTTTAAAGGTTTATCATACGCTATATGAAATCAGTAATTTTCAAGCGTAATTATTAGCGCGAAGTTAGTAGCACTTTTCAAAGCAATTGTAGAAAAAACTTTTTATTTTACTAGCGAATAAACAACTATTTACGGTTGTTGCTATGAAGTTTTTTTTTATACATTTATTGAACGTCGGCTTATTTCCGCTACTGAGGCCTAACACCGACGCCTGTAGACGAGCTACCCCCAACCAGGAATTTGGCCGAACCTCTTCCCTTAAGAAGAGTAGGGATCTTTTACTTGCCTAACATTTAATAGACAAGGGACCGACGGCTTTACATCCCCTCCGAAGGATGGTATATCCCCTATACAACTCTCGCCTAAAGTTGTATAGCTTCCGCGCATACACTGATATACAAGCCGCTGGAAGATGTGTGAGGCGAGAACACGGTTTTCGTTGGGACGGTCACCCATCCAACTACTAACTGCGCCTAACGTTGCTTTACATCGCATATCGAAATATGTACATAGTAAAGACGCACCTACGCTTCCCCCTGCTATGGAGTTAATAATATCAAAATCGAATGAACAATAAAATAATTATTTTCGTGGCCTACCTTGTTATTTTTGTTTTACTAGTGTTTTGACACGCATGGTTCACTTACTTCTTGCAATAAAGCAGCTCATTTGCATTTTGAATGTCAAATAGGTCAAGAAGTATTTAAGATAGACCCACACAATATTATATATTTGAAATCAGAGGAAAAAGGGCTTCTGGAAAATGCAATAATATATAGGATGTTCCATTTAAAAAATTATATTTATTTTGTAACACGTGATATTGTTTTTTGGATTACGTTTCAATAAAATATAGGTAAGATCCCACAACTTTTATACGAAACTTTTATATTCTATTTTCAATAATCACAGAAATAAAGGGGGGCCAATATATAGAACGACTCCACCCCTTTCATACAATCATGCGGACAATCATACAAGATGCGCATGCCTTGCTTTTCGTGAAGTCGTACATTATAATTTTTTTTTTATTTTTTACTTTTTAGTACGACTTTTTACAGCAAATTTTTCAAAATTATTAATTTTTTTTTTATTAATTATAAATTTAGTACAAAGAGAAGGTAGACCTATTATGCGTATCATTTTTACCCGCAATTCAAAGATCTAATTTTCGTTGAAAAACCAATATCGTCGCACTTAATGAAGAACAAATCTTGTTTAATGTTAGAATCTGAAGAAATAACATTTTAACGAAGCTTGCAGACTGATTTTAGCAACCACGACCTTCTATGACTGAAATGGCGGCCTCGGATACGGCGGTCGACATTAACAAGTCCTCCGAAAAGAAGTGTAAAATATGTGGGAAACATCTTTTGTCAAATGAAGTAAAGTGCTTTAATGATACGTGTGACTTTGCAATACATTCAAAATGTCTAGACATTATAACAAAAGTTATTGATGTTGATAAAAAAAAACGTTCACGTGCAAATATTGTTATAAGGAGTTCAAAAAAACTGTTGGGGTGCAACAAAATGCTGATCTCCTTAACGCCCAAAGTGAATTAGTTACTCCTAAAAAAGAAGTGGAGTGCTTGCAGCGTGAAAAAAAAAACTGTTAAACAAATATGTGTCTGAATTAGAATATTCAAGTCAGTTATTAAAAACACACTTTAGTAATAGCCAACAAAAAACTGTAAGTACGTCTACACCTTTTTTACCTCAAGATATATCTACACCAAATACATACAGTGCCGCAGTTAAAAGAAATGTAAACAATTCGTCAGCTGTTTTAATAGTGAAGTCTACAGGTCTCGACGTTTCAAATAAGCAGATTGAAAATGATAAAAACTCCAAAATAAATCCTGGATCTATCAACGCCAACGTATTAAATACCAAACTGAGATGGTTTTCTAATAAATTGCAGTGATACTAGCTCCTTAAATAAACTTCAAACATACCTAAATGATAAAGTTGGTCATATTTATAATATACATGAGGCGAAAAAATTAAATCCTAGAATCATTATATATAGCGTTGAAAAATCGGCAACAGAAGATCCCAATTTACTGGAAAACATTATAATAACAATTTAGGCGTTCCTGTAAATGACATCAATATGATAACTAAACTAAAGTATAAAAATATCTTTAATCTTGTAGTAGAAGCCACACCTTTTATTTTTAAAAATGTTATCAAAGCTGAATTTTTATGTTTCCTGGAAAAAATGTGCAGTTAAGGAACATTTTAATCTCTCCAAATGTTTTAAATGTTGGAAAATCGGTCACCATAACAAGGACTGCCATAGTCAATCTATAATCTGTCCAAAATGTTCAGGACCACATGAAAAAAGGGATTGCCAAGCAGAGAACTTTACATGTAACAACTGCAAAGAATTAAATGTTAGATTTAAACTAAATGTGCCTACGGACTATGCTGTGAAACATCCTCAATGTTACTTTGCTTCAAATAAAATAGAGCAGTTAAAATCTCGAATAAATTATGATTAAAAGTTCACTAAGTAAGAAAGTTAAAATTGGTCGTTTAAATGTACGATCATTGTTTACGGGTTTTGAGGAATTTTTAGATCTAGTATTAAATAAAAATTTCGATGTGATGTGTGTGTCTGAAACTTGGCTGAATAAAGATGTACCCTCTGATGTCGTGAATATTCCCAAGTATAGTTTTTTTCGCAGGGACCGGTTAAGTCGAGGTGGTGGAGTAGGCATTTATGCACGAAATGATCTAAATGTTGTTCAAGTTTTAAATGATTCTGAGCCCATCGAAGGTGTAGAGCATATTTGGGTAGAACTTAAAACAGGTGCAAATCGATTGCTTATAGGAGTTATAGATGGGGTGCCGTCAAATAATATAGATCATTGTTTAGAATATTTAGATAACTTGTTATCCCATATTGCTCCACAATTTCAAAATATTATAATTTTAGGTGATCTTAATGTTGATCAGTTATATAAAAATGTTTGTATTTCATCTTACGACTTTCAACAATTGATAAAAGAACCTACTCATATTACAGACACGTCACAAAAAATTATTGATGTAATTTTTGTAAATAACTATAACTTAGTAGTAGATTCCGGAACTATAAATGCGGATAGTATTTCTGACCATAGTGCCGTTTTTTGTGAACTAAATATGTTCATACCCCGTCCTCAACCTTTAATTGTCACATATCGAAACTTAAAAAATCTAAACAAGCAAGACTTTGACCAAGATCTGGGAAATATACCCTAGGAAAACGTTCTATATCTGCATAATATAGACGACAAAATTGAATTGCTAAACACTTATATTTTGCACTTATTTGACAAACACGCGCCGTACATTACATCACGAATATCCAAGCCCTATGCTCCATGGCTTACGCATAACCTAAAGCAAATGATGAAACAAAGGGATAATGCTCTGAGCAAATACAAACAAACAAATTCTCTAGATGACCATAATTATTATAAACAAATGCGTAATCTTGTTACAAGTGCCGTAATAAAAGAAAAAGAAACTTATCTGTTTTCTCAACAAAATAATGCAAATAAAAAAGAACTCTGGAAATCTATAAAATATTTAAATATAAAAAGAAGAACGGTTACTGATATCCCCAAAGAACTAAAAATTCCCAACGATATAAATGGCTACTTTTTATTCGTTTTTAGTCCCCCAAATAATTGTCTTGACAAAACAAATTTTTATAAATCTAACAGACATAATTATAACTTAAAATTTACATTTAGATTAGCGACGATTGAAGAAGTTAAATGTCAAATATATAATTTAAAAACTAATGCCTATTGAAAGGATAATATTTGTTCTAAAATGCTACAGCTCTGTCTACCTACTGCGTGTCCATATATTACTCATATTGTTAACTGTTGCTTGGAAACTGGTTATTACCCAGAAATGTGGAAGATATCACTAGTTAAACCCTTGCCAAAGACAACTAGCCCTAAAGCATATAATGAACTACGGCCTATCAGTATTCTTCGAGCTATGTCAAAAATTGTTGAAAGAATTGTTAATATACAAATGTATGATTATGTAATTACACAAACACCTTATCTAGTTCTCAATCTGGTTTCAGAAAAGAGTTTAGCACCTCAACGCTACTCCTAAATGTTACTGATAATATAATTAGATCCCTTGATAATGGGTTAGCCACAGCTCTTATACTCCTCGATTTTTCTAAGGCCTTCGATACCTTGGATCACGCCTTGCTCCTTTCTAAACTTGAATACTACAGTTTTGACCTTAACTCAACCAATTTCTTTAAATGTTATCTTAGTAATCGCCGTCAGCAAGTTGTAGTTGATAATAATCATTCTGAAATTGCCTTCGTAACATCGGGCGTTCATCAAGGTTCCGTTCTGGGGCTCATATTATTCCTTATATATATACCACCGACATTTTTAATGTAGTAAAATATTCTCAAATATATGCATTTGCAGATGACACTCAAGTATCATACTCGTTCGAGCCACATCTTGTCAATGCCGCATGCTCACACATAAATCATGACCTTAAACAATTATCCGATTATTCTAAATCGCACAATTTAAAACTCAACACAGATAAATGTAACGTTATTATTTTTTCTCCAAAACGCTCAGAAAATCTAATTAAGACACACCTCAAGTTAATAATTGATAATGAACCCTTACGAATTGTTAACAGCGTGAAGATTCTAGGAGTTATTTTTGGCTGTAGATTACGATTTGAGGAATATGTATCACTTCTTGTTAAAAAAGCATATCTTGCCTTAAAACTTTTATATAGAAATATAAAACTTATTAAATTTAATCTACGCAAGGAGCTCACGGAGACTCTTGTATTACCAACATTGAATTATGGAATTACATTTTATTATCCCTGTCTTACTTCAGTTACTCAAAGTAGACTTCAAAAAATACAAAATAGTTGTTGTCGATTTGTTTACGGTTTAAGAAAATATGATAGATTTTCTGCAAAAATAAATCAACTTGGTTGGTTAAAAATAGAAAATATCTTCAAGCATCACATGTCAGTAATTATTAAGTGCATATTGTCCTCCTCCTCACCTCTGTACTTACGGGAAAAAAATATTTTTAGAAGTGATCAACATAACTTAAATATACGGCATACCGGTCAAATATCCCTGCCTAGATTTTATTCAGCCTTATTTTCTAGATCGTTTACGTATAACATGGCAAAAATATATAACAACTTAGATGATACTCTGAAGAACCTTCCCTTAAGCAATTTTCGTAAAAAAGTTAAACAAAAGCTTTTGGCATCACAAAATAATCAATGATGATCATTTATTCACGGCATGATCTACTATAAATATTTAGGTAACTGTTTTTTATTTTTATTATTTCTCAGTTGTGACGAAAATTATCTTTCTTCTGTGTAATATTTGCTTTTTGGCATTATTTTCCCAACAAATTGTTTGTAATAATTTTCAAATTTTATATATACCCTATCATATTTTGTAGAATAAGTATTATTAGTTTAGTGCAATATTGTATAATGTCTATTTGTAATTCTTAGAATCCATAGTTTAAGTTCGTTAGGGTTAAGTAGAGTAGCTTCGGCTAGACTTCGCCTGTAGTATTGTATAATGCAGTAGTTAATAAAGACAATTTATTATTATTATTATTATTATTAAACTAAAAATTAAAAAATATAGATTTAAAAAAATTAAAATAATATTTGACGGTTAGATCATATGTATTTTGGCCAGCAGGATCCAAATATGCAAAAATATACAGGTTGTCTCATTTAAAATTTCATTTTCATGTAAAACGCGGTGAAACAGAAAATCGGCCATTTTGGTTATTTATATCACAAAATTGGAAATTTCATCCCTACAACAAATTTGAAAAAAAATACATTGGAGTGTCCCTCAACTGAACCGCCCGGTATTGTATATAATTTACATTGTTTACCTAATTAAATCTTTATTACCAGTCCAACGGAAGCATCATAATCCGCGGGTAGGGGTCGGAGATTACATATTTATAATAATAATAATAATAATAATAAACGACTTTATCGAGGTAATAAATATCTACAATATAGGGCGAAGTTTAGATAACATTATCTATTCTTACACTTAACGCTTTATCATTTTCTAAGGTCTTAGAACTTATTAAAAGCTGTAGTAAAGTACCGCTCAATCATTTGAACTAATACATCGATTATAGAGGGATTTATTTCGTGTAAATATGTAAATACAGGATGACTCCTAAGTTGATACTTTTTTGACAGTAACCCATTAATGTGAATACATTCTTGAAATAACTTTATGGTTAAGGTGCCCGTCGGGAAAAATTTTGCTGATACATACTCTCTCCAAACTTCGTGTATGGCTTCATTGGACCTAGTCTGACAGCATTTTCCTCTAGCATTTTTTGTTTGTTTTTGGGGCGTTTTCCCGCTAGATTTTCCGAAACATGTCATTTTGACGACATATAAAAAATGTATAGGTACTGTTATTTTTCCAAGTAGTATAAAAACGTGAATTGAAACGTGAAAAAATAATTGTCTGACAATAAATTATTAATTTATTAAAGCATACAAAAACAAGTTTTCGTATTGTCTAACGAAAATTATTTTCCGATTTCCCAGTCTGACGACTCAAAGTTGTCAGTTTCAGGACAGCAAAAAATTTATTCATAACATTTTTTTACAAATTTTTTCGATTTTTAAATAAAATGTATAATACGATTAAAGAATTGTCTGACGGTGAAATAAAACCTTTTAGCTGGAAATGTTAAATAAAAGGTTTTTCTATGTGGTTGTCAAGCTACGCTTGGATGTTACATTCATATGTATATATTGAGGCTATATTTATAAATAACAAGCTGATTTTTTCAATATAGCTTAATAAAAATAAATCAAATCCAATTTTTTAACTGTCTGACAAAAGGTGTTTTCCAGTTTTTCAGTCTGACGCCTGGAAAATACAATTTTTTAATGTTGTAATTTCCTTCAAATTGTCATGGTCATTGTCATTTTTACAGTGTCAATAAGAATAAGAAAATAATTTTTTATAATAATTATTTTACAATAATTGTTTTATAGTATTTGAAATTATTTTATTTTATACCTTTTTTAAAAGTTTTTTACAATAAAATAAATCGTATACAATTTAATAAAGTGCGGACTAAACAAAATTTTTAGGGCGATGCCAGGAAAATTAATTTTTCAATTTTGGAAATATGTCGTTTTTCTGCTGCAGAAATTCGTTTTTCATGTAATAGGATAATTTTTAGCATCGCCCTAAACATTTTGGTGCATAATGTTTATTTTTTTTTATTCCCTGCATACTTCATATATTTTTGATGCAAAATTGCACACTTAAATTGAATTCATATATTTACCGAAAATGGATTAATTATTAATTAAAAGGTACTTTGTTATAACTAGTATTGTGAAGTGTTATCTTATAGCTTGTTTCAAGACCTTGAATTTGGGCCCTGGATGCAAATTTTCGGACTAGTAGTACCGGAGATATAGCGATTTTAAACGTACTAAAAGACAATTTTTCGCTACTTTTTTCTACAAAAAGTTTTACGTATTATCAATATTATCGAACTTAAAACTTGGGTAAGTCGAATTCAGATAGTCTAAAAGAGTTCAAAAAATTCAAAATAAAGATCATAAAATAAGTAAGTTGAAATACCGTATCTTTTTTAACCGTCTTCTCGACTAAACGAAATTTCATTTTTTTATCGCCCTAACTTCGACGGCCGCTATTGAAAAATTATGTTTTTTCGTCAGACTCTCGCTATGTCCCACTGTATTTGTCAGACACTTATACCACAAATTAAATACCTATCTTCTGCATATAATTTTCCAATGTCTAAAGGTTATGAATAAATTTTTTGCTGTCATGAAACTGGCAACTTTGACGCGTCAGACTGGTAAATCGGAAAATAATTTTCGTCAGACAATACGAAAACTTGTTTTTTATGTTTTAATAAATTAATACAGCGAAAATCAGCTGGTTATTAATAAATTTTCTTATAGTCGTTTTTCCGACATGTTCGAGATAGCGGACACGCCCAATGACCCACATTTATTGTCAGACAATAATTTTTTCACGTTTCAATTCACGTCATTCTACTTGGAAAAATAACAGTATCTATACATTTTTTATATGCCGTCAAAATGACATGTTTCGGAAAATCTAGCGGGAAAACGCCCCAAAAACAAAAAAAAATGATAGAGGAAAATGCTGTCAGACTAGGTCCAATGAAGCCATACAGGAAGTTTGGAGAGAGTATGTATCAGCAAAATTTTTCCCGACGGGCACCTTAACTATTATTTGTATCATTCAAAAATAAGAGAGATATAGCCTTCTAAATCTTATTAATATTTTTTAATACGGTCTAGTCTTCATTATTAAAACTTGTGTCACGTCATCTATATGTCAGTTTACTTTTAATCAGTTGCACTGCTCTTTCCGTAATAATTTTATTAATTTGCAACTGTAACAATAGCTAAAATGGCCGACGTTTATGTATATAGTGAAATATCTGATATGTTGGTAATTTACGGCAAGGGTAGTCAAAGCGCGGTTCCTTTAAGGGTACACCCCACAGGTATTTTTTAATGTTCTTCAAAGGACCAGAGATACAGGTAATTTACGGGAACATAACGGACGGCATGCTGAAAAAAGATCCAAAAACAAGTACTCGGGTAACTACTCGTCAGTTCCTAGTAAGTCTGGAAAACATTGCAGAAAAATCAATTACACCCCTATCATGTTAACGTTTACAAGCATTACAGCCTCAAGATTACCTCCGTAAAGTTCAATTCTGTGAACGGTTGTTTTTTTTTTTTTTATACATTTATTTAACGTCGGCCTATTTCCGCTAATGAGGCTTAACACCGACGCCTGTAGACGAGTTACCCCCAACCAGGAATTTTGCCGAACCTCTTCCCTTAAGAAGAGTAGGGATCTTTTACTTGCCTAACATTTAATAGACAAGGGACCGACGGCTTTACATCCCCTCCGAAGGATGGTATATCTCCTATACAACCCTCGCCTTAGGTTGTATAGCTTCCGCGCATACACTGATATACAAGCCGCTGGAAGATGGGTGAGGCGAGGACGTGGTCTTCGTTGGAACGGTCACCAATCCAACTACTAACCACGCCTAACGTTGCTTTACATCGCATATCGAAGTATGTACATAGTAAAGACGCACCCACGCTCGCCCCTGTGAACGGTTGTTACAACAGCACGAAAGTGATAAAAATTTTACAAAAAAATTTTTTCTCATCATTCACCAGAAATGGAATTCACAATTTTCGCAATACTCATGTTTGGTCTGTTGGAAATCCACATGCTCTTAAGAGAACACATTTTCAACACCGATTTATTGAACCATACATCTTACCAGACCGTAACTATTTGAACTTTTTGGGAAATCATTTACCCGGCCTATCAGAGGATGTGCCATAATCAGAAAAATATGTGGCTTCTTCAGGATGGGGGACCTCCCCATTAGAGTCTTAGAATGAGGCAGTTTTTTAAACAGCATTTTTCGGAATAGGTTGCATGGCCACCGAGATCACCAGAGATAACTCCGTGAGACTTTTTCATTTGGGGTTATATGAAAAGTCTAGTTTTCAAAACGCCTGTAAACAAACTGATTGAACGTGTCAACCAGGCTGCAGCAACAATAAGTGACAAATCTGTTGCGCTGTTACACGCCGTAACTGAGTCCTGATCACGTCGCGCGCAGCTTTGTGTACATCAGAATGATGACAACTTTGAACAATTTCTTTAATTGTACTAAAAATAATAAATAAACTTTAGAAGGTCTTCTTATTTTTGAGTTATTTAAATAAAGATATTGAATAATGTGTTTATTTTGTTAAGTTGTATATACAGTAAAAAGAAAGTATCAACATAGGAACCACCCTGAATGTTAATCCTTAATCCGGATTATACAATTTAGCAATAACTCGGGTAATAATTATTGGAATACAGGTTATCCTTACAGCTTAGGATTGACGCCTTTTAAATTACCCCCAATAAATGTACACAAAAGGCTTGAATTTAGCAAAAATCATTTAGTTGTAAAGTAACTAAGATCGCAAACAGTGTTTAGTGATAACAAAATGAGTCATTATATCAAATCTGAGAAATTCCAAAAAGTTTCTGAAGAAGATGTTGGAGTAGTTGATATAAGTTCATATACCTTACGGTTGTTAATTGAAACCTGCCCTGGCATGGACGCAATGACGTTGGGCCGCACCGCTTTCAGGCTTATAAATCAAGCCGAAATTGAAGTTGAAATGAGGAAGCAGTTAAGAAAAGAGAAAATTGGGCATTCTCACCAAATTATTGAGCCACATCCAGTCAACCCCATTCCAGTTGCAAATATTCCAAATTATAGTGCAATGGTGCCTCAACCTCAAATAAAAATAGAGGTTAAAGAAGATGGCCGAGTAAACAACATGGCAACAGAAAATGTTCTCCAGAGAATTATATACAAACCACGTACTTTTAACCGAAGTACATTAGAAAATATTCTGCCCCACTGTGTGAATTTAAATGTACCGCCTCCGAATATTCTGCCCCACGGTATGAATTTAAATTTACAACCTTCGAATGCTCTGAACCACGAAGTCAATTTCAATATGCCACCTCCCAATATTCTGCACCACGGAGTCAATGTCAATGTGCCACCTCCGATTTACACAAATTTGCCCCAGTACCGACCAATGAATTTGGTACAAAATGGACAACATGGATGGGAGCACACAAATTGGAGCAATACGTATAAAAATTGGCCACCCACTAATAACCACAATACACATTTTAGACCGCAATCCAGAAATTCCTATAATGAATTTCGACCAAAAAACAGCTATGCTAAGAGATCAAAAATGGGATAATATTCTTATTTATATAATATATTTTCTTTTTACAATAAGTTACCTTGTATTACTTGGATATGTACACAGCGATATGTATTTTATTTACTATTAATAAATTTGTAAATATATTTTAATTATTTGGCTAGTTTATTTGCTATTCCTACAGATCTTACATTCTATAATGTATAATATTGATATTTGCACTTTTATTTTCGACCAACACTAAAAGTAATCCACCAAAATTTGTACTTCTACTTTTTTGAATTTTCAATCTATATCACTCCCAGAAGTGAAAATATCTAGAAGTTGTGTGTATATGAATGATTGTCTCTTAGCTTAACATAGAAACAAATTGATCGAGCTAGTTTAAATTCGATCTGTAGAGTCCTCTCACAGATGTAATGAAGTACTTATTTCATTATTTTTATTTACACTTTGAGAAGTTATCCTTATTTAATTCTTGAACAAGAGCAAAACAAGAAATGAAACCACGTGTATCTACAAACTTAGGGGCGGGGCTGCAATTGTTCTCTGCTCGAGTAGGCGCTAGAAAAGGTGAGATATGCATTTCTCTTCGTCTGGCGTTTTATTGCCGATAGTGTCATCTGAGAAAAATTGTAGTATAACAAGTCGTCCCGTAGAAATCCACCATACTTAGGTCATTAAATGTTCCCTCCTTTTTTAGAACGTACATATTATTATTATAATCATATTGCAGTTCTGACGCTTTTGTAGTAAAAGTTATTGTACAACATTTTTGTGCATTAAAAGTTAAGTCACTTTCAAGAGACCAATTATATAAATTTGTCAAGTTTGTCTGTAGCTTTTGACAGCCTTTCTATATGCGTTATTCTAGACTGGATTTTAAGATCAGCAAATATTAAACAGAAAACGTTGAACTTATCAATAATATCATTAAAAAATATATTGAACAATAGGGGGCTCAGTATAGACCCCTGGGGAACGCCAGATGATCCAGAGTATTCGACAGACTTATAATATAACCACGATAAAAAACATATTGACATCTGTTCGTTATTAGAAATAAATATTTAATTTGTTTAATAGTATATCGTGGTTGAGTTTGTCGAAGGCCTTTTTGAAGTCCGTGTATATGAAAGCAGTTTGAAGATGCGAATTAATGAAGTTGAAGGTGAAGTTTGAAGGTTTTTGTTAAGAGCTTTTTCAGAGAAACCTTAAATATTCCAAATTTGGCCACAGGAGATCTATATAAAAAACTGGTTGTGACCTGAATTAACTGTCATAATAAATTCTGTCTGATACTTATTCATTATGTGTCATTGAATGATCTGGAGCTGGCACAAAAATTAAAAATAATTTTTTATAGAATATGCCACATAATAGCATTAAAATATTCAGTGTTTCATTAAAAATATTGAAGTTGGTACAACAAGCCGACAAACGCTTAATATTTTTGTAGAATAAACCATTATGAAACACAGATATATAAAAATGCTCCAGCTATAATATTAACACTTGTGGAATACAGAGTTCGTGATGACACATCCACATTTAATGACTATGTTAGTTTATTTTGTTTATTCTAGTCGTAACCGAGTTTATTACAGTAATATCAGTTTTTCTAAGAATCTCTATATAGGGTATATTTATCCTGAAGTAAAAGGTAATTAATTGGAAAATACGTAAAATTTGAGGTAGGTGTTAGACATAGCACTTTAAAAGACAAGCTTGATACACGTGCGAGTTTCTCATAATAGCAATTCAGTAAATCTCTACATATTAGGCCCTAAGAGGCAAAAACCATGACAAAGGAACAAATTGTCTGGAAGAGAAGTGATGCATGCAGAATGTAATGCTTAATGAAATTATCTGAAAACCAACGTTGTAAGTGAGGTCTAACACATTTCGTATCTAATCATATTATTGGATTTCGACACGCTAGCATTGGTGGTAAATAGGTTCTCATTAGAAACTAATGTATTAGGAAAAGGAGAAACGTAATACAAAACAAGTTGATGAAAAATTAATGTTGGGGCCAGTTACTAACAATTTTAGCAATACCCAGTGCAATAATATGGAATTGGGAGGGAGCGAACACATTCATTCTTACTTATGCAAAAGTAGTAAAAATCTCTAAAAAAAAAAAATGAAATAGCAAGTTATTTGTGGAATATTTTTCAAATACTTATACGTAGAACCTTCATACTTGGCATACATTTTTCCTCATTTTGTGTAAATCTGAGCTAAACCAATCGTCTTTAGGAATTTTCATCTTGTTAATTTTAATTTCCATTTATGGAAAAGCCTTATCTACTTTAAAATTTCCGTGAAAATTCTAAATTTTTCATTTGCATCAAGACTAAGAATGTTGTTTGATGGGCTCATCCAACTCCAATCAACTGCCTCTAAGTTATTATACAGTAGAAATATACCTTCGTCTGTAATTTTCCTAAATCTAATAGTATTTACTTACTGAAAATTGCTCTAAAACTGCAAAATAATATTTATTCCCTTATGATCTGATAATCCGGGGTCAAACACCTCCGTCTTACATTTATTACATGAATTAATTAGGATGTTATCTAAACAATGTTTTGTCTTGTGTTTTCAAAATTATGTGCTGGAAAGAGAATTAATTTATTAAATCTAGGAATTTCAACATATTAATTAAAGCCTTTCCATTATAAATTAACATTACTGCTATGTACATCGCACGAAATAAAATACGTCACGTATTTTACCGCGGAAAATAGAAATTCTCTCCCACAGGTATTAATCAAAAATTAAATTTTGTTAGGACTCCAATAAAACATTGTCAGCCAATACCAGCTGCAATTAAATTTTTACCGCCCTAATTATTAATCGCTTTACCACTCCTATCTTGTGTAGGCGACTGCTGCCCACTCAAACAATGCATATTTAAGCTGCGGAGGATCCAGGAAACGTATTGAAAATTTACAAAACGTGATATAGAAGCTTTAAGGATAATCGCAAATGACAGTTTTATCTCTGTGATGCAAGTTCAATAATTCAATATCATCTGGGTTTTATTTTATATTTTTCTTTGGATTATAAATAATTGTGATTTCGACAATTGAATAACCGACCACAATTAATTGGATAGTGATAAAATTAATCTAATTCTTTTGTTACATTGAATTTTTGTTCAATTCTAGTTTAGTTTTACAAAATAAAAACTACTTGGGAATAATACAGGGTATGGTGTCCCGTAATAACGTGCAAAAAATTTAACTGTACCTGTCCAAAATTAAGACGGGTTCTTCGTATAATATTTTTCAAAATAACCCGTTCCTGTCCGGCTATAGCCCCTTAAAGAGGTGTGCCAAAAAACGGTTTTTAATTTCTATCTCAAAATAACGTAATGTTTCCCCCTTTCCCTTCTTATTTATTTTCGAGAAAGAATTGAGGCAACATATGCGGACGACTAGCTGGTTTAAGTCGGAGCAGAGAGCCGTGGATCCAGAGTATTTGTAAGAGTGGAGAAACGTACCCTTTTTGATATGTACAGCATAAGCGACAGATTTCTGTTTAGTTCGAGAAAAGAAGATAAAGACAAATTGATGTTAAATTGGGCACCATCTATAGTGAAAATAAGTAGAATTGTCTCTTTTTCCCGAATAACCAGCCTACTATAGATCAGACTGAAATTGTTGGTAAGAGAAATAAAAAGATAGTTTAAAATGAATGTTAAAATATATTACATGAATTTGTAAAGACTAATTGAAATTTAAAAAAATGTATATATAACAAATTTATACCAGGATCCTAGATTGACTATTGTTGGGGTGACTGGTTCTGGGACAGCAATCCAGGCCCACAATTGTCTCTTGTTGCAAGAATGGAGTCTAAAGGTTTCCTTGGCAATTTACGTCTCTTAATGAAATGGAGTGAGAATTGTAGGAAAATTAACCAACTATGTGGTTTTTGGAACAGTTAATGAAGTTTTATCTATATTCAGAAAGATAAACTATGCATAAGTTGTGCAAAAGCTATGCAGAAACGTACACAGAAATGTATAAGTATATATGTGTATAAATATATAAGTACATAAGTATATAAGAATATAAATAAGCTGATTTCGTAAACTATAAATTGCCAAAAAGATGAAAAAGGAAGAGAAAAATATTTTTAAAACCATGTGGTACATATAGTATTTTAACTACTTATTAAATTAAAAAGAATTGACCTTGAATTTAAATTTATTTTAAAAATAATTGAAATTACATCAAAGACAAAAATTGAAAATTAATTAAATTTTAAAAGAGTAATAAATGAAATTTACCTGGATGTTATTGTTAACGCGGATATAAAAATGTAATATCAATTACTGAAGTCCACAGTTAAGTTTATATATGTTCGAATCAGTACAAAGGCTGCAAGCAAATGATTTCCTGGTGAGTTTTACTAATAAGGTAACCTCTTTTGTCCTACTTACTGCAAAATAATGCTACCAAATAAACTTGAGAAATCTAATCCCCTAATTAAATTGAAAGCTATAAAATATAGAAATAGTACAGGTATGGCCATCTGTCAATTATTGAGTTAAGCGCAACAACCTGCCTTGTAGATTCCCATACTCAAACAAATTACACAATCGATAAAAGAAATCTATAATACCGCAGCTGACTTAAATTGCAACAGTTTGTAATTTCTATTTTATACATAACCAACAACCAACAACATGAACAGCCGTAATAAATAGTAAAACGTATTGTGACTATTACATCTTATAAGATATACTATATATACCTAGTAATGAGAAAAGGTAAGGAAAATAACCATATGTACTTACATAGTAAATAAAAATATAAAAATTGAAATATAGGTATCTGATGTAAATAAATGTTTTTAGACAATCAACAATCGTTTCCTGGGATACTATAATAGAACGGAACAGAGATACACAACAGTGTAAAAAAAACATAACTGAGTTCCTAAGATTAAATACATAAAACAATGTGAAATGATTTAGCAGTTATACAAGTAAATTCTGTTAGTTGAAAACAGTTTCACTTACAAAAACTGAATCAAAATGTTACACAGATCGTGCTAAATATAAACAAAACACTAGTTTTTATATAAAGCTGTTAAATGGACATAGGCCATGTAACAGTAATCGGAAAAATACGAAATTTGGCACATCTCGGCTACTCATCAAAAGGCATCTAACGAAATTTCGTCTACATAGCATGTACACAAAGGAGTGAAATTAACCACCCTTCATGAAATTTTGTAAATATCTTCCTGTTTGCTATTTATCAGTAAAAAAAAATAACCAAACATTCTGATTCATTTATAAACTTTTCTATCTCTTGAAAAAATTTCGTAAAATCGACCATTTTTGAGAAAAAAATTAAATTACATCTGCCTATAAAAATGATCAATCAAAAGCGATTAGCACGTTAAATTATAATTTGACAATATTACTTATAGACTAATAGATAAAGACAGAGAGATAAGAAAAATTATTCATAAACATCTGTCATTGATTTTAAAGTGATATTCGAGAAAAAATAATCCGGCGCTAGCACAGACATTTTCCGCTGTCCGTTCGCTTGGTATCATATATATGGAAATGTCCCAAACATTGTTAAAAAAAATTTATTGGTAAATGTCTGTTAATATGAAATACCCAAAGTTTCGATCGCAGAAAGGATGAAAAAGAATGTGAATATCAAGAAGTTAATTTCACCCTTTTGTGTACACGCTGGGTGGATGAGATAATTATCTCATTCAGATTAGGATTCGAGGATTCGACTTGAAATAAACAAGCTGAATGTAAATAATGAAGTCATTTCCGGTGCAATTATAGACATAAAAAGCTGTTAACAATTATGGATTGACAATAGTGGTGGACACATCGAATATCTTTTATGAGTTATCATTTATTTATATTTAAATTTCCTAAATAAATCTTTGTTATCTATTTTGTATAAATATTTGGTTTTTTCTTCCTCACTGTAAGTTATTTTGATTATTTCATTAAAGAACCGCCACTGCTTAGTGGTTCTAAATTTTTTTTGTTAAGGCTTCTATGACGTTTAAATAAATTGACATTTCTTCCAGTTATAAGAAAATGTTGAGTATGAATTCCGTAAATCCCGTGTTTGCCGCACGAAATCCAATTACGCCGCTGGGTACAATATCGGGCATCAATGCAAATTGGTTTGCTATGAATCCCGTACGAGTCACTTTGCTGTAGCCATTTTTATTCAACTCTATATCTTGCCAACATGCTGAATAACAACGAAGCAAATTATAGTGCGAATCAAATATATGATTTATGGGTGGCACGAGCTTAAGTCCCATAAATCTCTAGTATAAACAATTTGCAATATGGTTATCTCCATACAATTTACTTTTATTTATTTGGCGCTTTAGGAACTATTTATTTAGTATATCGTTGCTTTAAGTTTCATTAATTTATTATATTGTAGTTTCTCCAACACATAAAGTTAAGCAAAATGTATATTCTCCTTAAAAAAAAGAATGCGATTCACTCACATCTAAAAGTTAGCAACGTCGCCATATCCAAGAGAGAGAGAGAGAGAGAGATCTGATACGGAGATATTTACTGTTTTTGACCATAACTTCTTATTCTAAAACACATATTGCAAAGAAACCATAATACTACCTAAGTAGAACTATCACAAGAGTAGTGTTATAAATTTTCACTCAATAATTGCAAACATATGTCAAATTGTTCTAAATTTTCTAAACAATTGGCATTATTGAGTGAAAATTCATATCACTACACCTGCCACAGTACTACTTAGGTAGTCCTATACATTTTTTAACAATATATATTAAAAAAGTTATGGCCAAAAATAATAAATATTCCCTTATCTGATCTCTCTCTCTCTCTCTCTCTCTCTCTCTCTTGGATATGCCCACCTTAAATCACCATCTAAGCTGACAAATAACGCCAAAGATGAGACCAACCAATAAAAAATCAGCACTTTATAAGCTAGTATGTCTGGATTTTAATGCTCTCTGTATAGGTAAAATTATTGGTCGTTCACTTGAAATCACGTACAAAGAACACTTACGCTTTTCTAGACTTCAAAAAACAAAATCAAGTTTTGCAAACCATATTCTATAGACAATTCATAATTCTCCGAACATAAACAATCTAAATATATTACAAAAAATGTTTTAAATTAAATTTATTAGGGACAATAAAAATTATTATATTCAATAAAAGTGCAGACAATAATCTTCTAAATGACCAGACAGACCAATAACAATCTATCCTTTTCCATTGTATTTAATTTCTGAAAACTAATTTGCATTTAAATCTTGGCAATATTTACTCGCTATTTATTTAAATACCTTACATCCCTTTGTAAATCCATTCATTTAATTTCTGAAAATTAATGTACATAACTTTAATGATAATCTTAACGATCGGCAGAGTCATGTTGATGATGAGGCATTTGACAGATTAGACCATGGTATTTTATTGAAAAAAATTAATCTGTTGGTCTGTGTTCAGGCTTAACGAAGTTGTTTGCTGATTATCTACATGATAGATACAGTTTGTTCAATACCATGGTTTCAAGTCCGGTAGATTTCTTCAGAGATCTAGGGTTCCGCAGGGATCGGTACTTGGGCCACTTACCTTTGATATGTTTATAACTGACATAATATCTGACCTAGATCTACATTGCTGGATGTAAGCAGATGACTTGAAGTTGTATACCGAAATACAATCCTTCATAGACTGTGAGCACCTTTAAGGTGCCTTAAACTTGATTGAATCGTGGTGTAACAATAATAACCTACCATTAACTGAAGCGAAATACAATGTCATGTCTTTATGTAGAAAATCTAATTCTGAAATTTTTGCATATAACTTGGGTGACTCCCATTTTAACAAAAACATAAGGGACTGGCTATCACCGTGTGGGTAATATTTTTATTTATTTATTTTTATTTATTTATTTATTGACAACGTTATATACAAAGTACATTTGAAGTCAGAAATTTGTTAGTGCATTTCACTGTTGGATAAAGTCAATAAACTCTTGCACAGTATAGAAACATTGCTGCTTTAACAATTTTTTTGCCTTATTGACAAACTGATTGTAGTTCAAATTTCTTGTCTCACTAAGATAATTTACAAAGTTGTTATAAATGTTTATATCTAATTTATTTAATTTCGTTGTCCTTATACGAGAATACGGCTGTACTAAATTCTCCGCTGCCCTCGTATTATATGCATGAAAGTCAGCGTGCACTGTAAATTTATCTAAATTTGACCATATCTGTTTAAGTGTTTCAAAAATATAGACACAAGGCAGTGAAAGAATTCCTAACTCTTTAAATATTGGCCTGCAAGATGCATCGTACGGTGCTCCATAGAGTATGCGCACAGCCGCCTTCTGGTAGACAAATACTTTGTCGGCTTTCACTGAGTTTCCCCAGAGATGAACACCATATGTAATGTGGGAGTGCGCGTTTGCGTAGTACACCATTGTTAAGACTTCACCTGTTAGACAATGCCTCAACTGTCTCATTACAAATACCTGGGAGGCTAGCTTTGAGCAGAGGTAGTCTACGTGAGGTTTCCAATTCAAAAAGGTATCCAAGACGATGCCTAAAAGTTTAACTGGCTCTGATTTATTTACCCATCTATCCGAAGAGATTTGTAGATAGTGAGTCTTTCCTTCATTAAGTTTTAGCTTGTTGGCCGTAAACCACGATTTCGCTCTATCTAGACTATCTCTATTCAGATCTAGCTCACCCCTATTTAGCAATGTAGTGTCATCTGCAAATAAGATGCACTTACTATATCCATTGAGTGCTGATGGCAAATCATTAATAAAATAAAGGAACAGAATGGGACCCAGCACGGAGCCCTGGAGAACACCATTACTGACCGACAACATATCTGATTCCTTGTCGTTGCAGACAACATATTGTTTCCTGTTAGACAGGTATGAGGAAAGTAATTGTAAAATATTGCCTCTAATGCCATAATATTCTAGTTTCAGCAGCAATAGCTCAGTGTTGACACAGTCGAAAGCCTTCGTAAGGTCGCACATTGTTACAGATGTGCTTAGACCTTCATCGAGACCCTCAACTGCATCATCAATCAAACTAGTTACTGCCTTAACTGTAGATTTATTTCTTCTAAAGCCGTATTGGGAGACATTGAAAAGTGCTTTATTTTCGGTATATGAAACTAGATTAACTTTCAGGATTATTTCAAAAACTTTCCCAATTACCGGTACAATGGCTATGGGTCGATAGTTATCTATGTCTTCCAGATCACCTTTTTTAAAAGTTGGTAGTATTTTTGTTATTTTTAATGAATCTGGCCAATTACTTTCCTCAATACATCTGTTAAACAAAATTGTGAGTGGCTCAACTAGAGATTCGAGGGAGGCTTTAAGCATAGAGCTATTAAGTCCGTAGAAATCTAGACAAGACGAGTCTTTAAGGCTCGTTATTGCCATTTTCACATCAGATGGAAGGATTGGCGGTATAAAGAAAGAAAAAGAAGGCTTGTTTGTGAGGTTTAAAAAGGCTTCAGGAGCAACCAGCCTGTTCCCAATGCTGTCTGCAACACGTTCGGAAACAGAAGCAAAATGCGCATTGAAATCTTCACAACTAATGGTTGTGTGTAATTGTGAGTTTTTAACTGAGTTTTTTCATTATTGACCAATTTCCATGCCATTTTACTACTATTTTCTGCATCTTGGATCATTTTACTGTATTTATTTCTTTTTTCCTCTCTAAGTGCTTTCCTATAATCTGCTCGACTTCGGTAAAAAATTATCCAATCATCTTCTAATTTGGTACTATTAAATCTTTTTTTATATTCTCTAACTTGTTTTCGCATGTTTCTAAGTCTATCGTTGAACCACTCAATTTTCCTAGTTTTAGTTTTCACAGTTTTCATAGGCAAACAAATATTTACATAACTATGCAGATTATCTAATATTACTTTTGCACAATCATCAGAATTTATGTTATTTAAAAGCAAATTTTCCCAATTTATAGTGCGTGGTTTATTTGCAAAGTTATTTATTCTTTTCTTTGTAATTGCTCTCCTCCTCTCTGATTTATCACATTCATTTTCACGAGGATGATTCATAATCAAGTAAACTCCAAAATGATCAGAGAGGAGAGGATCAAAAGTACCTGTTGCAAAATTCTCTGGACATATATTCGTTAGAATGTTATCAAGACAGGAGCTTGTAGTGATTGTAACTCTAGTTGGTTGATGGATATAATGTTTTACGCCATACATTGCGTTTATGTTTTTTAAATCAATAAATGTAACCATAATTTAAAAATCTACTTGCGACAGTCGGTGGGTAATGAACTTCGCTAACCATTGCGAAAAACTGCATCAATATTCACCACCGCGTTCCAAAGATGCAGAGGTTCAAATATGATTCATATTATTTCAGAGGGCTAAATTTAATTGAAGTGCCCTCAACCATATTATTGTCATTATTATATCGAAATTAATAGCAAGTGAAATTTGGGCTGACAACATATTAGTACAAAGTACACACTTAATTTTTATTTCTAGAAAAGTTCGTTCATTTAAACAATTTATATCAAACTTTTGTACTAAATGAAAAAGGAGCAGCGATATTTTCGTAGTTTATTTCAACCTCCATGTTTAATTGACCAACAGACATTGTTTATACAATACCATAAACTTAAGCTTTTCTAATCGTATGAGATTGTCATAGAAAGATTAACAACACTTTACAGATACTTTACTTTTTAAAGTGGGTTGTTTGTATTGAAAGATGAAAACCAGTCGAGAAATTTATTTCCCCTTAACATTTCATCGCTGACAATTTATATTATTCTTACAATGTGGGTTATAAGGTATTCAGAAAATGTTGTTGATTTAGATGTAGTCAATTTGTTTTACTACCTTCACAACTAACTTCGTTAAAAGATGTTTTTGAATATTTATCTTAGGACATTAATTTTAATTTGATGATTGTCGTTTCTGTTTGGATTGTCAACCTTGTTCGATGTCTTGTTTGACTGATTAAAAAAAATTTAAAATACACATAAGCAATATTACAATAATATATTCTTCATCGCCATGCTTAATAAGTTACAAATTTAATGTTAGATTATAGAAATGTTTCTGATAAAATTAATTAGTTTAACAAACCTTCCTATTCGCAAAACGTCATATCCAAACATACTCGATGCGGCTTGGCCTTTGTTACTATAAAACCTTTATTTCACCCGAGTTTCATGATTCAGTAATTTACCTTTGTAAAATCAGATAACATACAAATTTGTAGAGAAATGTAAATTGCCGGCTGAAGTGAAATATACTAGAGAATCGCAAACCGGATTACTAATATGCAAAGAAAATTTAAGATTTGTGTATGGACGAAATATAAAAATGTAAATATACACTGTCTCACTTTTCATGACTCCTATTTTATAGCTCCCTTATTAACCATGCGATTTTCCAGATAGCATTGTACTTGCCATGGAGAAGTATGATTAAATAAAGCGATATAATAATTCAATAAGTTATTCGAATCTTTGCTATAATAAAACATTAACACAATTGAGAAGAATAAAGTAAATTCAGGTGACAAAAACAAATTGATAATAAAAAGAATATAGCACACAGAACATTAATATTTATCTAATCCTCAAAATAATTTTTAAGATATCATATGACAAACTATTTGAATTTCTCCTAATGATGTTTCCAAATTTTCTGTATTTTTATTTCTTACATAATTAATAACTCGGTTTACCTTATTTACATTATCAGTAACACTGTTCAACCTGTCTTCTTCTTTAAAATTGAACCATTATTTTTCAGTTTTGTAGCTAATTTTCTGAACAGAGTTTTATTCGGCTGTAGTGCTTGTGGAAATCTGTTTCTATTTTCTACTTGAACTAATCCAGAGTTAAAATTGCATTGGTAATATGTAACGAACATATTATAACGATCAATGTGAGTGAAAATCATTTTTGAAAATTCTAAATTCTTAAACGAGTGTGAATGAGTGAGAGTTTAAGTATTAACTGAGATGATCTGTCAAAAAATTAAATTGTCAAGTTTGTTCATGGCCAACTATTTTAAAATAATTTAAATAATAGTGAAATCATGAAATACAAACAAATGGATATTATACTTAAATTAATTGGTAAAAACATTTTAACTTTCTGAGCAAGGAGTGACGCTTTTACGGAGGACCCCTATACATTGGCATAACTGCGAATACTCTTTCCATAATTGCTTTCTTGATTATTATTTTGTTTTTGTTACCTGAATTTACTTTATTCTTCTTAATTGTGTTTTATTATAGCAAAGATTTGAACAACTTATTGAATTATTTTATCGTTTTATTTAATCATACTTCTCCACGGCAAGTATAATGCTTGTTAAAAAAAATTATTGGTTTTAAAGAATGTTTTTATAATTACTAACGTAGTACCAATGAATAAATATGGCATGTGATATATCGTTGAAAAGAGAGGAAGGAAGGAAATACTCTATTTAATGGCGCCATTTCCCGCCCGTTTCAAAATAATTTTTTTAACAGCCTGAAAGTAAATCTCAAAATACAGCGGTTTTGAAAAAAATTAGATAAAACCTCGTTGAAGCACTCTGTTTTGCAAAAAATTTTTGTCTTAGAATTTTTCTCGTATCTCTTCAAATAACGGAGATATTTGACCTAGACGTTTGCCGCATTTTCGATATTTTCTGCCATAACTCTTAAAGTAGGCTATGGATTTCAAAGTCTTTAAACCATTTTGTAGGTTACATAAATCGGCACAATTTTTGTAAAAATATTTTCTTTTGTACGACCGATATTAACTGAGATATTTTCGAGGGCCCTGATAAAATGGACAGCCTGTATACATCAGATGTTTATACTAGAAATAATAACCCAACCCAATATGGAGCCTTGCGGAACTCCAAATATGACTAGCTCGGAAGAAGACATACCTGTTTCAGTTTCCTGAAAGATGGATAGGAAGGGAATGTCTGATATGTTAATAAACTGTCAAATTATATCTAATATATTATTTTATTAAATTATGTTAGGTCCCGCTGCATGACCGTCTAGATCACCCGACCTGATTTCAATGGACTTTTTCCTTTGGGAATTTGTGAAATCAGACGTTTATTAAGTAGAACCAACGACTCGAGAAGATATACTGGAAAGGATTCGTCAGTGTTTCAATCGTAGAAATGTTGATATATTATGTTATACAATGTACAAAGAGAGTGTATGATATCAAAATGTAAGAAATTGTATGCGTTATTCATCCATGTGGAAAAATTATAGGTATTCAATTTAAGACAATTGAAAAGAATGTAAAACAATAGACCAAAATCACATTTAATGCTAAAATGAAGAGCACCTTAACGCAAAAATTATTTGCAATAATCATATCTCAAAAACCGTTTGAAATAGAAATAAAGTGTATGACATTAAAATGTAGGGAATTGTATGCCTTATTCGTCAATGTAGAAGAATTATGGGTATATGATTTAAAAAATTGAGAAAAATATTAATTAAATATCAAGAAATGTAAACAAATATTATGGACGGTTTAATAATAACTTATTTCAAAAATGTTTTTCAGTAAATACAACATTATCAAATAACGCCCTACATTTTTAGAAAAAACAATTAATAAATCGCCGAGATATGGCAGTCAAAACAACGTTTGTAAATTGCCAAAGAAAAACAGGAAAAAAAACATAATTTGGCAAAGCGGCATCCGATTGGAGAAATATTTTAGAGTGTAATACAAGACCCTCGGAGGCTTAACTGACGTCAAAAGAATATAGGGTGTTCCATTTAAAAAAATTATACTTTCTTGTGTAACTCGTTTTTGTGACACCTTGTATGATTTAAAATAATTTTATGTTGTAGCAAATTAAACATTGAAACTTTCATATATATGTATATTTTTAACAAAAAATGCAACTATTTCTTAAACTATGCATTTTTTTGAAAATAATACAAGAATAGAAAGTGTTTAAAATTGTATTCTCCATATGACTATGGTATTAGAATTGCAATCTTCCTTTTAGTTTTCCGGAAAAACGGAAAACTAATATAGTATGTTAATTCTCCAGATCACTATATAGAAAATGCAATTTTAAACGCTTTTTGTTCTCATAATTTTTTTGAAAAAATGCATAGATAATCAAAGATAACTATAAATATATGATAAGAGAAATTGCAAATCTAACACCATGGTCATATGGAAAATGCGATTTGAAACACTTTTTATTATATATATATATATATATATATATATATATGTTTGAAATTTTTTAAATATTTTTCCTGTGCATGTTTTTACATAAAGGGTCCAAATATCCCAAACTATTCAAAATGTTCTCATTTGGCTGCCATTTTGATCTTCGTTTACTGTACTATAACGTCTATTGCGGTAAAAGAATTCACTTGAAAGTGGAAATCCCACATTTCTGTTTCCGAAGCTGCCATATATACACCAGAGGTAAATTTTAAGAGTCAAGCCCTTCAAACAAGATGTAGACGGATCGTCCACAAAAACAGATAACTATTTATAATAATTTATTTCCTTGTCTGGCTTCATCCTAATTTAGAAAATATTAGGTGACCAATTTCAGGGAACTTTCTAATGGAATGAATTTGTTGATTGTAGATTTGAATGAAACTTTTAAGTCAATAATGAAGCCTCGCATGAATTTTTCATAAAGGATGCAAAAATTATTTATTTGGCTCTACACTACATCGAACGTTTAAAGTTCGACTCAATTAATTAAAGTAACGAAAAGTCAGTATCACTTACTCATTCGTGCTGTGAAATATCTGATGAACCTTCATAATTTGACACAAATTTTATAGATCGCGTTCGTTAATGAAGGAAAATACACTAAAGAAATAATTTGGTAGGCGGTACATAAATTAATACACAAATGCGGTAAATGATTCAAATGAAAACATTAATGAAGTCTATGTTTTAATCAGCATTCAAAGAATAGGGTCGCTTTAATGAAGAGGGTCAGTAATTCCTTTTAAACATCCACATTCAGGTCGGACGGTGCCTTCGGTTAGATTTTAATCATGTTATGGCATACTGTACTAACTTGTTATGAAAGGTTTATCCACAACTTAATAGGAGAACTTTGTAAAAGCTCGTCTTTGATAATATTAACAAAACAGTGATTATTTCTACATTGAGCAAAGTGATACTTTTTAGTGGGGTAAAAATAAAGCTGAAAATCAAAATAATGAGAGTGTCTGAGTAGGCGAATTTTTTGATGAATTATGAAACACACATATAGAAGTATAACTGAAAGCATTGGATAAAACTGTGATCGTATTTGTCGTATTACAAAAATCAAAAATGGAGATTATTCGCAATAAAATTTCGAACAAATCTCTACCGAATATATGCTTAACCTCAACTAAAATAAATAAATAAAGACACCAATAGTATAGCAAAATTGATTATATTAGATTAGTAGGTCACCAAAAAGAATAACCCAGAGTAGTTTGGCAGTAGTTGACTGTGCGATAACGAATAGGAATGACAACTTGACTTAAAAAATTACATAATATAATAACGGTAGAAACCAATGAAGAACAATCAAAATACAAAAACTAACAAGTTTCAGTAAAAAAGAGATTATTAAAAAAATTTTATTGCTAGATCAACCATGGAACAACAACATATCAAACGCCTTATTAGCCTCTTCACTGGTAAAAAACATAATAAAATCCCTCGATGATATATGCCCAACAAAGGAAACTATAATTCAATGTAATGTTTTGGATAATAAATGAATTAATGAAGAAATTATAAAGAATACAAAATTATAAAGAGTACACTTTCGGGTTGAAAATTTGTTTGAGGTGGTTCGTGTTTTTTGGATTACCCTGTATATTGAATTTTTCTTCATATGTGAAATAATGTTATCAGGGGGGGAAGTCTATTGCTCAAGGTTTCGCTAATAATTTTAAATCTGTTTATCAATTACCCAAAAGAGTAAATCCTTCATCCGAAAATGGTATAATTGATTGAAGAACTAGAGCTATCGAAATTAGACAGATCTGTGATGCTGATGTCATCATGGCAGTAGATAAATTAAAATCAACGAGAACAATGGGACATCATAAAATACTAAGTTATAGTAAATAATGCTTGTAAAGAAGCATTGGTTAAGCCATTAGCATTAATATTTATTCTAGCTCTTATTAATAAGTAAATTCCTGATAAATTATAAATAGCAAGAATTACTCCCATTTTTAAAAGTGAAGATAGAAAGGAAGTTATATATTATCATTCCATTGCTGTATTGTCAAATTTATCTAAGATATTCGTGACTTTTATGAGCACGTTAAGAATAAAATATAAAACATTCAATATGGGTTCCAGAAAAAAGGTCAGTAAATGGAAATCTAGTGGATTTTGTGAACTTTGTAACGGATACTTTGGTGGATGGAATTTGATCACTGCATATTGTTAAATACGCTTAGAAATTTCTCGATCTCTACTGATTTAATGACATTTATGTTTACCTACCTTATAAATTGGCAACAGCATGTAACGATAAATAATTTCGAGTCGGATTACTACACATCAGATTCAGGTGTTCCCCGGGGTTCAAACCTAGGCCCATTTTTGTTTTTAATTTTTATAAATGATATTGTAGATACAGTAAAATATTCAACAATTAAGAAGAAAATTACGAAGACTGCTTGCAACTACAAGATGACAACAAAGAAATATTTAATTGGTCTGTTGAAAATCAGTTGCCCTTTAATATTGATAAATGTAAGGTAATGACTTTCACGTTGCGTAACGATATGATTGATTACAAATATGAAATAGGAAACAAACATTTAGAGAGGGCTTATACAGAAACTGATTTGGGTGTGGTATTCGACTCCAAATTAACATTTAACGGTCATGTAATTAGTATTTCAAATAAGTCCTATACAAAATTTGGGTTTATTCTACGTAATTGTAGATCATTTAAATGTGAGAAAACTGTTTTAATGTTTATTTTTATCATTTATTTAACGTCGGCCTATTTCCGCCACCAATGCCAATCCCCGACGCCAAGGGATAAGCTCATCAGTGTCTGTGTAAGTGTTAAAGAACACGCCAAAATCCTCGATGAACTTTTCGAAACTGTAAGGAAGAGCTTGGAAGAGGTTTTTATATATAAATTCACATTTTCGCTCTACGGGGGGTTTTGTTTGCCAAAATCTTGGAAACTCATCAAGAAGTATAATTTTAGAAAGTGTAGTAAATGTCGCTGCACGGGGACGTAATGTCGCCCCGCACAAAATTTAGAAAGCATAACGAAAACCGAAAATAAAAACCCTTTTACGAATCTACGTTGTGCAGCACTGCAACTCATGCGTTGTGGTTAAATATGAGGACAAGTTATCCAGTCTCTAGTCAAAGTATTTCGAGAGTTTTAGCGAAAATAGCCCTTAGCGTCGAGGGTGCCCTATCATTTTCTAGCAGTCGATTTTGACGGGAAAATGATGGGTTTTAAGCGTATTTACCCTAAACCGATTCCTCAGTGTTTCGGTGACACAAAAGTATAGTTATCATGTACTCAGAACGTGCATGGGACCGCCTTGCCTGAACGTATGAATCTATAATTGCAGAATATAATTCAAAGTCGTTGCGATGCAAGCATTTTTAAGCTCCGAGGAGCGATCAAAATTGATATTGAACGGAACATATGTCAATAGACAGGCGAGCAAGAGACGTCCAATTGGTACCAACAGTGAAGCAGTTAAGCAAACACGAACAGTAAGTATAGATTTTGTATTATTCTCCATCTGAAACAGTCGTTTTGAACCCTTCTTTGTGAACGTTTAATATCCATTTTGGAAAGTATAATAAAAGTCCTTCAGACGTGTAAAAATGGTTCGTTCACATAAGCACTGGGACCCCTAACCTTTGCCGAATTCCCACAGTTTGCCGTGAGGTAGGAATCTTTAACGTACTCACATCGTAGATACACGGAACCCACAGTTTTACATCTCTTTCTAAAGATAGTGACGCGAGCAGATTGGCTCATCCACTATATCTCATCGATTTGCTGTGACCCGGTTTTGAATCGGGCCGTCTGCGTGACGCGTCACTGTCCCTCACACGACCAAGCCGACTGTTTTAATGTTATACTTTTTTTGTAAAATCCAAACTAGATTACAGTTCCGTGGTTTGGAGTCGTTTCTATGCCAAATATATAATACATTACAGATAAGGTATACTAGTAACTCCTCTTACTTAGATTATTTTTCTATGTATAATTCAATGATACTAAACAACAGAAGAACTTACTTTGACTTTGACTATTTGTATAAACTTATACACAATATTTCGTATGATGTAACTACCTTAAATAAAATAGTGGTCAATGTTCCAGACGAAATAATACGTTTTCATATAACTTTTTCTTGTATTACACCAACTTAAATTATTACAGTCTTTTGATTTATAAATGCACGGCAGTAGGAATTTATGTAAAGCTTGCTTTAAAATTCCTAGCTTGAAGATTAAGCGTGAAAAAAATTTGGCTCGCGACTGAGATGTTCAATTCACCGATCGAGAGACTTGTCTGTACACGCTTGCCTTTGCTTATATAATCAGGCTAGTTCACAGGCTAATTTAGAATCTCAAATCGTTGCGTTTAAGGGATCCGGTAGTCCAACCGAAACGTTTTTCATTTTCCGTTTGTCGTACCCCAACCGATCATGTCGGCACGTAGTTCAAATTTTTTTGTTTAAACTGTAATTTTGCACCAATATCGTGAAATTGAAAGGACAACACGATGCCGCAAACTACCGTGTGTCCAGTTTGAAGGGATACATATCGTCGGGCGCTGACTTCATCTGTATTTTACACACAATTTTCCCAATTCGGCCTTCAGTCAAACTTTTGGTTATTACGCCTATACGCCTCCATCTAAGGTAACAAATCGATATCTGAAAAAACGTTTCCAGATAGGGAAACCACTTTATTGGCGCACCAATAAATTAGATTTTTCCCAGTAGTAAATCTACAAAACATAAATTTCCAGTCATGTTCATTTAATCACGCAGGGGTAGTTTCTTACAACCCCGACACTAAAAATTCAGAAAGTTCGGAGTTGATGGAAATTAGTTATAACCGTCGCAATTTTAAATGTTAATTTAAACTTTAGTATAGTGGATTGAATATTTAATTAAAGATTAACGGAGGAAGGCACTACGCCGTTGTCTGTGAAATATTAAACAGGATCTAAGCTTTTTTAATACAAAGCAGGAATTAGAAAAATTATCTACGTCGTTTTCTAGATAATACATCATTCGGAAATGTTTAAAGGAATTAATATTAATCAAAGCGAGGTACCTACGCAAATCGGGTTCCGTTGGTATGTTACGCATTTAATTAAAACGTTTTGGATTGAGAAATTGACTTAAATCATTTTTGGTATGCATAATTTTAGTTAGTTCTAGTACTGATATAGTTGGTAAAGGACTGCTTTATATGATAATTTATATTTTGTTAGAAATTCAAACTCAACAAAAAAAAATTAGATATAATCCAGTCTTTGTATAGAAAATTGATCGGTTTCACGCAAAAAATAATACAGGTATCTGAAGGTTGTAGGTTAAGGGGGGATTTGCCCTATTTTTTAGAAACAACGACCAAAGTCGGAAAATTTAGTTTTCGGGCCGTAAAACTTTCCAATTCCGTTTTAGAGAAAAGTTGTATGTATTAAAAATATCTTTAATTTCGTTTTCTATGAGTTAAAATCGATAAATAAATTACCGGGATAACGGTGAAAAACCCTCTTTATCTATCTCGGCTTTTAGACAACGTAAAACCTTCATTTTTTTAAATTAATAATAATAATAATAATAATAATCCTTTATTAATCCAAAAGATCAACAGATATTGATATAGGATAAGTCAAAAGAAAGAAAGAAAAAATAGTATAAACAACAACAACAAAGAAATTGAAATTAAAAAGCTAAATATTCATCTACACTATAGAAGGCATTGGTGAGTAACATATTTTTAACAGTAGATATAAATTTTTTAATACTGCAGCTTTTAATACTTAGATCTAGTTTATTATACAGAACCGTACCGACATAATAAGGATTGGATTTATAAAGTTCTAGCCTGTGTAATGTATGCTGCAAATTTTCTCCGTGACGCGTGTAGTATTCATGAGAGATATTTTGAAAAGTGAATAGATTGAGATTTTTTTTTACAAAAGTTAATATTTCAAGTATATATAAACAGGGCAATGTTAAAATCTTTTGTGCAATAAAGGTTTGTTTGCAGGATTCACGAAACTGCAAACCGTACATAGAACGTAACGCTCTTTTCTGCAGCACAAATACACGGCTAGCTGTACTAGCATTACCCCAACAAATCACTCCATACCTAATTATTGATTCGAAGTTTGAATGATAAAATATTTTAACAACATTTTTACTTGAAATTTGGCACAATCTCTTTAGAGCAAAACAAATACTTGCACACTTCTTGCTTACATAGTCAATGTGAACTTTCCAGCTTAATGACATATCAACATATATACCTAGTAGCTTAAAATCTGTAACTTGTTCGATTGTTTTATGCTGAAGTTTAATAAGTGGACTAGATATATAGTTAGCTGTAATAGGATGAAATTGCAACGAAAACGTTTTTTCTTGGTTTATTGCCAGGTTATTTGAATTAAAATATTTAAAAAGAGAAAACAGATTATCCTGCAGGAGTTCAGATACTAAATTTAAATTTTGATTACATGAGACAAAGGACATACCATCAGCAAAAGCACAGTAAAAAGTGGATATGACATTTTCAACATCGTTTATATATAGCAAAAATAGAAGTGGGCCCAGAACACTACCCTGGGGAACTCCAATATCAACTTCCATTTCATGGGATCGTTTTCCATAATATTCAACAAACTGTTTTCTGTTAAGAAGGTATGATCGCAAAATCATATTGCACTGACCACGCAAACCATAACACTCCACTTTTTTGAGCAAAATGTCGTGGTTTACGCAATCGAAAGCTTTGGATAGATCAACAAATAAGGCCATGACTTTATTACCCTTGTCAAGATTTACATAAATATAATTTAGAAAACTTAGTAGAGCAGAAATTGTAGATCGTCTTTCCCTAAAACCATGTTGATTAGGTGATAGTATGTTATTTGACTCAAGAAAAAATACAATTCTATTTGGGGTAATCGACGAAATATTAACAACTAGCTAATTTCCATTGCCCTGGAAAATTGGGAAATGTCGGAAAAATCTACATGTTTTATTACCTATACTTTATTTTCAACGTGAATACTAAAATTTTGCAATAAATCCTTTCTTTTGCTACAATTTTGTTCTACACTGTTTATTTTCTATAATCGAAATATTTGATAAATTAATGAAGCAGCCATTTGTTTGTACATAATTAAACGTTTTCAAATTAAACATAAAAAGTACAATTACAAAACAACAAAATAATTTTTCTAAGCGTACGATTACTTCAACACCACTTCAACAACTGAAATATTTTGGAAGAAGTATTCAAGGGCACGGCAGATATTGCTCGACTAAAGTCCGGCCTTTTTCGTATTGTTACACACACACACACACATACTCGAAACTGGCCTTGTTTCCAGCATGTGTGTACCGTTATTTTAAACGAAAATAAAAAAAAATCCTTTTCTTTCTTTTTTCAAATACATTTATCTAATTAATTGCCTGTGGTGTTATTATACGATTAATTTTTAAGACGATTGTAACAATTTAAAAATTATTACATTAAAAATAATAATAGTGAATATTATTTATAACAATTTTAATGCAAAGAAAATCCATATAAATCAAAGAACAAAAAAGATCAATCATTTTGATATTTTATAAAACAATTATGTGTTTTTTTGTGATACATTTATTAATAACAATTTTTATTAACAATATTATTTAATAATAATTTGATGCGAATAAAATAAATATACAAAGAAAATAAATATAGTGCACAGAAAAAAATCAGTAACTTTTATGTTTAATTCTAAAATATTTTATTACGTACAAATGGCTACTTCATTAATTTAAAAAAAAAAAATTAGGTTATCAAAAAAAAAAAAAAAAAATTTTTAAACTTATTTTTCTGTAAAAAATCGTACTAAAAAGTGAAAAATAAAAAAGTACTAATGTACGAGTGCAAGAAAAGTAAGGCGTGCGCACTTTGTATGATTGTACGCATGATTGTATGACAGAGGTGGAATCGATGTTGCTTTCAGTCATGCGTATATTAAGATGACATATACACTTATATCGATATCTCGAAAAGTAGACATCGGAAAATTTTGAAAATTTGGCAGTACATATCGATGGGGGCAACTCGGCTAAAATATTTTCAAGATGGTGGCACTTCCGGTTGCTTATTTTAAATGGGATACCCTATATATTATTACATTTTTGGATTGTACGCAAAATTCTAGGCCGATTTCGTGTATCATGTCCTATACCTAGGTCTCTCCGTTTTTGAGATATTTCAATTTTTATGTCAAAAATGACGTTTGCGGGCCCTAAAGAATAATCAATTTTTCCTATAAGGAAGCCTTTATTATCTAATTTGGGTTCGATTCTTTGTTGAAAAGACCTAATTTAATAGAGTTTTTATAATATTTTGATAAGTATTAATACAGAGTGTTCAAAAAATAAGAATAAAGATAAAATTGAGAAAACTGTCAAAAATCAATTTTTTCAAATGGAAACCCCCAATTTTTATAATCTTATCTTATTCGCCATTAAAAATAAGGATAAGTTTGTATATGGATGTCTATTCCGAAAATTTTTAGTTTTCGAAGTATTCCCAATTCAATATTTCTATATGGGTATTTTGTTATGTTAAATTACTCTTAGTTGGCTATGACGGCGTTGAGTGTATGTAGCTGTCACTTACCATTTGACAAATATCAATTATCATGCCGGGGCGCTTAAATTATACGCACGAGGATTACTTAAAATTATTTATAATCTATGGAGAATGTAATAAAGTTTTATCAAGAACGTGTGAAATATTTGCTAATAGATATCCAGATAAACAAAAACCGTCTCCGAACAGTATTAAACGAATAATGGAGAATTTCAAAAATTCAAAAAATAAAACCAATTGTCGATGATGAAAATATCGAAATTGCTATTTTGGGATATTTTGCGGCATATCCTATGACATCCTTAAGACAAGTGGCCTTACAAACAGGAATCTCCAAGAACTCTATTCATAGAATTCTTTTGAAACACAAATTCCATCCCTATTCCATTTCTATGGTTCAACACCTAAGGGACACCGATTTGACCAGAAGAGTTCATTTTTGCGAATTTATTTTAACAATGTTACAAGGCGACTTTCGATTTTTGGACAACATAATTTGGACTGACGAGGCAAAATTTACGAAAAATGGACTTTTCAACAGACATAATTCCCACTTTTGGTGTGATTCAAATCTCCATGCCGTGAGATTGCGAAATTATCAAGAAACCTGGCAATTTAATGTGTACTGTGCTGTGAGAAACGATGGAGTCGTAAAACTTAATTTTTATGAAGAAAACTTAAATGGTAATGAATTAATACTTAAATAGTTTCTGCTTTTCAAATTACGTATCAACTTTTTTTAGGTGAAAGATATTTGAATATATTACAAGATTTAGATAATGAATATTTGAACAATTTACCGCTAGCTGAACATAGGCAAATATTTTACCAACACGATGGCGCGCCACCACACAGCAGCTTCATAGTTAACAACTTCTTGGAAGAAACTTTTTACGATAAGTGGATTGCTAACAATAGACCTTTTCTGTGGCCTCCCCGTTCTCCTGATCTGTCTGTCTTAGACTATTTTATATGGGGAACGATAAAAGATATGGTTTATTTTAATCCAGTCACAACAATGGAAGATTGTCAGGCAAAAGTAAGGAATGCTTCTTTTGAAAGATTATCTCCAGGTTCTATTAGAGCGGCCACCCATGACGAACTAATCAAGAGATGCGAAAAATTTTTGGAAGTTCAGGGCGGACATTTTGAACACTTATTAAAATGAAATATTTTCCTGAGCATAAGTAGTTATACTGTTAGTATTTTATGTAAGAACCTTTTGTATCTAAGTAACATTTGTTTAATTATTTTATGAACTGTTGCAGTGCCAAATTTTTTGAAATTCTCCATTATTCATTAAATACTGTTCAGAGACGGTTTTTGTTTCTCTGGATATCTATTAGCAAATATTTCACGTGTTTTTGATAAAACTTTGTAACGTTCTCCATAGATTATAAACAAATTTAAGTAATCCTCGTGTGCATAATTTAAGCACCCCAACATGATAATTAATACTTGTCAATTGGTAAGTGACAGCTACATACATTTGTTTAGCACTCAATGCCGTCATAGCCAACTAAGAGTAATTCAACTTAATATCCATAACAAAATACCCATATAGAAATATTGAATTGGGAATATCTCGAAAACTAAAAATTTTCGGAATAGACACCCATATACAAACTTACCCTTATTTTTAATGGCGAATAAGATAAGATTATAAAAATTGGGGGTTTCCATTTGAAAAAAATTGATTTTTGACAGTATTCTCAATTTCATCTTTATGAACACTCTGTATTAATACTTATCAAAATATTATAAAATCTCTATTAAAATAGGTCTTTTACAACAAAGAATCGAATCCAAATTAGATAATAAAGGCTTCCTTATAGGAAAAATTGATAATTCCTTTAGGGCCCGCAAACGTCATTTTTGACATAAAAATTGAAATATCTCAAAAACGGAGAGACCTAGGTAGAGGACATAATACATAAAATCGGCCTAGAATTTTGCGTACAATCCAAAAATGTAATAATATATAGGGTGTCCCATTTAAAATAAGCAAGTTGGTATCGACTTCCGGTTAACCGGAAGTGCCACCATCTTGAAAATATTTTAGCCTAGTTGCTCTCATCGACATTAGTTTACTACCAAATTTAAAAAAATTTCCGATGTCTACTTTTCGAGACATCGATCGCCGCAGTTCGTCGTGGGACACCCTGTATAAAGTGCGCACGCCTTGTTTTTCTTGCATTCGGACATAAGTATTTTTTTATTTTTTAATTTTTGACTTACAGAAAAGCAAGTTTTTAAATTTTTTTTTATTATATTTTTATTTTCTACTTTTTAATCATACATTTTGGGGGGGTTAACCCTCCCCAGAGATCGCTCAATAAAAATTCGTCTCTCTCTTAACGATTCCTTTTGATTTATCGCTCCTTTCCTTTTTCGCTCCTTCGTTTGGCAGATTTTTTAAGTTCACCCCCGCGCCCCCTACGTGTTGGTATTTGATCGATTTTGAGTCGAATCGGATGATAAACGATAAAGTCGTCCGCCATCTTGAAGTTGCCATCTTGTTTTTTTTCTTATATGAAAATGTCAAAGTGTATTGTCACCGGACTTATACACATGCAAAATTTCAAAGCGCTAGCTTAATTAGAACTAATCGAAATTTTGATTGCAAGATTTGACCTAAACCAACTGACAAACATTGCAAGTTTAATAAAAGCTTTTAAAAATAACAGAGTTATTCTATTTGTTTATAATCAAAAAAATACCCACCTATTAAAGGTACTTTTCAACAACAAATAGTTTATTTTTTTAACTTATCTTGTAGTTCAACCTTTCAAGAATCCATTCCACTTTGTTAAACGTCTCTAGATCCATTATCCCGACTATGACAATTGTTTAAACAGACACTCTCTGGGATAAGCAAATGCAATTATTTATAAACTGTCAAACCGGTCTGGCTGAAATTTTGCACACTTATAAACACCCATAATGGCCTCGTCAACAAGATGTTATATGTATCACTTACTGACATTAATGCAAAAGTTATTAACATTTATATAATAGTGCAAAAAGAGGGATTTTCGCCATTATCTTGATAATTTATTTATCGATTTTAACTCATAAAAAATGAAATTAAAGGTTTTTTTTAATACCTACAACTTTTACTAATACAACTTTTCTCTAAAACGTAATTGGAAGATTCTACAGGTCGAAAACTGAATCTTCCGGCTTTGGTCGTTGTTTGTAAAAAAATAGGGCAAATCTGGCTGTACGTCTATACATATTTATCATTTACTAACCCCCCTTATGACATACGACTTTCAGATACCTGTAATAAATTAAATCAACTGTTTTTTTATACAGAGTGGGGTAATGTGTTTTTCGATTTAATTTTTTTTTATTAATGCATGTTCATCTAATCTGTCTAGAATATTTTCTTCATTTTAATAATAATCTGAAGCCAGTAAGCAAAACCGACGCGAGTCATCTCGAAAATAAAACGTAAAGACTTGGTCAGTATCAATTTTATGGCTGTGTGGCTTTGTATGCTTTTCTCTTTCCTGATACAACTGATAAAATAAATGTATTTCTGAAATTAGATTCTAAATACGCAGAAGTATTTTTAGATTCACTTACAAAACTTACCGAACAGAATAAATTATTGTTTATTTTATCTCATTTGATTTATTTATTTATTACCCAACAGAAATGAATTTAGTTTAGAGAATAAAATAATACTTATTTAAAAGAAAGTTTTACATACAATTTTGATAGGAATTTAACGTATAAATAAGATAACAATAAATTTGAAAAAGCAAAGTCGGTGAATCAATTATTAGGTTATGTAATAGTTTATACAGGGTGTGACAGATTGCATAGTGCAGTGCAACTAAGCGTGCTCTTACACTTAGCTGAGTTCAAAACACCCCAATTGTATTCGAGGTATGTAGTGTTTATGATTCTTGAATAATAATTTGGTTCAATATATATTTGGAACGGAAATACAGACAATTTATACTTTACCCAATGTCAGTTTAAAATATTATAAATTCAGCGCCTCTGCCAAGGATGTCCGTTGCTATGCCTCTCTACAATAGTACACAGCAAGCAGCGCCGCACTATCGATATAATTTATCCCCTCGCATATAAGATGTAGTCGAGCAGATGTACAATTGCGCCGATGCAGGCTGACGGCCGGTAAAGAATTCAAGCTGATGTTCATAATGACCATTTTTAAAACAAGAAAATGATGTGCAAGACTGTTTTCGTGGAACCGGGCAGTGCCGTATGTTTATTTAAGGTTGCGCGATGGTTTCTCTCCTAATAAAAAAAACGTAAGTTGCTTGTGTTATATTTCACTAAAATAAATATTATTGGAATAATTATAAATATTCAAAAGAATAGTTACAATACGCACTTGGTTTATTGTTTCATGAGTTTTGTTCAATTTTGTCTGACATATGTTTCGGCCTTGCGACCATTATCAAAGAGTCTTAAAAACTGACCTGAAAGTGATTTTTCACAATATATATCTTTGAAATATTCTACCTAATTAGAGGGGGATAACTTGATTTGCTATTTCTTTAAATTTAACAATATAGGCCGGAACTACAAACTTAAAAAGAGCATTACTTTAGAATGTCAAAGAAAAGGTCACAATTACATGAGCACTATACACAAAAGTTTCATTGTTTGAGAACACAAGTAAAACGTCTTTATAAAACTTGTCACAATAATTAAGTAAAAAATATTGAGAATAACATACATGATAACCCGACTAATTTCTGGACATAATATAAAAGAACAAAGAAAGAACTGTAGCATATCATACCGATTTAATTATAACGATATTGATCTTGATAATGATGAAGCAATAGCGAATGGCTATGCAGACTTTTTCAAATCTGTGCACAGTCCAAGTAATTTGCCTAACAACTTTGACTCGAATTTTCCTAGCTATAATCTAAATAACTGTGACATAAACAATATAACTGAAAATGAAATATTAATAGCAATTAAATCACTAAAGCCTAAGGCAGCCATTGGTGTAAATGGCATACCTGCTTATTTTTTTAAAGCATATGGTGAACTGATCGCGAAACCACTTGCCATGTTATTTAATTTGTGTCTCAAAGAAAAAGTATTTCCCAATAAATTTAAAATAGGACGTATAACTCCTATGCACAAGAGCGGAAACATTAGCTTTATAAACAATTATAGACCCATAACAGTTCTACCATGCCCGTCAAAAATATTTGAAAGGGTAATATATAACAGAATGTACTTGCATGTTAGCCTAGTCATAATCAACCAACAGCACGGCTTTGTACATAGTAAATCAACAGTTACCAATTTGTATATATTTAGTGACTCAGTTGCCAACGAGATTAAACATGAATCACAACTTGATGTCATATTTATACAGACTTGGCGAAGGCATTTGATAGGGTCAGTCACCAAGTACTTATCCTAGAATTAGAATCATTTGCATTTAGCAGAAACACTTTGGACTTTCTTTACTCATACCTAACAGGAAGGACACAGTTTGTAAAATTTAATAGTGATAAATCATATAACTTTAATCCCACATCAGGAGTCCCACAGGGGTCCATTCTGGGACCTTTGATTTTTGTAGTATTTGTTAATGACATAAACCTTTATATTAAACACTCTAAATTTTTACTGTATGCAGATGATCTAAAATTGTTCCTTAGAGTAGATACTTTGGAAGACTGTAATCTATTACAGAATGACCTAGATGCTCTTGTTGTCTACTGCAGCAAAAGTGACCTTACTCTCAATGAGTCCAAATGTAAAACAGTCAGTTTCACAAGAAAAAAAATCCTATTATAAATGACTACAAGATCAATAACACGACGTTAGATCGTGTCTGTGAGATAAAAGATCTAGGTGTCAAGTTTACTAGTAACTTTAGCTTTAACAGTCATGTATTAGAATTAATATCCGAGGGTTACAGAAAGCTTAGTTTTATTACTAGATCTAGTAAAGAGGTTAACTATGATACCTGTATATTATTATTCAATTCATATGTCCGTTCTAAACTAGAGTATGGGACTATAATATTGAATCCAAAAACTATTTTATATTCTGATATACTAGAAAAAATCCAAAAAAGACTACTGAGAACCCTATTCTTTAGAAAACATAATTCATGGCCATTATTTATATCTTACACAACGCAACTATTAGATTTTAATATTAACTCACTCCAGAATAGAAGAAATAACTCTGAGCTATTGTTTATATTTAACATTTTTAATAAGATTAATGATCCTGACATCTTAGCAGAAATTGCTATTAATGTTCCTGATACTAGATTAAGAAGGAGAGTTAATACTTTTAAAATAACAAACGCAATTTCGCCCGTTAGCCAATATTTGATTACTACAAATGAATTTATAAAAAATCATGACATTGACTTCTTTAACATAAGTAGAAGTAAACTGTTAAATTGTATGTAATATTAGCATAATATGATAAATTATATATTATATTAGCTTTGTATATAATTATATGGAATATTAGCTTTACATGTCAAATGTATATTTCTCCTCCATACTACTGTTTCTTAGTTTTAGCCTGTAGTATACACACTACTAAAACCCTGTACACCATGTAAGTGGAGTATTGTATTCTGTATGATGTGCATTATAAATAAAGTTCTAATTAATTAATTTTAATTTTATTACGGTGTCTAGTACAGGGTTGTTCATAAATTCTGTTTGTGTATTTGTAACGTTTTTATGGTTTCTTAAGGCCTTCTTAATTTCTAAAGTATCAAGCATGTCTAGGAGTTTTCCTTTGTTTGCATTATGCAAAAGTTTAACACTACTACCGTTAAAAACGTGATTTTGCTCAATGCAATGTTCGGCGAAACCATTTGATTTTTTATTGTATAAAATAGACTTTTTTGTATTTTCTTAATCTCACATCTATGCTACGGCCACTCTGACCTATATATACGGCATCACAGTCGTTACATTTTATTTCATATACCCCCGATTGTTTAATATCTTTTGCCTTTTCTTTATTATTAATGTATGAGATTAAGCGGACTGTAATTTATTTCTGAATTTAATTGATTAAATGTGACTTATTATTGGCTAAAATATTATTGCGGCACGTGAAATTTAAGTAGCAAAAAATTGCTTACCCTTGTGGTACTGCTTTACCCTGAGATGACTTCTCGGTTGCAACCTGGACACAATCGCACCCAGTTGACGCAGCACAAAAATGTTTGTAATAAAATAAAGTGAGAAATTTTACGAACAAAAATTGAGAGCACATCGACAGCCAATCCTTCTTTTTTGATGCTACTCTCCCTTCAAGCCACGCGCACACTTAAACGTCACGTGGTCTCGCGACAACAAAAGCCAACTTTTTAACGGTAAAAGGCATGGTGGACGGAAAAATAATCCAATTGCAAAGAGGTACATTGAATCCTCTTAAGAAGATAAAAAGAAAACTGCAATTAAAATATTAGGTGAGAGTACTCTTTGTACCACTATTAATGCAAAGGCAACGTCTTCCCAATCTGCAGTTAATCTCATAGATTGTCAAAGTTTGTGTAGTTAATATTTACAATAAGTAGTGTTGATGATTTCTTACTTGTAGATATTGTGTTGCCAATAAATAATATTGATTAATGAGTAGTTTTTCATGTATAAAAAAATTAATAAGTAGGTAGTAGATAAAATCTTGTATATTAAACGTGCTATATAAGGCATTTCATAGCACTCGTCTGTTTATTGCAGACGCATGTTATAAAAGACCTCATATAGCACTTATAATGTAAAGAGCTATTATGAGTTCTAAAAATATAAATATTTTGAAAAAATTTCAACAAGATTTATTGAAAACTGTCAAAGAACATATTTTTAAAAAAGAATATGTTGTAGGCCATATCTGCGAAACACACGGCCATAGCCTGTATGTTACGTTTGCCGCCATATTACTGCATATTTAATCCAATACAATTGATTTGGGGCAGTGTAAAACACGAGTTACGAAAATGCAATCAGAATCCGACTTTAATTCTTGATAGTATTTTTTTGGCATTAAGGCCGAAGCCATTCAGCCAGCCACGTACTTATTTAAAAAAAGAAAAACCTAAAAAACCTACTCCAACCTACCCACATACCAGAAAAAAAAATATGATGATCAGCTAAACAAAGGATATAACAAGGGTCACAAACTTCTCGTCCAGGGGCCCTTCAGGACATTTTTCTCAGCACACGCAAAACTAGACCACGGATAGAAGAGTATAATAACACACAGGTATAAAACAAAGGAAACAAAGCTAGCCTATAACTTAATTTTCGTCTCTTGGAAGAACGCAATTAGGTGATTAAATATATCCTTCCTGTTTAAGGATAAAAGGTGAAGTAAATTGAAGGGTGTTGAAACGTTGCTCTCTTTTATTATATTATTGTACAGATTATCAGTGGCTACTACGTAATTTTTACATCCAAAAATATGTGATCAAGATCACCAGGGACATTGCAGTATTCACAGATATCTGAGTTAACAATTTTAATTTTAAGCAAATGTGCAGGATAACATGCATGACCAAATTTTATTCGTATAATTGTGGTGATATACTTCCTTGAGCAGTTATAATTATCATGCCAAAACTTGTACGGTAATTCACAATGAATTAGCGAGTATCTAGTCGGGTTTATGAAAGCCGATTCTTTCCATATATATTCCCACTTATTTCTCAGTTTAGCTCTAAGAAAATTAACTGCATCGGTAAGACATATTTTGTAGCTTATATTTATTCCTATATCGATGCTTTCCTTAGCTAAACAATCCACATGTTCATTGTGCTTCAAATCTATATGTGCCTTTACTCATATAAAGACTACCTCTGTCCCTTCCTCAGAAAAAGTTTGTAATAAGTTTTTAATGTTTACAATAATAGAATTAGTTTTAGCATGGGGTGCAGAGATATACTTTAATGCCGTTAGAGAAGATAGGGAATCAGAAAGTATGACAGTGTTTTGTGAGTTCGAAATACGTATAAATTTAAGGGCTTCATAGATGGCTGTAGCTTCTGCTGTGAAAATAGAACGCTCTGTCATAAGTTTCATTTTACACTCAACACTTTTCGATGGTATATAATAGGCGCATCCTGTTCCATTTGGCGACTTAGAAGCATCTGTGTAGATTAACTCGGAGTTTTGAAATTGTTCGAGAGTTATGTTCAAGGAATTTATACTCATTCTTAGATCTTCATTATACTGAGGTATTAATAATGTCAAATCAGTAAAAAAGGAGAAATAGCCACAGTTGTTAAGGTAATTACCATCCTTTTCCATATCTGGGAGCAAATTTGCACATTCACGGAAAACAGAAACAAGAGGGGGGGGGGAGTTCTTTTTAATCCAATATTTATTTGTCAGATCAAAGACATTGAGGGCTGATATTTTTTCAAAGAGTGTAGGATTGTTAATATAAATTTTTAATAAGATTTTTTCACTTAAAAATTCCCTTCTTAGTTTTAATGGGGGTTCCAGGGCTTCGACATGTAGAGCATCAAGAGGAGAAGATTTCATAGCACCAAGGCAAATTCGAAGGGCATTATTTTGAACAATATCGATACGCTTAAGAAGTGACTGACAAGCAGACCCATAAAAAATATACCCATAATCAATTATTGATCTTATGTAAGCCCGGTAAAAACTTGATAGTATAAGAACCGTAATATCCGATTTAGACAAAACCGACATATGGAGAAAATCTGTGAATAACGTTATAAATAATGAAAAAGAATATCTATTATTGTGCAGGTAGAGAATGATTCTAGTAGTGAGCTTTACTGATGACTCCGTCACTATGTGACCATTTTTTTTCTCGAAATCATGAGAATTTCTTCCATTATTATTTAAATTTTCTTACTTTAATAAAAGTTTCACCATTTTTAACAAGGCTTAAATATTATAATTATGTTGTTAATGTTATCAATGTTTTTTAACATTTATTTAACGTCATTTAACGTCGGTCTATTTCCGCTACTGAGGCCTATCACCGACGCCTGTAGACGAGCTACCCCCAACCAGGAATTTTGCCGCACCTCTTCCCTTAAGAAGAGTAGGGATCTAACATTTAATAGACAAGAGACCGACGGCTTTACATCCCCTCCGAAGGATGATATATCAACTACACAACCCTCGCCTAAGGTTGAATGTAAGAGAAGATATGTGAGGCGAGGACACTGTCTTCTTTGAAACGGGCGCCCATCCAAGTACTAACCGCGCCTAACGTTGCTTTACATCGCATATCGAAGTATGTATATAGTAAAGACGCATCTATGCTCGCCCCTTATCAGTGTTATCAGATTTGTTAAGTTTATTCTAATGTCCTACCTTATTAATCTTATATACCTTTCCCCTTCCCATCCTGGCAAAAACTACTCACTACTACTACTAATACTCCTAGTTGGTTTTTACTGGACGATTACATTTTCTATAATATAAATTTTTTCTAGTTCTCTACATTAAGAGTCAATGAAATTTTTACGTTCTGTAAAAAATGTACACTGTAAAATTTTTGTTTTAAAAGTATACATCTAGATATTAATATATTACTTATAATCGTTTATGCAAACGAATATACAATATACATATATCTAAATATCCTTTCACCACAGTCAGTCATAATGTATTAGTTAATAAGTCTGTAAAACAGCGTTACGTATTTAATAAACTATTTTTAAAATATTGTAGGTTATGTATTATCTTGAAAAGTAAGCTACTTGCGGCTATGGATAGCACACGTTTGAGGTCGGTTTGCAAAGGAATACCGCGCTCTTGCTTTTTATATCGGTTCAAACTGACATTATTGGATAAAGTATGCAAATCCAATCTTGTTATTAATATCCATTCTATGTTTGTTATCAAAGAAATATTAAACAGAACTAGATTTTTTATTCCACCGTATTTGAGGTGGCTCAAATGTTCCTTGAATCTAGAAACCATGTTCGTATCAAATATTATCTAAATTATTCCATATTATTCCAATAATATGTCAGAATAAACTATTGTCTAAAAAATGCTTATCATCCAAGGATATATTTTTGGGGTGTTTTGTAGACAGTTAGCTATGCTCTACCCTGCTCTGCTCTATGTCCCTTTAAATCTGGCACACATTGTATAATAATATAAAACTAAAAGCATTTCTTATATTATGCTCTAGAGATTGAACATTAAATTTAGATAACAAGGTCATACGTCCCATAATCTGTTTCAGGGTAGATACTCCTGGATTTAAAAAATGGACAATTCAACAGAAAGCAACTACTTACTCTTTTCTATTTTTGTCATGCTGATATCATCATCCTGTCCAAACCACTTGAGTATTTTCCTTGGGATGTGCTTCTTTATTTTACAGCAGTTCGTACGTCTCGGTATAACAATCTTTTTTTGTGGCTCCGCTGATGGTTTCAGTTCTATTTCCGATACGGATTTAGAATCGCTCTCCGAGTACTCATCGTTAACTACTGGCTTGCGACGTCGTTTCACACACGCACACTTCGATGACCACCAACCCATCATTTTCTTCCTGAAAAAGAAAATAACTAGATTGCTAAGAAATTCTCGCAACGTTCAAATGCATTCAGCACGACACTTTACAAAAGTTTTCTATAAGAGGCGAGAATGGAAGTAATTTTAAGGTGAAGTAAAAAAATCTTTCATTTTATTGCCAGTGGCAAACTTTCCAGTCTATATTATAAACTCAAAACGAAACTATAAAATGGCTCGGTCCACATTTTTACACTGGAAAACTGAAAGAATAAACTGAGAGCTCGTGGACACAAGAAATCAAATAAGAATGAATCTTAAGAAAAATAAAACACGGTGAAGCTACGAGGAATCATGTTTCGGGATTATTGTTCTTCATTAGTACAATAATAATATTAAAAATAATAACACGATGGAAAATTGGGAAGAAAATTATAGCTCTACAAACGAAATATGTGCCTAGCTTAATTTAACAAATTATTTGGTGAGCAATAATTTGTGCCATAATGTTGACTTCATTTGTTAAAATCGTCTTACATACAGGATATTGTTACGTGTTTACACCCTCTAGCAAACACCCTTTACATAAATTCAATAAAATGCAACAAGACCTTTCAAACCACTGATTTATTAATCACTTAATTACAATAACTTATAATTACACATTAGTACACACTAATTACAAGTTTATTCTAACGAGTGATTTTTTAGTGTATCCAAATTTCAAATTCAAATTAAATAACAACCAAATTAGATATCTTAAAACTATTTATTTTATGTGAAATAACATTCAATGGCATTAATGTTTGAATGTCCTTACAAGTTATAGTAGTTATAGTAAAATAAGGATTTTATAGAGGATTTTTTCTGCTGAAATATTATGTTTTAATATTCTGCCCACTAAAAGCACATTTGAATTATGCTAAGCTCAGTCAGGCTATTTATTTTTCGATTGCAGCAGACACTGGACCGCTAGAAGGCACCTGATGACAATTTTGCATGTCGCTATCCTAAACGATACCGATATGTACCAAATAGTCAAAGGAGGCACACTTGCCTCTCACCCAAAAGTTCCGGGTTCGATCCCCGGTCGTGGCAGTGGAAAATACTGTGAGAGGGATTTTTCCACTATACACGGATATTGGGTGTGTGTCCCTTGTCTCTAAATGTGTAGCCCCCTCCCACACAAGGCTCTTCTAGAGCCTTCCGGGATAAAGGGGGTCGTCATTACTTGTGGTGAATTTATTTATTATTTATTTATTCTCATGTCGTTCGTCATATGCCTACCTGGCACTGACAAGAGCCAACAGCTCGAAACTGCAGTCTGCAAGTGGTGTGGAACGGCTGGCACGAGAGCTCCTTTAAGTAGGATCAGTTTTTCGGCAGGTGTTTGTTGCAATCGAAGCATTAGCGTTTGTTGGTAATGCACAGTTATTACACTTAACGCGCCAGGCTTGTAACTTGTTCTGTGACAAACAACACATAAACCTGTTACATAAATATACACATATAGATAGATTCAATTGCTTTCAAAGTAGTAATTGTATTTGAGTCCTAAGGTTCCCTATTTCAAAAGTCAAATGCTCCTTTTTGCAGAATATCCTTTATTGCCTTTTTAAACTTATAATAACTTCGAATATTTCTTATCTCATCTGATAAACTATTATATAATAGTATACAATTATAGCATGGAGATTTTTTTAAAACTTGGTATGCTGAGTAGGTCTCCATGTCTAGTATCATATGCGTGATTTTCTTTTAATGCATTTAAATATATATTTGCATGTCATCAACATTTTTTTTTAGTTTTAAACATATTTGTACAGCTTTCCCTAGAGTTTAACTTAAATATAAAAACTCTATCACTGATAGTGGAGCTTCCCCAACAAATTATATTATAGAATATGTGAGAATACGCCAATGCATGATATATATCTACTATCCCAGTTTCGTCTAGAATATTTTTCATTTGCAATATTGCAAAGTAGGCGTTGTTTAACAGATTTTAAGTGCGATTTATTTGAAGAACGTATGATAGCTTGCAGTCAATGTAGGTTCCAAGTAGTTTTAATACTCTCAGATGAACTTATATCGTTATATAATGTCATATTGTGCGGGAGGAGCTTCTGTATATACAAATTTATCAATACCGTTTTTTTCGCATTTAATATCAATTTATTTCTTTGTGCCCAAGTGCTAACTTCTTCAAGAGTTATCACCGCTTCCTGAAGCTCCCCAGGTGTGTCGGTCGTCAACGTTACCGTAAAGTCATATGCAAACATAGTCATATGCCCTTTACTTATGTGGTTAGGTAATTCGTTGATGTACAGCACGAACAGTAATAGTCCCAAAACGGAACCATGAGGAACACCAAGAAGCAGTTCTTGTTACTCCGATTGTGATCCTTTAAGTTGTACTTTGAGCACTCGTCCTTCCATATATGACATTACCTAAGATAATATATTTCTTCTAATTCCAATGATTTAAAGTTTTTGTTTTAGACATTCTTTGTTTATCGTATCAAATGCTTTTGACAGATCAAATCCTAAGGAAACAACATATTTACTCTGATCTAAATTTTCGTAATCCAGAAAACGACATGTCGCAGTTTTGGTCGATTTATTTGCCCGGAATCCATGTTAAGCTGTTATAGGAATATTGTTTTTTTTCTATGAATGGTATTATCCTGTTATACATAATTTTCTCGAAAAGCTTCGACATTATAAAGGACAGAAATTTGTCTAAAGTTTCCAATATCATGGGCGGAGCCATTTTTATAAATTGGCGTAACAGTTGCTTCTTTTAAGATGCGTGTAAAGCACCCTTCGTTTATGGAGGTATTATAGAGATAGACAAGATGGTCTATTACACTGTTTTTAATATTCTCTAATGTTTTAGCTGTTAGCCCGTCAAAGCCAGAAGAGTTTTTATTTTTTTGTTTTACAAGGGCTTCATTAACTTCTTGACCTGTAATAGATGCAACGTTGGTTGTTGTAAGTATGCTGATTTGGTACATTGTAATGAAAGATTTGCACGAAAGTGTTGCGATATTTTATTCAATGCATCTGTGGAGAAAAAACTAGCAAAGTTGCTTGCTATTTCTTTTGGATTATGTATTGTCCTGTTTTCATACTCGAGCATAATTTTGCCGCTTTTATGCTGTTTGCGTCCTAGTCTTGTATTTATGATATTCCATGTTTCCTTTGTTTTGTTAGTTGAAATGATTATTTTATTTTTGTAATAATTTTGTTTGGCATTTTTTATGTTCTTAATTATAATGTTTTATTCTATTATAATGTATAATGTTTTCTATTATTTCATTGTAATGTTCCCACCCTGTAATTGATTCCCTGTTGGGTGGTTGTATCTAAATAAATAAATAAATAAATAATTATTATTGTCACTGCCACACTAAATAATCTACACGACAATACAGCTTTTAGATATTGATTGCCTGGTGAAAAAAATTAAATCGTATCTTTGAATGGCACCACAACAGATAAAAGCTAATTGGACATAAATCACAGCACAAATCCTATAATTCCGTAAATCCTCAAATTTCCTGGTTAAACCCTGGCTTCCGGCTAATTTAATATTGACCATATAACTGTCTATTTAACTTCAGTTGCATTCACCGTCTATTCACTCCATTCAAGCGGCAGTCACGCGCATTTAGAATTAAAGTGCAAAATTTCTTAGACTCCTTTCCACTTGAAATCCCCTGCTTGCGAACATCAAAGTAACTACGAAGTTTTATTAGTTTATTGAGAGATTTACTTAATGGTATTCTGAAGGGGAGTTTACGCAAATTAACTACTATCAAGGCAACAAAGTTCTACGGCAGCGTAGGATGGCGTATAATATATTACGTTTTGTTATTGGCAGGTTATGGTATTATCGAAGTTAGAAGAAAATTGTAGTTTTAACTATACAGGGTGGGGCAAGAGTGTGTCGGACCTCGATATCTCGAGTTCTACGATAACTACAATTTTTTTTAAAACTAGATAAAAACGTCTATAACTGGAAATTATTTTCGAACATACAGGGCGAGCCAAGACGAAATTACAGGACCAAGTGCTTTTTTTTAAATGCAATGCCATGTATATCAGTACATTTTTTAAGCCTCTTTCTAGGCTCTATAATAATAATAATAATTTATTCACCATATGTAATGATACAATAATATATATTATGGTAAGTCAAGATAAGAATACAATAAAAATAGCAAAAATAGATAAAAGAAGTAAATATAACAAACAGCTTAACAAGTCAAAGACAGACAACATTTACTATAAACAAATAAATAAACAAATAGATAAAAGATTTAAAAAACAAATATATAAAAATGATAAAAAGTAGTCTTTACACACATATATATACATAAAAATATAAGCAAATGCGTCACAATTAAAAAAGAAATTAAAAAAGAAAAAACAATGGTGTTCAAAATCTATTTGAAAACTTGGTCAATAGATTGATTAAAAAAACAAACAATATAAGAAGTACTGGAAACAATTACGTAACATTAGATATACTAAAATATTCTTCGACAGTGTAAATCGATCTTTTTAAAAGTAGTTCTTTTAATTTTTATTCAAACAGTTTTAAGCCAGATGTTTCTTTCAGATAATTAGGGAGATGATTGTATATCCTAATGGGCATAACTGTCACACCATTAGTAACCACAGAGAGCTTGTGTTTAGGCAACATAATGTTATTCATGTGTCTCAAACTGTATGGTATATTTCTATCGGAATTTGAATAATTTGGTTAATATTATACTTGATAAATAGACAACATGATAAAATATATAAAGCTGGCAGCGTTAGTATTCTAAGTAATACAAATAAATCCCTGCACGAATCGATAGATTGTTTGAACAACATAGTCCTAATTATTATTTTTTTTTTGCACGATAAGAGATCATTAATTTTGCTGGAGTTGCCACAGCAGAGAATACCGTAATTTAATAGTGACTGTACTTGTGCAAAATAATAAGTTTTCAATATTTCTAAACTCACACAAGAACGAAGCTGCCAAATGACATAGCATCTAGTAGAATTTTTTTTTGAGAAGTCTTCAATGTGTTCAAACCAGCTTAAGTTATAATCCACAGTTATACCTAATAATTTAACAGAGTGGCTATTTTTTATTGATAAATTATCTATTTTTACCAATAAGCTATGGTCAGGAGTGTTATTGGCAAACGTCAACAATTGAGTTTTTGTCCCATTAAGTTTTAGTCCAAAATTGTTGTAATAATTGTTCTTTAATGCGGTGCACATGTACATTGTCTGCCCTAGATGCAACCGCCCGCCACATCATCGGCAAATTGTGTAACGTGGAATGTATTCGTTGCTTTTAAATGATTTTGTAGATCATTTATAAAAATGAAAAAAAGGAGTGGTCCTAAAGTGCTACTTGAGGAACTCCAGTTGGCACTAGCGTATCATCAGATTCATACAGGTTGCCATCAACTTTTAAAATGACTCTCTGGGTACGATGACTTAGATATGACTGAATCCAGGAGTTAGGTACTCCTCTTATACCATAAGCACACATTTTGTTTAGGATAAATACCTGATTAACCGTGTCAAAAGCTCTAGACATATCAAAAAATAGACATTCACACTTTTTTTCCATAATGCTTTGAAGTAGAAATGTATATAAAGATGTGACTGCATCTTGTGTCGAATATCCTTCCCTAAAGCCATATTGACAAGGAGACAAAATATTATTTTTGTTCAAGTACATTTTTAGTTGATTGGCAAATGCAAGCTCAAAAAGTTTGGAAAATACAGAGAGTAACGAAATTTGTCTGTAGTTCGAAATTAGTTCCTTTTAATTTTTTTTATGAATCGGTACCAATATCGCTTGTTTTAAAGAAGACGTAAAAGTACCTTCGGCAAAAGAAAGATTAATTAGTTTACAGAGTGGTTCGGCGATATAATTTATAATGTGAGCAAGCAATGAACAAGGGATGTTGTCAGAGCCTTCAGAATTCTTTTTTGTTATTTTTCTCAACATATTACTTACATCGGTGACCACAGTGGGTGCCAGAAACATGTTACTGAAACACTGTATATCAAGATGTGTCGTAGTATCAATATTCATATTGTCCTCAAGTTGTTTTATAGAATCTAGAAAGTATCGATTTAATTCGTGCACTGCGTCATTGTAGGAGTTTATAGTAGAGCCATTTTCATTAATAAATCTATCAGGGAAGCGTTTACTAACAGTCGGTTTGTTGTTATTTTTTATAATTTGCCACGCTGTTTTATTTTTATTAGAAGCTGATACCATCGTAGTACTATAATATGTCTTTTTTGCATCACATATTTTTCTTTTATGGCTATTTTTTAGACGGTTCTAATTTTCTTTTATTTCTGGATTTTCTAAAGTTAGTTTGTACATTTCTCTAATAAATTTGCCTTCGATGATAATATCCCTGCTTATCCATTTTTTATTATTATGCATATTCAAGCTAGTATTTTTATACTTTGCCTTACGTAAAGGAAAAGCAACATCTAATATTTCCTGGAACCTGTTTAAAAAGTTATCAAAAGAAAGATCTATATTTGCAAAAAAATCAATTTATGCCAGTTTTCAAACGAAATAAGTTGTTTAAAATTTGCAATATTATATACATTGTCAAAGTCCCTCTTATGGATATACAAGTCGTCCCCCTTAACATTAAAATCAAAATTAAAGCATACTCTTTGCATATAATGATCGGAGAGATCACAAATTATCACCTAGAGTGCTAGTTCATTATCATCGACGTTAGAAAAAATATTATCAATAATTGATTTAGCGTCACCTTGTACCCTGGGATAATCAAAAATACATTGTTTTAAACCAAACATTGAGAATATATTCAATAGATTCATTCCTATATTAGCACTGAATATCTTCTAACCTCTTGGATGCAATGATTTTTTTTTGGTGAAATAATGCAATCTGCAGATGGATATTTAAAAAATCACCTCAGTCACAATTATGGGTTTTAAGAAAAACTTATGTGAGTACCAGTTACGAGACATCTAGTTAATGTTCGTTTTTATTTCCTAAAAATGTACAGGGTGGCTAAAAATTATTTTTCAATTAAGAACATTTTAAATTGAATTTTCTCAATTTTTTTCAAATGGAACACACCCTGTACAATGTGATGTAGAAATGGAAAATGAATATTTTTTTGTAAGTAAAATTTAAACAGTCCTTTACGGCGAAAGTCATAAAATAAATAGCGGCTAGCATGGTTCTTCAGTGAGTAAGACAGATTCTCTAGTTACAAATACGTTACAATAACTAAACTTTACCCTAAGATTAAAGAAAAATCACCAAAAGACGTTGTATTTCTAACATATTTTGGCCCCTTTTCTGAAAGACACAGGTAGCATTCAAATCAAGCCAAAAAATGTCAAATATTCTCTATAATGTGAAACAGAAACACAAGAAAGTAAAAAATCGGGGGTTTATGAGGTCATTTAACATAAGATACTCAGAATATTTAAAATCATTTGAAAGAAGAAAGAAGACAACTCGAATTTGGAAACCATTTTCTAGAAATTAGCTACAAATTTCCGTTCTAGAAGTTCTACATTGTACAACCAAATCCAGGAAATTAAACATATTAGAATCTATTGAAATTTAGAAACATAGAAATAATCCAAGCGTTACCCTGCTTAATGATCAGCTAGAAATTGGGAATTCTACTTTATTTGCTGCCCTATTGTAAAAAAGGCTTACCGGCAATATTTTCTTATAGTTTTATTACAGCCAATTAACATAATTCCCTTATAATGTACAAACACCCTCACAATTTAATTTGCAATTTACTGTGCTTGAAAATATAGATTAGATCCTATGAAACTGCAGTCGCAAACTTTAAAATATATAAGTGAAAATATATAGTGATATGTAACAAAGAAATTTTGTGTTCGTTATTTGTTATAATACCCATAAATCTCGAGGTACAAATTTATGAAACTATGCTGCATGAAGTTGTGAACCTTGAATTTATTACTAGCCCAGTGGCGGTCCTAAATGAGGCCATAGAGGCCGGGGCCCCCCATGGACACATGAACTTTGTAAATTTACCAATTATCAATTATCAAGATCTCTCTACCCTACATTTACTTTCAATAGATCACAATAAAATATGCCCAGGAGTGCTGTATTAGTCCTGTCGGAGACAGAGGACGATAAAAAAGAAACACACTATTTTGCCGACATTTCGGTTATTTGGCACATACTTCTTCAGGGCTTAATAGTTATAATTAGGGTGACTATATGTACTCACTTTAGTTAGGCAGAACTTTCTTTTCGGATAGAGTCCTATTGTCCTTAAAAGGTTCATTAAGTATACCTAAATGTACTTCTTTTTCTTGTGATACAAAAAATTTAAAATTTAAATTTTCATTTACTTTTTGTAAAACTGGAGTTCGAACTTAAATGAACTGAATGTTTTTGAAGATAAGTTTCATGAAATCAAGTTTTTTTTTGTTCATGTGAGGTTTTTAAGGACTACATACGTCTAGTATTGAATGAAGATGAACTGTTCGGCGAAGTTGGTCTAATGCAATCCAACGTTGCAGAAGATAAAATTGCTGACTGGAATTCCGAAAATATTTGCACTATTACACTGAAGATCGCTGGCCTGACTCGAGAGTCTGGATAAAGTCAAAATAAATTTAAAAATTTGTAGATTTTATGGGAGTTTATTTTTAGTTTTCATGAGACAAGTGCGTAGATTAAGCGACTGTTCTCCAATATTAATAATTATCGGAGTTCAGAAAAATCGTAAATGGAGATATTCACACTAAAGGCTGTGATGCAATTTCGCACGAACATCAACGAGAGTTGCAGCGAGAAGTTCTAGTTTCCAAAAACCAGACCGCAAATTTTGAATGCAATCCTAAGTTCCCAAACGTGCGACTGGTGCCTTTTCAAGCCTTGCGCCCACGAGACTTACATGTCGAAGACAACATTATTTTACATAAAACTTCTAACTTTTAATTTAAGGCCGTTTGGACCTTGAAAAAGCTAAAATTTTCACCTGCGGCGCATTTTGCGCCCTGCAACCTCAACTTTGATAGAAAGCTACTTTCATCGTTGTATTTCTTTTTCTGAAAAAAAGTGTGGTTACTCTAGTTATAACGCAACATCTGTAGGCATAACAAATTTATTAACACCAATATTCAACATTAATAATGATGAAATTGTCGTGCTTAAAAATATTGCATTGTAATTATACAGTTGTGCTGCCCATCTTTGACGCCCTCCCCATGTCGAAATTCTGGGACCGCCACTGCACTAGTCAAGAATAATTATTTATCATTGTAAGAGATTTCAATATACCTGAATACTGTAATTCTCTTACTAATAATCATAAAGGCAATAACATATTTATCTTAAAAATTTTTGTGAAATCTTAAAGCTTATTCGGTGTAATATAGAATAGTAAATACAAATAACCGTAAATTAGACTTAATAATTAATAATTAGACATGGAGGTAAATAATTCTACTAACTATTTACTACCTGAGGACGAGGACTGAGGATATTTCTTTACTGATACATTAAAAACAAAATAAGAATTTTGCCAATTCGTTAGTATAATATCGTATCGTTCGTCGTGAATTCGAGACATACTTCAGTGGAAAATTAATTAAATTACCCACGAGGATTATTTCAGGGAACTGGAAGGCCCTTATCAGATATCCTCAAACAGAACTTGACATTTTCATTACGATTTTATTATCAGAATCCCTCAACAATCTCAAATATCATAAACTGATAACGTGATAAGAGCATGTCCCGTAAATTTGCTTTATTATATAGTAGTACTATTCGATAATCAACACAAATAATTTACTGATATAGTTTACATAAACTAAATTCTGGAAGCATGAGCGAGATTATGTATTTGTGCTTTCTGGTTTTTCTCAACCTAAGTTTTCAGTAGGCGTCAACATTCCTAGCGTTTTTTCCGTTAACTTTACGGCAGCTTTAATAAGAAATTCTTGTACACTCATTACCTATTCTTAAACCCAAGGGGCACAAATCGTTAAATGCAACTGTTTTTGATAAATCTACAGATACAATCAGTATTGCTAATCGATTTTTTTGTCGATAACGTTAAATGGTAGTATTCTTCCTCCAGTTAATTATTTAAATTTATTTAAAAAATAACTGTCCGTTGTAATCACCAAGCGTTTATTTCGTGTTCAATTTTATTTAAATCCACGAGATCCAGTTCCTAGCCTAATAACAATTAAAGATTTGAAACACCCCACCCCTCTCTATTAATAAGTTACAAACTCCTGGTCTCGGCAATATAGCAAAAAATTCTTAATCGTGAAGCAATTAAGAACATATTAAATCCCACCCACTATTATTTATCTCAATTTTATGTCCTTGTAAATTTGAACACACTGTTTATTAATTGAAACGCCAAGTTAATTATATATGTTATTTATTTCCTATTCAAGATTGCACTGTGAATGTATGGTTGAAATTTGTTTCCTATTTTATTGAAGACGATTGTCTAAATATTACATTGGAAAGTTTACGTCTCTACAGTAATGAACATACTGTATATATTTCAGGGTTGGTTATGCAATAATAAGAACCAGGTAACACAATAACATTTCCGTGTTATTTTGTGGTTGTAATTAAAGATGCGGCCAATAGGCCGGTTCAATGCTGATTGGCAATCAGTGTAGTAGCAATCGCTATGATGAAAATAAAACAGAACAGAGGATAATAATCATGTCATGTTCGTGCATTATCGAATTTCAGTGGTAACTGAGAATCAAAAACTTATGTAAAATATCATAAAATATTGGGGGAAATATCGCTTAATTGAAATACACAAACGGCAACTACCAAATTGTGTATGACTATCCAACAACGTAAAACGCGGTTGGTCGATGTAATTCAATCAGACAGACGTACCGGTTTAGAGCTTCGTCGAAAGATAACCCCCTAAAATATAAGCAAGGTTCCGGATCAATGGGCCCAAGCACTGTACAGTTTGTTCGTAGAGTAATTGTAGTGACGGATCGTTATTCAACAATCATAGAAAACTAGATGTATCGCCGGTAAGAAACCTCACACAATAATTTTAAAGGGAAAACATTCCTGTGAAATCTTACGTGTCATTATAGGCACACGGTAAGCCATGGATAGTACATCAAACTGAAGTATAATTGAAGTAAAAGTTGCTTGTTATTGCATAAACTCTGAAAATATACAGTTCTACAATATAAACTTGTTATTAGCACAACATCCCCAATAAAATATTCAGTGGGTGAACTTTTACCTAACCTTATTATTGGAAATAATAACTAAGCAAATTGTAATATAATTTTATCCTATTTTCGTGTTACAAATCAAAGCTAGCATTTCATGAAAAATGTAATATTTTTTAGTACCACAGATAAGCAAATTACCCATATTCCCGTACAATATCAGAATGTACATTCAATTTTAAATAATAACGTCGAGAAATAACCAGGTTAATATACTGAGACAGTTATGTCGGTTAATTGGCGTCGTGTAAAGAGCGTGGTTGACGGTAGGACACGCGAGCGTAGTTACTTCGATGATTCTAGACTCTCATAACCCTAAGAGCCAAACTGGATTTATTCGTAGAAATAGTTGCTGTCCTTAGAAAACTAAGAGGGCTCGAGTGTATCGTTGACAAGCGTCATCAATGAGTTTTCTTCCTGGCGAACTTAGAAGGCTCGAAAAGTGGTCGACCAGCATCCTCAATAAGTTCTACCTTCTTCAACGGGTTCCGAGACCTTTTACTCTGTTCTTCCAGCACATCGGTTCCAAGTCATATGCACAGCGTTAACACTATCTAGTTCTGGGCACTGGGCGTCGGCCCGCCATGCACTGTCTCTTTCCTATACGCATACATAATGTCGTCTTATTCACCTTTGTCTTAGCTTACGTACAACCCTCAACATATTCCTGACTTTGCTAATGCGTTCGTAGTGTTAAAAATTCCCAAGTATTAGATAAGAAATAATAACTGTGTTTACAAGAGATTTTTAAAAGCGCCACTTGACATTTGTCTGAAATCATGGCCAAAACTCACTTCGTCCGTCCAGCAAACACAGACTCGTCACAAAAGTATCACTTTTACTGCTAATAAAATAAGATACTATTATTTTATGTGAAATAAATGCTGCTATTATTTCACATAGTTATTTTAATCAAAGAAATATTTACTAATTTCAAGAAAAAAATTATAACTTTTTCTTTTGTGAATAATTCAATATACATTCTCGTGCTGGATATAAGATAATTGAAAACCAACAGACTATTCATTTACATTCAGAATCCGTTCCGGTGGTTTATATATTTTCTCCATTTAAATAAATAATCCTCAAATAAATGGAACTGTCTCATAAAACAAATTAATTTATTTTTGACAAACTTAATGCGGGAGCATTGTTTGAATACAATGTATTTGTCGAGAGTAAATTACTTTTAAACAGCCTGAATTGTTTGCTGAAAGAAAATTCTATCGGGTGTACGCTCTAAATCCCTTCTGACTGTATAAAATTGTTATTCGATATTTCCTAAATTTTATTTACTACCCTAAATAAGTTTTCATCTTAAACAAATAAGAAACGCGGTGGGTTATCGGAGAAAAAATATATTGCCATTCACGACCCTGTTCCCCTGCTTACAGTTTTGAGAGGCAATCTCAATAAAATTAGAGGGGAAACGAAAAAAATTTTGTCTTGAACGGCGTACGTGGAGTGTGTGGCGTTGGATTATTACATCTTTTTAAAATAGAGAAACCCCTTTTATATTCGTATATAAATAAATTGCGGCCGTTGTAAGCTGTCAGCGCCTATTTACAAAACAAAATGTGGGCTGTGATGAGTAACAAAAAGGGACAGTACGTTATTAATAAGCATAAATAGAGAGACGCTTGGAAGCGCCTTCTTTTTGTGTGAAAGTGTAAGTTTCTTTCTTGAACATAATTTAAGTTTCATTTCAGGCTCTGCAGAAAATTTTGTTGGAAATTAAAAAAAAAAACTAGAGAAAATATGTCTGTCTTAGTCCAAAACTAAACATAAGCGATTTACTTTACGCTTCAAAACAGGCAAATGTCTTAGTCAAGTGATTGGTAAGAATACTATATCTAAAATACCATAGAAAATTGACGAATATCTTAAACTTCCAAGTCCCGCACAATATACAGTTTCAGGAGAACTTGGGCAAACTGTATTAGTAGATGCTGGTGGAGATATTTTAATTTTAAAACAGTACGGATGGCAGGAATCAACAAATATTTGTTGGGTCAAAAAACAGTTACAATAGTTTAGTCTACGCGATAATCATTCTCATAGTGATGCTATATTTGTATGAACGGGATTTGTATTTCTTTAAAATCCTTCTACAAATTTCCTTTATTCACATTTACTTGCAGTTCAAACTTTGATTGAAACCCTTAGGTCGAATTCAACATAGTTACCTCTGCTTTCTCACTTACTATAAACGTATCACCCGTTTTATAATAATAATACTAATAATGTGTTCTTTTTTTAGCAAAAGCTATTTATAACATATATGTATTTAATAAATTATACATATTATAATTACATACTTTTCGTACAAAAAGATTTAAATTTGTTACTTCTTTTATATGGGAAGGCAAATCATTAAGAAGGCCCTTGCAAAAAAGACTTATTTGCAAATTCAATATTAAAATTATTTTTTGTTCTAATATTCCGTAGATGAAAGTCATAGCGTTTTTTAAGAAAAAATTGTAAATACTTTGGCACAATCTGTTGAATTATTTTGTAAATTAAAACCATACTTGCCTTTTTAATGTTTCGCTCTACCGACAACTAACTTAAAGTGTGCATCATAGTTTTGACTGGTGTGTAAATGTTACAATTTAGAATTATTCTCATACACTTATTTTGTAGTAATTGCATTCTGTTAAAATTCACTTTTATTGCGTGATATCAATAAAGAAATGCAGTAATTATAATGAGGATAAATAATTGTATTGTGCACTAGTATCTTTCTCCATTGTGACAGGTTTGCCGGGACTCTACAGGGTGTCTCACCGGGAACTGAATCGATCGATATAGAGAAAAGTACGCATCAGAAAATTTAGAAAATTTAGATATTACTAATGTCGGTGTGGCCAATCCAACTAAAATAATTACAAGAAGCTGGCACTTCCGCTTATATCGGAAGTCGATACCAACTTGCTTATTTCAAATAGAACACCCTATATATTTTAGGGCTTTCGAAAAGAGCATAAAGAGAAAATATGTAGCATATTCTATACCTAAACCTAGCCGTTTCAGAGATATTTGACATTTTATAAAAAATTTGACAGGTGCAACGGTTTGAAAGAACCGTTATAACTTTCTTCGTGTAAAAGATCCTCATTTGCTTCTTGTCACATAAAAAAAACACAAGGCGAACTACGTTTTACAACTGAAATAAATTCAATAATATCATACCAAGTGTTCCGTTTTTCGCGTAACATTTGGTCAACTTCAAACCGCGAAAACTTGTTTAGGTCAAATGGAACATCCTGTATTTTTTTACGTCAAGTTGTGTAAAATTGAATTCCCTTTTTGCTGATATTAGCATTGTGGGAGTTAAAGTTACAACTTTTTGAAATATTTGTGATTTTATTACAAATTCATGAATTGTTGTAATCATTTCATCAAAATAGCCATGATTAGAAACAATCAGTCATTATCTCATGTCAAAAAATACCAGCACGTTTAAGTTGCACCCACGAAGACTTTTTAAATTTGTTTATTATTTATGGAGAATGTGACAAAGTAATATCAAGAACTTGCAGCACATTTGCTACACGATATCCAGAAAAACGGAAACCGTCACCAAACACTGTAAAACATATACTGGAAAATTTTTTAAATTTTTATTTTTGTTTTTTTTAATTAATACGCGTGCGCACTACGGCTTCAGCGACTTGCACCACCAGATGAAACAAAGCAAATATATGAATGTATGTAGTAAGTAACAGTAGAGTATGTATAGAGCGAAAATACAAATCGTGGAAAAGGACGAATTCCAGGAATTCAGAAATACTATAGTAAATATTGGCGTGAAGTAATGCTTTTAAATGTTTTTTGAAGATCGATATGCTTCTAGCATTTTTTATATTGGATGGTAAGTGGTTAAATATTTGTGTACCAGAATACAATGGACCTTGTCTAACTTTATTATATTTATAATTTGGTAATAGGAGCTCCCTATTATTCCTTGTATCATAATTATGTACATCAGATGCAGTTCTTAAGAAATTCTTATTTTTAAATATCAGTACACTCACTTTATATATATAGAGATTTGGTATAGTAAATATTTTTAATTTTGAAAAATATGGCCTGCATGATTCTCTTGGGTGTAATCTACAGATTACTCGTATGGCTCGTTTTTGTGTTACAAGTATGGTTTTAGCCAGCGTAGATGAGCCCCAGAATTCTATCCCATATTGAGCTAGGCTATGGAAATATGCGTGATAAACGGTCACTGTTGGTCTTACATCCAATTCTCCTCTTACTTTCCCGAGTGCATAGATTGCCTTGCTAAGTTTTTTATTTAGTTTTTGGATATGAAAATCCCATTTCAAGTATTTATCAATGTACACCCCCAAAAACCTGATATTTTTTGTAGAATTGATTTTTCGCCAAATGTAGTATTAAGATTTATGTCTGGAATGGTGATATGTGATTTTTGAAATGATATATTATTTGTTTTGTCTATGTTTAACAATAATTTATTTGTACGAAACCATTCTATTATTTCATTTAATTTTTGTTCAGTTTGTGTGGTAAGTGAGGGAAAATTTTTATTATTAACGATTATACTTGTATCATCGGCAAACAATGAGAAGTATAGTTCGGGAAAATTTAAGACTAAATCGTTTATATATATCAAGAAGAGAACTGGACCCGGTATCGATCCTTGCGGTACACCACAATTTATTGCCTCGTGAATTGAACATTCCATTTTAAGCGCATTATTAGTGTGATCAGTTATTTCGACATATATTTTGCGACCTGTCAAATATGACTCAAACCATTGAAGAGGGAGACCTCTTATAGAATAAAATTGCAATTTTTCTAATAAGATTTGATGATTAACACAATCGAAAGCTTTTGACAAGTCGCAAAATATGCCAATAACATAATCTTGGCGCTCCAATAATTTGTGGATCTGGTTAATTAGTGAGTATGTGGCATCGCTGGTGCTTCTTTTTTCCCTAAAACCATATTGAGCCTCACTTAGAACATTGTTTATTGTAAGGTAATTAACCAGTTGTCTTCCAACAACCTTCTCAAAAATTTTTGAAAAGGCTATTAATAATGAAATTGGACGGTAATTCGATAGAACTGTTTTATCCCCTTTTTTGCATACAGGTATAATTTTTGCAGTTTTAAATTGATCAGGGAAAATTCCGGTTTAGAGCGATAGGTTTACTAAATATGCCAGAGGCTTTTTTAATGAGTCGATATATTTTTTTATTAGTGTAATAGGAATATTATCGTATCCAGCTGATTTTTTACTTTTGAGCAATTTAACTACATTGCATATTTCATGTTCATCAACTGGCTGAAAGAAAAAGGAAGTGTTTTTATTGAATTGAACTTACATCTACATCTACATTTACATCTTCCATTTTCGCTATTGCGATTTTGCCCCATGCAAAATGTCCGTTCTTTGTGGATTCTTATTATTTTTTACAAGATTCCACTAAGAGCGGACATTACGCGATGACAAAACAAGACTTGATTTTTTACGAATGGAAAATCATTTTCCCATGAAACGCCCCACTTCCAAGCTTTTTTGTAGAGGACTTTTTTTTTATATTGTTGAAAACTACTGATATATAACTTGTTCATATTCATTAGGCGATAACAGCTAATTTTGGTTACGGCCTTCCTTCCGTACTATTAAATCTTTATTACCATTACCACTCCCTCGGAGTTATCATTAACAGCAGGTAGGAGTCGGAAATTACATATTTATTATGTTCTAAACTCTTGGAATTCATAAAAACTGTGGTAAAGTGCCGATCTCAGTCATTTGAACTAATAAACTAATTATAGAAGGATTTCCCTCAGTCCGCCGAAATATGTAAATAAGTTAATTCTTAATGGTTTGTAGAATTACCAGTAATTTAGGACCAGCTGGTTACCTCCACAGCTTAGGGTTGATACCTTTAAAACACCCCCCCACTTAATTTGTATAAAAAGAATTGAATTTAGCAAAAGTTATTCAGTTGTAACTAACTAAGATCGTAGACAGTGTTTAGTGATAGCAAAATGAGTCGAAATATCGAATCTAAGAAATTCCAAAAAGTATCTGAAGAAGATGATGGAGTAGTTGATATAGGTTCTTATACACTACAGTTATTACATGAAACCTGCCCAGGCATGGATCCAGTAACGTTGGGCCGAACCGCTTTCAGTCTTATAAAAAGAGCCGAAATTGAGGTTGAAAAGAGGGAGCAGCAAAGAAACGCGAAAATTAGGCATCCTCAACAAATTAGTGCACCACACCCAATCAACCAGATACCAGTTATAAATATGCCAAATTATGCAATGGTGCCTCAAGCTCAAGTGAAAATGGATGTTAAAGAGGAAGTTCGAGTAAACAACATGACAGCAGAAAATTCCCAGCATAGGAGTATATATAACATACGACGTAATTTCAACCAAAATACAGTCGAGAATATTCTGCCCTATGTGAATTTAAATATACCACCTCCGAATATTGTGCACCTCGAAGTGAATCTCAGTGTTCCACCTCCGAATTACAGAAATTTTCCCCAGCACCGACCAATGAACTTTGTACAAAATGGACAGCATGGATGGGAGCATACAAATTGGAGCACTACGTATAAAAAATGGCCATCCACTAACGGCTACACCAGCAGCGGACTTAAAAGAAAAGGGCACGGTATGCATTCATATAATAATGCTAAGAGGTCAAAGTTGGGGTAATATTATTTTTTATACGTTATATTCTATTTTGAAAATAAGTGATTATATGTTTGATTTATTTGAATTCACTAAGTTTAAGTTGACAATCGTTTATCATTATTGTACTTGGTTATTAAGAAAACATCTATCTATTGCATTTAGATATATGAACATCTGTATGTGCACCTTACAACCTATTATATATATATGTACATGAGTGGATTAAATATTACATGGTATTACATCAGAATTTTATTGGGTAGGTTACTACTGGATACAACAAGGTTATGATTTCATTCTGTTTTGGGCATCACCCGGAGTATATTATTAAGTTTTGGACCTCGAAAACCTTGTGATACTTTTTTTCATAAACAATTAAAGTTTTTTTACTGCATTTTTCGAGCTTAAAATGGGAATAACTCCGATTCTGTACGTCGGATCGGAGCAAACTAAAAACCAGTCCCTTCGTAATAAAATTACCAATAAATCCTCGTTGGCTTCAAGTCTCCGAAGTACTTACATAACCTACAAAACTGAAAAAACATAAAAAAATAGTATTTTTTTCATTTTAGTGCCCAAGACCGTCAACTAGACCAATTTGCAACAAACTTTCAAAAACTATACTTTTTGTTATAATAAAAATACCCTGAAAAGTTGTTGTCAAAATATGGAACCCATTTTCCAAAATTGTATTTGTTATCTAAAATTTGAAATACCCGTGATTTTATGCCATTAACTTTAAAATGAAAAATTATTTTTCAAAATGTAGATCTCGACGCCAGATTTCGAATGCACTTCAAAAGGAATTTTTTTAATGTAATTTTGGTTACTTTTTTTAAAATTTTTTATAACTTAAATAACAACAATTGCATTTTTTCGTCCATCTTGAAAAAAAATTAATTTTTTTTTATTAGATCTTGTAGAGAATTTTGAAACTTTTAATTTTAAAAAAAGAAAGTTAATTTCTTTGCATTTTGGCAAAATTGTTAATTAAAAAATGCATATTTTGGGCTAAAATTTGGACCGTATCATTTTAAAATCTATTCATTTCATGTGATAAATTAAAAAAAAAATAAGTATTGTAGAAACTTATTTACAAGCATTATAATCTAATTATTGTTAATTGAGCTAAAAAGTGATTTTTTTTGATTTTTCATAAAGCTTAGATGCAAAGTACAATAACTTCCTTGTTTCTTAAAATTCGCAGGACTTTTTCAAATATGTTATTTTTTCCCTAGCAATACGATGAGAAACTTAGTTTTTTTTTTCATTTAAAATTTGTTATTATTTTTTAAATTTTTTCATAGAGCTTAGTTGCAAAATGCAATAACTTTCTTGTTTTTTAACATACAGAGGACTTTTTTCTAATATGTTATTTTTTCCCTCGCAATGCGATCAACTTTCAATGTACTAACGATTGCTAACGTATAAACCTGTATACATTTTTTTTTACTATTTGTCTATATAAATATGAATACTTAGATTCAATTTATATTGTCTTCTAAATAAAATGTTTTAAGTTTTATTTAAAAAAGAAAATAGTAAATATTGTAATATAAATATCTTTTAGAAAAAGTTTTAAAGACGAGGATTAATAATATGGTAAAAACATTTTATTGTTTAAAAATAAACAGTCGGCATATCTTTATTGCAACATGGGCGGAGGTAAATAGAAATGCTTGTCATAAAAAAATGTTAAACTTTTTTGAAAATTGTATTCATTTTTATTATTTTTTGTTTATTAGATACCTATATTTGTTCATTTCGCCTAAATATTTAAATTTATTATATATTATAATAGGTATTTATGCACTGCACTGGGAAACCATTAAGATACACTGACATCACATCTCACAAGTCCATGTTGGCTGGTTGACAGTCAGCATCTCTTTATATCTTAATATGTATGTCCTTTGTATGTTAAAAACCAAGGAAGTTATTGTATTTTGCAACTAAGCTTTATGAAAAAATAGAAAAAAACACTTTTTAGCTCAATTAAGAATAGTTACATTATAACGCTTGTAAATAAGTTTCTATAAAACTTAATTTTTTTTTGAATTTATCACATGAAATGAATAGGTTTCCAAATGATACAGTCCAAATTTTAGCTCATAATATGCATTCGTTAATTAACAATAGGCCTAAATGAAAAAAGTTAAATATCTCTAGTTCACATTAACAATAATGAACTTTCTTTTTTTAAAATTAAGGGTCCCAAAATTCCCTACCAGATCCAATAAAAATATACATATTTTTTGAAAATGGCCAAAAAAATGAAATTGTTGTTATTTAAGTTATAAAAAATTGTAAAAAAGTAACCAAAATTACATTAAAAAATTCTTCTTTAATTGCATTAGAAATGCTACATTTTGAAAAAATAATTTTTTATTTTGGATTTAATAGCATAAAATTACGGGCATTTCAAATTTTAGATAACAAATGCAATTTTGGCCAATGGGTTCAATATTTTGACAGCAACTTTTCGGGATATTTTTATTACATTAAAAAGTATATTTTCTGAAAGTTTGATGCAAATTGGTCTATTTGACGGTCTTGGGTACTAAACTGAAAAAAAACACTGTTTCTTCTCGTTTTTCAGTTTTGTAGGTTATGTACATACTACAGAGACTTGAAATCAACGAGGATTTATTGGCAATTTTATTGTGAAGGGACTGGTTTTTAGTTTGCCTCAATCCAACTTATAGGAATGGAGTTATTCACATTTTAAGCTTGAAAATCGCGGTAAAAAAACTTTAATTGTTTATAAAAAAAAATAGCAGAAGATTTTCGAGGTCCAAAAACTTAGGAATATACTCCCGGTGATACCAAAACAGGATAAAATCATAATCTTGCTGTATACAGACTATACCTACCTCTACATTTTTTTTGCCTTTTACAGTGTGATGTTTAATTCTTGATCCATGATATTCCTTAAAATATAGAACTTATGTATCAAGCATCGAATTTTTTTTGTCAGGATTGTTATATACACATTCCGTTTTATATTCTGTTCAATATAAATTCCAAGATATTTGGTATTTGTCACCATAGCCAAGATAGTTTTAAAAAAGAGAAAAATTGTACTTTTAGGGGTAGTTTTAAGGATGCTTCGCCCAACGGAGATTTGAGAAAAAGATTTCCACTATTACGGCAGCAAACGAATGAATTCAAGATATTTTTAAATTTTCAGTTTATTCCTGACAAATAACGAATCTAAAACATAAACGAGTGTTGTTTAATTCTCATTGAAATAATTTTATCGCTGAACTCGAATCGTAGAGAAACGTATTCATGCCATTCTTTCATTATATTCAAAAGCGCACTAGTGTGTCCAGTAATACAATAGGCATATCACAATCAACTCTAGATTCCCTTTTATCATATAAATTACTAAAATTTCTAAGTAAAGCTTCCTTTGCAAATATTTTCTTAAGCTTAGAACTTCCAGGAAAGTTTTAAATAATGCAGAATAATCTTTAACTGCGATAATATTAGACAGTTTTGATTGATTGGGGCAGGTTAAAAATCCAGCATAAAAATAGAACACTAAGGTATAAAATATACTGCCGACTGTCGATTTAAAATTACGAGAAATTCGCTAAAAAACCCTCAATCAAAGTGCATATACTAAATGTAGCGGCGGTCGATACTAGCCTATTGAAATTTGCCAGTACGGTGATTGTGAGCCGGTGGGAGTCGAGAATTTATACGAGGTGTCACAGCGTGGAGCCGAGGTTCACGCTTGAAATTGCTTCGGTTTATTTGAGGTAAAATTAAAGACATTTTACTACAGTCTGTTTTTATAGGGATGAGTTATGAATCACTGAACGCAATTTCTTGGGCGTATCTTTCTTTTCCAATTGGGAGTTTTCATAAACTTTAAATTGATTGATCGACTTGACTGTGAAGATATTATTTATAGTTATCAATGCTTGAAACTTGCAATGCCTTGAAACCAACATTTCCAAATTTAAATAGAAAATTTTCCGTTTAAAACACTCGGTCGCAAAATTTATCCGGATGCATAATCCAGGTCCGATTGCAAAGGAGAATGAATTTTTTCGAAAAATTTCTCAGTGTATTTTGTGAACGTGATAATTAGGAGAAAAATAGTGTTAATTAGATGTATATGTTTTGGAAAGCAAATTTTATTTGGAGCCAATCGAAAAAGGGGCATGAAAGTGCTGAAAACAGGTTTTTTCGCGTTTTCGATGCGGAACAAAAATACTACGAAATAGCTCGTAAAAAGACGAAAAAAATTTTTTTTGACAATTTGAAATCGGTCAATAACTTTTTGCACAAAAAATTAAAAATCGCTAAATATGGCCATTTTTGCCATTTAATTACAGGGACTGTAATTATCGTAGGAAGTTGTTTCGGAACTTAAATTGTTGCATTTGTTGGTACCTACCTAGTCTAAAAATTTCATGCAAAAATATTAATAAATTCTAGCGAAAATTTAAAAAAGGTGTTTCCGAAAAACGGCGTGGAACTGGGTAAAAATGGTCATAGAACAATTTCTCAAAAAGCTATTTGTTCCTGATGAAATTCTCTACAACTATCGGCGGATCCAGGGGGGGTTATTGGGGTCATGACCCGCCCCCCATCCCGGGCTGGGTCTAGGTCGACCACTGATAATTTTTCTAATCTCATTGATAAATTTAATGAAATGAAAGTTTTTATCGCAATTTTTGCAAAGGCAAGGGTCAGGCGTAGGAGACTTTCCACGGGGGAGAAATTTTATTTATTTATTAATTTATTTACACTGCTCTACAGATTAAAACAATCCAATTACAGAGCAGGAAGTAGTCCCGCAAAATTATAAAAAACATACATAAATACCACATATAACATATATAACAACATATATAATAATAATATAGTAAGTACTTAATATAAATCATATAGGTAGAAGAAGAAAATTTATACATTATTTTAATAGAAGTGATTTTAGTGTTTTAGGGCTGGTGTGAAAAATATCAATATTCGAACAAAAATTATCAAAATTGTGACATATTTTAGATAATGGCGAAAAGTTTATAGCATTAGTACGGGCATTTGGTGTATAAAAAGTTGCGCGGTTACGTGTCGATACAGATGGAACTCTGAAATTAATTTGGTCGAGAATTTCTGGACAGTCTATTCTGCTATTTACAATGTTAAAGAGAAACATACACATGCAATAAATTCTTCGATGTTCCAGAGATTTAAATGACCATCTTTCTAGTAATTGGTCCTGCGGTGTTGCGATAGCCGGGTAAAAACCATCAATTTTAAAACTAAGAAAGTCCATTAATCGTCTTTGAATATTTTCTAAATTTTTGAGAGAGTTAAATAATGTGGTTATCAAAATGGTGTATTCTTATGCAAAATGTAATTAATAACGAAGAGGAAAATAAAACATTAATAAATAAAATAATACGTAAAAACTTTGGTGCATGAAAATTAGAGAGTGAGTATTATAACAAAAGGTGTAATATTGACTATTTAGATTAATTAATTAGTATCTCCAGTAAAAAAATGCACTGCCTTATTAAACAGTTCATTTAAGGTGCAGGTATGAATATCGCATAAGTCAGAAATGAGAGAAATTTTGAGACATATTATAAATTGGTGATTTTAATGCTATATTGATTAGTTTGCGCTCTGCTGTTATAAAAACAATATATTATCTAGACTGCAGTCTAGGTATGTAAAAGTTTATTTGAACTAATAAATCAAAGCAGTCAATTTCTTGGTGGAGTAATTTGTATAGAAACGAGACTGAAGCACATTTTTTTCTTAGCTCTAAGCTGATGATATTAAACTTTTCTAATAGGTGTCTATAATCTACTCTACTGTAGGATATTCACCATCCTTAAATGCTAAATACTTTAAAAATCTTCTCTGTACTCTCTCTACTACCTCAGTGTGACATTTGTAAAACGGGGAACAAATTAGCGATCCATATTCTAATTTAGATGGTACATATGAGTCGTATAAGATTTTCAAAGTATTGACGTTAGTGAAATTTCTGACAATGAAACCAAAAAACTTTATTGCTTCACTTATTTTCCGTTATATGTGCCCAGTGAAAGTTAGCTGACAATCAAAAGTTATTCCCAGGTCATTAAAAGAGCTGCAGCGAATTAATGTGTTCCCGTTGATACTATACGGATATTCGTAAACTGTCTGTTTCCTTGAAAAACTGATAATTTTGCATTTAATTGGATTTAGGTATAACTTATTGTTAGTACACCAAGTTTTAATTCGATCTAAATCATCCTGCAAGCTCTGACAACCGTTCAAGGTATGAATTTCAGTGAATATTTTCAAATCATCAGCAAAAAAGAGTTGGTGGCATTGAATAATAGAACTTAAGTCATTAAAGAATAAACGAAATAACAGTGGACCTAAGTTGTAACCTTGAGGGACCCCTGAGGTAGCCACATATTTAAAGGAATTATACCAATTATAGGAAACATACTGTGATCTAGTCTGCAAATATGATTTGAAAAGTTCATTCATCTGGTTGTCACAGCCAAATAGTCGTAGTAATAGTAGTTTTTTAAGTAAAAAGAAATTATCAATTCTATCGAAGGCCTTCGAGAAATCCGTATAAACTACATCTACCTGCCTTAGATGATCCATAACGTTCGAAACATATTGTGTAAGTACTGCCAAATTCGTCACTGTAGATCAATGGCACATAAATCCATGTGATTGAGATAACATATTACGAACAGAGGGATAGATGCGGTTATACAGAACCACCTCAAAGAGCTTCGAAAAGTTGGATGAAACAGATATAGATCTATAATTAATAACATGGGATTTAATTAGTTATATTCATATAATATATAATTTAAATTAATTATATAATTATATATAATTTAAATTAATTATATCGACGTGTATTCACTCGAAATTACACTCCCTCTTGACCCCATTAACTTTTTTGGCTATAATCAAGGTAATCTCTAAAGTCTCCGTCATAAACGCGTTTCAATTAGTAGAATTAGTAATATAAAATCAAATTTGAAGGCAGTCTCAGCTTTACAATCAATCTCGCGATGAGAATTATTTCAGTTTTACGTTCACCGGTTTAACGAGTCTCTAGTTATTGTTTCGTAGAAAGAATGAGTAATTTATGTTTTCATTAAAGTGAAAATTGTTGGTGAGTTTATAGCTTTCTTAGGTACTTTAAACTTTGTACGGTGAAAACGTTACGAATTTAGAATACAAATGTGGTGAGCTATCTTGAACAATCCATTACAATCCATTAGTTAAGAGGATTTGTTATATTTAAGGTTTAAGGATAGCTACCCCATGTTTAACATGCCTTAGGGTCATGTCCAAGAAATATATCTAATTAGGAATCCATTTTTACATATATTGTCTGAAAGTTATTTGTGGCATTCTACGAATATTCTTTCCTTTTATTTTGGTTTTCTACAACATATATTGTCCTTTTCGAAAACAAATCACCGAATAAATAATATAAATCGGAATAAACACAGAAATAATGTATTTTGCTGACGTTTCGGAAAATAGTCTCTTTCCGTTTTCAAAGCTTTTTTTCGAAAAACACTTATTCGCTGTGTATGTCAAATACACAGCTTTAAGATTCTGTTTATGTTATTTCCATAGATACTTACTACTTACACAGAACTGAAGTTATACGGCGTAGCTTCTCCGATAGTCCGTACACATAAGGAATTGTTGCTGTATAATGACGTTCAGGTTTTTGTCGTACCTCATTGTCCCTATTTTCAACATTTATGAAAACTCTATCAACAAAGGCTTTAAGGTATTGATTTTGTACTAGAACCACTTTGATAATTTTTTTCCCGTTATTTAATATTTCATTATTAGATGAAATTATTTTGGCCCTATCGTATAAACATTTTACAACACCCCTTTTAACATTTGTTGACTGATTTGAGTTAAAATTTAGATATCTATTAGTATGTGGCTACTTTCCGAAACGTAATATTATATATACTGATTTTTCTAATACTTTCAACCGGCTCAACCATAATATTCTACTTCGTAAGTTACATGATATAGGTTAGTCTTATTCACTGCTACAGTTATTTAGATCTTATTTGCCAAATCGAATGCAATATGTTGTGTGTAATGGAGTTAAGACTGTCGAATTCTTGGCGTCTTCAGGTGTCTCTCAGGGCTCGGTGCTAGATCCCCTACTATTCAATATTTTCACTAATGATATAGTGGATATTATAGACGTTTGTTGTTTGCTATATGCGGATGGTTTAAAGACATTAACAGTAATAACGAGCACAGAAGACTGTTACCTCCTACAGCATAACCTTGACAGACTATCACAGTGCTGTCTAGACAACAAACTGCCATTAAATGCCGGTAAATGTAATGTTATGTTTTTACGCGTAACTCAACTCCCTATGTGTTCAACTACCACCTTGACAACACCGTCATACAAAGACCTGATACTTACCGTGACCTAAGTGTAATTGTTTATCCGAAGTTAACATTCAATACTCATATTGAAGACACAGTTGGTAATTCATTTAAATCACTTGGTGTCATAGTGCGTAGTAGCCATGAATTTACGAATATTCTGCACTCTGTAAACATTATACTGTTGTTTTGTGAGGTCTAAGCTAGAATACGGGTCGTTTGTTTGATGTCCCTATTATGATATACATATTAACAATTTAGAAAATGTGCAACGAAGATTTTTAAAACTACTGTTTCTTGAAACCAATGAAATATATCCTGTTTGTTACCCTCAACAACATTTACTCGATGCTTTTGGTACGGTTAATCTTGATAACAGGGAACAATACATTTCGCAAGTTTTTTTATACAAGGTCATTCATAATATTTTGGATTCCAGGAAATATTAGGAAAATTAAACTTTCTTGTCCCTAGGTTAGCTTCTAGACAAAAACTAACTTTTTATATACCAACAGCGCGGACTAATATCTCAAATAAATTTCCTTTGTATTTAATTTGTATCAACTACAACAAACACTGTGGTTGTTCTGTAATTGGATGTTTACCTGTTGAACAGTGTATTGCATAAATAAATAAATGAATGAATGAATGAATGAAAGAACGAATAAATAAATTAATGAGTAATTTGTTATTTAAAGATATGGCGGAGGCGTCGGGGATTTCAAGAAATACATTTGCTTACTAATTCATCTTTCCCTTTCTGCCTACCCCTACTTTATGGTTATAATTGTACCTTCCCTAACTTATATTGTATGAGTCCATATATATGTCCGCAAGAATATACGGATAAACATACAACCTAACCTAACCCTTTTAAACTTAATTCAAAAATAATTGATCGAGTAATAGTTTACTCTAAGTGGTGTTTCGTCATCACAGAAATAAGAAGAACAGTACTAAGTTTTTTTACCAACGTATTTACACAGAGTTGTGACTACAGTTTCGACAACATACACACTGGGACAAATAAATTTTTTATTCGATATTAACTCCAGCGTGCTATGAAATGGTTTCCCTTAAATATTTTTCTTCGCTGATGATTATTAAAAAAATTTTGTACGAATATAATACACTTATTATTTGATTAAACAGGTATAATGACGCGAACCGCATATGGCTGGCTTTAACGAAAATAAATATTAAACAGAGTAAACAGTAAACACACATATTCCACAATATTTACAAATACCAAATCTCACTTCCCAGATTATGAATGAATTATTTATGTATTTGCATCGCATATTACTTTTTCAAATACCTTAAATGATTTAGCTTTTAATTTAGAGACAATAAACTGTAAAGTAAATAAGAAGGTGCTTGTAGAGGTGTAAGTTTTCTTTATGACAATACTATTGACATAAAAAACATAGAATGAATAACTCGCGAACAGTTCTGACCTTTCCCAATTTTGGCAGGACATCCAAGCAATTGCTAATACGAGAATAGACTATACGTATACTTGGTGACTTTGTAATATCCGAAATAATTTTTAAAAATCTTTTTCATTCACTTAAGGCTCTTCTTTAAATCTTTTGCAACAATGTCTTTTTAATGAAAATAATATACTTAATTTCAAGATTTTAAATAATCTGTTCTGAGGAGTATAATTTATCTAATGAATTTTAGTATCTTCTTAAATTTAAAATACTCATAAAAAAAATTGAAATGAGAAGATTTTAGATTTCCAATATGAATTGCATAGTAGAGCAAGCTTTCTGCACTCTTAGTATTATTTAATATTCGTAAGAAAGAAGTATAAAAATATCACCGTTAATGTTACCTGTCATTACTATAGTAAGGCCGGTTTGGTTGAGATTTATTTATTTATTTAAAAGTACAACTGCTCAGACAGATCAAAATCTAATTAAAATGCAGGAAGGTACAACTAATAAAGATAAGAACAATGTATAGTGTATTGATGGTAGAGAGGAAAATATAACAAAATTCGCTTTACTGTTACCATAACCAAATACAAATTATAAATGTGTGAAATCGTGTAGAGATTTTTACCCTTATTCATTTTAACAGACTAAGTCTTTTTCTATTTTTCCTATTAAAATACACTGATTGATGATAATTTCTAAAATCGTGTAGAACTTATTTTAAACCTGATTATGAAATACATTTTTTAAAATACATAATAATAGCCAAAAGCAAAATATTGCAGGTTATAAATTGTTGAAATCATATACAGTTAATGTTTCAACATTGTTTTCATAACAATACAACCAAAAATCTGAAGCTGGAATCTAACACGGGACTTGTTGGAGAAAAACTTTATTTTCCAAACATAGGTAAATAATTGATTACTTTACATGAATTTCTATTTTGTCTTTACTTCCAGTAGAAGGGGTGCCGTTTTTGTGGTTGGGATACACATTGAATTATGCAAGAAAAGCAGCAGCACAAAACACATTCCAAATGTAATAGGAATATCGATATATATGCTTATTGATTTTGGAAGTATGACAACTTATGCAAGTCTTGGTCCACAAGGTGTAATCCGTGTTCATTTTGTGCCAGAACTATTTAGACTGAAGTCTGGTTTTAAGAATTTCTTTGAACCGCCGTGTACTAATTTTCAGTTGCCCAAGTATGCTTGCTTAAAAATATATTACTGTAATACGAATATAAGTGTATAATGAGCTTGGTATTAATGTAACAATTGTATTATTTTTTCCTTTCATTTTACATTCCTTATATTTGAATTCATATATTCTACCGATGTACCATATACTTGATATTTGTATTATTCAGGTATTATTAGAATAATTTTCCTAACATGTAATTGGTTTAACGGCTGTATCTAAATAACTAGGTATCTTGATACACTCGCATTTCTAATATACAAAACATATGACTCTAATTCACAGGGTTCTCAGTAGAGAAGAAATCTACAGAAAAACATTTTCCTAATAAAACTAAAGGTCAACTAAATGGTCCGGAAATCTCAACGTATGTCCAGCAAGAACTGTAATATATCTAAAATTCCTGGGAAATCCGTAAATATAAACGGAAGAGGGTGTTTAAGACCATGGCATTTCCCAACAGAATGGAAATAAGTTTTAAACAAAAACAAAGCAGATAAATTACTTTCCTGTCGTAAAACCTAGCGACAAATTTAAGGATGTTTCAGGTAGAAGTTATATTATTGAATCGAGTTGCAGTTGGTAGAAATTACAAATGGTCTACTTTATTTATTTAGTCGACATAGGAAGATTTAATATATCCGTTTCCTTATTCCGTTTTTCTAAAAATGTACATATTTATTAATGTGACAATTAATTCAACATATATTTTGTTAACAAAACATTTATTTTCGCCACCAAGGACAATCACCGACACCAGGAGACAAGTACATTTATATATACAGGGTGTCCCGTAAATAATGATAATGATAATAGGCGAGAATCTATCAGAATATCACAACTTTACCTTATTGAAAACACGACGGTTTTCGACAATATGGGCACTTTTTTGAAATTTTGACAATTTCTACTCTAGGACAGTATTTTGCATGCCACTAGCACAAAGTAAGAATTTTTTCATTCTATTTTTTGGTGAGTATTCTAGAACAGTTGTGCTATCAAACGTGTATAGGAGTTTTTGGATAACCCCGCGATATTCTGGAAAAAAAATGTTTTTCTTAAATTTCTGTGCCACCAAGATTCCGTCTCCTGACTATGACCTTTGGTGGTGTAAAGAAAAGTGCCAAGCGATACTTGCCACTTATCCTAAAAACTTGCCCACTTATTATTAAATTTTAAAATGCTATAAATATTATGAGTTATTCTGTTAGAAAAAAAGGTACAGCTGTTTGAATGGTGGATGAGATAAATTTATCAGTTGAAATTTTTAACAAGTAAGTCTGGTTCTTAATTGTATTGCTTGGTCAAAGCATTCGTCGATATTCTCGTATGTGACACATGTCATTTTGTACGTCTGGCGTTAGTAGCTGCCTGTCATTCTTCTGAAATTATTTAAATTCTTTGAGATCTGGCTGTAACGTTTACAAACTTTGTGCCCTGGACTTGGACTCTATTTGGTTATCGATTCAGACTTTGCTTTTTATCGATAATAACGGCTTGGCATTTCTTTGGACTTATTGAAACTTGTTGAAAACCACAATGGGTATAGTAATACGCATTCTATTTGCGGCCGACTTATTGTTATTATTAGAATGTTTTAAAATTCTGAGGGAAGAGGGCGAAAAACGATCGAAATAAAATGAAAAGTTATTTCAACCGCATTTATTAAACATAATTAAAAAGAAATATTCAAACAACTATTATTATTATTAGCCGTTACTCGAGTCCGAGTATAAAAATGTTACAGGCGATAAATTGTGTACAATAAAAAAACAAGTAAAAGGTGTAGTCTATTGTAATTCCCATTCATCTACGGTGCACACGACTATGGCTATAGAGGCCAATTCGGGAGAGCACATGTCGACCGCAGTCAGGACAAACATAGACCTGGTTAGGTCTTGGATTCGGCCTTCTTGCAGCAACATTTCCTTGATAGCTGGCCACAACCCCTCGCCATTCGGTTCCGTCCGCTGCAAGTTGTTCCCATTGCTCGTCTGCAATACCGCAGGATTTTAGATTTTCATGGAGAGCCACCGCCACGCCTTCTTCTACCGCTTAGTAATTCACCATAAAGTGTACATTTAGAGGACTATCATGCATGCGATGAACGTGACCTGCCCATCTTAGGCGTGCTCTTGAAATAAGCACCTCAATTGGAAGGCTGTTTGCTCTCCTGAGTACTTCCACGTTTGATATGTGATGGAACCAACGGATTTTCATCATACTTCTGAGGTGTCTTTGCTGAAAACGTTCTAATTCTTTCACATGACGACGGTAAGTGACCCAGCTTTCACATCCATATAGCAGTGTTGGAATGACAACTGCTCTGTAGACAGCCATTTTCGTTGACAAAGCAAGGTCGTGGTTGTCAAAAACAACTATTAACAAATTTTTGAACTGCTTTCCTTTGCCAGCCTACATGCAGGCTCTCCACAATAATGGAACGTTTTAAAATGCGTGAATATCCGGAACGGCTGATTTATTCAGCGGCTACTCCAATATACTCATGCAATTCATTTGAGGATTGAACCGGTCGGAAGTACACCTTTTTCTTTGTGCATCCTCAGTTAATAAATCTAGAGGATTTAGGTCGGGTGATTTGGGTGGCCACAGAATTGGAGCTAAGCGACCGATCTATCTTCCCGTATATTTCAAATTTTGATATGCTCTCACCTCTCTTCCATAATGTGAGTCGTTCTGTAGTAGCCACATTGTCCGCCTGAGGGATAAAGGAAAGTCTTTTAGTAAAACCGGTAGATCATTTTGAAGGAATTCCAAACAATTGCCGGACGTTAATGTTGGTGGCAATTCGAATGGGCCTACCACTTGACCATTAAGAATGCCTGTCCACAAATTTACTTTAAATTGGTATTGCGACCGATCTTTTCTCATCCCTTGGGGATTTTCCAACAGCTAGCTATAGAGATTATGTCCTTTACACAGGAAAATCTCGCGACAAGCTTTTATATCATAAAAAAATTATATAATGTAACAAAATGATGAGTTTGATTTACTTTAAAGTTTCAACTGCATTTATTAAACATTAACTTCTTAGAGCATTTTTTAAATAAAAGCTTTTTTTTGTTTCTTCTCCTTTCCTATTACTTTCCCCCATTTTTACCATCTTCCTCCATCTTTCCATACCTCCTACCATATTTTCCAGCTATCTTACCAATTTTCAACATGAATAAGAATTTCAAAAAGACTAATGCTAATTAATGCTTACAAACGTCAGACTTCTAACCAGGACTTTAGGCTGTGCCTTGAGTAGTTAGTGATGACAAGCTACTTTATATATTTAAATAAGCTTCAAAGATAAATTTACAGTTTTACAGTGTCTTTCAAATGCAGTGAGAAATTTAGTAATGTTTAAGATATGCATTAAAAAATATAACCGTTCAGCAATTTATACAGATATATTAACGAAAAACGAGCAACGTTTTGCTTTTAAAGTAATAATTCTGCATGACCGAATGACTTAGCAAATATTCAGCATGGGTTCACAAAGGGTAGGTCGACTGAGAGCGCATCTGTTAAAATGTTTGTTTATAAAGAATTGGAGTGGAAAATATATTGCAACGATTCTTTTTGATCTCTTTAAAGCTTTTAACTTTGTTTAAAGATATTCTAATTGGCATGTTCGAGGCAATTGGCATTAAGGGAGAGGGTTATATAAAAACAAATTACTACAAAATATTATTAAAAAATTCTAGGACCTATTGTCTAAAATTTTATTTAATAAAAATATGGCAATATTTGTTATTTAAGAAAAAATATATTTAACTTGAAATATCTCGAAAACCATTGTACACAAGTTTCACAGTACTGCTTCATGTACCAGAGAAAAACCAAAAGGAAGAGACACTTGAAAATGCTGAAGGGGTAAGAGCAAGTGTGCTACGAGGTCCTAAACGATCTGCAAAACGACAAGCATTAGCACTCAGCATTTCAAACTGTAGTTATCGCCGCATTCTGAAATACTTACTCTTCCATTCCTATAAAATTCAAGTCGTACAGAAACTTCTGCCTTAAGATTTTGGAACACGCGTTGATTTTTGCGAATGTTTCCAAGGGCTATTTGCTGAAAATCCAAAGATCGTTGATTGCCTGCCGTATGTATATTTATTTTGGGGTTTAATTAACAAAAAAATTTAACTTGCAGCAGTGACATTACACTTCTAGACTAGATAAGTGAACTATTGTAAAATAATTTTAAAAACAATATAGATATTCACACATAAATCAAAATACTACTTAACATTATTTTTAATGTATATATGTATAATAATAATAATAAATAAGTGAAAGTAATAAATACATAACTACAATAACTGTTCTGGTCTTACTCCAGTCAATGAATACAATTGATCTTGCAAAAGGTCAGGAAGTTTTGAAACTTAGCACATACATAGATCTTGAGGTCCTTAATGACCACCTGATTTTGCGAACACGACGTCGCGCCGATCGCGACGCCATCTTGCAAAAATGGCGAATGAAATAAGAGAATTAGCCATATCTTCCTTAACATACGTTTTATTGGAAAAATACCTCTATTCAAAATTATTCCTCATAAAATTATCTACAATAGCTTTTTACTATTTTTTTGTACGATTAATATTTACAGAGATATGCTACTCTATTCATTTTTTTCCGCTCTTTTCGAATATCGAAACAGAACTACAAAATTTTGTCATACAGGGTCTTGATTTTGACATACAACATATTGTCAGTTTTTTATTAAGCCGGACCTAAATTTCTATTTTGCAAATGAGTTCATCACATTAAATTCGTAATTAATACCAGTCTAAATAGCATACATATTTGCGATATTTTGGGTTGCCTAGTATCTAAATATGAATATTCTATAAACTAAAACTGAAAAATAAGTGGCAATATAAAAAGTTGCGTTTTTCTCAGAATTATCTTAACGAGAGCGGAAAAGAAATATAGAGGAGAACGGTGAGTGATAGATAGGCATTAACATCTACCTATCATGTGTAGTATTACATATATAGTTTTTTTTTATACATTTATTTAACGTCGGCCTATTTCCGCTACTGAGGCCTAACACCGACGCCTGTAGACGAGCTACCCCCAACCAGGAATTTTGCCGAACCTCTTCCCTTAAGAAGGGTAGGGATCTTTTACTTGCCTAACATTTAATAGACAAGGGACCAACGGCTTTACATCCCCTCCGAAGGATGGTATATCCCCTATACAACCCTCGCCTAAGGTTGTATAGCTTCCGCGCATACACTGATATACAAGCCGCTGGAAGATGTGTGGGGCGAGGACGCGGTTTCCGTTGGAATGGTCACCCATCCAAGTACTAACTGCGCCTGTCGTTGCTTTACATCGCATACCGAAGTATGTACATAGTAAAGACGCACCTACGCTCGCCCCACACATACAGTTAACTTAGCGATAAATGCAAAGTATATGGTAAAATTGCATATGTGATCATACAAGAAAGGTGCCAAGTTATTAATAAAATCGTACTGAGAAATTTTCAAGAAGTGACAATTTGTAAACTTGAAATTTTTGTGAAAAGGCCTCATAAGATCTAAGGATTTTTTTGATCATGCCGTATTGTTACGTGATTTCACTGCACTCACTGTATTTTTTTTGCGACCATTGAGCATTTCAAATTCCAATACAAGGCATAATAAAACTCGCCCTATTGAATCGAAAATTAAGATATCCTGGAGAAAAGGTTGAAGTTTACACGTATCTAACAACAAAATGGCTTCCCAATAAAACAATTTCTTTTATAATTTGCCTCATCGGATTCACAAGGTATTTATGTAATATTTTACAACTATTGGTATTCCAAAACCTCCCCTACTGGAAATTTTGCCACCTACAAGAGAAACTCCGTACATTTTTGTTGGCAAGTAAATTACAGGCATTCTATGTTAAAGCGAAAGTATAGTTTTATGATAAATTTATTATAATTGTGATATAAAATAAAAATTTAGTTACAAATCAAAATTAATTGTGTCGAATTTTAGTACTTATTCATTTCTTTGTATTATTTTGATTAACAGATTCAGAGTCGTATTAATTTTATCAGAGCGCAAATTAACATCATATTTGTAAACCATCAAACAGCTGTTATATAGGTTCATATAAATATTTTTGGCCATATAAGATTTAAACTATACACTTACCTCTTCTTTTTCGAGACGGGCATTTACATTGCCTTTTGTTATTTATTTTTATTAGTTACTAAGTGTTGTTTATATGTTTAAAATTATTTATTGTCTGTGTTATATTACAAAGAACAACTGAAAAGGAGGATATACACTTTTATTATTTTTTACCATCAATGTTATAAGTTATATAATTCTTTACACGCTTTGAAACTTGAGCAACATTTTTCCTATATTTTATACTATTAAATTTTTTATATCTAAATTTTATTTGTCTGTTTTATATCTCTTTCTGTTGATATAATCGGCTGGCGACCACACTAGCTTATTTCAAATTTCCAGTCATACTTTGTTTATTACACTTAGTGCCTATGTATAAAAATATATATATGTAGAAAAGATACCGGTCTGTGGGCATTTACTATTTAAAATCTGTAAGTATACGCCACAAACCGTCAAAGTACCTTCTATCCACAAGTAAAGTATGTACCTTTAATTGTGAAAAACCCTGTATATTCAGACCTATGAACTATCTTACTTTGGTGATAGGCAACCGATACAGATGGCGTGGTGTTGTCATACGTACCATACAATAAAGGGAAGCCCACTATAATCTGAATCAGATAATGTTTGTGTTATGAATAAGAAGAGAGACATCATAAATAGCCACTATTTAAAATAACAAAACTTAGTACCGATATTATATAAAAAATATAGCAAATAAAAAATAGCAGCCGAAAAAGTTTTCTGGTAATATGGGTGCATAAAAGATAAACGTTATTTGTTTCCCTTTTTACTCTTCTCGTTTTATTAGATTTTCCTTTTTGTTAAGTTTCTTTATGTACGCAAGTCCCTCTGAAGGACTTTCTTTGTATACAGCATGGGTATATAATAAAAAAAGGATCTATCTAGTATTATATCGTTTGTTGTGTTGCCACTCAAGAATCCCGTTGTAACAGCCTTTTCATGCAACCTTGCCAATACGTAGTAGAAGGTACGTATATCTAAAATAACATTCAATGAGTACATATGTACAATAAGTTTTTCAATGCGGTTTATTTGAAGAAAATATTATTGCTTCATGCCAATCGTGCCGGTCTCCTCTATAAAATCCTTATTTTCCTATAAGGAACGTAACCAGACTGCAACAACAGCTACTCTCCGGGCTATGTGCCCCGCCGAGCGCTGAATTACAAGTTACAAGCTTGACGCGTTAAGTGTAATAATTGAATATTACCATCAAAATGCTAATGCTTCGATTGCAATAAATACCAGCCGATAGACTGATCTTTAAGTAGGATCAGTCGTCCCACGCCACTAACACACTGCAGTTTCGAGCTGTTAGCTCTCGTCAGTGCAAGGTAGGCATATGACGACGGACACGAAGATCCCTTGACTACTTGGTACATTTCGGTATCTTTAAGATAGCGACATGTAAAATAGTCAACAGGCAGGATCAATCTTTTGATAGTAAATGCAATTATTAGACTTAACGCGCCAGGCTTGTAACTTGTAATTTAGCGCTCAGCGGGGCACATAGCCCGGAGAGTAGCTGTTGGTTGCAGTCTGATTACGTCTTTATAGTAAAATAAGGATTTTATAGAGGAGATGGCTACTAAAAATATTATGTTTTAATATTCCGCCCTCTAAAAGCATATTTGAACTAAGTGTTTAAGTAAAATTAATAAAATAAAGACTAATTGTTTGCGTATGTTGTAGAATTTAATTATCATTCAACATTATTTTCGAGAATTTGCCAGGAAGTAACCATAAACAAGCCATCAAATATTATGACAGTATTTTGCACAAGAATCCATAGACATTTGCAATAATTATCCGTCATTTACAAAAAACTGATATACAGGGTGATGTAATTGGCCCTAAATGTAAAATAATAAAAATTGAGTCCTGTCCTGGAAATTGTCCAAACTAAATTATGCTATTGATTGAACTAGGGGTGCACCAACTGTTATCCAAATACGTCCACCCATTCCAAAATATGGTGAATTTTAATTTCAATTAAACCCTCTGTTATCTCCTTTTTTTATCGAACATCCACTTTACTTTTTTTTTAAATGGAAGTTAAGATGCCTAATTATCAGTCGGAGCAAAAAAGTTTGTAGAAATACCTGGCAAACCGGATTTTTTCTCTGTTACCCCTCAATAAATGCGGTTTGCCACCAACTCTTGCTCATTCCGAAATTTTTTTTGTTTTCCGGACAGCTTAACTTTCAGTAAAAAAAACTGAATACTCAATGATGTAAGCGAAATACTACTAAAAAATTGTTTAAAGATATTTAAAAAACTATTTCTAATTTTCCAGCGAGAAATGTGTATTACATTATTTAAAGAAACTGAAATGCATTGGAGGAACTATAGCGAATACATTTCTTGACAACACAACAATAACTGGTAAATTGCAAGACGCTGAATTATCTGCAATATCCCAGTATTAATTAAATTTCGACAGCAGACGTGGTGTAAAATTAATTAAAACTGGTATTAAAGCTTTAAATGACAGATTTTTTAACTCTAACCGTTGCCAAGTATCTGACGTTCGCTCTATTTTCGATACAGTGTCGTGGCCATCCGGTGGTGATTTAAAAAATTCAGCAATACTGAAATTAGTCGCTTACTCGCCATTCACATCATACGAGAGAGAAAGAGAGATTATTTCCTGTCCAAATAATAATTATCTTTGACCAAATTTTCTTAATAAAGCACAATTTGTTCAGTAAATTTTACAAACAAGACAAAAGTTGACAACACACGATGAAAGAGTATATACATTTTAGAAACAATACATAATAAAAATGAATTAACATATTGAAATGTATAGTTAAGACTCAAATAAAATTTTTCCTTCCTAAATTGTTTTTCGAAAGATATATTTTAAAAAAATTTCCTCTACGAAATAAGCACACAAGTATCGCGAATAATTGACGAATAAAAAATGTTTGCAAAAACTTCTTAAAAGCACCTTACATATATATCTTATTGCTGTCTTTTGTGAGATGGCTGCTCTGTTAAATAATTGTTGGCTGCGCAATCCCCAAAATTCAATACCATGCCTTTGGGGAAAAGCGTCTGGCTAGCAAACTGAGTATACCCAGCAAAGTGGGTTCAAGGCCCGTAAAGCGAAAGAATTTTTCATTCAAAAAATTGCCCTAAGAATGGTTCGGAGATCACAATAAACTGTAGGCCCTCGTCTCTTTACCTAGCACAAGATCCTTGAGACCTTCCAGGGGGTTACTTTAGTAACTTGAGAGATGGTTAAGAAAATATTTTAAGAAACATTTTTTTTAAGATGTGATTTTATTAAAGAAAAGTAAGCTGCATTTTCGTAGAGTATCCCAATTCGATAGATATTTTGCGAATAACAAATCTCTTGTGTTCTTTAAAACTTAATTTATGGTGAACATACAATGCAAGAAATTTTGTAAGAGGAAGCTTACCTAAGTTGAAATTGAACGTACCTACGTTGGTTTTAGCGACATAAAATGTTTTACTAAAGAAATATCGAAATAAGTTTCCTCATATTATCTTATTATGTCATAAGATGATGGTGTCATCCGCAAAAATTGTGAACCTTGATGATCTATTGATAGCCGCCAAGTCATTAATAGAGAGCAGTAAGGAAAATTGGGGCAAAAGACGGACTTCTATCCACAACTTATCTTGATTTTATTAGAGCCAGTATTTACCTGTAGATCTTAACATTCGATTGTGGCCTCCTCATTTTTATGGCTTACCAAAGACACAAACAAAATATTCCTTTAAGACCAATTGTTAGTTCTATTAATTCACCATGTCATAATTTGGCAAAATTTTTACTTAAAATTATTGATACATTATCTGGAAATACCGAATCATATATTAAATATAGTAAACATTTTATAGAAAAAATTTATGAAAACGATATTCATGAATGACACCTGATGGTTAGTTTTGATGTAGTTAGTCTTTTTACCAATGTTTCGGTAGATGAAACCTTAAAAATAGTTAAAGACAGGTTGCTAAATAATAATAATTTGGAAACTAGAACTAAATTAAGTGTAAATAGCATAATGAAACTCTTAACAATGTGTATAAAAACACCCTATTTTCAATTGGACAATTAGTTCTATCAGCAGGATTTTGGTATGGCTATGGGGACTGCATTATCACCAATTTTAAGCAACATATTTAAGAAGAACTTTGAGAACACACATGTTCAAAATTGTATAAACAAACCGGTTGTCTGGTGGAGATATGTTGACGACATCTTTGCAATTTGGCCTCATGGTGTCGATTTACTAGACAGTTTTTTGGAAAATATAAATAGTAAGGAACCGCCTATTAATATTCTTTCCTATTATTTGGGTTTTCTACCACATGTATTATTATCCTCTTCAAAACAAATCACCGAATCTACAAAATAAAAGAATTATTGGAAAAAAATCTGTGCCCGTGACGTTTACGCCAAAGGAATAGTCAGAGATTATGTTTTGCAAATAATATAAATCGGAATAAACACAGAAATAATGTATTTTGCTGACGTTTCGGAAAGTAATCTCTTTCCGTTTTCAAAGCTTTTTTTTGGAATAACTCTTATTTTGCTGTGAATGTCAAATACACAGCTTTAAGATTCTGTATATGTTATTTCCATAGATACTTACTACTTACACATAACATAGAGCTGATGATATTTTCTTTTAGATAATGTTAAGTTTGTTAAGTTCTTCTTTTAACATTGGTAGCCAGGTTGTACAAATATCTACAGAATTCGATACGCACTTATCTTCATTTAATAAGATTGTTGCTGAGGCTTTTTTCCAATAATTCTATTATTTTGTAGATTTGGTGATTTGTTTTGAAGAGGATAATAATACATGTGGTAGTAAATCCGAATAATAGGAAAGAATATTCGTAGAATGCCACAAATAACATTCAGACAATAAACCGTCTATTAAATTCACATTAGAAGTAGAAAGTAGGAATGAACTACCGCTTTTAGATGTTTTAATTAGAAGGGTAAATAATACAATTGAAACAAGCGTTTACAGAAAATCAACACATACTAACAGATATCTAAATTTTAAGTCAAATCAGTCAATAAATGTTAAAAGGGGTGTTGTAAAATGTTTATACGATAGGGCCAAAATAATTTCAGCTAATAATGAAATATTAAATAAGGAGAAAAAATTTATCAAAGAGGTTCCAGTACAAAATCAATATCCTGAAGCCTTTGTTGATAGAGTTTTCATAAATGTTCAAAATAGGGACAATCATGTACGACAAAAACCTGAACGTCATTATACAGCAATAATTTCTTATGTATACGGACTATCGGAAAAGCTACGCCGTATAGGTGGCAAATTTGATGTTAGGACGATATTTCAAACGGGGAACACTTTAAGGTCTATTTTAACAAAAACAAAACCGATAAACAAGGAGCAGAATTCAAAAAACTATTTTTACAATATCCCGTGCGAATGTGATAAATGATATGTGGGTGAGTCATCCAGACCTTTCAGTGTGAGGTTGGATGAGCACAAGAACTACATCAGAAAGAATGAAATTCAGAAATCAAAGATTTGTGAACATGCTTGGGAAAACGGACATAGAATAAACTGGGGCTCGGCAAAAATTTTAACAAGAAAAATTAAAAAATCAGCAATAATCTTATTAAATGAAGATAAGTGCGTATCGAATTGTTCTGTAGATATTTGTACAACCTGGCTACCAATGTTAAAAGAAGAACTTAACAAACTCTACATTATCTAAAAGAAAATATCATCAGTTCTGTGTTCTGTGTAAGTAGTAAGTATCTATGGAAATAACATAAACAGAATCTTAAAGCTGTGTATTTGACATACACATCAAAATAAGAGTTCTTCCAAACAAAGCTTGAAAACGGAAAGAGATTACTTTCCGAAACGTCAGCAAAATACATTATTTCTGTGTTCATTCCGATTTATATTATTTGCAAAACATAACCTCTCACTGTTCTTTTGACTTAAACGTCACGTGCGCAGAGGCTTTTTTTCCAATAATTATATTATTTTGTAGATTCGGTTATTTGTTTTTGAAGAAGATAATAATACATGTGGTAGAAAACCCAAATAATAGGAAAGAATATGTGGTTCTTTATAGCTTCCTCATTCTCATTTCTCTCGCAATAAATCTCTGGTTGGCCAAACTGAATTCTATTTATCGTTTTATATAAATTTAAGAAAGTTAACATCCCTTTGAACTATATTCCAATTATTTTAAAGAGTACATACGTGTTAAAGAAATTGGTCGAAAGGATTGGTACTTCTTCCTTTGTAAAAATTCATAGAAGTAAGAATTCATCAATCTTGGATATTATGTCTATCGGTGATGCATTTTTCACAAACGCCAAAACATTTGAGCAGTACGCTAGAGTTGACTACATATAATTTTGAGGCATTCTAAAACTCCAATAAGAGTTTAATGGGGCAAACTCCCTACAGAGCCTTAGGTAACTACTTAATGGATTTTATAGAACAGTGGGCGCATTGCCAAGCTGTTAATGAAACCTATTAATTCTGAGTATATAAGTTATACTACTTACATATTTTTTGTCTAAAGAAGTTAGCTACCTTTAAAGTGGCTGTAAAACGATTTGACAAATTTATTTTTCTATTTATCGTGTTTTACATTTATAAATTATGTATCAAATATAAAAACATTTTAAACTTTGCTTCTACATGTAAACAGCTAGTTGGCTTTGAATCGAAATTCTTTTCAAATACAGCTAAATTAAATTATCAAAGCATTGTTTCGTAACAAAAGTTTTATTTCATTGTATAATTCAATTCATATTCAAGAAACGGTAAAAATAAAAATACTTAGCAAAGAAACTGCCAACTAAAAGACAATGCAATAAAACTGAATTGAGTAGTTATAAATATGCAGGCAATTTAGAGTATAAGCTTTAAATGCTCTAAATTTTTATGATGAATTATTAAAAGTATGAATAATAATAATAATAGCAATTGTAACGCCGCACTGTATAATCTTTTTTAATTTCAAGTGAATTTAGTAGTAGTGTCAAATCTAATTCTTCATTCACCTCATTATCAGAATTAGAATCAGAATATATTTATTTGCGTTTAACATATAAAATGTTTTACACACGTCAGGTACATGAATATAAAAAAAATATATAACATACAATAGATAGAAGGCAAATAAATGGCATACAAAAATAACTAACATATAATAATAAATAACATAGGATAATAAATAACGGAAATACATAACATAAAATAAGTAAAATACACACACAATACTTACTACAATAATAATAATAAAAATGTAAAATTAACATATTAGCAATGGTCAAGATAAACTGTCGAAACACACAACATTTTAAAACTTAAAAACCATTTATATATTTGACATTAAAGGCTATATATGTATAGACACATGCATACATACATACATATATACATACATATATATGCATATACATACATACATACATACATATATACACATACACATAAATACATCACATAGATGTTATATCGGAGGTTACGAAATCATTAATGCTGTAAAACGCATTTTGGAGTAGAAATGTTTTTACAATCGCTTTAAATTTGCCAAGAGGGAGATTTTCGATGTGTTGCGGTAACTTATTGTAAAATTTAGGCCCATAGTAATTTTTACCGTTTCTACTCGAATTCAGTCTGAAATAATCAGTTCTTATGTTTTCCGCACCACGAGTATTGTGGTCGTGATAACAAGTTTGAGCTGTATATTGCTCTATGTTTTGTTTTACATACAGAATGCAGATGTAGATATATAACGACGGCAATGTAAATATCTGCATATCAATAAATTTTTGCCTTACATTTTCGCGGTAACCCGTATTAGTGATGATGCGGGCTGCTCTCCTTTGCAATCCAAATATTCTGGCTGCTTTTGATGCATGACCCCAGCCCATCAAACCATAAGACATTTGAGATACAAACAGGGCAAAATAGGCCGTTTTAATGACACTATGAGGAACTAATTTGACTAATGTTCGGATGACAAGAATATTCTTTGATAGTTTGTTCGCAAGGCTGTTGATGTGTGGACCCCAGTTAAGTGTAATATATTATTGCGAAAATACAGGCAATCATGGCTAAATTTTATGTCAATAGTATTAGAAATCATTATTTTGGTTCGATACTCTCCAGTATATTTATATTTATAAATAAAAAAATAAAAATAAACGTTTAAAAATTTTTCATGTACGACTGCAAGAAAAACAAGGTGTGCGAACTTTGTATTTCCCCTTTCATACAATCATGCGTACAATCATACAAAGTGCGTACGCCTTGCCTTTCTTGCAGTCGTACATGAAAAATTATTTTTTACTCTCGTGAGCAAAAAAATAGGACATCTATTTTTTTCTAATATAAATCTGTCTCTATTTGAATATGTAATGGTAGCCGAAAATTACAATGATAATGTTCTTAAAGTCGTACATGAAAAATTATTTTTTACTTTTTAGTACTGGCGTGAGCAAAAAAATAGGACATCTATTTTTTTCTAAAGTAAATCTGTCCCTATTTGAATATGTGATGGTAGCCGAAAATGACAATGACAATGTCACAAAAATTACAGTTAGATATACACAACTAGATTTTAGAAAAAAAACGTTATAAGACCTGTCCCATTTTTTTGCGCATGACAATATGACTTTGTAAGAAAAGCAAGTTTTTAAAAAAAATTTAAATTTTTTTATTTTCTATTTTTTAGTCATACTTTAATTAAATCACTATGATCATACATGAATATTGTGACGTCCCTATAGAAAGAAGTCTCTAATCAGGCGAAAACCTTTTGTATTCTACGTTTTGCCGGAGGTGCCGGTTGAAAAGTATATTTTTCATCCCCGCGCCCCCTACGTGCGGATATTTACAAAAGTAACGGTTGAATACTGTATTGTCATCCGATCTTAGTAACTGTGCAAAATGTCATCAATTGATAATGTCAGGAAGTGTGTCAAATAAAGGATGAAAATCTGGACAAACATGAAAAATACATTGTGAGTTAAAGAAAAGTAAGGAGTTTGGAATTGGTTGGGTCAATGAAAATTATTGAACCGCATCACTTAGGCCCCATTGAGACACATGTACTTCCTCCCTAGTAGGCGGACCCTGGCCTAGGCTTGCAACCAACCTAATCTTGCGAAATAGGTGGTGATGCTGCCTAGGGCCATGTCCCTTACATCGGTCAGAGTAGTAATAAGCTTTTCTGTTCAGTGGACAAGCTCTCATGTCAATAAATGACATTGCTTGCATTTCAAAAACGTTTCGTCAGTAGATTATTATCGATGCCTCTTTCGGTATAGTACCAATTGTATTGTTATATGCACACCCACGCCATCTTACGGAGAGAGGTTTAATCCCTAGTAGCTGAGCAAAAGAAAGCCTGCCTAATTAGATACCAGTAAAACGGTAGTTCGCCAGTTGGCCCAGAGATGGCGCCATTACCGCAGATGGACTAGAAAACGGTAGAATCATCAGGAATGACAGGAAATAGAAGTCGTCTGGAACAGTTTAGAGTGAAATGGATGAATCGAGAATAAGCGCCACGGATATATAAGAAGCGGGACCAGCGCATCGGATAGTTAATTACATATTAGAAGTCAAGTGATCAGATAAGATAAAGAACAGTGAACAAACTAGTACAGTAACAAGTGAATTTATAGTATTTAAGAGTTATAGTTAATGTGTACTTATAAGGACTAATTATTGGAAAGTGTGACACATGAAGTATGAAAGTACAAATGGAGTACTGTGTACTGTACTTTCCTACCTTTAATAGTTTTGCTCACCTAAGATATATTCGCTAAGCTACGCTACGCTGATGAGGAGCAATAACTCCGAAATACGTGTCCGTAGCTGCATTGTTGTTTCTTTTTGAGGACTAACTTCAGCAACAATATGGAACTTCTGTTGGCTTCACGTGGCTCTTGGCTCCCGAGCCAACAGTAGTACTCGATCTCATTCCAGATGTGGAAGATTTTATATTTTCTGAAGCATATTTTGCAGCAGATGATAAACAGAAGTCTTTTCTTGAAAGAATGAAGATTTCTCAAAAAAAAAATTGCACTATAACAGTGGGTCAATCGAGAAATGAAAATTAGCTAATATGTCTGAAAAATAGGCTAACGGGAAGCAATTTTGGTGCTGTTTTGGCTGCTATTAGTAGGAAAAAATACCCTCCATTATTGTATAAACGACTGACTGGTATGTGCAAGTTATTTTTTAGGCACTTTGTATTTAATTACACTTAAGTTCTCTCATGAACTCACTTTGTCCATGTCTGATATCGGGTTTAACCATTACTTCTTTACTAACATTATATATCTTTCCCCTTCCCAGCCTGGCAAAAACTACTCACATCTCCCCGTTGATTTTTGCGGGACGGTGCCATTTTCTATAATATAAAATTTTTCGAGTTCCCTATATTAAGAGGCAATGAAATTTTCTGTTCTGTAGAAAACGTCATTGACTAAGTGGGTAAAGTTTGTTGTTAGTTTATATAAAAGAATATAGGTATTATTATATTATAATCCTTTATACAAACGAACATACAACATACATATACCTACCTATCATTTCACCACTTTCAGTTATAATTTATTAATTAATAAGTTTGTAAAAGAGTGTTATGTGTATTGTCTGAAAGTTATTTGTGGCATTCTACGAATATTCTTTTCAAAGACAAATTACCGAATCTACAAATAATAGAATTATTGGAAAAAAGCCTCTGCGCCCGTGACGTTTACGCCAAAGGAATAGTCAGAGGTTATGCTTTGCAAATAATATAAATCGGAATAAACACAGAAATAATGTATTTTGCTGACGTTTCGGAAAGTAATCTCTTTCCGTTTTCAAAGCTTTTTTTGGAAGAACTCTTATTTTGCTGTGTATAATAAACAATTTTTAAAATATTGTAAGGCATGTATTACCTTGAAAAGTAAGTTACGCGCGCCTATGGATGGCACGCGCTCGAGGTCGGTTTACAAAATCAAATTGAATTGCTAAGGTTATTTAAGTTTTATCTTTAATATATTAATAATATTACAACTTACCTTTAAATCTGCACTCCTAATGAAGTAAAACGAAACGCATGAACCCGCTCGAATAAATAAAACGTGCCGGAAAGGAGAAACCACAAAGCGAACAGTTTACTGTTGTTGCGTCGATTTGATCTCTGAATCTAACATTATTTTAAATGGTAATTTCACCCTCGTTATTCGGGAAATAGCCAGATTGTCCCGTTTCGTCGACCCCACACAACTACATCAAAGACAATTAATTCTCTGACCTAATTAAGAGGTTTGCCAAATAGGATTTCACAAATCAATATATAAAATAAAAACGACTGGATTCAATGCAGGCTGACGTCCAACTTGGCAATAGCCGGTCACAATATTAACAAGAATTATCATCTTGTTAAATATCTATACACTTATACATTGCCTACATTATATCCGTAAATTTTTTCAAACTCACGAATATTTTTAAAATATCCCGAGTCGAAGATAAAGAAGAAAAGAACTGTGTCCAAAATACGCCAGAAGAAGGTTCAAGATAATTTACTGATAATTCAAGATAATTTACTGCAATTACCAATAATTTGTGAATATGCCGAAAAGGAAATTATATAGAAATCTCAAGGTATTATTTGTTTATCATTATCAAATAGAAAAGGCTTAGTAAAAATCGATAAAACATTACGTAGTCCAGAAAATATAACATATGGTGTTCCACAAAGAACAATTTTAGGTCCGCAATTATTCATTTTCTACATAAACGACATGCTGGAACTAGATATAAGTGGGGATATCATTGCATATGCTGATGATACTGATCCAACACTCCGCAGTACAGATTGGTCTGAGGTGATCAAAAAAAGCGAAAAGGGACTGTATAAAATTAAATGCTGGATGGACAATAATTGTTAAGTGCAATCGTTTAAAACAAACTTTATTACTATCAGCAATAGTTCAAGACTACAACCGAAAATTGACAATTTAAAACTCCACGAAAAATGTGACTTAATAAACTGTATATGCGAGAATGAAATTGAGAACACTACAAACATTAAATATCTCTGGGTCTTATAATCAATGAGATGGAAGATTAAGAGAACTTGTCCATGTGTTCTATAAACTTCACAACATTCTTCCAATTAATATCTTAAAAATTACATAAAAATCGTTGGTAGAATCCATACTTACCTACGGCATTATAATATGGGGTGGGACATATAACAGCCTATTGAAAATAATAAAAATAACTCAAAAATGGATACTTAAAGTAATGCTGTGGAAAAATCGAAGAAGATATTCTACACTACAACTTTTTCTAGATAGTAATGTGTAGATAGTGGTATAGACCCAGCGTACGCATCGCTATCATGATTGATGCAGTGGTGTAGTGATAAATTATTATAGCACGTGTTCGTGCTGTTCTCCTATAGGTCAACTATGTTCCCCTACAGTCCCCACTGTTCGCCAACACTCGTGGCGTTTACTGTACGAACTCTTTTACCTTATGCTTTTGTCTTTTTCGTTACCGTATCACCATGTTACTATATTAAAGAATATATTACCTATTGTTTCATTAAATCAAGTAATTCATGTTTCTAATTTTCTTTTCAGTTGTTCTGTTTAGTACTTACTTGAAGCTGTGAAGTTAAATTTAACATTTTTCCATATTAGCATCAAATAACTATTTCTGAGTGGTGTAGTAAAAGTACAACAATGAGTGCAATTTTACAATCTAGGGCGGGGTCCACTTAAATATATTAAAGTTAGTTTTCGCTTCCCTTGGAATTTACAGTAAATATTGAGTAAAACGTGTCTCTATGCTATATTTTATTTCTCTCATATTATTTTGACATGATGTATGATGAAAGCGCTATGAACGTTAAAATAAAACCGGTTTCCAACGTAATTTAGAAGCCACATAATTTTAATGGGCTATATTAAGCTATAAGATTTATTTTCCTCAGTAGACTTATATTTTATATATCGGAGGAGGTAGATATAAATATAAAAACATCTGACTTTATTAGATTAATAGTGAATTACTACGTAGTAAAATAAGTTACCTATCTCGGTTTTGTGGAGGTACCGGTGCAATAATAATTTAATACAAAGATGTGATTATAGGTAAGTCAATGAGTAAAAATTTCTCGCAAAAATTTTTCCAATTTTGAAGCTTGATAATTTAGTGTAGTTACGTCTTCTGAATAATGCGACAATTTTACTACCATGTGGTAACGCCGATCGCACGCCATATAGATAGATAGGTGGATATATAGATTTATTAATTTATAATAAATAAAATACACATCTGTACGTTATAGGCCAGCTGACAGTAGTTCAATAAGGAAATAATTAGTGGAAAGCTGGAAATTGCTTTAATCGCTTTATTTGGGCCCAGATATTACTCTCCCAAGTTTTTCCCCTCGAGCGAAGCCGGCGTTGGCCCTTCTGGCCCTAAGAAGGTACCATTTTTCGATTTTTTGCAAATATCTCCCAAACCATATTTGTCAGCATTCGAGGTGTCTTTAATGCAGGTATCAATAAAAAAAATGGTCAGTAAGTACATATCCTGGTCATCTTGACGACTTGTGTGCCACTCTCCACGAAAATGTATTTTATGAAACCCGGCAAAGGTTCAACCAAACAACAACTATTTTGACCAACAAGTTTCAATCTCCCGCCGTGTGTGCAAGAAAACATCCTCTTGTGGCATGCGTTTAGTGGGTGCGATACAACGTCTTCGTTTTTCAGGCAGGGCAAAATGAAATGCGTAACACTGCTGAAGAGTAATGAGGAATTGTAGACAGCTGTTAGGGTTTTCCGAGACGTGAACACAAACCCCGATGAAATTGACAAAGCGGGCCAGTTGGTCGTGGCTAGGCTTTATGACAACAAAACCACGGGAAACACCCTGAATGAGTTGCAGTTCCAACTGTTTGCAAAATCTTTAAGCAAACATCGATTCAATCTCGCAAGCCTACCTCCCACCGAATCAGCGACACGTGAGCACTCTTTAAGAACATACCATCAAGTCCAAATATGATATGGAAATGATACAAATCCACTGGATTGGGGCTGGAAAAATTCTCAATGTGGTTTGGCTCCCATACCTACGACGAGCGATCCGGCGCCACAAACGCTTCTAAACACAGTGACCTGCAAATGTTCGAAAGGATGTAACGCAGTGTGTGGTTGCAGGAAAACGGGCCTCCGATGCTCCAGAATCTGCATGAATTGTATGGGACGGTCATGTACAAATGCTGCCGAGGAAGATGATATGGATGATTGTGACGGAGACATTGATGTTAATCTTGAGCGCCCTGTGACGTCGGACAAATGTACCGATGCAGACGATGAAAGCGATGACGGAGAAATTGAGACAGACGATCAAGACTGCCAGCCTTCATCAAAACGGTTGAAAATCGACTAACTTTGACATTTGAACAATGGATTAGGCCTCCTGGGGACACCACTTACAAAAAACGCGCCATTTGCTCTACCGCCAGATGGTGTGGAAAAGAGTGATTTTATGTCAACACTAGTCAATAATAATACTAATCGTAGGTATTTTGCCACAGCTGTTTACATTGAAAAGCTGTTATACTTGTAACAAGTTAACAGCTTGTGCAAAGGGAATGCTGACAAATATTTATAACATATAGAAACTTTGGCATATGATTTCGATAACTTTTCCGCAAGAATCAAAAAGGGCTCCACTTTGAATGGTCGTAGCATCGTAACGGTTCACTTTAGAGACAAACGGTAAAGAACTTTTTTGAAGCAAATTTACTCTAGATTATTTTTTATAATAACTATTTTGTTGATAAAGTTGATGGTTTGGGAGATATTTGCAAAAAACCGAAAAATGGTACCCTCTTAGGGCCAGAAGGTCCAACGCCGACTTCGCTCGAGGGGGAAAACTTGGGAGAGTAATATCTGGGTCCAAATAAAGCGATTAAAGCAATTTCCAGCTTTCCACTAATTATTTCCTTATTGAGGCTTTTTTTTGGACCTGTCGTCTGGCCTATTATTAGAATGATAATAAATTATTTTGAAGATACTTTGGCATCATTTCTCTAATATGGTGCGACAAGCGAAGGCGCCATTAGACTACAAACTTAAGGTATTATTAAGAACTAATAACTACATTAAACTGCCAACTTCAAGAGCTTTTACAAGGCAAGCTTTTTTGCGTCTCCATTTACTGAATTATCAATTTATTTTGTGATAGATGCCTCATAACACTCTTATCTCTAAGCCATCTACATTCATATCTTATATTTATTTACTTCAAACATGAAGGGGAATGAATGCCTTCATTCCGTGTTACAAATAAATTGAGGAAAGTTATTGATTATCAGTATTTGCCACCACATTCTGTTAAGCTTGCTGGGTTGGTTACTTTCTTATTACAAAGAAAACGAGCTCTCTTCTAGATAATGGTAGTTTTATATGTTGTTGAAGTACTTTTTGTGATGAGAAAATCCCCATTTTGTAAGTTTCCTAAAATCAAGGTTTCCCACATCTTTTATATACAGACAGAATAATAATTCCACATTGATAAAATACTGTTTGAAATCAAATATTTGGGATATATACAGGGTGCAATGTATAAATGGTTCAAAGAGGGTAGAATATTAAAACATAATATTTTTACCCACAAACTCCTCTATAAAATCCTTATTTTACTATAAGGAACGTAACCAGACTGCAACCAACAACTACTCTCCGGGCTATGTGCCCCGCCGAGCGCTGAATTACAATTACAAGCCTGGTGCGCTAAGTGTAATAATCGTATATTACCAGCAATCGAAGCATTAGCGTTTTGTATATTATTTATAATTTGGAAAATCCGAACTTACGACTGTGAGATCTAAATTAGAAATTATTTACTGTGATATTATTTTTAAACGCCGTCAGCGGATAACATAGCAATACATATATACAAATATACATAAAAAGAACATATATACATACACACATACACATACAAAAAATTGTCAAAAATCGAACAACAGTTAATGCAGAAAGCCATAATATTCAAGTTATTAGACAGACGATAAATTAGGTAAAGAGTCAAAACAATCAAAGTATTCGTCAGAGTATAAAACGAATTTTGCAAAAGAATATTTTTAATTTTTTATTTAAACATGTTTATACTCATATCAACATTTTTTAAGTCATTTGGTAACACGTTGAAAAATTTAAATGATTTGTATAGGAAAGAGTTTTGCTAGTTCTACATTTTGGTAATCTTAAATTTGTTGTTGTTCCAGTATTATGATAGTGTATGTCTCTTACTTGGTAATATGACACAAACATTCATATGTGACACATGACGGCAGGGTTATAATATGAAGACTTTTGAAGAGCGGTTTACAATTACAATTATTCTTATTACTTTTTTTACAATTTAAAAATTTTATTTAATTGGCATGATGATCCCCATACTATCAATCCATATGTCATTATACTGTAGAGTATAGAATATGACAAGATAAGCTACTCTTAAGCAATTTTTTATTGTTTAATTGCTAAGTTGCCTTATTCCGTAGGTGGAGGTTGATAGCCGCTTTGATATGTTTTGAACATCGAATAAAAAATTTAATTATTTATTCAAATACACACCGAAGAGTTTAATAGGTTCAGTGTTTACTTCATTATTTTTTGTTGGAAATTGTAAAGTTTTGATTTTATCATTGTTTATCTCCTCGATCAATTTTTTATTAGACCATTATATTCTTTACTACTAACATAAAAGTTGAAAAAAAATTGTCTCTTAGCAAAATATCTGCATATATTGGGAGTATATCAGGAGTCAAATTGAATGACAGATCATTAGTATAGGTGAGAAACACCACAGGACCTAGGACGGATCTCTGTGGCACTCCATAATTAACATTGGAAACTTTGGACAGTTTACCGTTAAATTTAACATATTGTTGACGCTCTGCAAGATAGTACGTAAATATCCTTAAGGCATTTCCTCTGATCACATAATAATCTAATTTTTGTATTAAAAGACTATGGTTAACAGTATCAAACGCCTTGGACATGTCATAAAATTTAGCAGAGTATAGTTTTCGCTCCTCAAAAGTTTCTATGTTTACATACATTTCGCAAATTGCGTTAATAGTGGATTTCCCTTGTCTATATCCAAATTGAACACTAGTTAGTGTGTTATTTTTTTTAGAAATAATCTAGCACTCTATTTTTTAGAACGATTTTAAATTTGATCCGAAATGGGGTATTGTACTGTCCAATTTTACGTTTCTTTTTAGCGGTCTATCGCTCAGTTTGAAAGAGTAGAATTTTTACCATAAGCTCTGGACATTGTCCGTTATTGGGGTTATGTCGTTGTAAAATGCATATAGGTCTCCGAAGAATTTCAGAATTTAGTATAAGGCTCATAAATTTGGTCCACGAAGATGGATAGGTACAAACGGAGTAGAGGTGATCCGCTAGATCTTCTGATTTGAATCCGTTAGATTTCTGTTTGTGAGGTTACTTAAAAAATAAGGTGTATAAGGAACCAAAAGAAGAAATTTCTTTGGAGCACAGCGTCATCTACATCTTTTGCAGAACTCAAATATCTGTATTATTTTATTCAGGATGTGAAAATAAATTCACAGTTAAGTTTTGAAGAATCAAATCGATCGGGAACATATTTCTTAAACAACTTTTTCTGTGCTTTCTCGCAGAAATATCTCTCTTTCTTGTGGCTGGATCGCAAAAGTGTAAGAACTGAAAATTGTTTATGACAAAATTTCAAAGATACAAAAGATTCACAAAGCCAATCAGACTCTTAGTTATTTTGCAAATAAATAAATAAACACCACAAAAATTAGACAACCCAAAATTTTAGAAGCCTGAGGCTTGTGCGGAAGGGGGATACACATTGAAAAAACGCAGACATACAACCATTTCCTCCGACAGTGCTAGTGCCGGAACCTGGATTCGAACCCTGTGGTGCGATACCCGTATGATTAATCGCGATTGCCACCTCGCATCTTAACCAACGCGGCTTATCGAGACAAATTAACATATCTCAAAAAATACCCAATACATTTTGATTATCGGTTATATGCTGCGCTGTTAGAAGACTAGGACTGCACCACCAAATTTGAATTCAAAATATTACAATGGCTAAATTCTTAATTTTTCTCATGACACTCAAAAACTAATTACATCTTACCTTGAAGAGAGATCTCAATTTGTAAAGTACTAAGGTATAAATTCTGGATTAATAAATATTAAATTTGAAGTACCTCAAGGCTCCCTGTTAGGTCCAACTCTTTTTCTCATTTTTATTAATAATAATTTAATAGAAAAATATACTTTTTTGGAATTTTCAAAATAAATCTATTTTTACTTGAAATAAACGTCTGTTGCTTATATTATCCAAATATTTTTAGTTCTTTGTCTCAATAATTTGATTAAAATACGAAAACTCCCTATAACACCGTCTATGACGTTTGAACGAATTATAATGAGTGGTTACATATGTACATAAGAAAGATTAAGGATATGGTTCGCAAACAAGAACAATTTGCCATGAATTAAGTTCTTATGACCCACATAGGTAGAATTTTACCCAAAACCGTCAGATACGGGTATTTTCAATCAAACTTTTCTAAAAGTACAGATTACCAATATCAATACAAGGAATTATTTAAAGTAACTATAAGCATTCTGACTATGTTTTTAGAAGATTTTCATCTATAGTGAGCCTATCTTACTCTCTACCTTTTCGAAATGGAGTGTAGAGAAAATTTATTCGTAATATAAAATGGGTGATTTATTTTGATGTTCATAGTATTACAACGGAACTTCACATTACTTCATTCGTATGAAAAATAAAATCTACATCGGTATGGTATAAAATATTTATTCTATACAGTATTGCTCTAGCCAAAAAAAGATTATAAACAGTTTCTCAGAAAAAAATATATGGCTTTATTATTTACTTTTTTAATAGATAATGGCCAAATACGAATCCAAAATTATTTTAATATTTGTTAAGATTCCTATTCATCAAATCAAGCATCTGACACACCCTCTTCTTTATCAGATGCAGACCGTGTTAATGATTACCACATGTCTGTTACAGATAACCTACACAAGGATGATTAAACACTATGGCTACGTAAGTTTCAATATTAATCTCTATTTTCGCCCTGTACGCACTTCTGAAATAATCCGATAGCTATTTATAACATCCCTAAAGTTAACTGTCTATGAAAATGAAAATTATTAATTACCGCTAGAAGTTGGTTGTTATTGATTATTGTTTACTATCTCCTAGTTCTGGCGAGGAAAATGGATTTAAGCACCACACCAGAAGGCCTCTCCTACTTACAGTTCTTAGAAATATGTAATTTTCAGCTGCAATCTAATTTTATTACTAACAAAGTTTTAACTTTCCAGAGATTCTAGCATTATTGTTGCCAACATAGATTACTTCAAAAAGTTTGAAAATAATCGTAAAAAAAATTTATTATTTGCAACTGGATTGTTAGAGACGGGGGTGGAGTTGCACTTACGTGCCTCGAAAGTGAGCCCATTGTACTACCCCCGGAGGTAGTGACATTCTCGGCCTTTGATTTCTCAATCCAACCTACGTTTGTGATGAACTTGAGAAGATTCGACGGAATACCACTTATACTGGCCACATTTGTCCAAAAGTCTCCTAGTATAGATTCTCGTTTTGTTGGGAAAGCAGGGCAGTAACACAGCACGTGCTCTCGCCTACTAGGCTACACCCTCTACACTTGCGGCTGTCTACAACCCACTTAAGAAGGTGATAGTTTAGTCTACAGTGTCCTGCTAATAATCCTACGTGCATAACTAGATTCTTTCTGGATGTCTTGTGCCAGTGTTTGCCCATTTTACAATTGGGATCAGTCAAAGCCATTCTGCTGTACCTACAGCTGCTCAGGTTGTTCCACCAGTCTATATGGCGTTTAAGTGTGTAGCTCCTTACAGGCTATTGCGAGCCAAGTTTGAGAGTGCCATTGTAGTTCTGGGCCATACAAGACTCCCTCACGACCGACGCCTCCTCATTACAGTGATTTCCATCATGTCCTTTTACCCGACAGGATTGGACGCTGTTGGTTTGTGCGAGAATATCTAGGGCCTTCCTGATTCTCCTAATTATTCTTTCCCACTATTTTATTTCTACTTGCATGATTCCCACTAGCTTCGCCTAGAATATAGTGATATATATATCTGGCGGTATTGTCGACTATAGGGCTAGCTCTTCTAAGTAAATCCCGGCATGGGAGGAAGGAGGCAGTACTTAATGCCCTACTACGACTGCATCAGGCACATAAAGTTAAACCAGGTGATCTGGTTGGTTACTTAAGGATTCTGGAGTTAGTCCAGTTGAAGTCCATAACTAAACCGACTGACTCTATACCAATCAAGAAGGACTTTGATTATCCGTTTGACGTGCTGATTGAGAGCCGCCAGACGAGCAAGATAGAGGCACTGCGATTTGAACAAGACACTCATCTGGTATATAGATGGATCTAAGATGGCTGAAGAAGTAGGAGTGGGCGTATCAGGGCCTAAATGTAGGCTATCCAAAGCCCTTGGTAACACCCCAACCATCTTCCAGGCAGAAATTCACGCTATAGATCTATGTGCCCAGAAATGCCTAAATAAAGATATTCGAATGGCAAATATCTATATACTATCAGATTGCCAGGCAGCATTAAAAGCTTTTTTTTTTAATACATTTATTTAACGTCGGCCTATTTCCGCTACTGAGGCCTATCACCGACGCCTGTAGACGAGCTACCCCCAACCAGGAATTTTTGCCGAGCCTCTTCCCTTCTACCTTTGAGTCCAAAATCGCCTGAGAATGTAGACAATCCCTGAACCAACTAACCAACAACAACAAGGTTATGTGTGTGCCAGGGCATGAGGGAGTACAAGGTAATGAACTTGCTGACAGCCTTGCGAAAAAAGGAGCTGCACAATTCATTGGACCTGAACCGTTTTGTAGTCTAACCAAGGGACACATAACGGAGGAGATCCAGAAATGGGAAAAGGATCAGAAAAATTTCTACTGGAGGAATACTCCAGGCCAAAGACAAGCGAGAAAGTGTATAACTTATTCGGCAAAGAATGCCACAAGGCTTCTCGAACTTGAAAAGTCCGAATTAAAGCTGATAATAGGCCTTCTAATTGGCCACTGCCCCTTGAGATATCATCTCAAGAATATGGGCAAGGCAGTAGACGACAAATTCAGATATTGCGATACTGCAACTGAAGCTGCGGAACATATACTTTGTGAATGCAAGGGTGGCTAGTACCAAAATAAATTTTAAAGGCCCTTGGTTCTCGTACACACACTAAATCCCAATTTAATTTTTTACTCCCTTTAATAATAGGATGGGGGTGGCAATGGGGGTGGTAGAGGAGGTGGCTAATGCAAAAAATTTTTTAGAGGTCCTTGGTTCTAGTGTACACACTAAATCCCAATTTAATTTTTTAGTCCCTTTAATAATAGGGTGGGGGTGGCAATGGGGGCAGTAGAGGAGTAGCTAACGCCAAAAAATTTTTTTCAGACGTTTCGGTCTTGTATACACACTAAATCACTTTTTAATTTTTTTTACTCCCTTTCATAATAGTGTTGGGGTGCATGGTATTGGGGGTGATAGTGGGGGAGTGACTGATGCCAAAAAAATTTTTGAGACCTTGTCTTTTCGTAGATGCTCTAAATCGCAATTTTATGGACTCTTAATTGCTTGCTTTTCCCATTTACCCTTATTTACCCCATTTACCCCCGAACCCTTCAACGGAATTAAATCAAAATATAATCTCGTTATAATACATAAGTGTGCAAAATTCCCACTCAATGTCATAAGCGGTTCCAGAGTGGTTTCGTGTGCACAAAAAAAGTTACAGACCCATATTGACACAAAATTTTTTTCGCTTAAATTTAACATCTCGACGTTTCATGACATTTTAAGTCTATTTCAACAAAGTACGCTTCCACTGGACGTGAAAGTAAAAAGATAGGCAGAAGACGGTCTCCATTCTTTTGTAGTTAATTATATATCCTAAAAACAATTTTAATCTGTTAGTATTTCTAATAAGCCCTACCCTACATTCTTTACAAGCACATACTTGTCTTCTCAAACTTTTGCACTGAAGTATACACGTAAATAACTCGATTGGTGCAATGAGAAGATTTTTAAACTGGGGAACACACGAAAGTTCGAGTAAAACACAGTTGAATTGCAGTCGAAAATGTATCTTTTTCCTTATACGACTTTTATACACAAAACATGCATGCTACATTGTAAAGTTTAAACTCAACTGTAAATCCAACCTAGATAAAAGACAATATATTTTGAGTGCAATATTGTCAAGAACCGTAAAATACGTTTGTGCTTGTATTGTAGAATTGGATCGTAAAGTACAAATAAATTTTCAGTAGATGCGATTACATGATTCTGCATCCTTCTGTTATATTTACCTGCGATCTAGCAGGATTTTCGTTAAAAAGGGCATAACAAAGAAAGTGATTAGATATTTTAATGCAGATTAGAATTAGCTATGATCATAATCTGTTTCTTATAGGTAAGGATTAGGATTTATAAAGAGTCTTGCAACAATGCATCGGTCCTCCATAGCTCCTAAACCAAATAAGTTAGAAATTTCATTCAACTGCAGCTCTCTTAACTTAAATGAAGAGGTACTCCGTAAAGGCTATTTCACAGAGATTACAAAAAAATATGACACAACTGATGTAAGTTATATATTTTTACATATTTTTCACTCACTTCATACATGGCCTATGTGCATTTAACAATTTTATTTAATAACTAGTATTTTATTTATCTTTAGCACGATCTGTATAGCATTTTGATTCAGTGAAACTATTTTCAACTAGCAGAATTTTACATGTATAACTGCTAAATCATCTCACACTGTTTTATGCGCATATTTTTATATTTTAGGAACTCAGTCATGTTTTTTATACTATTATGTATCTATGTTCTAGTTCTATTACAGCGCCTACACAACAATTGTCTACAAAACATTTATTTACATTCAGATACCTATATTTCCTCTATATACTATAAGATGTAATATATTTGCTGAATCCTCACAAGGCGGTTAAATTTTAATTAGTCTGTGTTAGCCGATATTACTAAGTAACTTCAAAATTTCATTTTATACAAACCGATTTATCTATTCATGTAATATATTTTATCATTCATTTTAAACTATCTTTTTATTTCTCTTACCAACAATTTCAGCCTGATCTATAGTAGACTGGTTATTCGAGAAAAAGAGACAATTCTACTTTTTTTCACTATAGATGGTGCCCAATTTACCATCAGTTTTTCTTTGTCTTCTTTTCTCGAAATAAACAGAGGCCTGTCATTTAAGCTGTATATTTCAAAAAGGTAAGTTTCTCCACTCTTACGAATACTCCGGATCGATGGCTCTTTGCTTCGACTTAAACCAGCTAGTCATCCACATATGTTGCCTCAATTCGTTCCCAAAAATAAATAATAAGGGAAAGTAGGTAACAATATACCTCATTTACACCCAAAATATGATCGCATTCCAATGCTTCATTGAAGAAATTAAAGAAGTATAGAATACAATTAAATTAAAATTGAGCTAAAGAATGGAATAGGTTTATTTCCATGAAACTGATTACAACAGTATCGGAATTGTCAATGTTGATACAAAATAATTGTGAGAACTATATACATTACACATATAAATCCAATATATAAAAAAATAAAAATATGGTATATAACATACATATTTGTAAAGGTCACAGATTATAGAATTCAAATAAAAGCCCTAAAATTGATTGTATGAGAAGTATTCTTCCAGAAAATAAAAACAATTTTCTTTTAAGAATTTATAAATACTTAATTTATATTGTTTGAGGTTGCCTAATTATACCGAGCGGGAAGTTGGTTATATAATTTTATAGACATCGTGTGAGGGCCCTTTTTTACATGTATTGTTCGATACGCTGGTATTGAGAGGTTATCACCATTTCGAGTATTGTGAAAATGGATTTCATTTACTATAGTGAAAGATTCAATGTTTTTCCCAATGACACTGATAAATATACATATTATAGATGGTAAGTATACCCTGTTCCTTAAACTAGGATCTGCATGACGTACCGTATGTTAGATCAAGCATACTTCTAAGGATCCCGTTTTGTATGGTAAATATTTTTGAAAAGCCACTGGAACATATTAGGCCATATGCGATAATTGAATAAATTGATGCGTAATAAAAAGTTTTTAAGGTTTCGATAGTGACACTATTTCGCAATTGTAAGATCATATAATTTTTTGTTGCCAAGGTCTTCGAAAGAGCGTTTCATATATTAAAAATAGTAAACATTTCATAGAAAAAATTTATGAAAACGATATTCATGAATCACACCTGATGGTTAGTTTTGATGTAGTTAGTCTTTTTACCAATGTTCCGGTAGATGAAACCTTAAAAATAGTTAAAGACAGGTTGCTAAATAATATTAATTTGGAAACTAGAACTAAATTAAGTGTAAATAGCATAATGGAACTCTTAACACTGTGTATAAAAACAACCTATTTTCAATTGGACAATGAGTTCTATCAGCAGGATTTTGGTATGGCTATGGGGTCTGCATTATCACCAATTTTAAGCAACATATTTATGGAGAACTTTGAGAACACACATGTTCAAAATTGTATAAACAAATCGGTTGTCTGGTGGAGACATGTTGACGACATCTTTGCAATTTGGCCTCATGGTGTCGATTAACTAGATAGTTTCTTAGAAAATATAAATAGTAAGGAACCGTCTATTAAATTCACATTAGAAGTAGAAAGTAGGAATGAACCACCGTTTTTAGATGTTTTAATTAAAAGGGTAAATGATACAATTGAAACAAGCGTTTGTAGAAAACTAACACATACTAATAGATATCTAAATTTTAACTCAAATCAGTCAATAAATGTTAAAAGGGGTGTTGTAAAATGTTTATATGATAGGGCCAAAATAATTTCATCTAATAATGAAATATTAAATAACGAGAAAAAATTTATCAAAGAGGTTCTAGTACAAAATCAATATCCTGAAGCCTTTGCTGATAGAGTTTTCATAAATGTTGAAAATAGGGACAATCAGGTACGACAAAAACCTGAACGTCATTATACAGCAATAATTCCTTATGTATACGGACTATCAGAAAAGCTACGCCGTATAGGTGACAAATTTGATGTTAGGACGATATTTCAAACGGGGAACACTTTAAGATCTATTTTAACAAAAACAAAACCGATAAACAGGGAGCAGAATTCAAAAAACTGTATTTACAATATCCCGTGCGAATGTGATAAATGTTATGTGGGTGAATCATCCAGACCTTTCAGTGTGAGGTTGGATGAGCACAAGAATTACATTAGAAAGAATGAAATTCAGAAATCAAAGATTTGCTTGGGAAAGCGGACATAGAATAAACTGGAACTCGGCAATAATTGTAACAAAAGAAACAGATACCAAAAAAAGAAAAATTAAAGAATCAGCAATAATCTTATTAAATGAAGATAAGTGCGTATCGAATTGTTCTGTAGATATTTGTATAACCTGGCTACCAATGTTAAAAGAAGAACTTAACAAACTCAACATTATCTAAAAGAAAATATCATCAGTTCTATGTTCTGTGTAAGTAGTAAGTATCTATGGAAATAACATAAACAGAATCTTAAAGCTGTGTATTTAACATACACAGCAAAATAAGAGTTCTTCCAAAAAATAGCTTTGAAAACGGAAAGAGATTACTTTGCGAAACGTCAGCAAAATACATTATTTCTGTGTTTATTCCGATTTATATTATTTGCAAAACATAACCTCTGACTTTACCTTTGGCGTAAACGTCAGGGACGCAGATGCTTTTTTTTCAAATAATTCTATTATTTTGTAGATTCGGTGATTTGTTTTGAAGAGGATAATAATACATGTGGTAGAAAACCCAAATAATAGGAAAGAATATAGGGTTAACACTTAACTCTAGGATAAATATCAAACGAAACAATGGGTATCTGTTGTTTTGTTTGACAGTTATCCTTGGATTACGATAAACTACTGTCTTACCACGCTCCCAGAAATATAATTTAATTTTGCTATTCTAGACTTTTACTATTTATTTTTACCAGGAGGCTGTAATCAATTCTTTATTAATCGGAGAAAAAGTCATTAAGTTTGTTTTATTTGCATTGAGTACTAGACCATTTTGTGTTGACCAGTCAGACATAATTTGTAAAGGCATGATTGCTTCATTACTAAGGTTGGTTTAAATTATTTGATGATAAAATTGCAGATGTGAGATCGGCAAATATAGTCAAGAAGGCATTGTTAAAGACTCTAAAGATATCGTCCACAAAAATTATAAATACGAGTGGGCCTAGCACACTGCCCTGGGGCATGCCAGAGGTAACCGATTTTTTTTTAGAACATAATGTTTTCGAGTTGGAAGTGTTGACACGTACTAGTTGGTACCTATTTGTCAAGTAAGACTTTAGCCATGCTAAGGCAAGTCCTCTAATTCTCTAAGTTAATCGTGTTAGGTTATAGAAAATTCCACATGTTTTTAAGCGAGAATAGAATGAGAATATTGCCTCCTGCGTAGAACGCCCTCTGGTAAATCTAAACTGTCTAGCCAACATTAACTCATGTTTATCAAGGAACAGTATTAGTTTATTCTAAAAAGCTCTTTTGAATATTTTCGAGAAAACTGACAATAAGGCAATTGATCTATAGTTTTTAATTTCATTTTCATTAGCTGGTTGGTTATATCGAGGGCGGTTATGATCGTCTATAAAGAAGTTATTGAACGTATCTACAAGTAAATTTTCATTTACAGCATCGCCATTATGGTTGCACATAATAGGAGGTATATTATACTTTTTTTTTGAGTAGTTTGCATTATCACGAATTACTTTCCATATCGCCTGAGTCTTATTCTCAGCATTATTTATTAGATTATCATAATACGTTTTTTAACATGTTTAATATTTGTGTTATGCCTTTTTTAGAATATTGTATCTGCTAATAACATTAGATTATTGTGCTTAGGCCTCAGATAATGCATATCTTTTAATAAACAACTCTCCTCTATAAGTTCTGTTGTCAAGCAGGGATTTTATCGTTTTTTGGGTTGGGATGATATCGTCTTTATGGGAAAAGACATATTAAATATATATGAGATTATACTAAGGAATACTTAAAATTTTTTAACTAGGCATTTTTTCTTAGATACGTTTATATTATTTAAGCAAAGAACAACCCACATGTTGTTGATGTCACGTCTTTGAAATCAACAAACGAGGAGAACACGATTTTCCGAATGACTGACTCTGATATTCCTCTCATCATTATTCAAGTGATCCGGATTAAAATATTCAATGCTCAGAAATCCGTTATTATTAATTTCAAATCCAAGCGCTTAGCATTCATCGACGATTCTTGTAATTTACATATAAATGGTATAGTTATTATTCGTAGAATCTGACAAGAGCTCATTGATAACTATTTACCGTTTGAAATTCATACTAAACTGCTGGAAAAATCGCTATATGTGTTTAGACATGCCTACCAACAGCCACTAAATTAAAATTAATTGAAATTGGTAGCGTCCCTTGGAATGTGGAGTTGGTTGGGAGGGTGGTCAATAAAGTTTATTGAACCACAGCACTTAGGCCCCATTGGGCCCCTTGTACATCCTCCCTGTAGGCAGACCCTCGCTTAGACCTCCAACAAACCTAATTTTGCTAAATAGGGTCATCTTCCTTACATCGCCAAAGTAGGCCAACGGATACTCTGATTGATGAGACGGCAGAACAGTCTGAGTACATGTTGAACCGTCTCATCTTCTTGTTCACAACCTCTACAGGGAGGTGTTTCGCTTAATCTCATATTATGTAGATGTTTTCTTAACGGACAGTGTCCAGTCTGGATTCCCGTTATAAAAAGTAGGTTCCTTCTGAATATTGCCAGGTACTCTTGTTAGGATATTTTAGTAGCTCCCTAGCAATCTGACAGCTATTTGTTTCGTCCCACAGCTTCTTGAATTCATTGTGAGTGTTCTCTTTAATTATTTGTGTTATGGCCGTGACCGGTAACAGGCTGGCCGGGCCTCGTCCAAAGATACTTAGGTCTGCTGCCTTCTTGGCCAGTCTGTCAGCTACTTTGTTGCCACTATACTGTGCATGTCCTTTCACCCAGTATACCAGTATGTTATTCATGCTGGAGGCACCCACAAGTGCTTGATGACATTCCCATTCATACTGCTCCTGTAGTAATTTTGTAACTTCTCAGGGCTAGTCATGATTGTCTACAATCTGGGTAGATCCTGATTGTTTTGCCCGTAGTTTGTCTACGGACAATCTCTTTTGCGGCTATGGTTATGAGGAAGATTCTTTGAGTCAAAATATGAGGATATAACCAAATATGCTTCAGTAAAATGTTGCCGTGGAGAAAATACAGGGTGTCAAATTTCTAATTATTTTTCGTTTTTTTGCAATAACTCAACAGCCTCTAGACTAATCTTCGCCAAATTTGATAGAGGAACTTTTTTTATTCTAAGAAACAATCATGTATGTATTACATCTCGTTAGATCATAGAGGTCGCCGCAGGACCTTTATTTGATGATGAATTTTTTTCATATTTTATTTTGACGAAACGTTGTGGTACTTTTGACCAGAAAATCTGATGAAGATTCTCAAGTCAGCGCAAATCGTTTAGCAGCGGCAACAGGGGCGAGTAAACCCCAGAAATACCCATTACTGAGAAGTAGAAAATCCTCATGCCGTTAAAGAAAGTCATTTTCAGCAATTTTCTTCAAAATACTCTTGCTGACATATTACATGCTTTCATGCTAGACATACTGAACAGAATGTGGTTCATGTAAGATGGAGCTTCCCCTCATTTCTCCATTGAAGTCAGGAATTATCTTGATGAGATTTTCCCACGCAGATGGATCGATCGAGTAAGTAAGTTTGCTAGGCCAGCAAGGAGTCCCGATTATAATCCTTTGGATTATTATATATGGGGACATATGAAGTCCTTAGTCTATGCAAATAATATCAACTCAAGAGAAGATCTGTGGGACAAAATACAAAACGCAACGAATTTTATTAGAGGACAGGAAAATGTATTTTTCAATGTAAGAAAATCTTTTATGAATAGAATTAGGAAATGCATAGAAGTAAGCGGAAACCATATCGAACATTTACTCTAAGTTGCAGCAATGGGGTTCTTGCATGAGAGGAAAGTTCATAATGTCATTAAGTCAACTTTTACGTTATTTTTTTTCTTCTACTGAGATTAGATCTATATTTTAGACAATTTTTTGATTTTTTTTTTAAATCAGTTGATTTAAATCATGATTTTATCTTGATTTAAATCAATTCATCAGCCCAACCCTGCTTCCAGGTTACTTGAATTAGATTTTTGTGAGTAAAGGAGACACGTTCTACAGTGTATAGTGGAATCCGAACCACTTCTTGGGATAATTCGTTAGGTATGCTCAGATATAAAGCCAGACACGTTAACCATTGAGCTGCCGCCCCCGTTAATGTTTAACAATTGAATTAGCCTAAGAAATTCTGGTATTAATACGAGTGGGGACAATTTAAAATGCTTTTTCCATTTCTTCCATTGTGTTTGAGAATTAGGCATCACCTTAAGAAACAATATTTTCCATATCATTATCATGACTGGGGTGTCAATAAATAAGATAAGCAAAAGGAGTATGTACTTCAATTCTTATAATTACAATATGGGTCTGAAAAGTATAACTGGAACACTCTGTAAAGTTTTTAAGACAACCTTAAGTACACCCACTGGTGAGAATTATAGCTAAACACCAAACAATTATAGGTAATTAGATCTTGTATAGTAATTGACTGTATTAAAATTGTTTATTTTACTATTCATTGCCCAATTTCAATTTAAAATATTTTTATAAATAAGCACGATTCTAGAATAATTTGTACTCAAAATATAAACCTGCAGATGTGTACAAAAGATATTTCTGGAATCACTTTAACGTGGACTTATCAATCACTTGAATTTCACGCTGAAATCTTAATACAAAAAACTAAGCGCCCGCCTGAACAACTTAACAACATAAACAGTGACGACACACCTTTTAAAACTTTACAAACTTCCAATAGTCTTGTTTATGGAAACCGAAGCTTGTTTATTGCACAACTGTAGTTTAAAAACAAGAATGAGGCGAGTGGAATTTGTTAGGTGCAAGTATAACTAATAAGTTTTTCCGTACACGTTAATTTTAAGTTGAAATTCTAAAATTAACGCATCGGCATCAGCTGATTGTACGTTATTTTTAACTTTACTTTCATGAAATATATTCTCAGACGCTAATTTAATAAAGGTGTCTAGTACAAATCAAGTTTATAGCATGTTTACAAAAACTAATTAAGTTTCGTATCGTATCGTATCCAATTAAATTAAAATTTTGTCGGATATATAAACAGCAGTATATTAATTAAATGACTTACTTATTTACTTCCTAGGGATATGTTTAAATCAAAAGTGGCATATTGTAGTTTGGGAAAGACGTCTGCGATTTGTCCCTCACTACCACGCTGTGTGTCGAAAATGTGGGATAAAATCCACCTCGCGCCGTCAAAAGTTAGTAAGAACTAACGGTTTGCGTCGAGACGCTCGCTGCTGGCGTCTACTTTTAAAGCTCTGCGCTGAATTTTCACGCAAGCGTGCGACAATCAGGTGGAGCCCTGCGTAACTTTGTGGGATTTAGCGATTTTGGCACGCTTTAATTAAAGGTAAATATTGGACATAGCATTTCATTAATGCCTGCCAATGGACCTCTCCCACGTACTTTTCTATGTTTTACGTATGAACGGACTATTATGTCTATGAACTTGTTGTTTAGGGAGAATTCTCCATTGATTAAAATTAGACATAAGCCAAAACACCAAATTTTAGAAACTGAATGGGAAACGTTTTAAGTGCGTTGACATTTAAAAATAATTTTTGTTTTATGTCCTCAACTCGACAAAACTTTCTTTTAAGGCAAGTGGGCTCTTAACTTTTCCAATATAAAAACAGTCAACGATGCGGATCCTCAATCGATTCATTGAAATAGTTACAACATATCCTTGAAATGTTTATTTTTCTACAGCCACCATCCGAAACGCGCTCTTGTGCACAATTTATTGTGCGCAAAGTAGATATTTTCTCATAATCATAAGTGTCCAGAGTCAGAGTGGGAAAAATCATAAAATTAGCGCCACAAGCACGGCATTTTAAAAAATGAAATTTAATGATATTGTTATTTCGTTTTATTGGAAATCACTTTAAGGATTACTAGTTTACTAATTACTACTAATTTTTTTGGTGATTTCATTTTTAACAAAAAAAAGATAAATAGTATAAAAATAGATTTAATTATAAAACAAAAATATAACAAAATAATACTTAAAAAAAACAAAAAACAAGGCAAAACAAGCAAATTGTCAATGTCAGTAGCTGCTTTACTCAAAATTTATTTCCTCGCTTTAATATGCGCAAAAGTTGATATTATATTAGAAACATCTATTTTTCTGGCAATTTCATTTTCTATTGATATAATTGATAAAGCGGACAATCTTTTTTCACACATAGTATTTCTTAAAAAAATTTTAACTAATTTTAATTTTGAAAACGATCTTTCCGCCGAAGCCACCGGAACAGAGATGCAGTTAAAATTTCACTAAAACTACTACACGAAGAAAAATTTTTTATCAATATAAATTCTGTTAATTCCATTATGGAATTTATTTTGAAAAAAATCATTTTTAAAACATTGTCTAAATGAGATCAATTGAGACGAAATCGGGTCCGAAATATCTTCCGAATATTTTACGTATAGCTCCTGTATTTCAACAAAAAAATGGGGCGAGCGTAGGTGCGTCTTTACTATGTACATACTTCGGTATGCGATGTAAAGCAACGACAGGCGCACTTAGTACTTGGATGGGTGGCCATTCCAACGGAAACCGCGTCCTCGCCTCACACATCTTCCAGCGGCTTGTATATCAGTGTATACGCGGAAGCTATACAACCTTAGGCGAGGGTTGTTTAGGAGATATACCATCCTTCGGAGGGGATGTAAAGCCGTCGGTCCCTTGTCTATTAAATGTTAGGCAAGTAAAAGATCCCTACTCTTCTTAAGGGAAGAGGTTCGACAAAATTCCTGGTTGGGGGTAGCTCGTCTACAGGCGTCGGTGTTAGGCCTCAGTAGCGGAAATAGGCCGACGTTAAATAAATGGATAAAAAAAAATATTTTGATAAGTATTAATACAGAGTGTTCAAAAAATAAGAATAAAGATGAAATTGAGAAAACTGTCAAAAATCAATTTTTTCAAATGGAAACCCCCAATTTTTATAATCTTATCTTATTCGCCATTAAAAATAAGGGTAAGTTTGTATATGGATGTCTATTCCGAAAATTTTTAATTTTCGAGATATTCCCAATTCAATATTTCTATATGGGTATTTTGTTATGGATATTAAGTTAAATTACTCTTAGTTGGCTATGACGGCGTTGAGTGCTAAACAAATATATGCAGCTGTCACTTACCATTTGACAAATATCAATTATCATGCCGGGGCGCTTAAATTATACGCACGAGGATTACTTAAATTTGTTTATAATCTATGGAGAATGTAACAAAGTTTTGTCAAGAACGTGTGAAATATTTTCTAATAGATATCCAGATAAACAAAAACCGTCTCCGAACAGTATTAAACGAATAATGGAGAATTTCAAATATTTTGGCGCCGTTAAGGCAACAGTTCATAAAATAAAACCAATTGTCGATAAAAATATCGAAATTGCTATTTTGGGATATTTTGCGGCATATCCTATGACATCCTTAAGACAAGACAACAAAGAATCGAACCCAAATTAGATAATAAAGGCTTCCTCACAAGAAAAATTGATAATTCTTTTAGGGCCCGCAAACGTCATTTTTGACATAAAAATTGATATATCTCAAAAACGGAGAGACCTAGGTATAGGACATGATACACAATATCGGACTAGAATTTTGCGTACAATCCAAAAATGTAATAATATATAGGGTGTCCCACTTAAAATAAGCAAGTTGGTATCGACTTCCGGTATAACCGGAAATGACACCATCTTGAAAATATTTTAGCCGAGTTTCCCCCGTCGACATTAGTTTACTACCAAATTTTCAAAATTTTCCGATGTCTACTTTTCGAGATATCGATCGCTGCAGTTCGTCGTGGGACACCCTCCCGTATTGTGATATCAGCTTCAAAGAATCTATATAAATTTTTCATACATTAAAAAACATTAATTTTCATATAGTTTTTGAGCCCTGAAAATCGCAAATTCCGCGTTCTTTGGGATTTCAAGTATTTTTTTCTCAAAATCTATCAACTTTCTAGAAATATGTCTAAGAACATTATTTGTTTGTTTTGGTGTGAAAAATACGACAATATTTATTCGGAAACGAAAAAATCAAGAAGGCACAAAAATATTCCATCTGAATAAATTTTCCCAGTACTCTCAGTCATGTTCGACAACACTAGATTTATCCGTTTTGCCGTATTTGACATGGCCACATGCCCCTTGAATCTAGTTATGTTTCATGATGCCTCAAATTACAATCTTTACAACAAAGTTCGTAAATACCCAAGCTTTCGTTTGTTTAACTCAATTTTATCCTTTAGTTTTTAAAAATGTTACTTAAATGCACATGGTATCCATGTAGATGAGCTTCTATTGTCTTATCAACTCTTGTTTTTCTAGAAAATATCACCCAGTTTCAGTTAAATCGACTTCTTGTGTCTCTATGAAAATTATTCTTTTGTGCCCTCAAGACCGCTCTTTTTACAACCGCGAATAACAAATAAATAAAAGGCAGTTGTTTGTGCTTATAAAAAATTCTTGGGCTTTTATATCAGTAGAAAATGTTCGCGTGCCCTCATTATACCCAAATTTGTATTTATATCAGAAGAAATAAATGTAGGTAAATATATTTTATAACAGATGGTTGAACTGAATCCGGTGCCAATATTGCGTTAGCAATATTTTCTTTGATAATACATGTTGCCTCGCGAGAAATAAGTTATTTATAAGTTGAATAAGTTTTCTATTTTGGGAAATATGCCGGTAAAAATATATTTTTTACCGCTTACAAGTAAAACTCTTATGCGTTTTATGTGTTAAGGATGGCACCTACCTTACAAAGTTGCATTTGAGTAGATGCCAAACGGCTGTCATTTGTCGTACAATGTTATTGTTTTAAACAGACTCATAAATATTATAAATTTTCAGCTGGAATTGTAATTATTTTCCATTGTTTGAGACAATGCAGAACCTCATATTGAACACATATTATTTTGAAGACTATCATTGGTAAGAGATATGTCATCTATAAAATACAAACGCCAAAATGATGAAACTGAGGAACTACTAACACAGAACAATGTACGTCAAAAAATGTCTCCTTCAAATAAATTGTTATTAAACAAGGATTTTCAAACCTTTTAAGACTTAATAATTCGGTGTTGTTAGTAAGAATAATGACCTGGAAGATAGATCGGACGAAAGCGAAGCGGAATAGACTAGACTAGACTGTACTGTACTGTACTGGACTGGACTGAACTGGACTGGACTGGACTTGACTGGACCGGACCGGACCGGACCGGACTGGACTGGACCGGATTGGACCGGACTGGACCGGACTGGACCGGACTGGACGGAATTGGACGTGACGGAATGAAACGGAACGGAATAGAATAACACGGAATAGGATGGGATGTCTTGAAAATGTTTTTTAACCGCATTCCAGATCACCTGAATGGCCCTTTTTAGTCTAAGAAATCTAGATTTGTGTGAGTAAGATATGATGAAACAACATGGGATGTAATAGAACGGAATGAAGTATAATCGAATGAAATAGAATGAAATTAAATAGAATGGAATGAAATAGTCGTCAGATAGATTAACGTCGTTTTAAATCGGACAAAAGATTTTACTGTTAGAACCAGTTCATTATAGAAATATTTTCCCATCGGCCGCCCCCTGGAACATTTTGGGTCAATGTCGCTTAAAAATCATTTTTTTTCAAATATCTCGGTTCTGAATAGTCCTACGAAAAAAAAATGGTTATCAAAGTTAAATATAAGTAAATTTTCTATCGAAATGGTACAGACACATTTTTACGTAGTATTAACATTCTTGGAGTTATAGACCGTACCGCAGTTTAATAACGGGGTACTTTGTAGTTGATTTTTTGTTATCATCTTGTATATATTGTAGAAAGTATGTAGAATCCAAGTTTTAGACCTCCAAAACCCTTGGCTAATTTTTGTGTGACCGAAAAACCACGAATTTTTAGCACTTTTTTCAGTTTCTGACCTATAACTTAAAAACAATGCATCCAATCGAAAAGTCATCTATTATCAAAATTAAAGAGCATTAAATTTTGTTTCGAATGAGTACCTCAAAGTTGAAATTTTATCAAGATATATGGGCGTAATTGGAATAATTAATTATACAACATGGGATCCACATCTGGTGTTCGTTTAATTGTCAAATTTTGTATCCGGTAGAATATTTGACCATGGAAAAATTAACATTAAAACCAGCAACTTTATTAGTTCACATTTCAGTGCATAGGATGCAAACTATATGATCAAATATATGTAATATGTTACAGTTGGAAAATTAAAAAAATTATAGAGGACAGGAATAATACTGGTAAATATAGACAGCAGCCAATACTTGTTTTATCTTATTTTGTGGATATTCCGAATATTTGTTTGACGTGAACTTTATTTTTAATTATTTATCAAAACTATAAAACACGGACTTAAAAAATAGCCTTATTTAAACAATAAAGAAGCCAATATGCACTACATCTACTCAAGCATTAAGTGAATGGACTAAGGATGTGTTGAAGGCATGTGGAATTGATACAAAGCTTTATACAGAATATTTATAGTGCAATCTAATTTGTCTTGTTGGCAATTCCTTCAGATATATTTGGCAAGGCAGAATTTTGATACATGGCATTGGAAAACTGGTCATAGTATTAGTAACTAGTATAAGTTATAAAGTATAATATGATTATGTGTAGGACTACTGTAAATTTCAAGACTGTTTGACTAGTATTAGAAAGTGGTTTAATCAAATATTTGTGGGCAGGTATTGTTTAGATGTTAATAACAGGAAAACAATACGTAAATACGAGGTTAAGTTTAGATTGCATAGTCCTTTAAACATCTACATGGTGTTATAATTCGAGACGAGACTGCGAAATATAATTGATAAATCAGTCGACTTACCTGTAAGTAAGAATGATCTTAATTATATGAGCAGTCTCATCGAAGGATTATAACAACCCTTCCAAAAAGTAAAATCCCAACCCGTGACAAAAGCAATCTAAACTTAAAATACTTTAAAATAGTTTATAGTGGAGTAAATATAGATTTGCAGTGAAAATTAAGAAAAATAAGTTTGTTTTGATGAAACTAAGTACCCTGAGTTTTCTACTTCGAGTAGGGGAGGGGTGGACCCTTTTTTTCGCGGAAAAGCGGTAAATTGGTCATTTTATAGGATGGTTTTTCAGTTTTTATCTATTTTGGACCCTTTAGAATGCTAGTTAAGAAACGAGAAAGGTACCCTTTTATTGTAGATGTTCACTTAAAATTTTGTGAAAAATCGGTTTATCGCCTCCCACGATATGTACAGAGCTTTCAATAATGATCAGACACGTGATTTTTTAGTTCATCTTGTAGGCTTGTCATGTTTTAGCCATGTCAGAACCTTCCATACTAGGGATATTTTAATTCGTATGGATTTAAGGGTGCGTTTTCAAGTATCTTTGCTGACGGTTTTTTTTCAACGAAGTTACACGAAATCTTGACGGAACGCACGGTTTAATTGACTCTGAAGCTGAACACGCCCAGCGGAACCAATAAGGCAACGGTTTGTCTACGCAGAATATTTAGCGCCGTACAATCTTCTTGTAGGTATATCCTAATATTTAACTATTCATTTTAATCTGTAATGTCATATCATCATAATGTCATATGTAGTAGTAGTGTTTTGGTGGATATTGCATAATTATCAGTTCTTTTTCATGGGTTTTGAATTGTTTTAATTATTATTTGAGTGCTAATCAGTTCTTTTCAGAACTACATAATTTACATCAGTTATCTTCTGGTGAGTAATGATAAAGAGAAAGAGAATGTTAGGTTAAGTAATGTTTTTTAAATTTTATTCTAGTCCTGTCTTGCCATGATTTTTACGCCAGAGCAAGATGCCTTCATTTTGATGGCTCATTTTCGAAGTGAAACTCGCAACGAAGATGGATCATGGAAGTATTCATTGCAATCATGCATCGAACAATTTATGGAAAAATTTCCTGACGCAAATATTCCATATGACACATTTTCAAATCGTAAATATGTACTCGTTGATCGTTTTGCAAAGACACACTGCCTTTGCAAGGGAAAATCCACTGGTAGGCCAACTGTTTTAACTGAAGTGGTTATGAACGACGTTCGAGAAAGAATGAATCAAAGCCTGACAAAATCCATACCAAAGTTGTCCGGTCAAACAGGTAGGTACTTTTACACTAAATATTTTAATTACTGAATACGTTACATACCATTTAAATTTAGTTTCTTGAAAATATAAAATATGAATTTCTTTAGTGAAAATTATTATCAACAACTAATAACGATACCTACTAAAACTCTTGTTTATATATAAAACCTGAATGCAAATAAAAAAATATATAAAACTGGGAATCGGTTCTCTTCAGATGTCTTAATATACCTAAACGATAAATCAACGAAATTTATTTTTTTTTAGGTCTTTCAGTTGGAACAACCCATAAAGCACTCAAAAAACTCCATTTGCATCCATACAAGGTAACCGTTGTTCAAGAATTATTACCCCCTGATTTTGAAAGTTGAGTAAGATATTGTAGTTGGTTCAACGGAAATTTAAATAACAACAATGTATTGGATTTAACCTATTTTACTGATGAAGCATGGTTCCACTTAATAGGTTATATCAATAGTCAGAACTACAGGACATGGGCTACAGAAAACCCTCACACTTACGTAGAAACAAGTTTACACCCCTTAAAAGTTGGTGTATGGGTGGCAATATCCAGAAGGCGAATTATAGGCCCTATATTTTTTCGTGAAACAATTAATGCCCAAAGATATCAAACTCTTATTTTAGAGCCATTTCTGGCGCACTTGTATGATGATGAACTGCAAGACGGCGCTACTGCCCATACAGCAAGAGCTTCACTTGATTATTTACGGGAGTTTTACGATGACCGATTAGTCAGCCAGGGACTATGGCCTGCACGGTCTCCAGATCTAACGCCCTGTGATTATTTCTTATTTGGACACATGAAGAACAATGTTTTTAAAAATATATTACATACCATTGACGAATTACAAGAGGCAATTGAAAGAGAAATCCGCAATATTACTGTTGATCAGTTACAGAACGTATTCGAAAATATGAAACGAAGAGTCCATGTGTGTTTAGAAACTCAAGGCAGCCATTTTGAGCATTTGTTATAATTTCTTGGCATTTCGTATTAAAATGTATTCATTCATCTTCTAATTTAAATCTCATGTAACGAAAGTTTTTATTATGTAATTTCTTTTATTTACTGTGGATTGTTCGATTCGAATGTTTATATTCATGTTGTCTGTGAAAATAAAGATTATTTTGAATTAGGTGTAACAACTTATTTCTTGCGAACATTTTTTTAATTCAGATAAAAGCCATCCCATTTAAATTTGCTTTTAATATTAAAAAATTCTTAAATTTGATGAATAAATGAATTATCATAAATTTTTTACCTTTAACTAGAACGCCAATGGATTTAGGGTATTTCTGTTTAGTGCAATACCATCGTGTATAGTTGGTTGTCTATATTCTTGTGGTCACGTGTCCTGTGATCATTATTGTAAGCTCTGTATATAAATATACTGAAGAAACGTAAAAAATTGAATTACGGTTAACTTGGCCAAAATTAAACCGAATTAGATGAAATTTTAGACGAAAGTAACCTATATAACCAAGAAATAGTCTTCTAAATTTTGGCAAAAAATATTTAATAGTTTGACCGCAATTCCATTTGTAGTCCAAATTCCACAAACTTTTCAAAACTTTCCCCAATTTGTCCAAATGGTCGAACGATTTACCATAATGAAGGTATTCTTATTCACTTTCACTTGAAGTAACTAAAAAGTAACTTAAAAATAACGCGACAGTTTCCCGTCATTTTCAGTATTATACGTATGCGCGCACAAGTATACGTGTAATTATTCATCATAAAAAATACAATATTAATAATAAAAAATGATTGTAAGCAGGTTTTAAATTATATAAAAGAAACTCTCGAAGGTAAAATATATATATTTTTTCAAAAATGCACTTGATTTTTATTAAACTTTTTACATGTATTGATTATTATTTTATTTTATTCATGTTTTCTTTTTCTAGTAGTTGTACTAGATGTGCTACTGCAAGAAGTGTCTGCTTCCTTATCTGTAACTGGAGTTTGAAATATTTCTTCACCCTCGTCATCGCTAAAGTCGTAAACATTTGAGATATTCTCTGAAGTATCAGAATTGACAGGATTTTGGATGGCAGCAAACAACAGATAATGAACTGATGCCGATAAGGGCTGATAAAGCTTCTCTTCCTAATGAAATATTCAATAAAATTGCTTATGATTGTAAGGTGGGTTGCAAAACTAAACGTTGCTCATGCAAAACCAATGGAGTCACATGCAGCAATTTATGTGTCAAAATACAGATAATATTGTTGATGAAGCTGTGGTTGAAGAAAAGCCTGAGCAATTAGAAATTAGTCCTGATATTTATGATATTGAAGAATTCGAAGAAGATAATAATTATGAAGAAAATGTTTGTACTTCAGAGAATATCTCAGATGTATATGATTTTAGCGATGCTGGATAGACAACTAAAAACTCTTTCAAATAAGCTATCACGCGCATTTAAAAATTTTAAAGGGGGTAGCTGTTACTCCAATGGGGTTGAAGGAAGAGGTATGACATTATGCTCAAAAAATGTCATTTTAGAATTAAATATTGACGTGTTCTACGATTTTACTCATAAATTGTTAATTACGTAGATAATGAATTTATCCGTTACTTATGGACGTCACAAGAAGTTTTCTGTAAAAGCTCCATTACAGTTATAATGACAAAACTGAATCCCAATTTTAGATAAAAGACATTTAGTGGATAAAAGGCATTTCGTGTTTTATGTTTAATAAATAAATAAGGGTATTTTAAAACACTCACTTTAAAACAAAAGTGTAACTAATATCAATATCAACGTATAAATTCCAGAATAGTTAGTCACCCTTTCGCCCACACCACTTCAGTCAGTTCAGTGGAAACGTTTAAACTAATCAGGATCGCTTTGTAACATGTCAGTTATTGTTTCCAATAAACACTTTGACGAGAAGCACACTTATGACGTTATATCATACGTTTGCTATTTAACAATGAATTCATAATTAAATTATCCAACCATATTCATTTTTTTTTAAATATCAATTGCAGTTGTCATCTTTACCATGGCTCAAAATCTGTCACAATCACATGGACTAATAGCGAGCTATCCCAAATATATGAGCTTTATTCACCTGATACCCTGTTGGTGATTTCTTGATATAATTTATTTATGTATTCGTGTACATAAGTAGAATTAATTTAGCGTTACTCTAATCCAGGTTCCGAGCCTATAAAATATAAATTGTTATCTCGATGTACGTGGGCGAGGTGATCTAGCTAATTCCTTCCTTGTTATGTTATACTGCTATATGTGGGAGGGTTTTATCCTAAAAGATTACTTTGAATCCTCGTTGGATTTCGACTGTGCTCTTCTTTTGTAGGACAAATAAATTTAGGTCTGCAATATGCTATCTTTAGGTGGAATGATGGTCACAAAATTACAAGACATAATTATTATTTACTTGGTACATTATATTTTATATAATTTTTTCCTGTCATTGTTTCCACTTTACTGACCACTCTATTTTATTTACTTTTATCATCAAAAAGTCACATGTAAACTTTTTCCTCAGCTTTTAATGGAAATTAAAAGTGAATTGGCCTTTACATCTAGAATGAGATTTAGCCATTACCAATGGCATTATTTCTCCACTGCTGTTTTAAACATGTTATGATCCTTCCTATAGTCCAATGCTCATCAGGACATACAGGGTGGTTACTTTTTATATTGAACAGTATTGCTACATAGCAAAATATAAAAAGTAACCACCCTGTACTTATACTAGCCACTCTATAGTACCTAGTTATAGTAATTCCTATAATTTTAATACACGACTTAACGAACCATTGCCCTATAATTTTAAAAATTGAAAACAATACATGTAAAAACAAGTGTTGACACAGCTTATGAGAATTTTCTGCATATATTAAATAGTAACATTAAAATATCATCAAAAAATGTAGCAATAAAATCAAACGAGCGAAAAGTTAAAACATGAATTACCAACGGCCTCATTACATCAATAAAGAATAGGGGCAAAATGAAACAAGTACTTGACAAGGATAAATATAATATAGAACTTCGAGAAAAATATAAAGACTTTAGAAATAATACTAACAATTTGATAAAAAAGCAATAAAAATTAGTGATAAAATTACGGAAAACAAAAATAATATAAAAAAGGTCTGGAATATAGTAAATGAATATTCAAACGAACATAAATATAACAATAAAATAGTAATTAAACAAGATGAAAAAACCATTACTGATGACGGTGAGGTAAGCGAAACCTTTAATAATTTTTTTGTAAACGTAGGGAAATCTATGGCACAGTAAATTAAAGTTACCAGACATTTTGTCTGGCCGATTGCAGACAGTGTGTAAAAATTGGTGAAATAGAATGTAATTTTAAATATATACCATTTGAAATTCCACAAGGTACGGTCCTTGGACCCATCCTATTTAATATATACGTTAACGAATTGCTTCACTTAAATGTCGATGCGAACTTAGTTGCTTATGCCGATGACACTGTTCTCTTAATCGAGGATATCTCTTGGGAAGCGGTATTTTCCAAAGCAGTGATAGAATTTTCAAAAATACAACAATGGCCTTTAGAAAATTTATTAACAGTAAATATTAATAAAACTAAATTGATGTGTTTTGGTATATATAACAATTGTATTCCACACAATGACATGTACACTCTAAGCCTCCATACATATGCCTGTTTATCCAAAAACATACTCGACTGTAAATGTACAGAAGTACTCTATTACACAAAGAAAATTAAATATTTGGGAATAATTATTGATCAAAATTTAAAATGGACTGAGCATATTGAATCCCTTTACAATAAAATAAAGAAACTTGTGTGGAAATTCTATCATCTACTATTACTTATACTATTCCCAAGACACTGTATCATGCCCTGGCGGAATCTATATTAAGATATGGCATCTCGATAGAGGGTAGAGCATATCCTACAAACTTGAAACCTAGGAAAATATCATAAAAATATCTTATTAAAGTTATATTGCATAGAAGTCGTCGATACTCAACCGAGTCGCTTTTTCAACATTTTAATGTTCTGAATGTTGACCTGCTTTATGCAAAATCTGTACTTATATTCGTTTTTAAATATAAACCTCTACTAAATACAATAATTGTTGAACACGACCACATTACAAGGCACAAAATAAATATAAATATTAATATTCTTCAATATACTCATTCAACAACACATAGATTTGTTGCTTTTTAGGGCCTGAAATTTTATAACCTCTTACTAATAAGTTTTAAGAAAATAAATAACATAAAACTCTTTTCAAAAAAAATCACAAAATATATAACTGAAAATGCTCCCAATTTTTTAATATTTTATCAAGTTGAAATCACAACTCTCTTCAATATGTATAGTTTAGTTTTTAGTAGGTTAATAATATTTTTAATTTGTTTATTAAAACGTCTCAACACTTACATAAAAAATTGTAAAAAAACTAAACACAATCTGCATGTAGTTTTACAGGTTTAGACTTAGGAGTACATAAAAACATTATTATTATTATTATTATTACTACAAAAAATAAGAGCTGAAGCTCGAAAGCTTGTTAAACTCATATGGAAATTAACTAATATCCTATAAACTAAAATGAATAAATATATAGATAAATTATAGACAAATATTATTGTCTGTTTGAAATACTGAAACTTACGGACACAGATACAAATCTTATTAACATTAATGTTATCAGGCACAGTATTTAAAAAATGGTCATGCCTACCTTTAAACGAATTTAGAGACGGAGCAGTGACAACACTATCCAGCAACGCGTTCCACTTTTCAAATATTCTATCAGACAAAAAACTTTGCCTACTACGCATGTGAAAATTCCACTTTTTTAACTTGAAGACATGGCCACGTAGGCGGGGATCCACATTTAAGTATAAAAATATCCTCTACACAGTACGTTTCTCTATGGAATAACCTGTATGTAGTAATCAGATCACCACGCATCTGTCTTGTTTGCAGTGGTTGAAGTTTGAGATGGTTGAGAAGAGTTTCGTAAGGAAGATTTTGTAAACCTCCGGGGAGCTTAGTTGCACGTCTTTGGATACCTTCCAGCCTATTGATGTCTTGCCTTAAAACAGGAGGCCATACGGCTACAGCAAACTCGAGATGTGGACGAATATACGAGTTGTGAATTTTAAGAAATGAGACGGTTGTAAGATCTTGGAACGACCTTCTCACCATATAAATTAACTGATTGCGTTTCTTGACTACTTTGGTAACATGAACACTCCAGGACAATGAGTCTGTCACTACAACGCCAAGGTCATTTTGCTCTGATACGGTTATAAGTTCATTTCCGTTAACGTTGTAGTTCAATTTTGGATTATGTTTAGACATATGCAGTACACAGCACTTTGCATCGTTCAGAGGAATCAGTCAATTAGAACACCAAAGCACGATAAGGTCAAGGTCGTGTTGAATATCGGGTGGCGATGAAGAAAACAGCTTGAGATCATCAGCGTAGGAAAGAGTAGATGATGTGCAATTCTGCGTCAGGTCTGACACATACATCAAGAACAGGATCGGGTCTAGTACCGAGCCTTGAGGTACGCCACTTAAAACTTTACGTTTGTCAGAAGAACAGTTTCCTACACGCACAGAGAACTCACGATTACTTAAGGATGACTCAATCCATGTTAAAAGTTTGTGTGTAATCGTTATTAAAATATTAATGTATAACATTTTTAATAAAATTTACTTACTTATTCTGTACTGATATTAAAGATATATGTTTATACCTCGGTTTTTACTTTGAGTTTTTTTGTAAAAAAAATTTACTAGTGTTTTCAGGTAAAATATTTTATTTCTACAATTTGTTTGAAGTTACCAGAAAAATGATAACTTGCTGCAATTGTTACATATTGTGTACAGAAGTACAGACAAATATTTAAGTGCACATTTTTTAGTTTATATAGAAAAACTAACGGTGCAGTTAACACTGAATTCAAATCTTTGTCTTCCAAATTCCATCAAGATAGCAGGGTCAAGTTTAAATATTTTCACCATTTTTTACTTAAGGAGGGATCCATTTAAGAAGAATGTTGTTATACTGTAGCATAGTTTCATTAGCTGAAAAAATAAATATCTTTTTTATCTCTACGAATTTAGTTTAGTTTCGCGTTTTATAAGCGAATAATTCACAGAATGCAAATTTTCTTTGATTTATTACATATTTAAATTATCCAAGTATGTTCTAGAAATTAAATATGTAGGCTCTTCCCTAAAATAAATTCAGTTTTTATTTCAATTAGAGTAGGCTATGATATGTTTTCTTGAGTTCTTCATTTTGTAAAAAATATTGAAATGTCGGGTTCAAATAATTGTTATTGTCATTTTCTTTGATGAATTGCCAAATTGATTACCTAATATTTAAGCAAATACAACAAAAATTAAGACTTTTTATCGCTAATTCGTTGCAACAAAATGTTACTATAGTTTCGACTCTGGGCGTGTCCTATTCAAATGTTTCACAATAGGTCTATTCATAAAATTTAATTTTTAATTGGAACTGACAGATTTATGGGTGTTATAAACCCCTACAAATTTTTTAAAAAAGTAGTCATTTACTTTCGGCGTTATTTGTACTAGAAATGACCTTAACGCGTCGAGGCCACAAACGCTCCCTTGGCGCGAGGCTAGGCGGGTGACGTCACATGCCTGCTATGCGATATGCGCTGCGATACTCTAGATATAGCTATAGTGATGTATGTAGTTAATTTTGTGACTGTCATTAGCTAGGACTGGCCGGATATTTGTCATAGTCGTATTTATCTGTGCTTTGAAATAAATTTGGATATCATAATCACGCCTACGTTCGGCAAATTATGTGAATCTTCTTTATGGAAACCCTCCTACATATTTGACAACAATAGACGAACTCTATTTGACGTTCAAAATAGTAAAGGCACTGTTACTGCCATGAATTCAAATTCTATATATGATGCCTGCCAAGCCAGCAAGCATGTGACGTCATACGCGTTTATCTGACAAATAAAGCAAGCAATTTGTACGGCCGCTGTTGTTGTTTTGATTGACCTATTTCAACCACAGTTTTAATATTGTAATTATTAGGTAAAAATCTTTATTTTGCACTACTTTTAATATTATATTAATTTTTTGTGGAGAGACGTATTCACGTGGAACGTGAACGTAAGGAGAAATTGCTAGAGTACCTACTTAAATTACTTTGCCTATAAATATTAACACAAAAAGGATTTTTCCCAAAAGCGGATTAGGGTAATTTGACAAATAACTCAACTGTTCAATCGTGTCAATTTGAGTATTATAAACTTGTGAAAACATTGCAAAACAAATTATAGTTTAAAAAAAACTAAAAAAAAAAATACGTTTTAGTAGCAAACCGAACTAAAAAGTAAAAAATAATGTTTAAATATTAAGATTCATTTTATTGTAAAAAGCGTGGGGTTTATAATAATTGATATCAAGCACCCCACGCTTTTTACAATAAAATGAGTCTTAATATTTAAACATTATTTTTTACTTTTTAGTTCGGTTTGCTATTAAAACGTGTTTTTTTAGTTAATTAAACTATAATTTTTTAAAACTTATTAAAAATCATTTAATTAACACCCGTTTTTTAATTTTATTTTGAGTTAGTTAGAATATATATTAATAACAGCGGCTCCTCCGGCAAAATCTCGAGAATTTTATTTTATCCTGATGATCCTAGTGAGGACATTAGGATAAAGTTGTCAAATTATTGTATTGTCGTCGGGCCTTGATATGTGTGCAAAATTTGGGTTTAATCTGACATAGAGGTGAAGCTACTAAAAGCATGTTAAAAATGGATCTCAACTTATAGCTGGTATTTACAAAAATAAAAAAATGGATATGTCATTAAATCAATTAAGATTTGAGCATTACCAACTGGCAACTAACAAATTTACTTTTAAATTGAAAAAACTTTCCCCAACGGAGGGAGCAGCTGCACAACACTCCTATGAAACTTGTTACCAATTGCAAACTTGGCTTGGTTATTTGGGCAATGAGCTCGATAACAAAAAAGTTAAGCAATAGGGGCTGGAACGAACATCTATGTAGACTTGCGCCCAAATTTACCCCAGACAGGTCAGACTTAATTCCCGAAAAATTACTAAAAAGTATTAGCTGCAGCTGTGAAATTGGTTGTAATAAACAAAGATGTGGCTGCCGAAAACAAGGCTTAAAATGTGCCAATTTATGCAGTAATTGTCATGAAAACTGCTCAAGTAGAGATGAAGAAATATTTGAAGACGTCGATAATCTCGAAGATCCTTCAGAATTTAAAAGTATTATTGATGAAGAAGTAGAACAACAACCACAATGTAAAAGATATAACATTTATTAGAATTTTATAATTTTTCATTTTTTTATTTTTATAAAAAAAAAATGTCAAAATAATATTTACAGAATGCTTAAATTAAAAAAATCACCAATAAAGCTTTCTGTGGAAGATATGGGTTTTTCTTCGAACAATGTAAATATCTCGGAAACTACTTATTTCCCAGATTCCAAAGAAATCATACTTATTCAATGCAGAAAAAGCGTATAGTTTCAAATAATTTCATGTAAATTTAATTATTTTACGAGAGAAAAAATAAAAAATCGGAAATCGGTTTTCCGCCGTTTTCTCAGAAAATTTGAAGTTATATTGAAAAATGACTGACTTTAAAGCTTCAGATTTTTTTAATTATCTACAACTTCTGTGAAGAATATTTTCCGCTTGGAGGTCACGTTTCTCCACTTAAATAAAATGCTCTGGCTGGTCCTTGCCTATTAATATATATATTTTTCAGAAAGTTATTGGAGCCAGCCTACTAGGATAATTCCGTTATTGATATTCAGAGGATTTTCTAGTTTTTGCCAAACCACATACGGCTCTATATTATACTACTCTATTTCCAACTCCTTACGCTCCTAACCTGTAAAGCATCCCCTTTAAGTTACGCTATCCTGATGAGGAGCAATAACTCCGAAACATGCAGGTATCCGAAGCTTCACTGTTGTTTCATTTTGGGGTATATGCAACTATCCCTGTTTTTATTTCTATTGGACCCCAATTATTCTTTCATATTTTTGAATCTCAACATAACCTCGTTAGTAAAACAGATATTTAGTGTTATTTTTACTAACAAAATTCAGGTTTTCCACAGCCTACTCTATCGAAAACTAAATGCGTTTTTATTTTTTATTCCTCTCTGTATTGCTCCTATTCTATTACATTGTAATTGTAAAACTCGTGAAAAATACAAATTCTATGAACCAAAAAATAATGACTATGATATTTACCCTTTTAAATGTATCTATCGACATATCACCAATTGCCGCAGCATTGCAAGTCAAGGGCTTCTGCGACCTAGTCATCATCAGTAACAAATGTTTCTTAACTTGCGGACCATAGTTTATCCAATCTGTTTCATAATAGATCACATCAGATACTGCAGTGCTCTAGAACGACACAGCAAAATTACATAATTATCCTTTTTTTGCTCGCTCCAAATTTATAAAGGCAACTCTTTTTAAAACAATAAAGAATATTTTGAATCTCACCTGAACTTGAATTTCGTTTGCATACCAGAAGAACATGAATATTTGCGTGATAAGCATAAACAATATTCCAATTGTCCTTAAAGTGCCCATCATACTAGTTTCCTTAAAATAATTTTAACTAATAATACTAAGATTTAGCTAAGGACGAGAATTGTTAATTGTAAATCCGTGAATCATGATCTCAATATACCTACACACAAAATACAGTCAATTATTGTAAAAACCGCTGCCCAAGGAATCACTACTTCCACACCTAGATTTTGTATCCAAGTCTTATACACACTAAATCCCAATGTAATATTTTTACTTCCTTTAATAATAGAGTGGATGTGGCAATAGGACTGGTAAAGGGGGTGGCTAAAGCCAAAAATATTTTAGAGTGATTCTCGTATACATATTAAATTCCAATTTAATTTTTTACTTCTTTTAATAATAGGGTGAAGGTGGCAATAGGGGTGGTGAAGGGCGTAGCTAATGCCTGGAGACGTTTCGTTCTTATATATACACTAAATCACATTTACATTTTTTCTACTCCCTTTCATAATAGTGCGGGGGTGGTACTGGGGGTGATATTGGGGAGTGGCTGATGCTAAAAGAAATTTTGAGATCTTGACTTTTCGTGCATGCCCTAAATTGCAATTTTATAGACTCGTACCTGCTTGCTTTGCGTATTTACCCTTATTTACCCCATTTATTCCCGAACCCTTCAACAGAATTAGATCAAAATATAATCTGGTTCCAGATCTCATTATAATACATAATTGTACCAAATTTCAAGTCAAACAAAGAGAATCCGATCATTTAATACAACGTCTCCAGGATTCATTCATTTCATTTTTTCACTCCTACCTGTCAAACAGGAAGCAATATGTTGCTTATCGTGGGCTTTGGTCTGTCGAATACGGTGCAACATCTGGTATTCCGCAGGGATCAATTCTTGGACACCTGTTATTCAACATCTTCGTAAATGATATCGTGAATTGTATTCAAGTGTCCTGTTTGCTGTACGCTGACGATCTTAAAATATTTAATACAGTCTCATCTCTGGAGGATTGCGTCACACTGCAGGATAGTCTAGCACACTTATGCAACTGGTGTACTCGAAATAAATTATATCTAAACGTGTCAAAATGTAATGTTATGCCCTACACAACTAGTGCAAGGTCGGTTACTTTCGACTATAATGTAGATGGCGCAGTGCTTCAGAGACCCGATACCCTTGTAGACCTTGGCGTAATCTTCGATAAAGAGCTCACAATTGTTCCGCATGTAAACAATGTTGTAGCCAAATCTTTTAAAGCTCTGGGCTTTATAATCAGAATGAGCAGAGATTTCTCAAACATTTGTACACTAAGGATCCTCTATTTTGCTTTTGTCCGGTCTAAACTAGAATATGCATCTCTCGTCTGGAATCCCCATTACAATATTCACATTGACGCCTTGGAGAGTGTGCAGAGACGATTTGTAAAATTGCTCTGGTTTAAATCGGATGGAGTATACCCGGAGGTTGGCTTCCTGCAGCAAGAACTCCTAGCTAGATTTTCTATAAATTCTTTGGTCACCAGACGCGAATATTTTTCTCTCGTATTTTTATACAATATTGTTCACAGCAATATGCACTGTCAAGACATTTTAAGTCAATTAAATTTCCGCGTTCCGAATTTGAATTCCAGAAGTTCACAAACTTTTTACCTCGGCATCTCACATTCTAATGTTTTAAAATTCTCTCCTCTCCATGCTATGTGTAATAATTACAACAAACACTGTGGACTGTTTGACATTTTTCACAGTTCAATTAATAATATTAAAAAACTCTTTAACCCTACTTGAACCTTTGTTTTTCCTTGGTTGGTAATTTCATTTTGTACTTTTTTGTATTTTGTATTGTGTATTTTTTTGTATTTTTTCTCTATATGTATTTTTTTGTTTGTTTTGTACCTGTACCATACTGCTATGTAATGCTAAATTTGTGTATTTGTCCTGCTCTCTAAATGGGTTTACCTGTTGAGCAGTGTATGTAAATAAATAAATATAGGCTTCACGATACCTCTCACTGTAAATTGTATCCTTGCAAGTCAAAATTTTGCAGCAATACAAATTCTTATGAAATATTTACAAACATGCAACATCATAATTTAGGAATTTTAAAGTTTAGAAAATTTACTAGTTTGCAATATGTCATCAATGACCCTTGCCTGTAAGCCCTTGTAGTTTCCCCGTCTTTCCTTCATCCTTGTAACCACGGCCTACTAACTCGTAATATTGTTATTAAAGTCGCCATGAACGGCCCCTTGGCGTGAAAAGTGTGACCATTGTAAATTTCCCTTAACTTGTGTGCATAGTTGGGTTTTTTTTCTCTCTAATATTTTTAAATAACGCTAACCTGTGCAGCTGGATAATGAGACATACCCAAGGCCAATTCAAATTCGGAAAAAAAAATTTCATGACAATATCATAAACGGTTCCAGAGTAAACGTGCGTATAAAAAAGTTACAGACAGATCGACAGACAGGCAGAATTTTTTTTCGCTCAAATTTAAAATCTCGACGTTTCATGACATTTTAAGCCTATTTCAACGAAAAAAAAATATATTTTTTTTTTTGGCGTTACTATACTTCCACTGGATGTGGAAGTAATTGTATGCGTTCATCGTCAGTATGCTTGAGATCTAGTTATCTTATTAAGTCAGTTACTAGGGTAAATATGGTATGAAAAATTGCAAACGTTTTTAAATTTTGAGACAACATTGGGGAGGTAAAAAAGTAACAAATCCGGTTTTTGCACCCTTTCCGGTCCCCCGGAGCATTGTTAAATTAACAAAAAAAACGTAAATTTGCGATTATTTTTTTATAAAAAATCCGAAATTTATGCAAACCTTGAAGAACATTTCAATTATTAGACTCTTCTATCAAGTTTGCATCCTGCTACAATGACGGGAACATTGCAAATAGTTGTTTATTTACTTTACTTTGATATATTTTCTCGATTAAAAATTGCAAAAGTTATGCAAACGATTGGTTATACAGCAGACTAGTTCACATAACCCGCTTGTAGTTTTACATAACTTTTTTACCCCAGGAGATTTTTTCACAATTTTTTATCTGACACGGACACGATTTTGAGAGTTTAAACAATAGATGGGGACTAAACAATTACGAAAGTCTTAAAATCGGATTACGAATGTTTGTGACATTAATAACTTACATAATCTGAAATTGCAACCTCGTAAATGTTCCGGAACTTAATGAAATTACCAATAAAGTTATGAATTACTAAAAAAATTGGAAAAAAGTGCAAATGTCATATGACATTCCAATAATGTATTGAAGTACAGTCGTGGGCAAAAAAAACTAGGACAGTTGTGTACATCTAACTTTAATTTTTGTAACATCGTTAGTTGTCATAATTTATTACAAGTATGCAAAAAACTAATATGCCTCATATGAGCGATTTAGTTAAATCTGGAGTTATTACTAAAGCAGAAGATGGATGGTCAATGAGACAAATTGCACTGCGTTATAATATTAACAAAAATGCGGTGTGTAACATTTTAAGAAAATGGAGAATAAACGGTACGATTAGTAGAAATCCTGGATCAGGGCGACGAAGCATATCAACTCAACAAAAAAAGATTTGCAATTGGTAAATGCTTTAGTAGAAAATCCATTTTACTCAGTTATTCAGGCTGCTGAAGAAACGAATTTTCCTGGATCAAGTAGTACTGGTCGCCGGCGAGTAAGAGAATCAGAGCTACGCTGTTATGCAACAGCACAGAAATACTTACTTAAAGCTGAACATAAAGAAGCTCGAATAGGATTTGCGCTTGAATTTTTAACGCATGATGTAAATTTTTGGAACAATGTAATCTTTACAGATGAAAAAACTTTCCAGTCAACACACAGTGGTCGTATTCGTGTTTACCGGCCCTGCGAATACTCGATTCGATGAGAAATATATATCTAACAATGATAAAAGTGGTAGATTTTCCGTCAATATGTGGGCTTGGATATCGGCACGCGGTCCTAGTGTTTTGTGGCATATTGAGGAACAATTTAATAGTGAAACGTATATTAGGATTTTAGACAATATTATACTCCCTTCTGTGTCACAATTATTTCCTAACAATGAGTTCATATTTCAACAAGACTATTGTTCCGATCATACTGCTCATACCGTAAGTAACTGGTTTCAAGATAACAACATCAGTTTTCTTAACTGGCCCAGTCATAGTCCAGATCTTAACCCTATGGAAGAAGTATGGGGACTACTCGTAAGAAGCATCCAAAAACGAAATGTGAGACCACGGAATGCCGAAGAATTACTGGAAACAGTAAATAATGCATGGGAAAATATTATTACTAATGATTATTGTATAAGGTTATTTAATTATATGCCAAACAGACTTATAGCAGTTTTAAATAGAAATATTGCAATAACGAAATATTAATAGTTAGTTTCTTGTTAAGTAGGATATCCTTTGTCTTTGATCCAGGATTTCTACTAATCTTACCGTTTATTCTCCACTTTCTTAAAATGTTACACACCAAATTTTTGTTAATTTTATAACGCAGGTCAATTTCTCTCATTAACGATCCATCATTCAATATACCAATAACTACAGCATTAAAATAAAAAATAAATTAAAAGTGATATCTGTTTTATTTCGGCTACTCATTACATATTCAAACAGAGACAGATTTACATTAGAAAAAAAGTTGTCCTATTTTTTTTACTCACGACAGTACTAATCTGAATTTTCAGCCTCGCACAACATCGGGAATATATTTTATCTGTTTTCGCTATCCTTACGAGATAGTTTGCAGTTTATTTAAAACTTCATTCGTATAAAAAGAATCCGGTAAAAATTGCAAACTTATTACTTTTTTATCTACGTCGTTATATAGCTTCATATCTATTTGCAACCCATTTATTAATACGGAACATGATTTAAATAAACAAAATATCCCTCAATCACAACCTTGGCTTGGCTATTTTTCCTTTGCTTACCATTCATTAAAATTTATATTTGCTGGAAATTCTATACTTTACTATTTTAAATAAGGGTGATTATACAATATATTATGTCAATTGCGAACTGTTTACGAGAATATATCTAGACTGCAAGAGAGATTCCTCACCAACAATATTTGATTATGGGCAATTTAAGGAAGCTCCTACCAGGTTTGAATGTCAAAGAATAAACTTAGCTCAAAATTATGTTTAAATACCATCGGCACGTTCTTTAACGTACAACCTTAAACTATCCCTCTTCTTTTTGAGAAAGACGTAATCGTCCCGTAGGACCATGCGGATACTTACGGTAATTAGTTTAATTATAAATGCTGCTAATTCCAATGAGTTACTAAAAAAACTGATCAATACAATTTCCTTACATGCGTTGTCTACCAAATGCATCAAGCTAAAATGTTTTATACATCAATATTCAATTTCATTCGACAATCACTTAAAAGTTAGGACATAACATTAGTGCAGTGTTTAGGAGTGACTCGACTTGAATAATTTATTTTTGCTTGAATTGGTGTCATTGGAGATTTAAGTGCCCTACTGAACTCGTCCTGAATATATTTTAAGATTTGAACATTACACTCGAAAACACTACTTAACGCGAGTTTAGTTGCAAAATAAGGAAAACGAGTCCGGTCCTGATTTGCGCCAAATAAAACATCCCGTATCTCGAAAACCATTCACTTTCAAGAACTCGGCAAAGTGTGCTCTATTTCCAATTTTACTATATTTAGTTTTAGAAGACTCTGTATAACAAGTTATGCCCTGTCATAAATTTTGAGATTTATTCAGTAGGAATTTTAATATACTGCTACAATCTTTAATGATACTGTCAACAGGATTGGCGTTGAGTTGATGTAGATTTCGCCCTTATGGTGGACGTCGTTAGGAACTCGGTGCGAATTTCCTAGAGAGGTATTTGGGCGTCAGTACCGACTCCTTTGGTTTGTAGGAACACCTGTGTCCCACTAGGTTGTATCTCAGAGCGTTTTCCCTTTGATTCGGGTTCGTGAGAAACCAGGGATTTGTTTTGTGTAGATAGAGTTTGTTTGTGCCCAGCTTCGGCGTAGTCACTTAGATTTTAGATATTGTTTTTAAATTTTGGACAGAGAAAGAGTCCCTAATGATGCCTACTTTATATTCAGGGAAGTTAGCTCTGTTAGAAAAGGTGTCCCTAGATGTAGGCGAGTGCCAATGGAAATTTTTTTTTGTAGCTAGGGACAGAAGTTGATACATTGAACGAGCGCGGTAGACTGTTCGAACTTCACCTTTTGTTAAATGCGCGATGGCAAAATTATATAGAGCTTTTTTACTTGGTACAGCCAAGGAAGCAGCTACAGTGGCACGGTTAAAGAGATAACGTTCGCGGCGCACGTAACGAATTGGGCTTGCTCGAGTCTATGTAGTGTATGGCGATGCCTGGAGCTTTCCATCGAAATCCGATACTTGCCCTGAGTTGTTTTGTCGGTAAACTGCTTTACTTGTTGGATATCGGCGTAATTGGATGTAGAGTTTTATTTCGTGTTTCTTGGATGTTTTGTGTGTTGGATGATATTAGTATAAGGATTAGTTGACTTGCTCGAGCTCATCGTGTTCGGCTTTTTATATGGTTTCCTCGGGGGCTCGGCGCTCGTACTAAGGTCTGGAAATGTCCCCACCCATTCCGTGTGGGATGTTGAAATTGAGAGAAAAATGACTAATAAAATCTGTAGTAGTGGAACATAACATTGTGGCTGGGGCTGTGGAAAGTGGTTGTGATGCGAATAGTGAGGGGCCGTAATTTTTAGGGCTGTAGTTTGTAAATTTTGAGCTGTAATTCGGTCCATTTGAATGTTTGAATGGTTTTATTGATGAATTCGGAATATTTATGAATTTATTGATGATTCGTGAACTTTTCTAGATTCGAAATAAATGATGTTTGTTGACAATACCTGATTCAAGCACAAATTAAATTATTCAAATAAAAAATCAGAGAGTACTTTTAGGCATTGCATTGATTTAGATTTGACACAAATTTTACGAAAGTCACTTCAAATTTTTGTGTTAGGCTCAAACATAAAAATTGGGAAGCTGAACAAGACTGGCAGCTAAGATCTATTATTATTGCTAACAATTTAGAATATAGAGTTAGATCGAATAAAAGTCGTACTACTTTACATCTGGCAAATAGATGAGGATTAATTTTTAACTGCCACATGATCATCTACTATGGATAAAAACAAATCTATGAATTGTTACTGCTATCAATTTTGTATAGAATCTTATCAAGGCATTTTATTATATTTATTTATTGGCAATAAATAAATATATTTTTCATAAAAGTGTCAAATACTTATGAGAAAGAACAGGTTTGAGGCGACAGTTGCTATTTTCAAGATTAATTTAAATTTAGTTGGTTCTCGAGCCTAGAAGGCTGCACAGATGCTCTTTGTCGCCCATTAGTTTTCTTACGAAAAGTCGTAAAACAGAGACGAGACTTGAATAGAATTCATAAATCATTACGTCTTGTGGCCACTTTTATTTTAAGTTTGACGTTTAAATATATCCAAACCAACGATAAAAGCATGCCACATTAAGAAAAATATGTGTCCATCATAATTAAATGTCACGGGCTAGAAAGAACATTAGTAACTGTAATTGAGTTACTGAACGTGGAGACTAAAATATTAAGTAATTTCGTTAATTTCGTTGAAAAAGTCGATATTAATTGTAGGTGTTATTGCTATTGAGCTTGCTATAGCTAGTTCATTATCCAGTAAGCCATATATAGATAGATAGGCTTTATTTGACTGCATTCACATTTTGTACAATATTTGTAGCAAGCCAACAGAGTGCATGGATTTGGCTAGTTACCAGTCGGCAATTAAGAGTAACAATCAAAGTAAAATATAATGCAACATTAAGAATATCGCAAGAATTATATGTATATGGCAGGTAAACAAATAATGGTAACAAACATACAAGTAGGGAATAAAACAAAACAAATGAGGAAGATGAAATAAAATGATAAATATTCTGCAAGTAAATGTATACAACATTCATGCCAATAGAATCACTGTATGTAAGGAGTTGGTAAATACTCAACAACATAATAAAAGCAGTGTTTTAGGATATTTTTTTATTTAAAGCCAACTAAATTTAACTGCTTGATTTGTGTAGGCAAATGATTGTAAAGATTTAGGTTGAGGGAGTTTTTTTCACTAACTGCTAGCCAGCAGAACGAATATTGCATTAGTGGTAATCAGAGTGCGTAGAGAAATTATTATAGATGCTCTTATCAATTTGGATCAAGCTGTAATATATATAGAGTGAGCGAAGAGGCATATTGCCTTCTTCAATAAATATAGGTTGACAGTGTTCTCTAAAGTTGACATTTAGAAGAATTCGTACAATTTTCTTTTGTTGCCGAAAAGCTTTTATCGCATGTGAGGAATTTCCTCACAAGACAACTGCATAACAGAGTTTTGAGTGGAAAAAAGAAAAATAAGTATTTTTCAGTACGTTAAAATCAATAAAAGCTTCTAGTTTTCTAAAAAGAAAAGTAGTACTAGAGCTTCAAATTAAGTTGTTCTATATGATGTGACCAGTTAAGGTTATCATCTAGATAAATTACTAGGAGTTTCACATGGGCACCCATAGTTAGATGCCTATTTAGAGATATGCTGAGCTTTTGCGTTTTCTTATTGTTGAAATTTAATTTATTTTATGTAAGCCAATTTTGAGCTAGATTTTCGTGAGATGAAGAGAGATCTAACAAGTTGTTAATGTTTTTATCAGAACACAGAAGCGTAGTATCATCTGCAAATAGAATAGTCTTGGTAGGGTCCATACATTGAGAAAAGTCATTGACATATAGTATGAAAAATAGGGGCCCCAAAATAGATCCTTGAGATACCCAGTGCATGACATTTAGAAAATCAGAATTTTTATTATTTATGGACAGACAATGTTTGCGATTTGCTAAATACGACTCAAAAAGGATAAGAGGTAAACTTCTAATATCACATAACCGTAACTTTTTTATTAGTATGTCGTGAGGGACACAGTTAAAGGCCTTGGAGAGATCACACAGTGAGATAACTGTATGAAGACCTGCCATCAGCTATATGACTCACGACCCTAAAAATATCTTGGGATGTCGAAACTGATCAGGGCTGATGAGTGAATGTTAATCTCTGTACTAGAATATTTTCAAATATCTTTTAAAAAATGGAAAGTACACATATAGGGCGATAGTATCAAGGGAGGAGTTATCTCCTTTTTTGTAGACTTGTAAGACGCGAGAGCATTTGAGTACATCCAGATAAACTCTTTGTGCGATACAGGCATTAAAAAGCGCCATTAATGATAGGACGTACAGTCTCCTGCCGGCAGTACGAAAATAACTCATTTGAGTACACTAGAAATCGTTAAATATTAGGATTATGGGACCTGCCCGCAGGACGAATTTTTACATTTTCTAGAAGCCAATGAAATGCTCTGAAAGCGCATCTTTGTCCGAAGGTGCTATGTTTATTAGTTCCAAAGTTATGCCAGCTTGAACTTATCAGTCATTTATACTCAAATGATGAAGCCAGGAGCGCGTATTTCCACGCCGGCAACGGTTTTTGATTCGAAAAATAATCATTGTGGACAGGGCCGGATCAAGGTAAATTTTTCTTGCAGGCAAAAATATTTTTCCCCCTCTTTACGGCAAAATTTACAAAATATGTTGCTTTTTCGATTTTGTCGCTCTTTCATTTTTTCGCTACCCCAATTATTTAACTCTTTTAATTTCTTCCCTCTCCCGAATTTTTTTGCTGTTTTTATTTTTCCCATTAAAAATTTATTCGCTCTTTTAATTTTTTCATCCTTTCAATTTTGGCGCCTCTCCAAATTTGGCGCCCTAGGTGACCGCCTGCTTCGCATGCGCCTTAATCTGGCGCTGTTCGTGGAGTATCACAATTTGGTAAAGAATGGAATACCGCCAGGTGTTTCGGAGTGATAACAGAAATTTTCAAATCAAAAATCTGGCAAGTGTTGAGTGGGACATCGATGGAAGCACCACGAAGATTAGTTGTAGTTATCTTCAAATTGAAGATAAGTAAATGCGTTTCTTGTATACTTGGACCTAAAAAACCAATTTACAAATACTAATGATAATAATAGCAGTACTTGTGGCGCACGTACTGTTATGTGTTCTCCAACAACAGGAAGAAATTGATTTACCTACCATATTCAGCATGGTATCCCAGCATAGACGACTAAAAATATATTTTTTATTGAACATTTGTTTTCATTTTTCCTTCCCGTTTTGGACTTAAAAATAAATTAAAAATAATATTTAATTTATTTAATAAAGATATTAATATTTTTTAATTATATTTTTATTTAAATCATTTACAATATGGTCCAAATTTTATTTGGTTGGTTACTGTTCTCCACCTTGTCTTATTTCATATCAAAACTGTCCTCAGTGCGCTTGGATCCACTCTATATATACTCGCGTCGAATGTACTTGGAATGTTGCAATGTATCTTTCGCGGCATTTTTTTTGGGCCTTCCTCCATTATGCAGTGGCGTAGGTGTGCACATAACAGTATGAAAGGGGAAATACAAAGTGCGCACGCCTAGCTTTTCATGCAGTCGTACATGTAAAATTATTTTTTAGTAAGACTTTGTAAGAAAAGCAAGTTTTTACAAGTTTTTTTTATATATTTTTTATTTAATATTACTTTATAAGACACGTCATCATATAGTACCTTTTCATGTAGAAAAATAGCGCTCGGAAAAATACGTTCTCTATGGCGATTTTCGCTAATTACACGTATAAGTGTTAAATAAATCTCTGTCATGTATGCGCAAATAAATATTTCGTTCATATAAAATAAATATTGTAGCGATTAGTTTGTAATAAATAAATTTACTTCGGCTCAAAAGCATTTGTTTTATATGAACAAAATATTTATTTGCAGATATATAGCACATATTTATTTGAATTAATACTTCACTTTTATGTCTGTATCTTACACTAAAACCCTTTTTGTGTTTGAGCCTAACCTACATCGCAGAATTTATTCGGATACCTACCTAATTATTTCCTGGTGTTTCTTTATATAATCATTAATGATATTCAACAGTGCTTCATCAGAGTCGATATTGTCGTTTTGTCTCAGTTCAACGGCTTTTTCGTCTGTACCCCTTATCATGTGCTGTAGTATTTTAATTTGTCCCAGCACAAATATCATGAACGTTATAGGGGTAATTTTATTAAAAATGTGTACTGTTACTGCGGTTATGTAAAAAGCTATGTCGGTTACCAGAGTCAACCCAAAACACTTGTTATATAAGTCGAAAGGGTACCAAATTTGAAAATTAATTCCCTTTTTCAAAGAACAAATACCAGTCGTCTGATCAGCGAAAGAATTTCTGATAACCAAAATATACCAAATTATTCCTGTGGAATTAGTGAGAAATATGAAGAAGAATATGACGTTCCTGGTTAATTTGGCATGTTCCAAATAGATGCGACTGGTAGGAAGGTCGGCTTTACTCAAGTTGTTTTTTTCATAATCCAAGATATAATTAAACGCTTTCTTCATTTTGCTCCTTTTCGTCAAGAAGCTACATACATATGAGTTAGTATACTGAATATAATAGCAAGATAGTTCTATAACTCTGTCTTGACAACCTCTGTACATAAAGATGGATATCAAAATCACCTGAGTGAATAAGACCATATAAGACTCAAACAAAAGTGTGTATATTTTGTAAAACGTGTCTGCTGCTTTATTATGAAATCCAATAAACCATTTTCCAACAAATATCATCACGTATCTTTGCATTTTCAGGTATATAATTTTTTCCTTCATGATGCTAAAAATGGAAATGTTACTAGCTATATTCAAATTAGTGTCGAGTAAAGTGAGGTTTGAATCGAGATCTCGTTCAAATTCTTGAAAATTCATAGTCTCCAATCTCTAATTTTTAAATATGGCAAATATTTAAAACTGCTGACGGAATCGACTGAATTTTTTTGCCCACATACGTTTCCTTTAAGGTCAAATGGTATATTTCCATGAAATAAGCGCCTATTTACAGGTAATATACAATTTGAAATAGGAGTTCGCAAATGAAAAAGTTTTATACACACTAAATCCCTATGTAATATTTTACTCCCTTCAATAATAGGGTGGGGGTGGTAGAAGTGGTGGCTAATGTCAAAATTAATTTTAAAGGCCCTTGGTTCTCGTACACACACACTAAATCCCAATTTAATTTTTTACTCCCTTTAATAATAGGGTGGGGGTGGCAATGGGGGTGGTAGAGGGAGTGGCCAATACCAAAAAATTCCAGTCCGTTGGTTCTCGTGTGCACACTAAATCTCAATTTATTTTTTTTTCTCCCTTTAATATTATGGTGGGGGTAGCAGTAGATTGGGTGGCTAATGCCAAAAATTTTTTAGAGACCCTTGGTTCTCGTATACAGACTAAATTCCAAATTAATTTTTTACTCCCTTTAATAAAAGGGTGGAGGTGGCAATGGGGTGTGTTCAGTGTGTTAAAGCGACTGGCTAGCAAACTGAGTTGCCTAGTGAACTGGGTTCGATTCCCGCAAGGCGAAACAATTTTTCATTAAAAAAATTGCCCCAAGAGTGGTTCGGAGTCCACATTAAACTGTAGGGCCTCGTCTCTCTTTACCTAGCACAAGATCCTTGAGATCTTCCAGGGGGTTACTTCGGTAACTTGAGAGGCGGTTAAGAAAACATTTTAAGAAAACATTTAAGAGGGGGTAGCTAACGCCAAAAAATTTGTTCAAATTTGCCAAAAATGTTTCGTTCTTGTATACACACTAAATCACATTTCAATTTTTTTTACTCCCTTTCATAAAAGTGTGGGGGTGGTATTGGGGGTGATAGTAGGGGGGTGGCTAATGCCAAAAAAGTCCTTAACTCTTCGTACATACCCTAAATTGCAATTTTATGGACTCTTATCGCTTGCTTTGCCTATTTACTCTTATTTACCCCCGAACTCTTCAACGGAGGCGAGCATGGGTGCGTCTTTACTATGTACATACTTCGATATGCGATGTAAAGCAACGTTAGGCGTGGTTAGTAGTTGGATTGGTGACCGTTCCAACGAAGACCACGTCCTCGCCTCACCCATCTTCCAGCGGCTTGTATATCAGTGTATGCGCGGAAGCTATACAACCTTAGGCGAGGGTTGTATAGGAGATATACCATCCTTCGGAGGGGATGTAAAGCCGTCGGTCCCTTGTCTATTAAATGTTAGGCAAGTAAAAGATCCCTACTCTTCTTAAGGGAAGAGGTTCGGCAAAATTCTTGGTTGGGGGTAGCTCGTCTACAGGCGTCGGTGTTAGGCCTCAGTAGCGGAAATAGGCCGACGTTAAATAAATGTATAAAAATAAAAAAAAAAAAACTTCAACGGAATGGGGAACATTATCTTTTGTTTGATCCGCCAGAGTGCACCAGCTGTACTCGTTTGTTTCTACGTCAATGTCAATATGAAAAAATATGTCTTTGTATAAACAAAGTTACCAACTAAGTAAAAATTAAACAAAATAGCTGAATTTTAAAATTTACTCTCTTAAATTATTGCATACCAATATTCATTCATCATATTTAGTAAAAATATGCCTCTTATTAAACCAAAATTATGTCCCAAATTGAAAGTCACTCCTCCAGAAATGTCTTGTTAATATTTAAAGTGAAATTTTAAATGATACCAAACAAGACAATGTAGATTATCTAACAGCTTACGAAATATTCAAGTTTTATTTTCTTTTTACCTGGAACCAGTCTCAGAGTTTGAAACTAGTAATCTAATAGATAAGTTAAGAGCATCCAAATGTAAAATTATTATTGCTTAAATAGTGACTTGTTTAAACTTGTCAAAGAAGAACTACTATCGCAGATTACGGTATGTAAAGAAAAAGAAATCTATCCTGGTTACTATAAAAATTCAATGGTTACTCCTATTTTTAAAAAAGGAAGTATAGTTCAAGTAGGAATAAATTGAGACAGAAAAAACGTAACAAAATATTTACGACATAATTATTATCGCCGCAGGCCATGGTACTAAGTTGAAGTAAATAGATCCCAGTAAACAAAAAACGCAACAAAAACTTTATAACATAATTATATCGCCACGAGCCATAGCGCCAAGCCTGACATCAAATAACGATCCGAGAGCCGATGCACATTAAAAACCTATAAAGGTAAGCGAGTTAATTTGCGAACAGCACTAAGAAGGAGTACCGGTATTTTAATGAGGTCGTAAAGTTTTTGTTGGGTTTCTTATGTCTCAGAATTTTCCTACTTGAACTATACCCGCGTCCACGATTTTGTAATTGAAAAGAATTCTCTCGAAATTTCGGTCGAGATCTCGATTGGGTAATATTTGAAACAACACAACATACTAATTCGAACGGTAATAATTTTAAGAATTTACTTACTAAATAACTAATCCTTACCTTAGATTGTTTCAGGTTTGATTAAAGAAATAGAATGAAGTATGTAATATTACATCTCTATATACCTAGCTTTTATAATTGGACAGATATTAGATTATTAATCGTCATTTATTCAAATACCTTAATAGCTATAATTATAGGAAGGACAATTAGCCTTTTATTCACATGTCAAATTTCTCAGCTAATTAAATAATAATCAGTTCTTTAATTTATTTTTTCGAGTACTTTTTTAAATTACTCAATTAATCAGTGGCGGGCTCCCTCTTCATATTTTCATGGTATAAAAATCTTACGCCATTTAAGTCGTCGTATATTTTTCAAGTCGGTCCTTTGTGTGGCTATTCCACAGACCGAAGAGATTTTTAATTACTCAACAAAAATACAAAGAACAAAACACTTTCATTAAATATTAGTTAAGCTTTCGTCTTTAATCAACATCATGAAAATTCAAATTGTTATTATTTTCCGAGAAAATAAGCACTATGTATGTAAGTAAGCGGTACATCTGTTGATGTAAATTAGTTGTATAAGTATAAAATTTGAAGAATTTTATAGATAGATTAAACAATGTAACAAAAAAATATTAATATTCTGGGAATAAATGGTAAACTGGAAATAAATTAATACAATGCCTCTACCCTGGAGTTTTCAACCGATTAAGAGTGCTCCGGATATAAGTCGTCGAGAAGCTTCGATATACTCTCATATAAATCATTATTTTAAAAAACGGCTTTCACTAAAAGAAATTAAAAACATGTTACAATGTGGGATGATGAGAGAAACAAAAGTATATATGAAAAAATGCAATTTTTTTCTTCTATTTTCGATATGCAAAAATAATTTTTATCATGCCACATAGGTATTATTAAAATAAACATTTTCCCTTTTATAGAACTAAAAAAAATTAGTTCTATATGTCCTCAGGAACAAATAGAGATTTAAAGATTAGGTATAATAAATTTGTACAATGTCATATTCTATTTCATCTGTCTCTCTCTTTCCAGGCACACCGTACATTCGGCTGGGTCATTTTATTGACGTGAAGTCATTTGCAATTAAAATTGGAAGCATCGATGACGAATACACTCCGGAGAGCTCTTAATGCATATAATAAAAGTACGATACGATACTACTTATTAGATAAATACGTATAAGTATAATAAATAATGGTCATAAGCGCAGATGAATATCGTGCTTTTTTTAGGAAGCGTCTTTCCGAGTACTTTTGAAAATATATTTAAAAAATAAAAATCCATTGAAAATTTTTAAAGTTATGGCATTTGTTTATAAGCAAAAAAAATTGCCAAATTTTTAAACAATTCCCTAGGATCTCCTAATTAACGGATTTTAATATCTCAAAATGGGTTTGAAAATTTGAGTGCTCTTTTATATTTCCAAAAATTTTCAATTTTCTAAATGCTTTAGTTTAGCCTCAGCAACATTTTGAAAATTTGCAAATGTTCGAAACGAAGTTTAGATTGTAAAATTATTACGCAAAAACTAAAAGTCTGATTTGATGAAATTTGGTGAGAAGATTTATTATATTAGTTTTTTTTTTTTATTAATTTATTTAACGTCGGCCTATTTCCGCTACTGAGGCCTAACACCGACGCCTGTAGACGAGCTAACCCCAACCAGGAATTTTGCCGAACCTCTTCCCTTAAGAAGAGTAGGGATCTTTTACTTGCCTAACATTTAATAGACAAGGGACCGACGGCTTTACATCCCCTCCGAAGGATGGTATATCTCCTATACAACCCTCGCCTAAGGTTGTATAGCTTCGCGCATACACTGATATACAAGCCGCTGGAAGATGTGTGAGGCGAGAACGCGGTTTCCGTTGGAATGGTCACCATCCAAGTACTAACTGCGCCTGTCGTTGCTTTACATCGCATACCGAAGTATGTACAGAGTAAAGACGCACCTACGCTCGCCCCTTGAGAGGACTTCTAACTATAAATATGATAGGATAGGATACTATAGTCGTCATTTTTACAAAAGCCTAATGACAATTCTAATAAATAATATCAAAACAGTTTAGAACGATACCTGTGAACGATACGCATAGTTTCCTGTTTTGTATTTAGCGACGGCTATATAGCTACTCTGAAATGCTTTCTTCAATGGGGAACAATCCAGGCCAGTTCCTAATATACCCAATAGATGACGCTATGCATACACGATTTAATCACAGAGGTTTTCTATGGTTTAATGCCATTCTCAATATGTATCATATAATATATGATACAAATTGAGAATGACAATGAATTTTTGAGCGTTTCCCAATCTCTTATTCATAGAAATGAGCCATATTTATAAAAATAATTAGGAACAATCCAAGCCAGTTCCTAATATATCCAATAGATGACGCCATGCGTACTCGGTTTAAAGTTATTCTCAAATTGATAAAAAGGATTACGATAGTTGGTAACTTTGTTTATACAAAGACATATTTTTTCGTATTGACATTGACCGACAAACAACCCAAGGATTGTAAATCCTTGCGAACAACGAGTACAGCTGGTGCACTCTGGCGGATAAAATAAAAGAGAATGTTCCCCATTAGAATGCAAAACATAGCTACCAAATATGTGCACTAGATGTCCGTGATTGTGTAATTAATATTTTAAAAAGTTTTACTGCAGTAAATAATAATTGCAGAGTGTGGTGGACGAAGATGGTAATGTTGCAGGAGACCGCCGTTAGTTAAATTGCTTTGAGCAAAACAAAACTAGTGTGGTAGTTACCTGATATCTTCAAGAATATAAACGAAAATCATCCACCAATAGATGGTGCTGCTAATTTTAAAATTTGGAAATGTTGAATAAAATTTTGCCATTAAAAGTACATCAGGTAATGAAAAAAAAACTTTGTTCACTGAAAATTGTATTTTTCGCCAACTAACAGCAAAGTACTAACTTTGCTGACTAATATCAATCAGCAAAGTAGTTTCCATGATAACCAACTAGTAACAACTGCGATTTTTAATGAATTTGTATTGAATTTATTACAACAAAAATAGAGAGATTGAGAATTGTAATAATTTAATTATTTTAGAATATATTTAAACAATCGACGAAAAAATTATATGTTCAACTCAGCAGCAAAATAGACTGACTGCCTTGGCTGACTTCAATTATCAGCCGTGGCAGTCAATCTACTATTTTGCTGCCTAGTTAAACAATAGTTATTTGTTTATATATAGTATATAAAAAGTCGCTTTACTCCACATATAACATTATTTTTTCTTCAAATACTTTTAGTGCCGCTCTTAAATTACGATTTTATTTATATACTCTGTATATCTCTCTGTTGACTGGCTTATTATGCAACTGTTATGTCTGTTTGTAATAAGCGCAATAAATTATTATTATTGCCTTGGGGTTAATCTGGCATTGGACGAAGTATAACTTTGAATCCTTGGCTAACTAAGGAGGTCAATTTACATCAATTTTTCTTTTTTAAATCGTAGGTTGTTTAATGTGCTTTATGGTCATAAAGTTAAGAGTAATATTGTTTGTTTTATTGAGAAAATAGAACAATTTTTTTTGCAATGCTTGTATATATCCATTTACCTTAAAGACGACTTATGATAGTCTCTGTTACACGAGTCAATATGAAGTTAAAAACAGGTCCATACCTACTATAAGGACCAGTGCAGGCAACAAAGGGGGGCCAATTAGTGCAGACGATAACCTGAACAAATGAATCCCACCTTGCATTTTATGTTTAAACATTGAAATTTGGTACACTTGTTTGTTAGACGCTGCCCTTTGATATAAGAAATGTTGCCACGGTCGGGGCCTTCAGGAGCAAATCGCCGTTTTTGGGGCTAAAAAGTGTCGTAGAGGGCTGAAATTTGGTACACATCCGGCATTTGTGATGTTTAAGGCTACAAAGCAAGTGTCTCAGGGCCTACGATCATTTTTCAAATTGGCAGCCGGGAAATAGCATAAAATAACGTTATTTTCCGAAAAAGTTTACTCTACGGCATTTTGTCGAGTGACATATTTTCGGAGGTCACCAATTTCGAAAAATCACACTTTGAGTATGAGCGCTGGATGAATACTGCACTGTGGTTGTCCAGCCGTATAATATTTAATAAGCGCCATTCGAATTTCCACACTGATTTGAACAAACCAGGAAAAACATTTTTTGCCACTTTGGAAGAGAATGTCATTAAAAGCCTCCACGATACTGATTGTTCCTCTCTGGCGCCACGCAACCATGTAAATTGGTACATTTCAATTACAAGAAGCGATTTTAAAAACTACATTTTATAAATCACATCAAATGAAAAACTGTGAACGTGGATAGTATATACCAAAAACGATCATCAGCTGGAATCGATTCCACCAAAAAGGGATGCTCTAGAACAGCATGCCAGGCACGCCTCTCTTCAAATCAGATCAGATTTTGGATGGAAAGAATGTGACAGTGTTTGGGAACCCGTGTGGTGCACAAAGCTTGTAGCCTCTCAGAAGCGTGCGAAACCTTAAAGTAGTAAAAGGGGCTGCTTAGCAAATCGCTGTAAATATATCAAAAGCAATCTGAAATGCTGTGATCTATGTAAATGTAGTTGTGACACATCTGAAAGTGTATAGTAGTTCTATATGTGCCACTCGGATTAACGCCAAATGCACAGCTACTATTTATTGGCGCTAGTATGGAATAAAAGTGTTATTCCACCATTATTATAAGAAAACTGGCATATTAATTTACTCGCCCTGTCATTATTTTTGACCTCACGTACTAAAAACATGATTTTTATGTAACAAAACCACATTCGAAAAAATGCGATAGAGTTGACTTTTTTGGAAAATAACAACAGCAATGTCGGTGGGCAATGGAAGTTGTCTGAGTTTTTTCAAATGTGTAACCCCTTACGGGCAGCCCTTGGCTTTGGATTTGGGGGTGTCTACTATATATGGTATGTCTATGTTTTTCATATTGAGTATGGTGACATTTTTCATTTAAAAATTAAGATATTTTGAACATATTTTATATAGTGCACGATTGGTCGACGATAATTAAAACATTAAATAAAAATACGTTCCTAAAAAGTAATATATAATTAACATATAACTATAAGCTTTTAAGCGCAGTTTTTATAAGGTTATTTATTAAAGGCGCTCTGTTCTTTGCTTTGTCAGTGCAGTCAAACAGTTCTTCCTCGGACAAGGGACTTCCTCCTGGCTTATGTACACAACAGATCTCATCTCCTTTCAAAACAATTGTCAGGATTCCTGTACACAAATTTTCCTCATCTACTGTAGGATCGGCTAAAATTATTTTGCTAAAAGACAAAAAAAAAAAAAACAAATAATACAATGGGTCTAAGATTCAATATGATTATGTACATATTTGCTCAGTAATTACAATTTACATTTATTATCATTAGTAAGCAAGTCACTACAAGAAAATCTCGTGAACTATGGATTTGTACCTAATTTTTTGCTTTATCTCATCGAGAGAGCCCTAAATAGTAATAATCTCAGTATTGGTGCTTGTAAATGTGGAGTATTTATATTATTTCTTTAAACAATTGAGAACGTGTTTTTGCGAAGGAAAGCTTAACGCATAACAGCATCAGAATCTGACCTAATGTATTTTGTGAAGAACATAAAATTACACAAAATTCACCCTTTGAATTTTTCGTACAATCATTCCCTCAAAATTTATAAACAATCTACTTTAAAGATTTACCTAATTTCTTTTATTTCTTGCAAAACGGATAAAGAACTTTCTTTTCAGGTTAAAATATGTATTTTGTAGCCACCGACTGATATATATGGTTATTTAATCCTAAACAGTTTGGATTCCAAAAGGGTTTATCTATACTACAACTCCTATTTTGCACATCCTAAATCTATTGTATAAGAACCTTGAATTATAAGAAACATAATAATGACCAATATCTACGTAGGTTTCAAATACTTACAAGTACAATTAAATGTCAAATTGATAGTGCATGCCAAAGATATGTCTCAAACATTGAAAATTTAATTTTTGATGATCCATCTAAATTTTGGTCTTTTATCCAGTGTAAGAGAAACAAACCTCGAATTCCAAAAATATTAAAATATAACGATGTGATTTTTGACACACAACAAAACATTGTCAATGGTTTTAGGGATTTTTTCCAATCTAACCATCCCCTGATAATCAGCAAATCACATTAATTGTATAAATATTATTCACATCACAGAGGATGACATTATAAAGGCGATTAAGAAACTAAAAAACAAAATGACTTTCGGTATAGATAATGTCCCGAGATTTCTTGTACGGGATTACGCCATGGTATTTGTTAAAACACTTTATGTTTTATTCAACCTTGTTCTTGATACATCTAGGTTTCCAGACATTTGGAAAGTTACAAAAATCTGCCCAATTTTGAAACCTGGTGATCCCTCATGTCTTAATAATCCATAATAACCTTAAGTAACATTGTGAAAGTCCTCAAAATAATATATGAAAATATTTATAATGAAACTAAAAGTTTAACATCCCCAACTCAACATGGTTTCATGACGAAAAAATCAACCGTAGCTAATTTGGTTGTCATTATACAGTTTATTTGTAATAGCCTGGATGATGAAGGCCAGGTTGATGTAATATACACAGATGATCAGAACACTTTTGAAACAATTGATCACAATTTGCTGTTAAATAAATTACAGATTACTGGCTTCTCTAGCTTAATTAAATTATTTACATCACATTTATAGTTGCCTAATAAATATGTGGTAAATATATGTGGTCACATATCTCAAAGATATATTGCTACATCGGAAGTTCTGCAGGGGTCTAACTTGGGCCCGCCGTTATTTTTTATCTTTATTAACGACTTACCATCAGAAATTAAATGTGATCATCTTCTGTATGCGTATGGCCTCAAAATGTTTAATACAGATTGATGTGATATCATTTTTAACAGCTTAAAATTCATTAAAATTTCAAATTTAATTATCCATTACTTCTGACGGAGTGTGTGTACGAAAAAATCGTATTTTGTGAAGAATATTATTAGCTAACATCAGTGTAATTTTATAATCTTCATAAAATACAGTAGGCCTGATTTTGGTGCAGTTAAGGGCGGCGGTGCCACATTTAAAAAGATTTCGTAATTTCTCCTACGTCTCTAAATCAATTAAAAAAAAAATGCATACTTGATAGGTGTTTAGAGAGCACTCGATATAATGATACTGGTCTATTGAAATTAAACAAAAAAACAACAACAAGAAAAAACAGTCCAGTACTGTTCTATCGAGTTTTATCTAAAAGCCTATCAAAAAATGTTCGGTTCAGTAATGTAGAAGGAATTGTCGAACTACATCCACTGCTCTGCCCACCTTAATCATTAAGTTTTTATCCCGAAAAAACACGTTTGCAAATGTTTGAACAATGATAAAGAAAAATCTTCACACTTATAAATATCAAAACTCAAGACTATTACTATTTAGGGGTCCCTCAACAAGATAAGACAAAATAATTTGCTGCAAATCAGTTCCCGAATGATTGTCTCTGGCTTCCTCAAAGGTTGGTCTATATAGTCTTCCACTATGGGCTAGTAGACAATAACAAAAATCACAAAAGCAATAATATAACATTATAGTATGACTCTTCAATGTTATAAATATAATTTCAAGGTGATTTTACCAACTATTATTGGTTTTATTGTAAAATGAATATGCTAAAGATCAGAGTGGATTTAAAATAAGGCAGTTTGCCGGTTATGTCGTAACGTAATAGCGTAACATGCGCGCGCATTTAATATAACGAAGACAGCGTCGCACATATGTTTTGCACAACTTTCTTGGCTCCGCCCTTCCACTAACGCTCGTTTCTCTGCTGATTACACTATTACGTTATAAGCAATAGAATAGCCCGAACATTTGCGACAATATCTAACCGTTTAAACATAGCTTAAACTTCATGATTTTATTATTAAAAAAATAAAATAAAGAAATACGGGTCAACTGTTTTTATGCGTAGATGTTATTAATATAACAATAAAAAAATTGTCTACTTGCCCATTATAAGACGGTATCAATGTACAGAAGCAAAATACTTTAAAAATAATTTAATCTACATACTCGTCAAAAATCACAAATGTAGTAGAAATTGGAGTAGAATGGATGTGTAAAGGCTGCCTTTCTTCCAAATTTATCAGCTTATTATCTAAAGCAGGATCATAATCAACAGAGGGTAATGTAACTAGAACGAAAAAAGATACAAAAATGATTGTTATTGAATTGTGATCGTTAAATATTGTAGAAAATAAAATACACAAGCACATATGCCAATTCTCCTTCCTATTAAAAAGAGTAAAGTGGTTTATCCAGGGACAAATCAATGATGGGTGGGGCCCTGGTTATGCAAAAGATGTTAGTGGTCCCCTAAGTGGGATTTTTTTCTGGTTAGAACTTGTTTTCTTTCACATTTATAATGAGTAATAAAATAACATTGAATAAGTCCAAAAAAAATTTAATAATTTTCAAAATTAAGACAAGCTTAAGACAGCAGAAACCACAGGGGACCACACGTGATCAGACCTAGATATTATTATTATTATTATTATTAGCCTTTACTCGAGTCCAAGTATAAAAAAATGTTACAGTCGATAGATTGTGTGTAATAAAAAACAAGTAAAAGGTGTAGTGTATTGTAATTCCCATTCATCTACGGTGCACATGACTATGGCTATAGAGGCCAATTTGGGAGAGCACATGTCGACCGCAGTCAGGACAAACATAGACCTGGTTAGGTCTTGGATTCGGCCTTCTTGCAGCAACATTTCCTTGATAGCTGGCCACAACCCCTCGCCATTCGGTTCTGTCCGCTGCAAGTTGTTCCCATTGCTCGTCTGGAATACCGCAGGATTTTAGGTTTTCATGGAGAATGTCTTTGAACCTCTTTCGTTGACCGCCACACCTTCTTCTACTGCTTAGCAATTCACCATAAAGTGTACATTTAGGAAGGCGGTTATCATGCATACGATGAACGTGACCTGCCCATCTTAGGCGTGCTCTTGAAATAAGCACCTCAATTGGAAGGCTGTTTCCTCTCCTGAGTACTTCCACGTTTGATATGTGATGGAACCAACGGATTTTCATCATACTTCTGAGGTGTCTTTGCTGAAACCGTTCTAATTCTTTCACATGACGACGGTAAGTGACCCAGCTTTCACATCCATATAGCAGTGTTGGAATGACAACTGCTCTGTAGACAGCCATTTTCGTTGACAAAGCAAGGGCGTGGTTGTCAAATACTCTCTCTCTAAGTCCCCAGAGTGCTCTAGATACAGCGTTAATTCTATTGCGAATCTTGCTGTCCATGTTTGCTTTGTCATTAACAACGTTGCCTAAGTAATTGAACTGATCCACCACTTCAAGAGAATTTCCGTTAAGTGTAATGTCTATTTGGTTCACTTGATGTTACAGCCGATAGAGGAGGAGGAGTGAGGAGGAATGAGGAGTTGACATAATCTTAGTCTTTCCAATGTTGATTTTAAGTCCCAAGGAATCATAGCTCTGGGCATACACATCTAAAAGTTCTTGAAGCTCTTCCGGCGTAGAGGCTAAAAGTGCACAGTCATCCGCATACTGGAGATCACAAATGAATCGTGTGCGTGTCTTCGTGAAAGCTCTAAAGCGCCCTATGTTAAAGAGACCGCCATCAGAACGGTATCTGAGACCTATTCCTCTGACTGTCAGTTTGTTGTCAACAATAATTGTTAGAGCAGTGGTAAACAAATTAAAAAGTAGGGGTGCCAGGACACATCCCTGCCTAACTCCAGTGAGGGTTTGGAAAGGTTCGGTTGCCTCATTATTATACATAACCTGGGCGTTGTTGTTTGTATGTAGACTGCGACATACTTCCACAAATTTTCTAGGGATACCTAAGCGGAGCATAATTTTCCAGAGCACTTCCCTGTCCACCGAGTCAAACGCCTTGGTTAAATCAATGAAGGCCATGTGAATTTCTCCTTGATGTTCGAGTGCTTTTTCTTGAAGCTGTTTAAGTGTGAAGATTAGATCCGATGTGCCTCGGTTTGGTCTAAAGCCACTCTGTGTTTCAGGAAGTAACTTTTCCATAACAGGTGTTAGCCTATTTGCCATCGCTTTAGTGAGTATCTTCCCTCCAACAGCCAGGAGAGCTATACCCCTGTAATTTCCACAGTCCGCAGCGCTCCCTTTGTTTTTGAAGAGGTTGATTAAAAGTGTATCACGAAACTCCTGCGGAGCTTGACCACTTTCCCACACGACATCAAACAGTTTTTTGAGGTAGGGTATGAGCTCTGACGACACAGCTTTACAGATATCAGCTGGGAGTGAGTCGGCACCGGGAGATTTGTTATTTCTTAGCTGCCCAATGGCGTTTAAGATCTCTTCCGTTGTTAGTGGTTTATCTACGTCTTCGAAGGTGTCATATTGAGGGATAAGATTTATAATATCGTGATCGGCTTGACTTTGCTGGTTAAGAATGTTAGAGTAGTGTTCTTTCCATCGGGCTCTTATTTCCTGGTCTTCTTTGAGGAGATTTCCATTTAAATCTTTAATAGGGCACATATTTTCCCGACTGGGGCCGTACACTGCTTTTACTCCTTGAAAGAAATTCCTGTAGTCGTGTGAATCGGCGTACCTTTGAATTTCTCTGGCATATATTATAGAAAAAACACGGTACCCGGTCCCAGGAGTCTGTGAGGTTGAAAAGAATTTTTAAGGTAAAATATATTTCTTATCATTATTTTTATGGAATTTTGATACCAATTTTTAACTTAATGTCTTGAAACTGTATCTGCAACATATTTTTTAAACCCGAATATATTACGTATACAAACATTTTAAATTAGATTTACTTAAGCGAATCTTTGGAGATATTCAATTTAAACAATCTTAATAATTACATCCTTAATGACCAAATAGACCTTTACTGTATACCTCTAGGTCTTTATCTATTTAAACCCTAATTATCTAATCGTTTATTAATCTTTTTTCATGTTAATATTCCCAGATAAATTCATTTAAATGCTGTTTTATGTTTACTTTCTTATGAAATGTGAAACTTTTAATATAATGACAACAAATATTATTATACAGAGCGGGACAATTGTGCGTCGGACCTCGATATCTCGAGTTCTATGATAACTAGAAATTTTTTTAAAAATTGCAAGTAAACTAGATAAAAAGTCTATAACTAGAAATTATTTTCGAACATACAGGGCAAGCCAAGACGAAATTACAGAACCAAGAACCTTTTTTTAAATATATATTTCTAGCTATCAGAACAACAGAAAATCCAAGGAAATGATGCTAACTACAAACAGTTTAACTCAAAAATAAGAAGAAGAATTAGAAATGCGAAGGCCCAATACTTCACTCAAGAATGTGAAGAAATAGAAGAATACGATAAAAAGCACGATACCTTTCATCTATACAAGAAAATAAAAGAAGTAACCGGAGGTAAACGTAACAACCAGAGTAATAAGGTAACAGACAAAAATGGGAACACAATAGTAGACACAGAATGTAAATTAAAAAGATGGAAGGAATATATAGAAGAACTGTTTGATGACGAAAGAAGTAGATTTCATGAAATACAAGAACAAACAAACGGACCCCCAATCACCAGAGAAGAAGTTGAAAAGGCCATTGAAACGGCCAAGATAGGAAAGCGAATGGCCCAGATGAAATTCCAACAGAAATCCAGAAACTCTTAGGAGACAAAGCAATAAAATCACTAGTACTACTATTCAATGCCATCTATGATAGAGGAATAATTCCACCTGACTGGCTGAAATCAACATTCATCCCCATCCCCAAAAAAACAAATGCCAAAGAATGCAGTGAACACCGAACTATAAGTTTGATGAGCCATGTATTAAAACTATTTCTGAGCATCATCCATCAAAGGAATTATCCCAAAATTGAAGAGCATATTGGGGACACTCAATTTGGATTCCGTAAAGGACTGGGTACAAGAGAAGCTCTTTTTAGCATACAAGTACTAATTCAGCGATGTAGAGACGTAAATTGTAACGCCTTCATGTGCCTCATTGACTTTGAGAAGGCATTTGATAGGGTACAACAGGAAAAAATCATTGAGATACTAAAAACAACTAGAATTGATGACAAGGACCTATACTTCGTCGCTAATCTCTACTGGGGACAAAAGGCAAATCTAAGAATGGGGGACAGAACAACGGAAGATATTGTTATGTGCTGCCCTCTAACAGAGAGGAGAGTTGTAATTACTCCCTGGCCAGAAGGGGGCGCCATCTGTGGGCCAACTGGCGAACCACCATTTAGTAGTGCCTAAGAAAATTGTAAGAACGTAACAATTGGTGTCAGAAGTGGGATTGCAACAGAATTTCTGAAGAATTCGACAAAGTTCCATAGTGTTCTATTTGGAAACCACTGGAGATAGTGAAGTGAGTCGAACTGGAAAGTGACATAGACTTTAAATAAGACTTGTTAGTGTTGTTTGTCAGTGTTGTTTGTTAGTTTTTGAATGGAAACAAGAAGCATGGCTGCTGAAAAACAAATGCAAGACATGTTAGCTGCATTTAGCAAAATGATGCTAGAAGAACAAGAGAAACGACGTCAAGAAGATAAAGAAGAACAAGAAAGACGTCAAGAAGAACAAGAAAGACGACGTCAGAAAGAAAAACTAGAAGAAAAAGAAGAACAAGAAAGACGACGTTTGGAAGAAAAAGAAGAACAAGAAAAACGACGTCAGGAAGAAAAAGAAGAACAAGAGAAACGTGAAGAAGAATTAAGGAAAATTATACAGGGGCAACAAGATGTTATCCTTTCGGCAACTGAAGACCTCAAAAGTGAAATTAAAGAGGATATGGGCAACATAAAGACTGAAATATGTGATGTCAAAGGAAAAGTAAATAAGGTTGAAGAGGAAGTATCTGAAGTCAAAGGAAAAATTACTGGCGTCGAAGAAAAAGTTATTGGCGTCGAAGAAAAAGTTACTGGTGTTGAAGAAAAAGTTACTGGTGTCGAAGGGAAAGTTACTGGCGTTGAAGGGAAAGTTACCGATATAGAAGGAAAATTTCGTGCAGTTGAAGGAGAGGTAGAGCGACTTAAGCGACTGTTAAGAGAACAAGGAGGCCAACTGGTATTATCATCGTCAGGTCCTCGATTACAACCGCCTTCCTTTGATGGTCAAACTTCTTGGTCAACCTATAAAAGACAATTTGAGGCAGCGGCATTCGCAAACAATTGGAGTAACGAAGACAAAGCTATGGCATTGGTGCTAGCATTAAGAGGTCAAGCCTCAGAGTTGCTTCAGACCATCCCAGTGACGCAGCAAAAGGATTTTAAAGTTTTGGAGGCTGCACTAGATCTAAGGTATGGCGACCAACACCTCGCCCAAGTATACAGGACTCAGCTCAAATCACGCACACAAAAGGCTGGGGAAAGTTTACAAGATTTTGAAGCAGCTGTTGAGCGACTGACATACCTGGCTTACCCGGATGCGCCCAAAGAATTCCAGGAACAATTAACGGTTGGTACTTTCATTGATGGCATAAGAGACGAGGAGATCAGGCGAGTCCTTAGATTATCTCGAGATAAGACTGGTAGTGAAGCCTTGATCCATGCCCTCGAGGTTGAAGCCGCTTACAAAGAGACTGCACGTCCGAGAGTACGAGCCATGAAGGTAGAAGAAGAGGATCATTTAGAAAAATCAAATATGGAATCTTTGATGGCTGACATGCACAAAATGATAAGCCAGTTGATGACAAAACCAGATGTTCCAAGGAAGCAAGAAAGAGAACAGAGCGATGGACAGCCAAGGAAGGTGATTCGGTGTTATCAGTGCAGCAAACCAGGACATATGATGCGGCAGTGTCGAGAACGGAATCCTGGGGAAGTAAACACTGCAAAGAAAGAGGAAGTTCGCTCTGATAAGATGAGATTGATTGTTATGTTAACAGACATACAGAAAATGGTCGCACAATTACTAAACGAATTAAGTTCGCGACCGGAGCTGAAACAGGAACCGCAACTGCCGAAACAGGAGCCGAAGCAGCAGCGAAGTGCTGGAGGTCCGACAAAAGTAATCCGCTGTTATAATTGCGGCAAATTGGGGCATGTCAAGAGGTACTGTCGCCAGAGGAGCCCTAAGGAAGTGAATGCCGAGAATGTAAAAACGCAGCAGGATATAGCAGAAGTGAAGGCAGTTAAGATAGAGGTTCTGAAGGACTGGTCAAAGAAAGTTCTAAGAGAGGAACAACTGAACGACGATGAAATTGGACCAATGTTGAAGGCGAAAGAAAAAGGAATCCGCCCGGAATGGAAGGACGTTTCCAGTAAAAGTGTTGGACTGAAGGCTTTATGGGCGCAATGGGATTCACTTAAGGTTATAGATGGACTATTACGGAGACCATGGGAGAGCCCGGATGGGAAAGAAGTTGCCATGCGGTTGCTGATACCCAGGTGCCGAGTACCAAAAGTACTTCGGGAAGTGCACGAGGGAATATCCAGAGAGCACTTTAGCAGAAATAAGACTTTGGCTAGAGTACGGGAGCGATTTTACTGGGTAAATAGCTGTCAGGATGTAGAGGCTTGGTGTCGCAGTTGCAAGGTTTGTGCGAATGTGGCTGCCAAGAGGTCACCTACAGGGAGTGGTGATCGAATGACGGCTAGATATGACCGCAATGCCAGTTCAGCAGGATTCAAGGTGGGGGACTCGGTTTGGCTGTATAACCCACAGCGGAGTGAAGAAGGGTTCTCGAAGCCTCGCTCACCTTGGGAAGGACCGTATTCTGTCATCACTCGGATCAACGACGTTGTTTATAGGATTCAACGTAGAAAGAAGTCCAAGATGAAGATCGTGCACCTGGACAGGTTGGCAAAGTATACTGGGGTATCTGAAATGCCTGACCGGGACGTTCAGGCTTAAGGAGGGGGCAGTGTTATGTGCTGCCCTCTAACAGAGAGGAGAGTTGTAATTACTCCCTGGCCAGAAGGGGGCGCCATCTGTGGGCCAACTGGCGAACCACCATTTAGTAGTGCCTAAGAAAATTGTAAGAACGTAACAATATCATAATAAAATGAGGCGTGAGGCAAGGGTGCATATTGTCACCGTTACTTTTCAATGTTTATTTCGAGAGGCACTGTACAACGTCTCAGAGGGTATAATAATAAACGGAGTTACAGTGAATAATCTGTGTTATGCAGATGACACAGTACTTATGTCAGACAATATTGAGGGACTCCAGCTTCTCTTGGACCGAATAATCAACGTATGCGAAAATTATGGCCTCAAACTGAATGTCAAAAAAACTAAACTAATGATAGTGAGCAAAAGAAACATTAATGGAGAACTGTGGATTGGGACAGAACGTTTAGAAAGGGTGCATAGAATGAAATATTTGGGACAGCTTCTAGTTGATGACTGGGACCACTCGATTGAAATAAAATCAAGAATAGAGCAAGCAAGAACAACATTTGGGAGGATGAAAAAGGTTTCCTGTGTACATGACCTAAATATGGAATTGAAGATAAGGATGGTTCGCTGTTATGTATTCTCCGCCCTCTTGTATGGAGTGGAGTCTTGGACTCTTACAGATAACACCCTTAAGAGACTTGAGGCTTTTGAGATGTGGGTATACCGACGTATGCTACGGATAAGTTGGGTAAACCATGTTACAAACATAGAAGTAATGCGTAGAATGGGTAAAGATAAGGAAATAATTAATACTGTGAAAAAGAGGAAACTATCATACTTTGGCCATGTAATGAGACATCCAGAAACATATAATACACTACATCTGATAATCCAAGGTAAAATCAATGGAAAACGAGTCCCAGGAAGAAGAAGAAGAACGTCCTGGTTGAAGAACTTGAGACAATGGTTTGGGAAGTCAACGACCGCGCTTTTCAGAGCGGCGATTAATAAAGTCAAAATAGCGAACATGATCGCCAACATTCGTTGAACGGATACGGCACTGCAAGAAGAAGAAGTAACCCCAGTGCCTGCACCTAGAGGCAAGGGTGGAGGGAGTAGTTTGCCCCCTCTGAAATTTTCTAAATGAAAACTTTCTGCAAAAAACTATACAAAAATTTACTGCAGGGACACAAAAAATTAGAAATTAAACATTGCACTTCATACAAATCATAGCTGAGTGTATTACCAATGCACATACTCACACACACAAATATTTCAATTTCAGCTTTCAACTTCTTAATACTTCGAGTGTTCAAATAATTTTTGTAATTATATAACGGAAAATTGTCTGACGAAGCCTATTTCTCGAGGAAACTCAACAACTCGAATTTCATTTCAGAATATTTGACCTTCAAAAATATAAAATTTTCGCCTGCGGTGCATTTTTAACTCCTATCCTGGCAAATAGCCACAATATTTGGATTATTTACAAGGTACAATGACTGAAGATATACTATTATTATCAAATATTGGATAGTGAGAAATTAATAATACATATTCGCCAATAAAACCAGAAAAAATACTATTTTTTTGACTGAAATGTTATTTCTTTCTATATTTCTTTTTATTTATAAATTGTTGCTCTGGTTAATTTTATTTTATTCTGCGATAAGTATGAAACGGGAGAATATAATATTAGAACTTGATGTTAGAGAACTAGGCCCTCGGAGTGTCTTAATCCGTGACTGAAATGCTGAGTGAAGAATCTAAAGCAAGGCCACAATAAATTAGCGATTAAAAATAAAGTAAAAAGAATTTTACTAGATCATTATTCTAATTCATTTTTAAAACTAACCTGTTTGCAAAGCTCCCATTAGGGCAATAATGCAGGCATCAACAAGTGCCCCATCATAATCCAAACAAATAAAATCGACAAAAAGGCACCAAGCCAATTTGTCTGGATAAATACATAAATCTTTGGGGTCAACGCATTTTGAATTCTCAATAATATCTGCGATTAGCTGCGTTAACACTTGTGCCTGATCACTCGGTGGTCCTGGCTTAAATTTTGGCGAGCACAAAGGAGGTAATTCCAAATTTGGCACTATGAATCCTTCATTTGGAGTGTTTGCCTTTGGTTTGCAGAATTCCTACATTAATAGTTCAAACAAACATAAACACTTGGCAATAGGATTTAACTTTTCTACATAAATTATGAAAATATTTCACTTACCGCTTTTATACCACAAATGATAGTTGTTCTTCCAACTTTAGCGATAGCTGAACCATCAGCTGTATCTATGGAACCTACATTTAATATTACTGGTCTAAAAGCGTCAAATTCTCTCCCATCAGGTCGAATATTGTGTGCCAAATAATCCCTATAGTATTTTACAGGATGCAGCGACCTACAAAAAAATCGATTAATTTAGTAAACTAGAAATAAATGTTTAAAATTTCGCTCATTGTCGACACCATTTCTCAATTAAGATATAGGTATAAACATCATTTTTTAAATTTACTGTATATTAAACTGACGCATCTGATTGTGTAAATCCACCGAAAAGACAAATAAAGAATCTTACTTATATTGTTCAGCCATACTTAACGTATTTTAATTCAATCAGAGTATGTATTTCAAAACCACATTTTCATTGTTTCCAAGAGGTTAACAACAAAAATTGACATTCCCTTTGGCATTTGGTTCTGACAGCAACAGCATCAAAACAAAAGCATGCTTCACCAAGGTCACGGTGACCAAGGTATATCAATGAGAGAAAGGTGCACGCAACTGTAATAATGCTGTCAAAATAGCGTTTGAAATGGAACTTTTTCCATAAGCAATTTCATAGTTGGATCTTGTTGGGGAGGTGCTAAAGAGTACCCAAAAAATATTTGTACTTCAAAGACCCTGCCTCATATGTTATTAACAGTTTAATTTTTTTAACCGCGTTTTTCAACCTAAAAATGTGAATAACTCGAGATATATAGGTCCCATCGGGACAACATAAAAGAAGCAAAATCTTTGTAATTAAATTTTCTACAAATCTACGTTTTGTGTAGGTCTTAGGAGCGCAACCATAACCTACAAAAGTGAAATAACTCGCAAAAAATCGTTTTCTCTTCATTTTGCTGCCCATAGAGCCGCTGGATGAACCGATCAGCCTCAAACTTTCAGAAATCTGCCTTTTGCTCTAACAATAACACCCTGAAAATTTGGTGCGAAAATATTAAACCCAGTGTGCGCAATTAAATTTATCTTTTAAAATTTGAATTGGCCGCCATTTTATACCATTAAGTCCAATACGGATTACCTTTTTTTTCAAAAGTTAGGTTTCGACGCCAGATTTTTGATGCCGCAAGAAAAACTAATTTAAACCTATTTTGGCCATTTTTTTGCATTTGCTTAAAACCCAGTTAACAAATAATGAATTTTGTCGGCCATTCTGAAAAAAACTTTGACCAAAATAAACTCTTTTTTATTAAAGTAAAGATATTAAAATTTTCTTTATGATCTGATAAAATAAATTCAAAATTTTTTCAAAATGGCCGAAAAAATTCATTTTTTTATTTATTGGGTTTTAAACAAATGTAAAAAAATGACTACAATAGGTTTAAAAAAAGAATTTACGGCATCAAAAAGCTGGCATCGAGCCACCAATGCGATGATGTCACAGATATATTCTAAAATGAAATAGACATATCAAACTACCATGAATTCCTAGACACCCAGAATTTGATTCATAAATAGAATGCTTGCGGTACGCTAAGTGTTTAATAAATTTTATTACGTAGGAGGTATAGGAAAGTAGCATTATTGTTTTAATAAGTACATATGCATTTCAGTCTATACTGTGAGGGTGTGAGGCGCGGGCAGGGATAATTTTAGGGCTCAGGAAATTCGGGAAAGTAATCTAAAGACGGCCCCAAGTTAATTTTATAATCGTTGGCCCCAGTTGTAGTTCTCAGAATGTGCTAATGTCGAAAATAAAATAAGCCGAAGTAGAGCAAATAACATCAATTAATAATACATTGAGAGTGTGATGAGCCTAACAGGTCATCTATCCTTTTTTTCTGTCATTATAGTTACGAGAAAACCTAATTTGTCTCTCCCTTGGAAAGTGACGTAGGTCATTCTGACAGCAGTTGCCAGTTGTCTGTTGACATTCCATTCATGCCATTGGCAGAAAATTTACAAAGCAGTGGGGGAGAGTTTTGACTAACTTCTGTATTTATTTTGATATTTTGATACAATATATATCATCCAGGACATTTATCACTGGATTTAGTAGTTAGAAAGTGAATGTACTAGCTTAGGAGCTTCCTATTCAAGACCATTAGACATTTATTTCCTGATTGAAATTGTATATTAGTTTACATTAACATTACAGTTTCAAATATTAGGGTGAACGTTCAGTGTTCTGTGATTGGTGCGCCTCCATTTGTACCGAGCAATTGTTTAACCGTCTCAGCTGTTCTTTCCTGTTTCCCGCATTTGTAAACGAACCGAACCGATTCACGTAAAGTGTAAAGTGACCGTTGAACTTTTTTTAATTTAGTTTAGCGGCCGCAGTGCTCTTGGGGTGAAGAAATTGGAAACTCGTTTTGGAAGGGTAGCAACTAGAAATATTTAAATTGAAAATGGCAACGATTAGAATACATGAAGACCAAGAGAATCGTGTTCCCGAAATCCGCCAAAAACAAGGCACTATGGCGGTACAACAAAAACGTCCAGTGTTGGGTTTGATCGAAAACGATAAACAACGGCCAAATGCACAAGCTAAAGGGAAGCAGGTGAGTGTTTGGTTAATATTTTATATTTCTTTTTAACTTAAGTCATTTTTATTTGTTAGCCACTAGCTTTGGCTAACGCAAAGGTAGGCAATAAGAAACCAGAAGAAAAAAATGATCGTCTTAAGGAAAACCGTAAAAACTTGGTTAATCCAATCGTGCCTGTTGCTCAATTTGAAGCTTTTAAAGTGTATGAGGATAGTTGTTATGAAGAACGCATGGCACGCATCCAAGAGAAGCTCAAAAACAAACATAAAGATAATCCCATGCAGGTCTACAAGGGTACCGCTGAAGACAGATTTTATACCAAAACTGAGGTTGCACAATTGGAAAAGAAGAAGCGAGAAGAAGATGCCGCTAAGGGGATCTTCCATCCTAAAAAGACGCTCGTCGATTCTCCTGTAACCTGTCCGATGAGCATTGAACGATCTTTTGATGACACTCTAAATTTGGCTGACTCTATCCTGAGATATCCTAAAAGTTCCAAGGATATATTTTTTGAAATGGACGAATACCGAGAGGATATCTACAGATACCTTCGAGAGCATGAGGTATGTTTAATTCTTTACAAGAGAAGTAGTTAATGACTATAATACCTTTTTCCAACATTTTTAACGATAAAGAAAATTAAATTACTTTTGTTCGATCATTCAACAACAATAATAAAATAACTAGCATGTGATTGTTGTGTACCTACAATGGGTGATTTAAGATGCCTCATAAGCTGTTTATTTATTTATTAGGTATATGCAATAATACCTACTTCTATATTTCCTAACTTAAAAACATGTTTTTGAAAAGTGTTCTATTTGAATTAATGACTGTTTACATATGTATCTAAATATTATAAAACAATCATTGAATTTGACAGGACATCCTCAGTAGGTATCTATTTGCAACTGAACTTTTTGATTTTGCAACGTTAGAAAAAATACGCAATAATCTTTTGGATCAGTTTTGAATTTTTATGCAAGAATTTTTTTTTATATATACAGGATGTTTCAGTTAACATTCCCACAGAGGATATCTCAGAAACTAAAAAAGGAATATATTTTTATTCTATAAACGGTAATAGATTTCTATAGTTAATGCCTTCTTTAGGAAATATTATCACCAGAGATGGATCATACGCCATTTGATTAAGAATTAAATTTTAAGCAAAATTGTTCTTAAGTTCCAAAGTCAAATCTGCAGTAGTTTTGAGATATTTTAATTTTATTGTCTAACTTTGAAGTGTTGTAATTTTTTTAAAATTCTGTAACTTCATTAATCTTGGTTTTCGGATTTAGGTGCTTCGTAACTTTTTTGCCTGCTATAAGAAAATTAGTTCGTGGTGGAAATTTTTTTTTAATGACCGGAAATTACTTTAAATTGAGAAATTTTAATTAAAATAATTGAAAAATTCTTGCTCGGCACTTTCTATCACTTTGATGTATTATTTACATTTTTAATCTTACTACATTACTTGCAAAATAATAAATTGAAAAAAGTTGAGCCCCGTCCGAGATTCAATCTCTGAACTCTGTTGCGGAAAATGGGATTGCTAACTACTTATGTCCTGACTTTTAACCCTCGTTAGCCATGGAAAAATTGTAATTGTTTATTTATTAACTGTCGTTAGTGTCTCATTTTAAGAATACGTTTGTAAAGTTTGTCCAAAATATGGCCTATACCAATGCTGATAAAGTTAATACGTTATTAATTTATAACCAGCCAAATGTATGTATCAATTACAATTTCCAAACAGACCACAACACGATCGCAAGACTTTTTCCAGTTTGTGTAACAATTTCTTACAATATGGTACTTTTGATAAGTTAAAACGTGAAAGAGTATGAACAGCAAAAATTCAGGAGAATACGGCTCTAGTTTTACAAACCTTTAACAATAATTGCGACAAGAGCCTCCACCAAATATGACTAAATTTACACATGGTGGCACTTTAATACTAGCAAAAAAAATCTTTAGAATATTACCCCCTCACAAATTTAACTAATCTATCCATAGAAAAACACTGAAATAGCAACAGCTAAAATAATAATGTGTAATACAGTAATTTTAACTATATATCGATCTCCTCTCGTAGACTTCAATATTTTTATAGATACTCTTGAGAAAGTACTAAACAATATTAATACTAACAATAAAATAATCATCTGTGGTGATTTCAATGTAAAGTTTAATACAAAGGATCCCCAAAGGATAATGCTAACCGATCTTTTAAAAACTTTTGGATTAGAGCAAACTGCCAATGAAAATTCAAGGGAAAATAATTGCATTGATAACATCTTCATACATTTTTTGTTAGATGACTACAACTCTTGAGTGCCTTTTCTCAGATCATAAATGTCAAATATGAAGTAACCATTTGTAATAATGAAAAAGTGTTTAAAAAAATAAGTCGCCCTATTACCTTAATAGGTAAAAATAATTTCCATGAGCAAATATCAATTTCCTCATAGGACTCTATTGACGATGCAAATCTACATGTAAATACAAAATTAACAAAGTCCTTAAGACACAATTCTAGTTGCATATCACAAATCATTCCCTGAAAAAAAAAAAAAACTTTTAAAAACAATAATGGTTCTCAGAAGAGATTTAAAAAAATAAGAAACCACTTTAGATCTAGATATAAGCAGGCTGAAAAAAATTAAAGTAAATGAACAAATTCAGGCAACTCTACTAAAACAATATGGAGTTTAATAAATGCACACAAAAATAGTATACCAGCTGTGAAACCAGATATCAGTCTTAACGAATTTAATAATTTCTTTGTGAACATTGCAGATGACATTGTCGGAAGGCTACGATCTACGGATGTTGATCCATTGCAGTATATAAAACCTAATAATACTCCGGAGCAATTTCGTTTTCGTGAGGTTACTTATACTGAGGTCAGAGACATAATTGATTCCTTGAAAAATAACGATAGCAGAGATATCTATGGATTAAATATTTCTTTCATAAAAACAATAAAAAATTCTATAATAATTTCCCTAACTAAATTAATAAATGAATGCTTAAAGACTGGGATATTCCCTGATGCCCTTAGAGCATGTGTTATACCAGTCTTTATAAAAGGCATATGTTTCAAACCTTCCTTGATTGAAAAATATTTTTAACACATTCGCTGCCGCCGGCCACTTACGGGGAAGCTCGGCTCTAACCGCCTGTGCCACCGACCAGACCACATAGGTGGCTAGGTAACGCACTTTTTTGTTTGAGAAAATTGGTCACATTTAGGGTAGCGTTTGTTGTTTTATACAGTTTTATAGTAATAGTGCAGTATTTTAGTTTACTTTAGACCATTATTACTTACAAATAATGAATTCACAAGATGCAGCAGGGCCGTTGCAGCTAAAACAAGCACACTTGCAAAGAACTGGCCGTAATATATTTTATCAAATTAAATAAAATTATTATGATGCATATGAGGCCGCACATGTATTTTTAAATAGTCAGAGAATGTGTTAAACTGCAACCCCATCTCTGCTGACAATGTTATAATAGTATATTGCACTTCCTGAAGGAGGCATTAACCATAGAAATCTATTACCGTTTACAGAATAAAAATATAGTTTTTAGTTTCTGAGATATAGGCTGTGGGAATATTAACTGAAGCACCCTATATATCGGATAATATAAGTACTTCATTATTAATAAACATATTATCTGAAAGTTGTTTGTGGCATTCTATGAATATTCTTTCCTATTATTTGGATTTTCTACCACATGTATTATTATGCTCTTCAAAAACAAATCACCGAATCTACAAAGTAATAGAATTATTGGAAAAAAGCCTCTGCGCCCATGACGTTTACGCCAAAGGAATAGTCAGAGGTTATGTTTTACAAATAATATAAATCGGAATAAATACAGAAATAATGTATTTTGCCGACGTTTCGGAAAGTAGTCTCTTTCCGTTTTCAAAGCTTTTTTTTGGAAGAACTCTTATTTTGCTGTGTATGTCAAATACACAGCTTTAAGATTCTGTTAATGTTATTTCCATAGATACTTACTACTTACACAGAACATAGAACTGATGATATTTTCTTTTAGATAATGTTGAGTTTGTTAAGTTCTTCTTTTAACATTGGTAGCCAGGTTGTACAAATATCTACAGAACAATTCGATACGCACTTAACTTCATTTAACAAGATTATTGCTGATTCTTTGATTTTTCTTTTTTTGGTATCTGCTTCTTTTGTTAAAATTTTTGCCAAATCCCAGTTTATTCTATGTCCGTTTTCCCAAGCATGTTCACAAATCTTTGATTTCTGAATTTCATTCTTTTTAATGTAATTCTTGTGCTCATCCAACCTCACACTGAAAGGTCTGGATGACTCACCCACATAACATTTATCACATTCTCACGGGATATTGTAAATACAGTTTTTTAAATTCTGCTCTCTGTTTATCGGTTTTGTTTTTGTTAAAATAGATCTTAAAGTGTTCCCCGTTTGAAATATCATCCTAACATCAAATTTGTCACCTATACGGCGTAGCTTTTCCAATAGTCCGTATACATAAGGAATTATTGCTGTATAATGACATTCAGGTTTTTGTCGTACCTGATGATCCTATTTTCAACATTTATGAAAACTCTATCAACAAAGGCTTCAGGATATTGATTTTGTACTAGAACCTCTTTGATAAATTTTTTCTTGTTATTTAATATTTCATTATTAGATGAAATTATTTTGGCCCTATCGTATAAACATTTTACAACACCCCTTTTAACATTTATTGACTGATTTGAGTTAAAATTTAGATATCTATTAGTATGTGTTGGTTTTCTATAAACTCTTGTTTCAATTGTATTATTTACCCTTCTAATTAAAACATCTAAAAACGTCTATTAAATTCACATTGGAAGTAGAAAGTAGGAACGAACTACCATTTTTAGATGTTTTAATTAGAAGGGTAAAAATACAATTGAAACAAGCGTTTATAGAAAACCAACACATACTAATAGATATCTAAATTTTAACTCAAATCAGTCAATAAATGTTAAAAAGGGGTGTTGTAAAATGTTTATACGATAAGACCAAAATAATTTCATCTAATAATGAAATATTAAATAACGAGAAAAAATTTATCAAAGAGGTTCTAGTACAAAATCAATATCCTGAAGCCTTTGTAGATAGAGTTTTCATAAATGTTGAAAATGGGACAATCAGGTACGGCAAAAACCTAAACGTCATTATACAGCTAAGGCGTATAGGTGACAAATTTGATGTTAGGACGATATTTCAAACGGGGAACACTTTAAGATCTATTTTAACAAAAACAAAACCGATAAACAGGGAGCAGAATTCAAAAAACTGTATTTACAATATCCCGTGCGAATGTGATAAATGTTATGTGGGTGAGTCATCCAGACCTTTCAGTGTGAGGTTGGATGAGCACAAGAATTACATTAGAAAGAATGAAATTCAGAAATCAAAGATTTGTGAACATGCTTGGGAAAACGGACATAGAATAAACTGGGACTCGGCAAAAATTTTAACAAAAGAAGCAGATACCAAAAAAAGAAAAATTAAAGAATCAGCAATAATCTTATTAAATGAAGATAAGTGCGTATCGAATTGTTCTGTAGGTATGTGTACAACCTGGCTACCAATGTTAAAAGAAGAACTTAACAAACTCAACATTGTCTAAAAGAAAATATCATCAGTTCTGTTCTGTGTAAGTAGTAAGTATCTATGGAAATAACATAAACAGAATCTTAAAGCTGTGTATTTGACATACACAGCAAAATAAGAGTTCTTCCAAAAAAAAAGCTTTGAAAACGGAAAGGGATTGCTTTCCGAAACGTCAGCAAAATACATTATTTCTGTGTTTATTCCGATTTATATTATTTGCAAAACATAACCTCTGACTATTCCTTTGGCGTAAACGTCATGGGCACAGAAGCTTCTTTCCAATAATTCTATTATTTTGTAGATTCGGTGATTTGTTTTTGAAGAGGATAATAATACATGTGGTAGAAAACCCAAATAATAGGAGAGAATATTAATAAACATACATTCACAGATAGTGTAATGAAATTAGATTTGTAGAACCGTTGTTTGTTTATATTCACTTCAGTGGTAATAAGTTCTGATACGGGCAATAGAAATAAATATATAATCATGTTATAAAGTGACACATCGCATAACTCTTATCGTAAGAAATTTTAGCTGCATACAAAATATATGTGTTATAATATAAGCAACCGCAGAACTATAGTTTCAAAAACCAATAAAATATTTTGGTATTTGTCTCCAGATAAAAAATACCATTACTATACATAGTGTACTATAATTATGCCAAGGGACTAAGCGCATTTTTATTACCGAGTGTGAAGGATCAATTATAGGAGGAATTAAACACTTTGGTATATTGGTACAAACTGTTTAATTTTTTGCACTCCACGGTCTAACAGCGCTCTATTGCTATTGTAATGATCATTTTCGCGGAGTAAAGTACAGAACTCTTTTCTCGAGGGACAGAAGCCACTTTCTACACTTTAGTCTGCGAAAATGACAAGTAAAATAGCACTTTTAGATCACAGAATAATAAAACATTATTTTTGAGATGGGAAATGTTCAAAAGTAACTTTTTTATTTTCCATTGTGGTACGGTTTCTTATTAAGGGTGTACAGAAAAGTTTCTACACGGCTCACTAATTTCCTCTTTATTAAATACCTATAAACAACAAGTCTGTACATTTCGTGGCGTTCTAAATACTTGCGTATTTATTATTCAAACTATACTTATATCACGCAACCTACAATACTTCAAGATGTTCTGTGCGTGTCACTGAGGTTTTGCAAAAATTTGTTGTAACTGTTACATATAAACATAGAATCATGTGGCGATTACAGTTCGTACGGTCCTGTACAGTCTGGTTTCTAGACTGGTGTGACTTCTGTGTTATCGACAGGACGACGTAATTCGATTACTTCTCTTACACCTATCAGCCATTATTCACACATTAAATAACCTACCTGTGTAGTATGTCTTAATGATTTAGTTAAATGGTATTAGACAAAATTATTGGAGCAACAGCAAAGTTTAACTATTTGCCTTTGTGTTGGAATCATCAATAATTTTTTTCAGTTGCGACATCGGCCAAAGCCAGGCTATATGAAGAAGCAACCTGATGTGACCTCCAGCATGAGGACCATTTTAGTCGATTGGTTAGTGGAAGTTACCGAGGAGTATAAACTACATACCGAAACGCTCTACCTTGCCGTCAATTTTATTGATCGCTTCTTAAGCTATATGTCTGTGGTGAGGACAAAGTTGCAATTAGTCGGAACCGCTGCAATGTTCCTAGCTTCGTAAGTAAATGAAATCAAACAAAAATATATTGTTAAATTATATTATTTATGACTTGGTATATCTACTTACATTTTATTATTTGTTTCTTTAGAAAATACGAAGAGATCTATCCTCCGGATATTGCAGAATTTGCGTATATAACCGACGATACTTACAGCAAAAAACAAGTCATCCGTATGGAACACTTGATCCTGAAAGTATTAGGATTCGATCTCTCCATACCCACACCTCTGACCTTCATCACCGCAATGTGTGTCAGCAGTAAATTAAATGAGAGAACAATGTATCTTGCCATGGTAAGTAAATGTATACATTTCTACTGATATTTTTTTTGTCTGTATATTTCGGTATTATAATAATAATAATCTTTATTTCCATCAGACTTTTACAAGTATTGGAATTGTCATGTATATAACATAGATAGTAATAGAGATACCATTACAGCAGCTCTAATCTGTATGTATGAATTCATAATAGAGAGTTTGAAAGTTAGCTTTTTTGAAATTGACAGCGAGTTCCAAGCATAACGATGATGAATAATACAACCATCAGTTGCAGCCACAACCAGCGTTCAGTATTCTGTCAATTCAGTAGCATGCAGTGGACGTATATATCAAATTTATTGATTGTCTATTTGTTTTCGTTTTTTATAAATTTTTAGTGTTTCTTACTGTGATGTTTTAAGTTTCCTGTAATGCTGTAATTAGGTAAATAGTTTGTGAGTGCTTTAGTTTTACTGCTTCTAAAGAAACTAACCTCAAAATTCCCGACAAAAGACTGAATGCAATAGTCAGAGACATGGTGGTGAAATTAGTTGATCACTTTAATCAGGAAAAACTATTGCCATTCTCTGTGACCTTGAGCCGAAACAATAACATTGTAATTTGAACTTATCAAATATGATAGGGTTTTTATCTATTTTATGAAAAAAATCCTATTTTGCATAAGAGATTGTTTTTTATGACAAACTATTTTTCGAAAAATCGAAAAAGCAGCCAAAATGTCCCACATTTTTTTCTATTTGGGTGTTGTAAACATGTTAATTGAGTTTTTTCATGAACTTTTTTGGAACTTAGGCCCCATTGGGTAATTTGGCTGATTTGTATTTTTAAGAAGCTCTGGCAAGGGAGGTGGTTTTTAAATTTATTTTCTCTTTCAGTACCTTAGCGAATTAGCCCTGCTTAATGGAGACGTCTATCTGGAATTCTTACCATCTGTTCTTGCTGCCTCAGCCATCGCAATTGCCAGGCATACATTAGGCGAGGCAGCCTGGACCTCACAACTAGCCGAAAATACAGGGTACACTTTAAAACAGCTCCAAGCGGGAATTGAATTTTTGAACCATATGTTCAGTGTTGCCCCTACTTTCCCTCAACGCGCGATACAAGACAAGTACAAATCACAGAAGTACATGCACGTATCACAATTACAGATGAACGAGTCTCCTATTATTTTTAAATAACTTATACAATAATTATATTTAAGACTGTAACATGGTACCTTTTTTATGTGCCTTGATTTAATTTTAAATTTTTATTTTTATTTTTATACTAATATATTCGACCCTTTTGCATGTATTTTAATGATTTATTTTATTTATAAACGTAAATAAACATTTTTTTTTTATTTCAAAATAACCAGTCTTCTTTTTCGGGATGCGAATTACTAACCATTGACACATTTTTTAAAGAAGTGATGCAATTGTACAGTTTTAATTTATTTATTTTTAACGTGTTAGTGTCTAATGATAGCGTTAAGGTATGATAGATTTTATTTGTTATTTTGCCATGATCTTGGATTTTTATTCCTACTAATAGTTTTTCATTTTTTCCACACCAAATTGTACTAAGTACTTTGTTTAAAATAAACGAAAAAAAATGAACTCATTTTTCCTTTGTCAGACATTTACCTCATTCCTTAAAAATAATTGCCCATTGATGTAAATTAAATAATACATATTTAGCGAACCGGAGGGTGTGATGATGTGAGACGTACTATGCAGCAAAGGGAGACCAACTGGATCAATTTAAATGATACGGAACATGAGCAAGAAAAAGGTTATGTATTTTATATACCTTGAGACGTGCAAATATTTTTGCAAATAATTTCCAAGTTTTGGAGGAAATCATGACAGGAATCAACAATGACGAGTATACTTATGTGTTTTTGCGAATTTATCTAAAGCGTTTGATAAAATTGACTAAAACATTGTGATGAACTGGAATTGTTAAGTTTCTGATGACAGTCTTTAAATTTTATCAAGTTTTATCTAACAAATGCAAGCAATGTGTTTTAACAGGAGATTCTGCGGGGCAGAATAGTGCATTCTGATTGGTGTAACAAGAAAAAGGAGTGCCGCAAGGTTCAATTTTAGGACCATTACTTTTTCTGCTATTATATCCATTTCTGACTTTCCATTTAACAATACCATTTGCAGGCGATACTTTTATAGTAATGCAAAGAAAGACTTTTTTTTTTTTTTTTTTACATTTATTTAACGTCGGCCTATTTCCGCTACTGAGGCCTAACACCGACGCCTGTAGACGAGCTACCCCCAACCAGGAATTTTGCCGAACCTCTTCCCTTAAGAAGAGTAGGGATCTTTTACTTGCCTAACATTTAATAGACAAGGGACCGACGGCTTTACATCCCCTCCGAAGGATGGTATATCCCCTATACAACCCTCGCCTAAGGTTGTATAACTTCCGCGTATACACTGATATACAAGCCGCTGGAAGATGTGTGAGGCGAGGACCCGGTCTTCGTTGGAACGGTCACCCATTCCAAGTACTAACCGCGCCTTACGTTGCTTTACATCGCACATCGAAGTATGTACATAGTAAAGACGCACCCACGCTCGCCCCCTAAAGAAAGACTTAGAAAATTTAGTTATTGCTGGTCTACAAACCCTGTTAACAGTGGTATACTGAATATAATTTAAAACTTAATATATCAAAATCACATATAATTGACATAATTAATAATGAAGTACTTTCTTCTATTGATCCCACCCCAATTACATGTATTCACTAGGTTTTAAAAGAAACTGCTATATATTTTGCATAGTTTTTACATCTTACCATACCTAATCAGATCCAGTGATCACCTACAGACTGATCAAAAGCTATGAGGTATTCAAAAATATTTTGAATATTTTTACAGTTTAAAAAAAAATTCCAAAAACTGACAAATTCTTTTGGGGTAATAATATGGGTGTCTAAGACTGTGGCGCTTCAACCGTAGTCAGAGTGGCTAATGTAAATGTCACTTGTCATATTTTTGTATTGCAGAGAATTCTAGAGGGCTCGGTAGACCTGTAAATGAATACGCTTTCCTATCTGCGTCAGACCAATGTGCCATTTTGCTCACTCTAGCTGTAAAACTCATATATATTTTTGTACAGGGCACTAGTGATACCTGCCTACTGTTCAAATAGATTGCGCTACATTTTGCTGAGTATATCAATCAATCAATCAAAACATTTATTTTTAATTCTTATATACATGTATGGCCTCGCCAGCTCACGTCCCGGGACCAGTCGATCAACCGTGACGTGAATCGTCGCGGCGGATGAAAGACTGGACGGGGCGTGTCTGGTTCGGCGGCTGAAAACAATTTGTAAAGGCAACACCTTTCGCCGCGCGGGGCGAATTAAATCGCTTAATCTACTTTTAAAATATTCCTCTTGGAGGAATTTAAAACACTAACACTATAAACACTAACACTTGTGGAAAAAACACTTAGAAATTTTGATAGTTGATGCGGGAAAAGAGAACTAAGCAAAAAACCCGCTTCAGACAACTACCGCAGGACATCCCAGATGCCAGTATATGATTTAAAAAATTGAGATTGAGGTGGGTAATTTTGGATTTTTTAAATTTAAATCATTTAAAAAATAGTCCCAATAATATATCTATTAATCATTTGTGTGATACAATCTATTGGGATACATCTAAATTGAAAACTATACTGCATAACATCATAAAACGTTGATACATAAATAAATAAACACCACAGAAATTAGACAACCTCCAATTCCAGAAGCCGGAAGCTTGTGCGGAGGAGGGTTACACATTGAAAAAACGCAGACATAACAATCATTTCCTCCGACAGTGCCGGAGCCGGGACTCGAACCTGGTGACGTGATACCCGTGTGATTAATATTAAATAGGGATAAAACAGTATTCATAGATTTTAAACTTAAAAGAAATATACTACTTTGTGCTATCCCCTTAAGTGAAAGCACAAACGAACGCAACTATCGGCCAGACATAATTAAAATGATAAAATAATGGACAGGAAAACGTATAAATGTATATTTGGTATACTTACAAGCTAATACATACAACAAATTAAAAACTCTAGACTATGTATCTGTGGAACTTTCTAAGAATTCATTCACAGTGTAGTATCCATTATTCAGTAGTTTAAGTTCTTAATTTTTTCTTATATATTAATACGTTCAGGAAGGCTATTATATAGTAAAGTCGAGGCAAGAATTCAAGCGATGCACGTCACGAGTGATCTCATTAAAGAAATGTTAATACTAACATAATTTTTAATCATTAATTACGTTAAAAAGAGTAATTCTTGACACCCGGTTATTAAGCTTTTTTCAGAAATAGGTACAGTTTAATGGCGCTTCATGATTCTTAGCAGTATTGTCTTATTTATAGAATCGATCTGTGACGTGCATCGCTTGAATTCTTGCCTCGACTATACTATCCCATTATAATAAAGAGACTCTTTAAAAGTCGAAGTCCCATGCTGAGGAATAGATAATAAGTTCCCGTGTTTTAATCTGTGTATATATAGACACATGGTATAGTTAATATTTCCCGGAGGCAAAAGTGTTTCTACAGCCTTCTCTATACTTAAGTTTATATATTAATCGTTTTTGTAACACAAATACTCTGGATCAATGACTTTGGATACTCTACTGGATTTTCCTCAAAGATGTATATTTTGAGTTATATATGAATAAGCCAAAGCATAAAATATACATTCATTAAATCGTCTTCACTGAGCATGTTTTTTAATTGATAAATTACGAAATATTTATTTAATTTATTGCAAACAAATCGATATGCTGTTCCCATGATAGTGTGCTGTCGATACATGTGCTCAACAATGTTTTGCTTTCATTTAAGGGATGCCACAAAGTGGTATATTACTTCTACGTTTAAAATCTATGAATACTGTTTTATCCCTATTTAACATTAATTTATTTCGATCACATCAGGCATTCATCTCATTTACAGTTGTTTCAATGTTAGAACCAAGCTCATCAGTGCTAGATGCAGAGATACACATAATAATTGTGAGTCCCTTGCTAATGTACGACTATAGATCATTGATATAGATGCAAAACAGTTAGTAGAGGTCCCAGGATAGATCCCTGAGGTATTCCCAGAGAATAGCTTGTGGGACAAAGTAAGCATCATTACATTTAACTGTTAAGGTTTTGTTATCCATAAAAGACTATTAGATTGAGAATATTGCCCCTTATACCTATATTTTCTAATTTACTAAATAAGACAGGACCATTTACAGAATCAAAGGGTTTAAATAAAATAAGATAGACACAATATATTTTCCTTTATCCACCTCACTGTAAGTAAATTCAAATAACTTAGAAGATACACTTTCTACTGATCTTCCACTTCTAAAACCGTATTGGTTATCTGTTAATATATCGCCTCTTTCTAAACAATTTGTAATCCTGTTGCAAATAATTTTTTCTATAAATTTAGAGATAACACTAAGCAGTGATATCTGTTTGTAATTTTCAATGTCGTCTTCCTCATCTTTTTTATGAATAGGTGTTTACTATAGGAATTTTAAGTTCCTCAGGGAAATAACCTTCTATGACTATTTTATTACTAAATATAATAAAATGTCAATGATATTGTTCAAGATATTTTTAATGACTTGTGCTGTTAAACCATCCAGTCCTACTGATTTCTTATTCTTTAGTTCATTGATTAACACCAAGAAGTTCTTCTTTTGATACGTCGTAGAAATATAATGAATTTGTTTGATATTTGGGAAGTGCATGGTATAGTCGAGGCAAGAGTTCAAGCGATGCACGTCACAGATCAATTCTATAAATAATACAATACTGCTAAGAATCATGAAACCCCATTAAACTGTATCTATTTCTGAAAAAAGCTTAACAACTGGGTGTCAAGAATGACCCTTTTTAACGTAATTAATGATTAAAAATTATGTTGGTATTAAGATTTCTTTAATGAGATCACTCGTGACGTGCATCGCTTGAATTCTTGCCTCGGCCTTAGTGACAAATTATGACCGAAGTGACTTTCTGCATTATTGGTCGCAATCTGGGCAAAATGTGAGTCAAAAGTATTTGATATTGTTCCCTCGTCATATATTTATATTGTTTATGTTGAAGGTAATGGATTTATTAGAAGATTTGTATTTTCCCAGCTTAGGCTTTACAATATGCCAGGTTTCTTTGGCTAGTGACAATCTGGGGGCATAAAAAAAAATAAGCCTGTCATTTACGTATTTAGCCCATTTCTAACACTAGTATTGCCTGTATTATTTAATGATTCATTCACATTATGCATACTTACATAATCTAAGGTATGTTGAACATTTAAAGATCTACTGATATGAACAAGTCAAAATTTTAATATTATTTTTACCACTGATTATTTTTATAATTTCATTTCAAATGGCATTTCTATTTAGGTTATCATTATATGAGTTACTTACATTTAGTAGATTACTTTTATCAGGTACACAGTTATTTATTTTTGTTACAAAGGCAATTAACTTTTCAACTTCAAAACTTGTTTACATATCTATGTAACTTATAGTTTTACTGTATGGAACCTTTGCAATAGTTAATTAGTATTTAAATTACTACACTTTTTAATAAGGTTCCAAATGTTTTTATAAAGTGGATATCGTTTTGCATTAAAATTATTCGAACCAGCATATAATTCTGGGATGTACACGGTTTTGTCATTGCATCAAAGTTTTCAACTACTTGTTGGAAAGTAGCCCCAGGTTTGATGATGGATTCTATATGCATATTTTGATGTTTTAATATATTGGATAAAATTCTGTTCATAATAGTATAATCTCAAGGCACTTGAAAGTTTGCTATGCAGAATGAAATTAATTTGTACTTTCCTCTTTAGCCTCATGTAATCCGATATCATTTTCAAGAAAAGTTGGGAACAATTTTTCAATTTTAACATTTTGCATTGTTCAGAGGAATCAACCAATCGGAGCACCAATGCTTGATAAACATACAGAGAAAAAGTGCGATGTAGGTGAGCCATATCAATCAAATCTTTGAGGCACGTGAATATATTACCAGTATTCAGACATTTCTAATTAACGACAACAGCAGACCAATTAAAATATGCCTAGAGATCTAAATCTTTATTAAATTCATTACAAACTATAAGGTATAAAACTACATTATTAATTCATATGTTATCACCAGTTCGCTTATAAACTTTAATTAACGGTATATCGTAAAGTAGCAAAATTTAAGTTTACAACTTACTTAAATTAAATATAAGTAAAAATCTGACGGTTAAGGGAGAGCATATTGCTCTCTTATCTGCCTTATTTATTACCCAAATTACTTTACTCATAAAAAATAATATTTAGAATTACGAAAAAATTATTGATAATTTTCAATCTCCCTAGGAACAAAAACAAAATCACTCTCAAAATCATCCTCTTGACTTTCAATGTCTTCCAAAACTTTATCTACTGCGACTTCTACATTGTCCCTGGAACCATCAATAACGCATAACAAATCAGTCAAAACTTGTCCTTCTTCCTCCAATTTGTCTATAGTCTCTAATACTACTTCTACAGTAGGATGTTGAGTACTCCAGTCTTTAAGTAAAAGAGCGATATCAACTATTGTGAAAGTAATCGAGATCACACTAGATATTCTACCAAGTGTTTTAAAAACTATAGACCCCGAGTGGCGAGAAAGTCCGAAAAAGTTATATATGAACTGCAAACTTTTTTCTGACATGTTCATTGAGTGGCCTATTATTGGAAGGGCTTCTAAGGCAGCAGATTCGATATGGTGTATTTTAACGACAGCACTTAAAGCGTTCATTAACTTCATGTTAGGTTCCTCAGTTAAGTTTATGCAACCATTAGCAATACCTGAAAAAAATTAAGGTATTTAACCACACGAGATAACTACATCAAAGAAATTAATTAATAATAATATTTATTAATTTCAGAAACTGTACACCCTAGTGCAGCTAAGAAATATTGTCAACAGAATTATATATACATATAAAAAACTATTACAAATAACATTCTGACATTTAACACAAAAAAAACATGTAAACAGAAACAAATAAATATGTTAAGTAAAATATAATATATCTCATGTATAATAAAATGTACTAACAGTAGAGATTACATGCCTGATAAGAATTTGTCAACAGTATAGCAGTTTATGGCCAACAATAAAGATTTTAAAGCCCTTTTAAATTTAAAAATTGCTGTTGTGGATCTAACATTTTCCAATAAGCTGTTAAAAAATTTACAACCCATAAAAGAAAAGACCTTTTTGATATAAAATCATTCTATGTTCTTTTGGTAGGAAGAGATCTTTTCTTTTAGTGTTGTATTGATGATCTGTTCTTATGCTAAGGTTTTTCAACCCCTTACTATGAGGTGGTAGGAGTTGCAAGATAATACAGAAGGAAAATACACTTGGGCTGCTGTGTGTAGCAGATCGTGGACACTACCTAGCCCGGATAAGTGAAGTAGCATGGCCACGACAAAAATTTCACTAACTCAGAAATCTCAGGGCGTTAAGCCCAAGTTTAAAGTAGACTATTAAAAGTGACCCGAAATTATCGTATTTTTACTCCTTTTTGGGTTCTTTACGTATTGGTCATTGCAAACCGAAAAAGTTAGGTTAGATGTATTTAATAGATATAATGCTGTAATGGCTCTTATCTTATTTATCCTTGCCCTAAAACGACTTTTTCAATGCCAATCCTTTCAAAGTGAGAAACGTCGTAATTTCACTCACTTTTATCCACCCAGTACCCCTATTCGCTCCATTCTCCCGTCAATTTCCTCGATTATTATACATTTCCGCAACGCTTCATCTCTTACTAACATATTCCCAAAAAAAAAAAAATCAAAAAGAGAGGTGGATAAAGTGGAAAATGACCCAGCAAAATTAGGTGCACACCGTCAGTTCATAAATTATTATGACTACTGCAGTTACTAGCTTAGTTTCTATGCTTGTGTGGACCACAATTTATTTCATTTACCTTTAATGGCTACTACTATAGCTCTATCCTTATCAACTCCACTTTCAATCAATTTTTCAATAATCATCCCAAGATGTTTCAACTGTATTTTAAGGTTCTCGTCAAAATCTTGTTTACTATTTACGATTACTTGGATATTGCTCATAATCATATTAGACGTTTTATAATCCACATAGTCGGTTATCACATTTGACAAGCCACCAGTAAGTGACATCACAGCACCACTAGCTCCAGCAATCAAAGAACCACCCCCAGTAACCGGGGAAAGTAGTACAGAACCAACAACTATGGCAACTCCAGTACCGCTTATAAATGTACCTGCAGTTTTTGCGATGTTACATGACTGATGATGATCTGCTATGGTCTTCAGCAAATCATTTAATTGATTTATTATTTCACCTAACTTTTCAATATACTTTTGTACGAGTGTTTCAAACTCGCTACAGTTTTCATCCACTTTTGAACTCATTTTGAGAAAAACACACAATGGACAATGGTAGTTACAACTCACTTATGATATGAAAGTTATAATTAGAATTTTAGAACTTAAAAACAAAGGATTTACGACGCAAATACATATCAACACAAGAAATCAACAAAACGTAGTAAATCAACAAACAAACATTTGACATTTATCTCTTCTTCGTCTTCCGGAAAATTAATGTAACCACTAATATGTTGCAAACTTAACGTACATTCTTTTCGGTCGTCAAATGTCAAATAAAATCATGATTTTTACATAATATTTATATTTCTTGCGATTTTTAAACCCTAAGATTTTAATAGGAAAATATATAGCCGAAATCTCGTCCATCTTAATTGAAGATATCTCTCAGGTATGTAGCTTAATTTCTAAATTGTCATAGTAAGTTTATAATTTGAAGGTTATGTACAACATTCACAAAACGTGATATTAATTTCCAGAATATGCACCGAATTAATTATTCTTTAGCTCGATCTATCGTCTCAAATGGGGTAAGTTATTTGTAATGTGTTTGTGGTAATATTTATATGGAGAAAATGTACTTTAGGTTCGACTTTACTCCAAGGAGCCGCAGAGGCGGCAATCTTTCATTTCGAGATTGTATGACAACTTTCGAGATGAAGTGGCGAAGAATAAAGAAATGAAAGAATCTTTAAAAAAATTTCGAGAAGAGGCAGAAAAATTAGAGCAGAGTGACGCCTTAAAAGCTGCCCGACAGAAATTCGAATCAGTAGAAAAAGAGGCAAGTAAAGGGAGCGAGGTTTTTAAGGAAGGTTTAAGTTCGATTAAAGAGAAAGTACAAGGTGTTTTGGACGAAGCTGGTAAATCGGATATTGCAAAAAAAGCTGGTAAATTTACCGAAGAAGTAGGTAAACAGACACATAGAATTAGCGAAAAGGCACAAGAAATTAGTAAAACAGGAGCTTTTCAAAGTATATCTGAGGCGACTAAGGCAGTTAAGAAAGAAATTGACACTACAAGTATGGAAGGTACATTTCTGTTTTTATCAAACTCTGAATTGTAATGTAGCAGGGTTGTCGATCTTTATAAAAATGATCGATTTCTAGAATCGATCTAGATCGTTTGCAAGAACATCCTTCTGTGTTAAAAATCGATTTTTATAAGATCGATTCTTAAAAGATCGACTTTTTTAAACGTGAAAGTTGGTTTTGCTGTTTTTCACAATTCTATTGCAATAAAACTTTATTATTAGTATAGTATAAATTAGCTTTATTTAAAGTCATAAATAAAAATAAATGAAATAAAAAAGTAAATGACGTAACTTGTAATCCCAAACGCACAATATTGCGCAACACGCCTTTGTGTTTCTATACAGAGTCTATGCAGATTACAGCACAGACAGAGACACACCCATGCATAAAATTTAGTAGACCCTCGGATTTGTAGATCAGAAGTCAGAATGGTCTGACATCTATTAGCCATTATGACAACTATAAAACGTGTTGAAATAAAAAGTACAAATGAAATCTACAGTAGTATTATGGGGGTTATGTTGTGATGGATATTTTGTTTTTCTGTATTCATCCAAATCAAATTTCATCTCATTTTATTAGGCTACTGTGGGTTATTAATTTTTGTTGTCTTCCAGGTAGAGTATATGTCAGCCCTACAAAGTTGAGGAAAAGGACAGAAACAAGTGCTGTACAACAACAGAAATACTACGAACCTAATGTTGACGCTAAAGGTGTGGAACTTCACAAAGACTCCAAATTTTACGCATCTTGGCAAAATTTCAAAGACAATAATCCGTACATTCACAAAGTGATGGATTGGAAGTTAAGGTTCGATGAAAGTGAAAATCCTATTATTCGTGCATCGAGAGCACTCACAGATAAAGTATACGATATTGTGGGCGGGTTATTTCAAAAAACCGAACTATCCGAAACATTAACGGAGATATGTAAAATTGACAATACTTTTGACACTAAACGATTTTTAAAACAATGTGAAACTGACATTATCCCTAATATATTAGAAGCGATGACGAGAGGAGACTTAGAAATTTTGAAAGATTGGTGTCACGAAGGCCCTCACAATTTATTTGCCGTTCCCATTAAAGAGGCTTACAAAAGAGGCTATAAAATAGAATCAAAAATTTTAGATGTAGACAACGTGGACCTCGTTATGGGCAAAGTTATGGACCAAGGTCCTGTACTTATCATTTCATTCACCTCGCAACAAGTAATGTGTGTTAAAGATGCTGCTGGTAAGGTAGTCGAAGGTGATCCCAATAAAATTATGAGGGTAAACTACGTTTGGGTGCTATGCAGGGATATCTCAGAACCTGATCCTCGGGCGGCATGGCGGCTACTCGATCTTTCGGCCAGCAGTAATGAGCAGTTCGTATAAGACATAAAAATTAAATTAATTATAAAATTATTTTACAAATTCAGATTAGATTTTAACGATCATCTGTTGAAATCGAATCGACAGTTTAGATGGCTTTAAAAATGAGGTAAAATACCAAGTCACGTTTATGATTTATTAATTCTAATAAATATATAACGAGAATTTGGTTTGTCTGTTGTTATTAGATATAAGGATGAGCCAAGCCAAGCGATTTTTTTACCTTGAGAGAGTAACAGTTCTGCCTATACTTTTAAATTAAATATTTTAGCTAGCAAAATTATATACTAAAGTGAGTAATGTATTACCAATACAGAAAAACTTTCCCACATTAGTTTAAAGTGAGTGATTAAATAATTTGTACATTGTCTTATGTAAATTGAATGTCTTTCCTCAAAAGTCGCACCTGAGCCTGAATGATAAACCTGTAATTTATTTATTATTAACTGGATTGTGTAGTGATCCAATCTGTAAATACTTTCCCTAAAGATACATATAAAAACGAGTTTTGAAGTACAATACAGTACGTATCATCATGTTTGTTTATATTTAAAACCAATGTATTCTCTACCGAAAGCGATCGAAATATTGTAGAATGTTTAAACCATATTTTTGTTACTGGTCTGATACAAATTTAATATTCTTATAAACTAGTGATTTTACTTGGTTTATAAGACTATTGATATTTAGAATCTATTTTAATTTATTTGAGATTCTAGATTTTATTGTACAAATTTTTCTTGTATAGATAATTAAATTGTATAATATGAAATAATTTATATACTTTTCCAATAAATTGTTGAATTTTTTTATTTTTTTTTGTAATTAATTTATGGATGAGCATCCCACGAAGGTAGTAAATATATGATGTTTTTTGCCTTATGATGAAAAATTAACTTTATGTTTAGTGATGTTAAAATCTCCAAGGTACGCCCACAATGAATTGGCCAGCAAGAAACCTAGAGGACATCTAATACTATAATTTATTTCTTTCATTTAAATGTATAAAATACACTAATAAAAGAAAAAAGTAAAAAAAGAGTAAGTATATATATATATATTATGGCAATATAACATTCGTTACCGAAATAACTACTACCTTCAACTTTAGATTGAATGGAGTATGGAGGTGTGTGTACTGCAGATAGTTAAATAGTCAACAAAAATTGGAAAAATAACGATAATTTATTGATAATATTAGTTTAAGAAATATTTGTTAATATTTGTAATATTTGTATTTGTATAATTTGTTAATTTGTAATTAGAGTTTTTTTTGTGAGGTATGATATTTTTAAAATATAAACTACTATTGATAATAATTATAAAAACTCAGTAGTAGGAGTTGTATTGTAGTTATAAACAATAAATTCCAATATTCACAAACATTATTAGGAAAGTACAAAAAAAAAATGAAGGAAGATCAAGCAAGTGAGAAATTTTGACGGGAGATTGATTATGATGAATTTTGACGGGGAGAAAAAAGATAAGAAATTGAATACGGAAGATATTTGAGTAGACGGAGATTATTTATTAATAGCAGAAGTTAAAGAAGCAGAAATAAAGCAAAAGAAAAACATTTTAGGATTGCATTACTTTGAAAGAAAAAAAAAAGGAAAATAATAAATTGGTTAAGGAGGATTGCGAGTAGTGGAAAATTAATTTGGAAATTAAAATTTTGAAACAAAGAACGATATCAACGAGTGATTTGCGTGCGAAAAAGGTACTCTTTTTAAATAATAAAAGCTTTAAGAGTCTCGAGCAAAAATAATAAAGATAAATTTGTATTTTAGTTAGTTTTAAGGAATTTTGTACGTCATTTAACTGGTGACAGTTCAATTTGTTCTTTAGTAATATAAGTATTTTTCTTGATATCTTTTCGTTATTTTAAATTGAGTAACAACCTTAAATATATAGAAACTGCTCTTGAGATTAAGAGAAACTGTTTGCAGTATAGGCACAGTTGTTCTCGTGCTCTATTCAATCTGAAGTTGGTAATTCAATTTTAGATTTGGCGCCCTGGCAAGAAATTAAATTTTTCACAATTTACAAAATTTCACTTTTCAAAATTCAAATTTTAGTCAATACCAATCTATTTCATCTATATATTTTTTTCATTTCACGCAAATTCGGAATATCATTACAATATATATATATATATATATATATAGTAAATACGGCCAAAATTGAAACTGGTCAGTTTAAAGCACAGGACCGTGCGCACTGAACTTGATATTTTGTCCTATATATTTGGCAATGGTATCGAGATTCGAACGGTAGTTGAAACTGTGCAGGCGAGTCCGAGACTGGCAATGTAATCAGCCTGAATGAACCATCTACACTGGTTTAAAGGTAATAAAACGGACAGGCCTACTAGCACAAAAAAACTCATAAATCGTTTCTTTATCAGTCAACGTGGAAGTCTTATGTGCCAGTGCAGCGCATAAATACCTATTATAATATCAAGCGTAGGAGTTTAGTTAGTTACTGTATACTGTATAATAACGCCCGAAAATCCCGAAATAGTTGAACCGGTTATTGTCGAAAAAGCCGAAATAAATTTAGAGTTTAAAAACCAAGATTTACACGTATAAAGTCAACGTATTATTTTAAATATACGTGAATGTTTGAAAAACGAAAATCCTGAACAATGTGAGAAAGAAATAATACGACGTATTAACGAATTAACTAAAATATCAAAATCAACAATTTATCGCGTAATTCAAGAAGGCGATATTATAGATCACAGCGCAAAGAGGAAACGGAAAAATACGAAATTAAAAAATATTGATGATGCCACTAGAGATGTAATACGGCGTATAATTTATAATATGTATGAAGAAAATATAGTTCCTACGTTAAAAATGATTAAGGAAAAGTTGAGCGATTATCCTGATTATAATTATAGGTCTTTAGATACACTACGAAATGTCTTATTAGAATGCGGTTTTAAACATAAAAAACTTGATAGTCGTATGGTAATTATGGAATCGTGACATATAGTTTCACTTCGAGTAGATTATTTGGAAAAAATTAGAGAATATCGTAAACTGAACAGGCATATAGTGTATCTAGACGAGACGTGGCTTGACACGCATGATGTTGTTCAGTATGGTTGGGTAGATAGTTCGCACAATTGTGTTTTAAATACTCCGTGTTCTAGAGGAAAACGTGTTATCATACTTCATGCGGGAAGTGAAAATGGGTTTGTACCCAATGCGTTGCTCTTGTCGGCCAAAAAAATATCGCAGTCTTCTGCAGACTATCACGAAGACACGACAGCCGATCTATTCGAAAAATGGTTTTCTCAACAGCTTCTACCAAATATTCCGCCAAATTCGGTAATTGTATTGGATAATGCTTCTTATCACTCGCGTATATTTAATAAAATACCAAATAACAGCACACAAAAAGAAGACATTTTAAAGTTCATGAGACAAAAAATATGGAAATTCCTGTAAAAGTTCCAATAAAACGCGAATTACTGAAAAGAATAAAAGAACAGAATTTCAAAAAGGAATATGTTATTGATAACTTATCCAATATACACGGTCATACACTTTTGCGGTTACCTACATACTATTGCATATTTAATCCTATCGAGATGGTTTGCGGAACACTAAAAGTACGTTTACGAAAATGTAATAACTCTCCAACGTTAAACGCGATAGTAATTGATCATATAAGAGAAGTAATAAATGACATTGACAATAATACTGATTTATGGAAAAATTGCGTTAGGCATGTAATTGGAGAAGAAAATCGATATCCAATGCTACCCTCTAGTGCGCCGATTTTAATTCAACTGGATAATGATTTCTCCTCAGAAAGTGAAGATTCGGACGCGTCAATTAACATTTAACTTTTCTTCATTTTTTCATTCACTTTTTTATTGTTACATTTCGTGGAATATATTTTGTTTAGTTGACAAGAAATTTTAATTTAAGTTACTTCATTCTAGAGAAATATTTTAATTTTGTTTTTATTTATGTTTTATATAAGTATACAAATATTTATTTTTGTTTTCATATAATAATTCTTTGCTTTGTTCAAGAAACTTACGTTTTTATTTTAGAAGAAACTTAAATTTTTATTTTATTTTTGACTAAAATCGTTGGTTGCCCCTCGTTAATCTAACCTGCCCCATCCCCTCCTGTCAAGATATGTTCATACCTTCTCGTTGGTCCTTGCTGAGCGATAACATATTTCAATATAATATGGGTTAACTTTAAAACTAAAACCAATAAATTTAAATATTTACACTTTATATCTAAAACTGATATAATGAAATTAACCTAATAAACAAAAAATAATAAAAATGAATACAATTTTAACAATTTATTGTGGCAATCATTTCCATTTACCCATGTACAATAAAGAGATACCGACTGTTTTTGCCGGCTTTTAGTTTTTATACGGTTTCAATTCCAGTCGTATATACTTTAAGCAACTTTTATTTTAAAAATATTTTGATTAAATCTAAACTTTTTCTGGGCCCTCCCTACTGACCCGATGAGAAATTTGCAAAAAGCCTTTCACACTAAAATATTTTAATTTCTAAAATTTCCAATAAAAAATTTTAGTTTTTAAAATTTTTTGATTACAGGAAAACTTGTATTTGCCCCCCCTTGTAAAAAAGGGCACTTTGGTATGAAGGAAATCCAATAAAACCAAGACGGGGATGTGCTTAGATCAAACCAAATGTTTATTTTGTTTTTTTTATTTGTCTTATCAAAGAAATCATTAACAATACTATTTTACGGAATTCTGCTCATAACCATAAGTGTATCAGAGAGAGCAGCTTTTTAAATTATTTTCGAAACCAGTTTATCTGGACATGTCTCTTTTTAATTATTTTTCGAGGTGTGCGCCAAGGATCAGCTTTTGGTCTGGTTTTATATCCCCTGTGCATTATTGATCTGGTTATAACAGATATCATTGGAACCCCATACCTTTTGCTGATGACGTTTCACCATTCCTTTCATATTTTCACGAACAAGAATATTCTGAAGTATTAATCACTTTTGCAATAAGTAATTTTTAATTTATTTTGAACAATTATCATTTCACTTATTTACAACTTATATACATATTTTATTCTTGAAATTCTTCTCACTATCTCAATTGTGCAACGATGGGTAGACTTGGTCTGAAAAGGAAAAGGTGATGAACATACTAGATCAATTTTATCTGTACTATTTCTAGTTGCATAAACATAATGTATAAACATATGTGTTCTGTTCTACGTACAGGTTAATTCTAGACAATGCTATTTTTTTAAATATACATAGGGTGCTTTTGGAATACACTCATATATTTAGGTTCATCAATCGTCATATTTTTAAAATTCATAGAACAATATTCATTTATCAAAAAATTAAAAAATAATAAAATAAATTTTGAATATTGCAAATAATTGTCAACTATTATCGAGTGTTACGCCACTGATCAGTTTCTATATGATACTTGACCGTGAACTTGTCGCTTATTTTTAGTGCGCCACTCCCAAGTAGCAGGTAGTTAGGTTAGGTTAGGTTGAAATGTGAGTGGGTCTATACCAGACCCTCCACCGCAACCAATCGGTCTATTGTGGCTCACTCACTGGCCTTTTAATAAAGCTGATAACTTTGTTGGGTGAGAGATTGTCCAAGTCCTCAGGCAAAAGCTGACCTTTGCCAAATAATGAGAACCGGGTTCTTTCTGCAGCGGGACAAGTGCACAGGACATGCCTTGCCGTTTCATCTTCCTCTAGACACAGACGGCATTCGGTGTTTTCCACCAGTCCAAGTCTGTGTAAGTGATGATTTAATCTGCAGTGCCCAGTATATAGGCCCATTAGAGTGCTTAGGCGTAACCTATTCAACTCTAGCAATTTTTTAGCTCTTGATTTCAAAGGACTTGTAATGAACTCCTTCGAATGAGCTAATCCTGGTAGTTCCTGCCAGTGGTAAAGAGTCTTGCTCTCGGCCCAGTCTAGGATATTTGTTTTGGCAGTGCTTGAAGATATGCCAAGAACTGGTTCTGGTCCTATAAATTTTGATGCCGCACCCTCTCTAGCTCCAGCCCAGAGTGGCCAGGCACCCAGACCAGAGTCAGTTTGTTGTTCTTACCCAATTGGGTTAGAGCTTTTTGGCAATTCGACACTGTTTTAGATTTACAGCGATAGAATCCAAGAGCTTTAAGGGCTGCTTGGCTGTCTGAGAAGATTTTTATTGATCTGTGTCTAGGGCGGGTTGATTCCAGCCTCCATACACACAGTTCAATGGCATATATTTCAGCCTGAAAATTGTCGCGGTATCACCCAGGCTCGAAGTTATTCTTACCTTTGGGCAGCGACTGTAAACTCCAGCTCCTGTTCCTTCAGGAGTTTTGGAACCATCTGTATACCAACAGCGGTCTGCCTTCTGTAGGTCGGTTTTATTCCGATCCCACTCATCTCTTTCAGGAAATAGGATGTTGAAAGGCAGCTCATGGTTGGTTCTGGTAGGGATCACATCAGAAGGCATACCCTAGGATGCTGTGACTGTTTAAATCATCAATCAATCCATTGCGTTCCATGATGATAGCCTGCGGCATATTGATTGCCGATTGTTAGAGTCTATATGTTGCCCACCTAGCTTCTCTCTCCAAGTAAATATGGAGAGGTGGTAAGTTTAGGAGGATTTCCAAAGCAGCTGACGGTGTGGTGCTTATAGCACCAGTTATTGCCAGGCATGCTAGTCTCTGTAAACCAGAGAGTTTGACTTTGGCCGACTGTTGTAGCCCTTTCGACCACTAAACTATGGAGCCATACGCTATCATTGGTCTAATGACCGTAACGTATATCCAGTATATTTGTTGGGGACCCATACCCCAGGATTTTCCACAAATTCTACGGCATGTCCACAGGGACAGCCTTGCTTTGTGGATTACCTTTTCCAGGTGGGAATTCCAGTTGAGTGATCTATCCAGCATAATGCCTAGATATTTCACCTCATCCGAAAATGGAATGGTTTCACCTAGTAAGGAAGGCGTTTCTAAGTTATACAGCTTCCTTTTCCTGGTAAAGGGTATTATTACAGTTTTGCGGGGATTGACAGTCATCTGTTCCCTCTCACACCAGATGTTACCCAGTATATTACGCCACAATTGGAATATGCACTTATATGCAGACGACACCCAACTATATAAATCGTGCCTACCAAATGAAGTCAACCAAATAATATATGAACTTAATGAAAATTTAAACATCATCGGTGCTTGGTCGGACAATAATGGTTTGAAACTAAATGCTTCTAAAACAGTTGCTACGTGTGTTGGCTCAAAAGTGTTGCTAAATAAAGCCAAAAGCATGTGATGCTTGTTTTGCTCAGGTAGCTGGTTTGGAGATTATTCCAGGGTTCAATGGTAATATTAATTAAAATCCAGATCCAAAATAAGACATTTATTCTCCTAATAATTATATGTACAGTGTGGCCGTATCTTTTATGGCTTAGGTTGCGACAATCTTGTTATTACATAAATACATCATAGTAATCGGAGAGAGAGAGAGAGTGTAACATATTTCCTCTATGTACGTCGTCGTAACCCCAATTCTCTAATCGAAGTTCCAGGACATAACAGACGCGACAAAGAAATCTGTTTCAGGAGAGATCCAGTTCAATACACTCGAATCAATCTGAGAGGAGATCCAGTTCAACGCACTCGAATTCTCCCTAACAGATACTTGACCAGCGGCTGCCACGGCGCCGGAGAAGCTTGATCTTCCGGTTATCCCAGTTCAATACACTCGAGAAAGGTGAAAGCCAAGCTCTGAATTTACTGGTTTCTGGCTAACTATTTTATACCCAAAAATCACGGTCACGTGGTTTGCACACGGCACGCAAGTTGCGGCCTGGTGAAATCAGAAATAAAAGTTAAAAAAAGAACTAATCTAAAACTGAACTACTTGATCCATGCATGATTAAAATAAGTTAAACTGGAATGAAAGTATACAGTATTCCTGTAGTATTGTATACTTCATGACACTCCCCCCTTTCTTCGCAAAAAACTAATCTCTCTCTACGGATCAAAAAAAAAATTTGTTGTCCAACATACATCTTAAAACTAAACAGGCAAGTTAAAATTATTTTATATATTTTACATAAACAATAATACAACAAGCGAACAAGTTTGTCGGAATCCATCATCTGATTCTGAAACGGGTCAAAACATCAGAGTGCCCTTTTTTTTTGTTCCTATTTTTTTTTTTAAAAAACAAGCTATCCAAAAAAAATTCAATAAAACATTTAATTGAGATACTGATATCTTTAAATATAAAAACTATCCTTTGCTTTTAACAAGTTATATGAAATATAATAAATGAATCTAAGAAATAAATGTATTTTAAACAGAATATAAAATTAAAATTAATCTTTTCCTGGCGAGAAAATAAATGAGGAAATTTTATGGATTTCCGGGGAGACGGGAAATGCCGGAGACGAGCGGCTTATAAATTCTCGTTACGGTGCCGTCGGGATTCTTGATACGAAAAGGTCTCCTCCCATGATTCCTCTTCTTTCCCGTTTTCGTCTCGGACACAGTCGCAGGTTTCGTCGGGCTGACAACTGTATTTGCATCAGGGCTGGGGCCAAATAAATCAGAATAAATCAGAAATCAGAATCACAATTTGCAGAAATTGTGTTAAATAATAGTGTTATTAATATAAGTGGCGAGGTCAAAGATTTAGGTATAATTTTAGATCAAAACTTAAACTTTGAAAACCATGTAACAAAGAAAATAGGTGTTTGTTATTATAAGTTTAAGTCCCTGTGGAGGTATAAGTATGTATTACCTCAAGAAATTAAATGGAAACTTGTAAACGCAGTAATTCTTAGTTATATGGACTATGGCAGCTCTATTTATTTTAGTTACCTTACTGAAACTTTCAAGAATAAAATACAGATTCTTCAAAACTGTTGCCTACGTTTCTCTTACACTTATATTAATAAGCGAGAGCATATAACTCAGCATTATAATAATCTGAACATCCTCAAAATTAATAATCGCTTTAAACTGTCATATGCTACTCTCCTGTATAAAGTTGTAACCTTCAAAATGCCCTCTTATTTATTTCAATTACTTGTCTACTGTTTATACAACCAATCTTCGTAATGCAGAAATGTACCTAATACCTTTACACCACACCGCAAAATTTGAACGTTGTTTTGAATATATATCTTGTGTGTTGATAAATTCTTCTAAAGATATTTTTGATAAGTCTACCTTAAATCAATTTTGCGTTGGATATAAAAAATTTCTTTTAAACAAACAACGTTTGGGTTAAGAGCTTTGTTACGACATTTTTTCTATTTGCCTTTTAGTTTCCTTTATGTATTTATGCTTTGTTTACTCTTTTATAATATACATATGTATGAATGTGTATCATTAACTATAATCATCACACTGTTTAAAATATTTATGTAATTGCCAGGGCATGGTTGAAAAATGCTTAAGCAATACCATGTCCTCTTGTTGTATATATATATATACACCTCCTTATTAATGTAAATCTCTTGTAAGCTATATATATATATATATATATTGTTATTATACATGATTTGCAGGAAACAACTACTCAGCGGGCAAATACTCCGACCTGCATTGAATTACACCTTACAAATCATGGAAAATTGGTAGCCAATGTCATTTGTCTACTCCCTGACCAGACATAGACCGGTTTCGAACTTATTAGTTCTCCTCAGTATGCCATAGGTCATGGAGCAGACAAATGACAGTGGCCAACCTGCTAGTCTTATACAGATTAATGTAAATGGTGTAGTGGTGAGAGGTAAGTGAATCCTCTTATGTGGTCTAATGCTACTATACACCAGACATCATAGATAGGATATATATATATATATACACGCAATAAATAGTATTTATTATTATTATTATTATTATGTGCACTGTATCTAGTACCTCTTGAAGGGTATGAGAGAGTACCTCTTCAGATTTACCTTTAACCACGATGATTAGGTCGTCTGCATATGCCAGAATCTCGGCTTCCCACAGAGATAAAATGGCCAGCAGGTAGTAGCGATCCGTTAATAGTGTATCACAGATCTCTATGTCAATAACGAATTACTGTGTTTATAAGTTTTTAATGATGGAGAATTTTACAAACATTGAGTGAACAATGTGTGTAAGACTTTGATACAAAATCTGGATGTGGAAGTAGGGATTCCTTGGGCAAGTGGTTTTTTAATGTTGTCGTTCCTTATTAAAGTTGATATTTTTGTTTCTTACATGATAATAATAATAACCCTCTAAGAAAACAAGATAAGAAAATACGATGATTTAAAATGCTATATATAATTAGTAAATCGCAGAAAATAGATCCATATGACAACAATGTGTAATAAAATATCAGTTTTAAACACTAATAAGCAACACGAATTGCACATATACGCACACACAAACACCAATCATTAAAACAAGTGGTCAGTAATAAATAATCACCACACAAAGTTGCATGATTCTAAAAAATGATAAAATATATCGGTACTGTAAGTGGCCATCACCAATTCGTCCACTATAAAACTTCATATTATAAACATATTTGTGATTTCACTGCATAAAAATGTATGTTGCAAGGTGTGTTACTAGACAATCCTAATACTAGAATATAACTTATTAGCAATCCAACCTGGCAACATGTTTTCTCTAAATATGGAGTATTTTTGCCTAATCTGGCAACGTGTTATATCCACTGTAAATGTCCCAGGTCATTGGCAGCATTTCTGCTAGATCAAAGGAGTATCGCATATGGTATTTATATGTGGTATAAGCGAATAATTTACGTTGTGCGCGTTGGAATTGGGGCATCTAAAAATTATTTTGTTTCATTGTACAGGCATAGATAAAATTAACCTAGCAATACTAAATATTGCAGAGCGAATTGCCAACTGCTACATTTATTAATCACTGGTAGGTATTCATGAAACTAGACTACATTCTACAGCTCACTGAAGTGCAATTATTAGCTACGTTTGATTTCGACAAATGTGTAGGCATGTCCATTTTGGTCGAACCGTAGGTCGTGCCTATCACCGAAACTATATAATTTGTATGCCTTTGAGTTACCGAGTACTAAGCTGACAGTGTACTCTGATGACACGGCCACGTATGCCCACTCCCTTAATACAGAAGCAGTGAATATGCTTCTAAAAGCACATGTGGCAGGCGTCACGGCGTATTACGACCAGGTATATGCCGAGAAATTGGAGACGATAGTCTACACGCGCCAATTCACTGAAAACAGAGTTTAGCATCAAGTTCCAATAAAAAGGTGCGTAAAGTAGTTAAAAGTCAGACTAGACAAAAGACTGATGTTTAATACTAATATTAACATAATGTAAAAGGCAACATTCCTTATTTTTAATCTATTTTATGGTTATTTTTTAATTATCTTGTAGGTATTCTTACCCCCAATAACTTCCACGTTGTCTATTTCCTCTTGGAGGTCTTTTCCTCTTGCGGGGACCAGATGTACCTAAAAAAAAGCAGCATTGAATGGGACATGGAATGTAAATTGCAAATTTTTGTATTTAGAATAGAATACAATAGAATAAAAATTTATTGTGTTAAAAGTTACACAAAAGGTAACTATTTAATATTACATAGAGTTATTATGAATGCAAAGCATAGCGAAAGCTGCAGATCGTTGTTTAAAAGGTTAAGTATTCTCTCTTGTACAAATCAATATATCTTAAGAGTGCATTCTTTTTGCTAGAAACCATCTATCTCATTATCTAACTCAAAATTGCTAATACAAGGAATGAATCTATCATAGCTCCTTTTTTCGTCCGACAAGAAACATAAATTCATTTAGGTATTTATCAGTCAAATTTAATAACTTGCTGCCAAATAACTGGAAAACATTTAATGATACTGTTTTGGCCAAGAAAGTCAAAAGTTTTCTGAAAGAAAATGTCTTTTATGAGATTGATACTAGTAAATACTTACTTATACTTGCAGTCTTGTCATTGGTGAGGTCAATAACAGATGTGGCGGTATCTTTTTGTGAACTAGGGCCAGATGCGGCTTGTGCTGGTCTTGTTTGTTCTAGATTATTATGCACCACGGGAACAGGATTTGGCTGTGAGGATTTTTGCATTGAAATCAGCTGAGTGTCTTGTAATAGCTGCCCTGAAAACAAATAACAAGGCAAGTCACGCAAATGTCGGTCATGTGGTATTCATTGAAATAAAGACTGACACCTCTTGGGCTGGGAATACGGCATAAATATGTAAGATAAAGAAAAATAACATTAAATACACTGATAAAATTTGTCATGAAAAATAATCTAATGTTACATGATTTCAGAAAATATGATAGCTGTTTTAAAGAAAACTATTATAAACTTACAAAATACTGTTATGTGCTGCCCTCTAACAGAGAGGAGAGTTGTAATTACTCCCTGGCCAGAAGGGTGGCGCCATCTGTGGGCCAACTGGCGAACCACCATTTAGTAGTGCCTAAGAAAATTATAGAGAATTCCAGTATCTTCTGGAAAGTTCTACAATGATATTCTGGACATTCCAAGTGGGTATATAAAGAGGTGAAGCCAGCAGATGGGGGAAAAGAGAACAGTACAGTTTAGTGAAGAATAAGGAACAGTTCGGTATCCAGTTCAGTTCTGGGTAATCTGTGGTTCTGGTTACAGAGACAGTTTGTAGAAGAAGAGTTCAGTTGAGTGAAGTAGGCAATACAGAGTTTTTAGGTTAGATAAAGTTGTCAAGTTTAGGAAGAAAAGTACATAGTGTTTTAAAAGTAGTGAATTCATATTAGATTAAGTTATTATTAGTTGTGTGATTTCTAGATATTTACTAGTGTAATTTTAGTGATTAAATAAATCAGTGGTTTGTGAAAATTCTTGTTGCAAGTTATTTGGAATCCACAAAGTGTTTACTGAAAATTGTAAGCACGTAACAATACACAAGCTGGCTTTAAAATCTGAAACAATTAATTATAATACTAACCTAATTACTAATGCCAGGAAGAAACAAAAAGCGTGGTCCATCATTAATCAAAATCAAAATAAATTCAATAACCTTTCTGAAGTGTCTGTCGAAGATCTAAACACTTTGTGGCTTGTGAAATCTTATAAGATATGAAAAATGATATCTCTGAATATCTAAATATGCTAATAACCAAGTTTTTTTCTCCTTTTATCTAAAACCAGTTATGGAAAGTGAAGTAAGTAACCTAATAGATATGCTTAGTACATCAAAATGCAGAGAATACTAATAAATAGTGATACGTTGAAGATTGCTAAACAAGAATTCCTACTTTTGTTAACATATCTCATAAACACATGCTTTGAAACCGGAATTTTTCCAGAGTGTTTTAAAACATCTAAAGTAACTCCAATTTTTAAGAAAGGTGACAAATCTCTTGCTAATAATTATAGGACAATTTCGATAGTCATAGTCTATTATTTCTAAGTTACCAGAAATAGTGTATAAAATTAGATTATTATTATTATTATTATTATTAGCCGTTACTCGAGTCCGAGTATAGAAATTTTACAGTCGATAAATTGCGTACAATAAAAAACAAGTAAAAGGTGTAGTCTATTGTAATTTCCATTCATCTACGGTGCACACGACTATGGCTATAGAGGCCAATTCGGGAGAGCACAAGTCGACCGCAATCAGGACAAACATAGACCTGGTTAGGTCTTGGATTCAGCCTTCTTGCAGCAACATTTCCTTGATAGCTGGCCACAACCCCTCGCCATTCGGTTCTGTCCGCTGCAAGTTGTTCCCATTGCTCGTCTGCAATACCGCAGGATTTTAGATTTTCATGGAGAGCGTCTTTGAACCTCTTTCGTTGACCGCCACGCTTTCTTCTACCGCTTAGCAATTCACCATAAAGTGTACATTTAGGAAGGCGGTTATCATGCATACGATGAACGTGACCTGCCCATCTTAGGCGTGCTCTTGAAATAAGCACCTCAATTGGAAGGCTGTTTGCTCTCCTGAGTACTTCCACGTTTGATATGTGATGGAACCAACGGATTTTCATCATACTTCTGAGGTGTCTTTGCTGAAAACGTTCTAATTCTTTCACATGACGACGGTAAGTGACCCAGCTTTCACATCCATATAGCAGTGTTGGAATGACAACTGCTCTGTAGACAGCCATTTTCGTTGACAAAGCAAGGTCGTGGTTGTCAAATACTCTCTCTCTAAGTCCCCAGAATGCTCTAGATGCAGCGTTAATTCTATTGCGAATCTCGCTGTCCATGTTTGCTTTGCCATTAACAACGTTGCCTAAGTAATTGAACTGATCCACCACTTCAAGAGAATTTCCGTTAAGTGTAATGTCTATTTGGTTCACTTGATGAGGAGTTGACATAATCTTAGTCTTTCCAATGTTGATTTTAAGTCCCAAAGAATCATAGCTTTGGGCATACACATCTAAAAGCTCTTGAAGCTCTTCCGGCGTAGAGGCTAAAAGTGCACAGTCATCCGCATACTGGAGATCACAAATGAATCGTGTGCGTGTCTTCGTGAAAGCTCTAAAGCGCCCTATGTTAAAGAGACCGCCATCAAAACGGTATCTGAGACCTATTCCTCTGACTGTCAGTTTGTTGTCAACAATAATTGTTAGAGCAGTGGTAAACAAATTAAAGAGTAGGGGTGCCAGGACACATCCCTGCCTAACTCCAGTGAGAGTTTGGAAAGGTTCGGTTGCCTCATTATTATACATAACCTGGGCGTTGTTGTTTGTATGTAGACTGCGACATACTTCCACAAATTTTCTAGGGATACCTAAGCGGAACATAATTTTCCAGAGCACTTCCCTGTCCACCGAGTCAAACGCCTTGGTTAAATCAATGAAGGCCATGTGAATTTCTCCTTGATGTTCGAGTGCTTTTTCTTGAAGCTGTTTAAGTGTGAAGATTAAATCCGATGTGCCTCGGTTTGGTCTAAAGCCACTCTGTGTTTCAGGAAGTAACTTTTCCATAACAGGTGTTAGCCTATTTGCCATCGCTTTAGTGAGTATCTTCCCTCCAACAGCCAGGAGAGCTATACCCCTGTAATTTCCACAGTCCGCAGCGCTCCCTTTGTTTTTGAAGAGGTTGATTAAAAGCGTATCACGAAACTCCTGCGGAGCTTGACCACTTTCCCACACGACATCAAACAGTTTTTTGAGGTAGGGTATGAGCTCTGACGACACAGCTTTAAAGATCTCAGCTGGGAGTGAGTCGGCGCCGGGAGATTTGTTATTTTTTAGCTGCCCAATGGCGGTTAAGATCTCTTCCGTTGTTAGTGGTTTATCTAAGTCTTCGAAGGTGTCATATTGAGGGATAAGATTTATAATATCGTGATCGGCATGACTTTGCTGGTTAAGAATGCTAGAGTAGTGTTCTTTCCATCGGGCTCTTATTTCCTGGTCTTCTTTGAGGAGATTTCCATTTAAATCTTTAATAGGGCACATATTTTTCCGACTGGGGCCGTACACTGCTTTTACTCCTTGAAAGAAATTCCTGTAGTCGTGTGAATCGGCGTACTTTTGAATTTCTCTGGCCTTGCTTGCCCACCACTCGTTCTTTATTCTTCTGATTTCGCGTTGCGTTTCATACTTAGATTGGGTAAAAGCTTCTGCTTTTGATGAGTCGTTGGGGTGGTTGATAGCGTTTTGGAAGGCAGTATGTTTGCGGTCAAGAAGTTCTTGTATAAAAGCTTCATTATCATTGAACCAGTCCTCCTGTTTTTTACTTGCTGCAGTGCCAAGAATTTCCTCACTCGCACTTTTTAAACTGTCTTTAATTTGTGTCCAGGTACAGAGAAGGAAAGTCTACAATCAAAGCCTTAACTGATGTCATGAATGACAGGAGTCTTTTTCTTAGATAGGCTTTTGATTGCATTTCTTTTGATATACTATTTATAAAACTAGAATGTTATGGCATTCGAGGACCTGCTCTCTCGTTCGTAAAAACATACTTAGTCAACAGAAATCAGTGTGTTAATCAGAATAACAGTACATCCTCCCTACAACTTTTAAAACATGGAGTTCCACAGGGATCCATCTTGGGACCGATATAATTTATCATCTATACTAATGATATTTCAGAGTACTGCCCACAAAACCTTCTTATATGCTGATTATACCACTCTATTATCAAGTAATAAAGATCGAATACATCTCAATAACTCATCAAAAGAAATGCAGTCTCATGCCAATGATTATTTCAGCAATGTTAAGTTGAAACTGAATGAGGATAAAACTCAAACATTAATTTTTAACCTAAATAATCATAATCTCCTTGATAAGAATGACCTTGTTAAACTTAGGTATCCTGTTGGACGCCAATTTAACTTGAGAGGCTCATATCGAAAATCTATCAAAAAAGTTGTCAAGCTGTATTTGATCAAAAACTTAAATAATTTGATTAATTAAAGTGTTATTGATGGCATATCACGCCTTGTTCCACAGTGTGATGAGCTATGATATCTTACTTTGGGGAGAATCATCACATGCCCCTAAAATTTTGAAACTCCAAAAAAGAGCAATCTGAATAATATCAAACTCAAATTATAGAGACACCTGTACACCAATTTTTAAAAACCTAGGAATACTTACCTGCACAAATCAATATATACTTGAGTGTATTATTTGTGCAAAAAGCCACCCCTTGAATATCAATTTCAAACTAGCTATGACACCCGACATCAACAAATCATTGTGCCACACTTTCGCTTATCAAAAAAATATGAATTCTTATAGATATCTATCAATTAAAGTCTATAATCTGTTACCAAATGATTGGAGAGTTTTGAACCCCATAAAATTTAATAAAAAAATCAAAAGTTTAAAATCAGGAGTTATTGCTAAAGCAGAATTTGGATGGTCAATGAGACAAATTGCACTGCATTATAACATTAACAAAAATTTGGTGTGAAACATTTTAAAGAAAATGGAGAAGGATAAACGGTACGATTAGTAGAAATCTTGGATCAAAGGACAAAGAATATCCTACTTAACAAGAAACTAACTATTAATATTTCGTTATTGCACCATTTCTATTTATAACCTCTATAAGTCTGTTTGGCATAGAATTAAATAACCTTATACAATAATCATTAGTAATAATATTTTCCCATGCATTATTTACTATTTCCAGTAATTCTTCGGCATTCCGTGGTCTCACATTTCGTTTTTGGATACTTCTTACGAGTAGTCCCCATTCTTCTTCCACAGGGTTAAGATCTGGACTATGACTGAGCCAGTTAAAAACATTGATGTTGTTATCTTGAAACCAGTTAGTTACGGTATGAGCAGTATGAACGGAACAATTGTCTTGTTGAAATATGAACTCATTACTACACTAAAAATTTAAGCGCAAATCCTACTCGAGCTTCTTTATGTTCAGCTTTAAGTAAGTATTTCTGTGCTGCTGCGTGACAGAGGAGCTCCGATTCTCTTACTCGCCAGCGACCAGTACTACTCGAGCCAGGAAAATTCGTTTCTTCAGCAGCCTGAATAACCGAGTAAAATGGATTTTCTACTAAAGCATTTACCAATTGCAAATCTTGTTGTTGAGTTGATATCCATTGTCGCCCTGATCCAGGATTTCTACTAATTGTACCGAATTTTTGTCAATATTATAACGCAGTGCAATTTGTCTCATTGACCATCCAAATTCTGCTTTAGCAATAACTCCTGATTTAAATCGCTTATATGAGGCATATTAGTTTTTTGCACACTTGCAATAAATTATGACAACTAACTGACAATGTTACAAAAATTAAAGTTAGATGTACACAACCAGATTTTAGCAAAATACCATTATAAGAATTGTCCTATTTTTTTTTGCTCACAACTGTACAAGATAGTTGAGTTTTATCAGAGGGTGCACATGCAGGCGAGTCGCTCCGAAAAAAAAAAAAAGGGAAAAAAGCCTGTCAAAAGTGTGACAAAAACCATTGTTGTTGAGTTGGTAGAGTCCATCAATACCTATTTTTTTTTAGTTTTATTAATAACCTTGCTCTATCTATCGTTTCAAACACACATGTTGTAAATCTAAAAATACTGCAAGTGTAATTTGATTTTCCTCCAAATTTAGCTTCCAGTCGTGCAATACACATTGTATAGCAGTCTCACAACTATGTTGGCTAAGGAAACCAGACTGTAAACTCGTTAATATTTCATTTCTTTCCAAGAAAGATACCAATTGTTCATACACGACTTTTTCAAGAACTTTTCCCATGGAATTAATCATGTTTATTGGTCGTAGATCACAAGCCTTTATTGAATTTGGAACATTTGGAACAGGTTATACATTACACACACACATTATCACAAAAAAAATCTACATTGAAGTATTTGTATGTGCTGGTGGTGTCTTTTAATAAGCTGTATTAAAAGGCAGAGTAAATATTAAACTTGTGCCTCGGCTCAAGTCAGTTTGTGAATGAGGGGACTACGCACACTGTAATAAAAAAGGGACAATCAAGCATATATTACAATCAAGTAGCCTAGGGTTTACGACTTTTAAACCATAAATAGATATACTGGGGGTAACCTAAGTACGTGGAAATATTTTAGGGGCTTAGTTAATTGTAAGAAAAAAACTTCATATAAACAGGTGTCTAAGAATGCATTGTTTTGGATAAACAGAGTATTAAAATCTCCAAAGAAATATTGAGCATCAAAAGTGATCATCACATCCTAAGGTAACAAAAATAAGTGACAAACTATTTTTTGCTAAAAAATGGACAAGAAATAGCATAGAAATGCGATTATTTACGATTTTTTTCATTAAAAGACTTGCTCACATATTACAATTTTAGCTATAACCGTTTGTGGTTTTCCTATTTTTCAGGTTTTTGTAATTTATTCGCGGGTTGTCTTTAAAAACCCCAAATTTTCAATGACAAATATGCAAGTTATCAACTATTATAAACAATAAATTCACATACCATTTCGTTGAATAGATGGATCGGATACTTTGGACTGTTGATTAGTAATACTAACAGATGTACTGCCTATTGGATTCATTTGCATTTTGAGGTACCAAGGCGTCTTCTCTCTATTGCGTCCAGTTCTGACCATTTCAATATCGCCGTCTTGACAGTGGTCTTGGCTCTGTTCGGTATTTTCAGGCATATCCTTAAAATACACCTGAACTGGAGTTGAATTAGAAGGAACTGCCGTTAGGATATTTCTCTTGATCTGTTCTGCCTCTGCATCCAGCACACTTTTATCAGCTTCTTTATCTGCCATTTTATATTCCGCAGCTAGCCTGTGATTCTTCAGAGTTTGCCAAACCGTCCTCGGCGATACTGCAGGATGTTTTGAATGCGTTTTCAATACTATATTTTTTGGAAATGGAGCTTCTGAAAATGAATACACAAAAGTATATTCCAGCGAAACCAGAAGTGGAAAAAACATCATTTATATGTCAAAAAGTGATTTTTATTAAGTATATAGAATAGGGTGGAGCGAATTTTTTTCTTTTAAATCTTTAAGGCATTACTCGGCAAAAGTTACCTTTTACACTAAGGATTAAATAAGCATTTTATTTTTCTTGATCAAAGACCGTCTTCAGGGTCCGCTTGACGCTTGGAGTAATAATTTAAAGTAAATTTTACCATTTCAAAAAATATATTTGTGCTTTTTATAACATATTTTTATTTTAAATTATCAAAAACAAAATTTGTGGATTACCTGGCTCCAAAGTTTTACAACTTGTTACCAAATAATATAAAACAAATAAAAAATAAGAAAAATTTCAATAAAAAAAATTAACTTTTCATTACAAAAAATTATGAACATTTTTTGTAGGCTTATGTTATAGTTCAAAAGGTAAATGTATTGCCCCGTATCTTTTAGTTATTTTTATTTTGTATAGTAAACAAAATTATATTGTTTTTTTATATGCATATTTTTTATATATATGTCGTAGTCACATGGTGCAATACGGCTTTTCAGGAAAAGCCTAGACAGTTCATGAAATACCGGCAGATAGTGTGAAATCTGTATGCTACACGATTCACCTAGGCTGTTCATGAAGAGCCTGGTTTATTTAGTCAGTTAATGTTATGGTTCGTGCTTTACATTATCTGCCGTGATTTAGGCGATCGGCATTTCATGAAATGACGTGATTTAGTCATATTGTGAATGAGCCTAGAGATGAAGGCGGCAGATCATGTAAAGCACGAATCATAACATTAACTGACTAACCAGGCTCTTCATGAACAGCCTAAGCGAATTCTGTAGCATACAGATTTCACACTATCTGCCGGCATTTCATGAAATACCGATGCCCTAAATCACGGCAGATCATGTTAAACTTCTCATTACACGAAAATACTAACATTTTAAGGCACTTCATGAAAAGCTTAGTCAAATGATATAACATGAGATGTTTTACAGTGTCTGACGGCATTTCAAGAACTGCTTAGGCTTTTCCCGAAAAGCCGTATCGCATTATGTGTCTACGACATAGGTTTTTCAGGAAATGCCTAGGCATTGCAATGCTTCGATTGCAACAAACACCAGCCGAAAGACTGATCCTACTTGTTGCAATCGAAGCATTAGCGTTTTGATGATAATATGCTATTATTACACTTAACGTGCCAGACTTGTAACTTGCAATTCAGCACTCGGCGGTGCATATAGCCCGGAGAGTAGCTGTTGGTTGCAGTCTGGTTACGTTCCTTATAGTAAAATAAGGATTTTATAGAGGAGTTTGCGACTAACAATATTATGTTTTAATATCCCGCCCTCTAAAAACACATTTGAACTATGCTAAGCCCAGTCAGGCTATTTACTTTTCGATTGCAACAGACACTGGACTGCTAGATGGCGCCTGCTGACTATTTTACATGTCGCTATTCCAAAGATACCGGAATGTATTAAATAGTCAAGTGATCTTCGTGTCGGTCGTCACATGCCTACTTTGCACTGACGAGAGCCAACAGCTCGAAACTGCAGTCTGCAAGTGGTGTGTGACGACTGGCACGAGAGCTCCTTTAAGTAGGATCAGTCTTTCGGCTGGTGTTTGTTGCAATCGAAGCATTAGCGTTTTGATGGTAATGTGCAATTACTACACTTAACACGCCAGGCTTGTAATTTATAATTCAGTGCTCGGCGGGGCACATAGCCCGGAGAGTAGCTGTTGGTTGCAGTCTGGTTACGTTCCTGATAGTAAAATAAGGATTTTATAGAGGAGTTTGCGACTAAAAATATTATGTTTTAATATCCCGACCTCTAAAAGCACATTTGAACAAAGAAATGCTTTATTCTAAGGATTATTTTTATGTTTAGAAGTACTTGTTTAATTTCCAAAATTATTTTTTTTTCCCAATAATTTAAGTGTTCTACAGTATCAAAAACCTACCTAAATGGCTTCTAATAGTTAATTTTTTTGGCCTTGGCCAGGCTAGGCAATCTATACTACATTAGTCGAAATGGTAGGTAGAACATAGCAAGTGCAAGTACTGTAAAAACCAGAAAGAAAACTGCCTGCACTATATTTGGACTAGGATGTGATTTGGACAAAAGAGTTTTACCGACATATTTTGATATTATGAAATGTTTGTGATAATCTAATGCCTGAAGTTAATTCCAAGGAGGCAACATTTTTTTATATTTCCCAGATTCTTATACAAAAAATACAACAACGGTATACGGCTTCAATTCCGACCCTTAGTAAGCCAAGATAGTAACAATGTTAAGAAACTGTCACAAAAAGTACATGAATATAAAAAGATCTTCACAAAAAAATTTATTTTTCAAAATGAAAGCAGAATCTTTTTTAAATCACGCAAAAACAACCCTTTTTGATATATCAAATTGTAAGCGCAATGACTTTTTAAACTGTAGTAGTAAAAATAAGAAAGTTCCTAATGAATTTGGACGACAATTTAGTGTCGACCAGAGGACAGTTCGAAAAATGGCTATGGAAGAGTTGATATTAAAACAACAAAACAAATGGTTAATAAATTAGCTTTGGAACAAAAGCTTACAAAATTGAAAGTAACCATAACTGTTGCTCAAGAAGTTGTTGATGTTGGTATGGAACAAGAAGACGAAGAAATAATCCCCAAACAAGAAACAGAGTTTATCTGTAAAATACAAAATGAACCGTTACTTCTTCTGAGGTTGTTACATCATCTCAGACGCGAAAATCTATATCCACAGTGGCTTCAGAATGTGATAGAACTTCCACTTCTGATCGTTCAGCAGCAAGAAATTGCATCTGCTGTTTTAAAAGATTTTGGCATCGTGTCGGAAAGTGAAAAAAGTTATGTAATAGATCGCTAATTCGAAGAGCGAGGAAAAGAAAGAGGAACCGACTTCAAATTGCTGGAAAATGTGAAACCCAATACCCTCAATCAGTTTATTTTGATGGCAGAAAGGACAGAACATTAAAAATGGAACGTCATGGTAAAAAATGTTACAAGAGTAAATGTTATAGAAGAACATATTGTATTAATTGAAGAACCTAATTCTAAATACATGGGCCATGTAAGTCTAGAATCCGGAAGCTCCAGCAATTGAGCAAAAAGTATACTAAATTTGAAAGGGAAACGGTAGCTCAGTGTGTTAAAGCGTGTAGCTAGCAAACTGAGTTGTCTAGCGAAGTGGATTCGATTCCTGCAAGGCGAAACAATTTTTCATAAAAAAAAAAATTGCCCCAAGAGTGGTTCGGAGTCCACATTAAACTGTAGGGCCTCGTCTCTCTTTACCTAGCACAAGATCCTTGAGATCTTCCAGGGGGTCACTTCAGTTATTTGAGAGGCGGTTAAGAAAACATTTTAAGAAACATTTAAGAAAACTTGAAGTCAAATGCTGACCATCACAGTTCGTCGCGTTGAGATGTCATGGAACTGTTACTAATACTGGTATAAGAAGCGTAATTTTGAGACAAATTGAGTTAGATTTACCATACCATTGTTAGACGTAAAAGATCTGCTTAGAAATATTTATTACAGATCAGTCAAGCCGTAACAAGTGGAATTATGCCTGAGGATCTACAGCAAAGAAATCCAAGCAAGTTGCCTCATGCTTGTTGGGTTACTTTCTCCAAGAGAATATTACGATTATATGTTGCCACCAATGATCCTTGCGAAAAATTGAAGAAATTTGCGACATGTGGTAAAAGTGTATGCTCCGATTTGGTTCTGTATAAAAAAAAATAATTTGTGTACAGATAGTGCAAATAACTTGTTTCATCCAATAAAACGTTTGCGATATTTAGATGAGTGTGATAAAGAACACGTTCATACTACAATTCAAAGAAATGCATATTTCGCCCATCCAGAAAATGTACTTCTTTGCATGGCTGGTGATCAATGACAATATATTAGGGAGCTCGCATTAAGCCGCATTCTAAAAGCTAGAAGCGCTAAAGAGGAAAGCAATAGGACAGCTATATGAGTGTTCAAAATACCACTGCTTAATTTTGAGGCCGAAGACTACATCCAAATGTAGACTGGCAAAACATTGACGTAACAGATCCACGAGCATTATCAAAATACTCAGGTGAAGAGCTAATAGATTTTATAAAAATTGGAGAATCGCATGAAGTTCCGAAGTTTCTGTGTCACACACAAACTGAGGAAAGATACGTTAAGCTTGTGACGGAGGGTTCTTTGTCAATGTATGGCCACATTAGAAGAGACGGCTTTATTCCCTTCTTTTTTAACATTATTTTTAATAATTGAATTTTGTATAACAGCCACTGGCTGTAGTTTAATTTTATATGTCCCACCCCATACAACTAATCCATATCTTATTAATGATTCTACTAGTGCTTTGTAAGCTAAAGTTATTAATTTAATACTTAACAATTCTTTTAACATAAAAAATGTATCAATATGTTCTGACCATTTTAAGTGTTTATCTATGATGGTTCCTAGATATTTCGTATTCGTCACTGCTTTAATTTGGGTCTATTTGCATTTATTAAAGAAAAGGCTATGTAGTTAGTTTCTTTTAAATTTAGAGTTAATTTAAATGTGTCAAGCCAATTCGCTACCATTTTACATCCTTGTATAACATTTTCTTTGGTTTCTTCCCAAGTGTCACCACTGCGCTGCAAATTTTTTGGGAGGAAATATGGTTTATAATTTCGTTTTCGGTGGCTAGATTTAAAAACAGAGAAGTTGTACAGTGGTTATCTAAAGATAAAAGGATTTTGTAGTACATTTTACACCTTTAGATTTCTTTCTATGGGGATATATGAAGTGTGGTATACAAAATTAAGCCATGCGATATAGCTGACTTAAGAAGATTAACAGATGTTGCGAACCTCTAGCGTATACGACCCATCATACTCCTTAGCGTTTTGTGGGCCGCATAAAAAAAACCGCTATGTCCGTAGCAGAGTTTCGCTATTGTCCACAGAAGGCGTGATATACTTCCAGCTGGTGAAGAGGAGAGAGACATTTTTGATGGCGGTATACGGTTGATAATCCTACAAAACTCGTTTCATCCGAGGCATCCTGTTGGATTTTGGGATTGTCAACACAGGAAAATTTTCTCCATCTGTTGTTGTTCCGTTTAGCGGAATATTTTGTTGTTGTGAGTAAATTTTAACTGCGGAAGCAGGATATTTAAGTATACAAGGAAGTATCGTGTCAACTTGAAAGACAGACTCGACCCCATTCATCCAACTGTGGCTTTCTAGGAACATTGGTGGTTTGTTCCCTCATCAGTGAGGGTTCCACAGACGGGGCTTCCACACACAGTAGTGAAGTTCCACGGATGGGGCATCCACACACAGTACAAAGTTCCAGGGCTGGAGAGGCTATAATCAACCCCATCCTCGGGTCAATTTCTTTCGTCCCGAAGACACCTCCGTAGGGCTACAGTTCTTCAACGTCGAAGTCGGTATCGTACCACCCTAGAAAAGTGTATTGTTTTTATTTACCGGGAACCATCTTCAGGTTCTGCGCGGTTATATTCCATTCATACTAACTTTTGTATTGTAACTTGTACATATTGAAAGATTTTATGCATTTATATTTATTTAAGGAGATTATCTAAATCAGACCCATTGTGGCCGAATTCATTACCATTTATCCTCACGTTGTAAACCAATGTGTAGCTACACGAGGCATTCTATTAATGTAACTTATTAATCAAGAAATTTGCCACACCTTTTGAACATCGCCAGGTTACATGCTAGAGAACCAATATTTGCAAATTCTGTAATATAGTGCATTTCATGTTTAAAGAAAGTGTCTTTATTTCGTCTGCGACCATTATGTATGAAACCCTCAGTGATTTGTTAAGTAAGTAAGCTAATAATTTGTCATCGTTTATGTAAACTTGGGCTTAACGCCCTGAGATAGTCTGAGCTACTGAAATTTTATCGTGGGCACGTTACATCACTTATCCGGGGTAAGTTGTGTCTGCGATATCTGCTACGCTACAGTAGCCCAAGTGAGTTTCTTTATGTAATATCTTATAACCATCACTATCCAATGTATTTATTTGTTTATGTACGGTAAATCGTAGCACAGATGTGGTTAGGTTGGTCACGCGTCAGATGTTGGAAAATGTTAGAAGATAGTTTTATTTATGATTAGGATGCTGCCAAGACGTTCAAGGAACTCATTTTGAACATTTACTACGTTGAAATTAAGTTTGCTGTTATGAATTATGTCAAGCACATGAATTAATTGTTTTACCGTTAATTTTTGCAATAAACATTAAAACCATATCATTTTTTAATAGAGGCTGAAAAGACCTTTCAAATGAGATATCACAAGTCCATTTAAAAATTTAGGGGAATCCAAAATCGATGTATCTTAGGATTTTGTATAAACATGCGTGATAACTAAAAATACTGAATTTATTATCGATTATATGTAATTGTAAAAAATGTTGCAGTAAGAAAGGAATAAAAATAAATTAAAAGATAATTATAAAAAATATTACTTACTTGCCACATTCAATATTTCCTTGCATAGCAATCCTTGCATCCTATAAAATACACAATGTTATGAAGAATTAATTTTTGTTTACCTTTAGGGTCGGTTTATTAATACAGGGTCAAAACAGGTTAACTGACAGGTCAAGACCAATGTGAGCTTTACTGTATATGGCGCCGGGGGCTATAGTAAGTGTTAAATACACATCCATTACATTTTATGGTGCATGTTATAAAACATTTGAATAACTTGACGTAGGTCCTACATATTTGCCAAGTCTTGGTTAATGTGATTGGCCAAAATAACACTTGACAACAACTAGCAATAACAATCATAGTTTAACCTATCATAATTTCTGCTCGAAAGTTATATTTCTGTAGAGAAAAAGTAAGTGATAACCAAGGTAGCCAGAGGGGTTCAATTTTCAGCCTTATTTATTATTTGTTGGTATATTAACTTACATGCGGTACATTTGCTGACATTTCTACAATCTCCAGCAGTTAATAAAAAGGCTGTGGCTCTAGTCCCAGTGCCGAGATTCTAATATCAACACAATGGTCACCGGAGGCACAACGGGTAGTAACCAGCTATACCGGAGTAATTTGTTTTGTTCCTTGTCTGTTAGGTGGTGTTGTGCATCAATGCATCATAGCGAGACGTTATGAGGTTAGGTGATTAGGTATAAGTTTGTAATGTCCAATATATGTAATACATTGATGGTTTATAATATTGAAATAAATGTATGTACATAAAGTATTCGTGGTGATTTCATAATTCATAATACAAATAAAATAGATATGGATTTGAACATGGACCTAGAAGATGTAAAATATATGAGCATTCTTGTTCATGCAGTTGACCGAATAAGAGGTGCCGGGTCCAGCTTAGCAGAGGCTAATTCTTAAACAGCTACAATAAAAGTGGTTGTAAAGTGTATCGGTTTTACCCAGTGACCCAGTGCTACCTTCCTAAACTTAATAATGTTTACCCGCGAGCAGTTAAGCGATATACAAGTTATAATTCAAGACACCATTGCGAAGCTCATGAACGATGATATATTTTTTAACACGCTAATACAAACATTTAAGAAAAACTTCAGATCAATAAAATGCAACAAAAGATAGATGAAATGACGGAGGAAATCGACAAACTAAAAGAAGAAAAAGAGGAAGTAAATAAAACTATAGCTAAAAAAGTTGAAATAATGGAGTAGCACATGAAAAGAAAATCAATAAGAATGCACGGAGTTTTAGAAAGTAATCAAACCGGAAAATGAGCATTTCATAAAAAAAAATAGACGACAATAAACTCTTAAGAACTGTAGCATTAATAAAATTGGATAAACTATACGCAGAAAGAAATGCCAAAACCGCCAAATATATTCTACGAAAACATAAATCTAAGCGTGAATGAAGCAACCAAGGTAATTAAAATAAAAAGTAAAAACACCAAACTCAAACCATGGATGACTTAAGGTATTCTAAACTCTATAAGAAAACGTGATAGACTTAAACAAAAACTACTAAAAAACAAGCATAACACTGATACTAGAAACTATTATAAAAACTATAGAAATATTGTAACGACACTAATTAAAACTTCAAAAAACAACTTCTATAAAGGGAAAATTCTCGAGACCGGAAACAATTTCAGAAAAGTTTGGGACTGTATCAACGAAATCACAAATTGTAATAAAAAATGCAAAGACAATATAGAGCAAATATAAACAGACGACAACACAGTAATCACAAACAAAGACGAAATAACGTCTAACTTTAACCCGCTCTTCTAGTGACATACCTAAACACACACAAAACCTGACCTTAAACGACAACATAAACCAAAATCTAAACTCCATGTTCCTGGAAGATGTTGATGATACTGAAATAAAAAATATATGTTCCCGGTAAAAACACTAAAACTGCTATTGGTTCATATCTGTAAACCTCTAGCACATATTATCAACCTTATTTTCAAACATGCAGACATACCCGAACAATTCAAAGAAAGCATAGTTGTCCCAATATATAAAAGTGGTCACAAAAATTATATGATAAACTTCTGTCCAATTTCGTTGATAAAAAATATCGCAAAAATTTTCGAAAAATATCTGAACCATAGGCTTCGTTCATAGCTTGAAAAAAATAAAGTACTCTCAAAAAATCAGTATGGATTCCAAAGAAACTTAAGCACACAAGATCCTCCAGTTACTAACAGACAAATTACAGCAAACTTTGAAAAGAACGAAAAAGTCATAGCTATCTTTTTGGATCTACAAAAAGCCTTCAATACGGTGTCACATTGCCAGTTACTGGACAAACTAAACAAGATGGGAATTAGAAGTGTTGCCCATAACTTATTAAAACAATATCTGTCAAATAGACCCCGGCAAGTAAAAATTTGCAATGCTCTTAGCACTAAGAAACTAATAAAATAAGGTAGGACCTAAGACTGTACCCTGTGGGACTCCACCACAGGGTAGTCTTAGGTCCTACCTTATTCCTGCTGTTTATCAACGATCTTCTGGACAGAAACTGTGGGTGCAACATCATATCATATGCAGATGACACTTTACTGATATGTTGAGACACCTGGAACTTAGCGGGACAAAAGGCGGCTGAGGCAATTAGTAATGTCAAAAACTGGGTAGACACAAATTTGTTAAAACTAAATATAGCAAAGACTAAATTTATGATCTTTTCGCCAACAATGGCAGGACTGCCCAAAACGGTGCAACCTATTCTTATAGAACGAATAGTTACATCCTAAATACCCCTACTATCAAATACCGCGGCGTTATTCGATAATCACCTAAAATGGGATAACCACATTAAATATTTAAACGAGAAGTTAAGAAAACTAATATATAAATTCTATAACCTGAAAAGTATACTAAATAGAAAGACTCTCTCAGCCTAGCGGAATCCCTAATTAGGTATGGTATTAGCGTCTGGGGCTCAGCCTACATACATTCATCATGCTTATTGACCGTTTTAAATCATGTTCAATGGTAATCCTTAAACTAATTAATGTCTTACTAGATTGCAACCTTTAAGCAGGTTTCTTTTCATTAAAAAATACTAGTTCCGCTAGCTTAAATATGCTCTGATGCAACATAAATGTATACCGGATGGGTCTTACTACTATGCCCTGTGACACACCAAATTGCACGATTCGAGTTTACCATGCTTATTTTACCATACTAGACAGTTCTTTGTGCTAGAATTACTAAGGTTCCCCAGCATGGCTTAGCGTACAAAGACGTAATATGACAATAAAATATATGTGACTTACCCTTCTTGGATAAACGCTTCGGGTGGTAGTTCATCTTTCAAGTGCATTTCCATGAAGCTCTCCAATACTTTCCTTAAGTCATAATTATATGCCTCAAGATATCTAAAATTTTAAAATAGTATCACATAACAAAAGTAAGTGACAGTAATAACAAAAGGTGGCTGAGGCAATTAGTAAAGCCAAAACTTGACTAGATACAAATTTGTTAAAACTGAATATAGAAAAGACTAAATTCATGGTCTTTTCTCAAACGAAACGAGGACTACCCCAAACGGAGCAACCTATTCTCATAATAGTTACATTCTGAACACCACTACTATCAAATACCTCGGCGTTATTTTCGATAATCACCTAAAATAGTGTTATGTGCTGCCCTCTAACGGGGAAAGATGTGACCAAGTCCCTGATCAAAGTGAGGGGAAACATGTATTCTGTTCATGGCCAGTAGGTGGGGTGGCGCCATCTATGAGCCAATTGACGAACAGTCATCTATCACATAGTAGAAAACTCTGTAGGTTTCCAGAATATTATGGAATACTGTTCTGGTACATTCTATTGGTGGATATAAAGAGGTGAATCCAGCAGATGGGGGAACAGTACAGTTTAGTGAAGTATAAAGAACAGTTCAGTTTAGTATCCAGTACAGTTCTGGTTACAGAGACAGTTTGTAGGTTGGAACAGTTAAGTTCAGTTAAGTAAACAGACAGAAGAGAGTTTTGAGGTTAGACAAGAGTTGACAAGTTTAAGAAGAAAGTAAAGTACATAGTGTATTAAAAGTAGTGAATTTATATTAGAGTAAGTTATTATTAGTTGTGTAATTTTTAAGTATTTACTAGTGTAATTTTAGTGATTAATAAAATAGTGGTTAGTGAAAATTCTTGTTGCAAGTTATTTGAATCCACAAAGTGTTTACTGAAGACTGTAAACACGTAACAATAGGATGACCATATTAAATATTTACTTTATTTATTTACGGGCCTAAGTCCATTCCTAAAATAAGATTTAAAAAGGGAAATATACAATTTGAAATTTACAATAGTGCATATAATATATAAGAAAAGAAAATATATATGTATATGTATGGATGTCAGTCATAAAACAAAGGAAAATAATATGAGAATATGGTATGCTTAACGTTGAGGTTTCAAAATGACAGTTTGCTGATTGCAGCGAGAAGGTTGGTGTATTTGTAAAGTCAAGATAATCATTATGGTTGTTGGCTAGCCCAGAGGACCTTGCAACAAATGAGTGATTGGTTCGATGAACTGATTCTTGGAAACATAATAGCTAAACGGGTAGTTCTTGATGGAACATGAATGCCAAATCATCCCAGCAAATATGAACATGAAACATTAGAATTATTAGTTATGTTAAATAGTAATTTAAGATCTCTGTATTTCCAGCGAACTCTAAGAGAATTGATATGAAGATCATTTTCAAGACTTGCATAGTCAATATTTTTATTCGATTTAAAAGTGACATAGCATAAAAATTTATGTTGTACTTGTTCTAAATTCGGGATGTGTATATTATAGTATGGAGTCTAAACATTTGAAGCATATTCTATTTCTAAGTGTGACCTTACAAGTGAACAGTAAAGTGGCTTAATAGAAGTGATATTAGTAAAATCACGTGAAGTTCGTTTAATGAAACCTAACATTTTTAATGATTTGGTAACAGTTTGAGAAATGTCAGATGTGAAGGTTAATGATGGGTCGAGTATTACAAACAGGTCTTTAATAATAGAAACATTATCAAGGGATGTGTTATTAATGTAGTAGATATATAGAAGAGGATCCCTGTTGCGATAGAACGACAGTATAGTATCTACATGCATTGAGTTGTATACCATTATGGTGACACCATGCGATGCGATAAGGCTGTTCAAGTCTGTTTGTAATATATTGCAATTTAAACCGGAAGCTAAGAAAACTAATATATAAATTCTACAACCTGAAAGTATACTAAATAGAAAGACTCTCTTAATTATATATAACAGCCCAGCGGAATCCCTGATTAGGTATGGTATTAGCGTCTCGGGCTCAGCGATAATTTTTAACAAGAAAAGTCGAAACAATTGTAGAAATATATTTATTAATAATAAATTATTGAATGTGAAGGGGTTGTATATGTATACGCATGCGGCTATAGTTTATACTATACAACAAGAAACATACATTTGGATCGCCGGTAAACTATCAATATGAACAAGATATATATTTAAAAAAGACTTATCAAACTCCAAAATACAACAAAACAGTCTGTCAGAAACAAATCAATTTCAATGGAATTAAATTACACAACCAACTACCTGAATATATTAGACTCCATAAGAAAAAGAAATTTAAAAGGACATGTAAAAAGTATATAATAGACACAAACAATTGGCCTAACAATAAAACAAATCCTTTCCACGTTAACTACCGACTCTTATAACTAACCAAGCCGAAAATAAAGATAATATAATAAATTTAAATGCAATTAATTATATATTCTCCTTGTCTTTCGCTGTCTAATTATTTCACTTTATATTATGTTATAACTACAAACCTATAAATCGTAATATTCCTAGAAAATGCAACGAATATTCATGTATGAACAAAATTTAAAATCTGCTAGGCGCAGCACGAGGTCCCCTCAGATGTCACAACACATAATGTTAATAAATGGAATTGTGAAATTAATAACAAATATATTAACTATAAAATTACAAAAAATGTACAACTTGTAAAAATGTTGTAATTTAAAAAAATAAAATACAAAAGCACAAATTTACTGAAATACAAAGCGACAGCGTACTGATATGTAATTATTAATATATTCATACCTTTGGGAATAGTCATAGTTTAAATTTGTGATTTTATGCACAGCCTTCTGCAATTCTGTGTACTGATGGGGATAAAACGGCAAAGGATTGCTACAAATTTCCAAACGTATCGGGTAACAATCGCTAGTCTTTATTTGAAAGTCTAAGGCATTGTACACATGCAATTGATCATTTGTAATGGTGTATGCGTTGTCTTCACATTTTAGAACAAAATTTCTTGCAAAGGCTATATACCGTTTATCCTCTCGAAATACACCATTAACTACCAAAGCAGCTTGTAAGCCCTGGAAGTAAATTATAAATCATGGTTTTGACACATAACCTCAAAGGTATCATTAATTTCCAAAGTTGAGTACAAACAAATAAATATAACAAAAATATGTAAACAGTTTAGTTATAAACACTAAACATTAAATAATTACCGTATAATATATGAGGTCACAACGAAATTCAAAGGGATCATGATTCGTTCGAGGTAGCTTAGCAAATACATCCATTATTGCTTTCTGCCCACGATGATGCCTGGGACCACCGAACCCTTTCATGTTTCTGTCTATGTTCCGATAATGATCTAACCTAAAATGCAAAATATGGATCTTTTAAAGAATTATGAACAGAAATAGTCGAATAGCTGGAGTCTATTTCCACTAAGCCAATTTGTTTTTTATATTGTATAGAAACAGAGTGATTATGTCTCATTGAATATGAAAAATTATAACCGAACACGAAAAAAACTGATCGCATCTTCCACTAATAGTGGGATTTATTTGCGAAAATATATTTTTGATTTTATGTCAAAAATTGCAAAAGTACAGTAACGTACTACTGACGTTTTTTGTTCTTATCGTTTTTCATTTATATATCGTGATTAGAAAAATTTTACACACATCATGAAATTGCTTAATTTTAATTTACAGGGTGTTCCAGATTTAAAATGACACTAATGAGAGACGGGGGTCGGTAGCTCAGTGTGTTAAAGCTAACAAACTGAGTTGCCTGGCGAAGTGGGTTCGATTCCCGTAAGGCGAAACAATTTTTCATTAAAAAAATTTCTCCAAGAGCGGTTCGGAGTCCACATTAAACTGTAGGTCCTCGTCTCTCTTTACCTAGCACAAGATCCTTGAGATCTTCCAGGGGGTTACTTCGGTAACTTGAGAGGCGGTTAAGAAAACATTTTAAGAAAACATAGAACACACTTTGCTGAGTTCAAAACACTCCCACACTTACCTTTGAATCCTCATTGTTTTCAAGGTACAAGATATTTTATAAATTTCGACTGAAACTAAAATTCACCATATTTTTGGAACGGGTGGACGTATTTGGATAAAAGTTGGTATAGTTCTAGTAGGAATATCCCGAGACATAAAAAATGCAACAAAAACTTTACAACCTCATTAAAATACCGGTACTCTTTGTAGCGCTGTTCGCAAATTGCTCGCTTATCTTTATAGGTTTTTAATGTGCGTCGGGAATGTTTAATGTCAGGCTTGGCGCCATGGCCCGCGGCGATATAACTATGTCGTAAAGTTTTTGTTGCGTTTTTTGTTTACTGGAATCTATTTACTTCAACTAGCGCCATGGCCCGCGGCGATGATAATTATGTCGTGAAGTTTTTGTTACGTTTTTTATATATCAGGAACTTATTACTTGAACTATACACATATTCACCAATATTTTCGAAAATTGCTAGGAAGTAAACGTGCCATCAAATATTATGACAGCATTTTGAACAATAATCTATAGACATTTCAATAGTTATCCGCCATTTACAAAAAACTGTTATACAGGGTGATGTAATTGGCCCTAAATGTAAAATAATAAAAATTGAGTCCTATTCTGGAAATTGTCCTAACTAAATTATGCTATTGATTGGACTAGGAGTGCACTATATGTGTACTAACTTTTATCCAAATACGTCCACCCATTCCAAAAATATGGGGAATTTTAGTTTCTGTCAAAATTCATAAAACAATATGTATCCTGATAACAGTGAGGATTCAAAGGTAAGTGTGAGGGTGTTTTGAACTCAGCAAAATGTGTTCTATCTCTCATTAGTCTGTCACTTTAAATCTGGGACACCGTGTATACTTTTTCTAATGTGGCAATAGCATTTTATAGTAAAAACCAGGTGAAGTTTTGAATTCACACTATCTGTGACAAGTTTTTATCTGCTGAATAAATCGAAAATTAATTGTTTAATTTTATACGTATTTGCGAAAACAGCTGAATATTTATTTATTACACTGCCCAACAGGTACATGACCCAATTAAAGGACAGGGGAGTACAATATAAAAAAGTATATAATAAACAGTACACAAAGACAAAAGTACAAATAATTATTTACACATCTACAAACTAATACAAACATAAGTTATCAAAGAAAGAAAGAAAGTAAAGACAAAGATGGAAAATCAGTCTCTTGCATAGTATAGTTACTTACATCGTAACATTGCAGTTAAGAATATCAATATAACTACAGATTGCGTTGTGATTTTCGCAAATGATATTTATATGAGTTTCACAAAGCAAATAATACGATTCTAAAAGTTATTCAGTTGTCTAATTCTATAGGCAACTGAAAAAATTATTATAAAATAGTTACTCATGTATATATTTACTCTTGCGATTCTTATGAATTATGAATGAATTTTATAAAGTAAAAATATTATAAAATTATATGATATTTAAATACAATACTTTAAAGGGGTTGTATTATCGCGACTTGATGACAATTACGACATTTAACAGTTTTTCTTTTGTGATATTTAAATCTGATGTTAAACAAGGAAAAACAAAAGCACTTCATAGATACACCACAAGTCTGGTCACTGTATACACAAAAACAGCATAAAATTGACCAGTTTCCACTGCCGTGACGCATAAACGCAGGAATATCCTGATTGCCATTTTCTATAGCTGAAACTGAAGGGGAGATAATAGCGATTAGCCATGTTGTCTCTCGCACAACAGTATAGCTAATTGCTATCTAGCATTTCGGAAACACATTAAACACCTCACTAAACATCCATACTTTAGCCGGGAATCAAAGCCGAGACCTCTTGATCTCAAGCTTAACACATAAGCGCCGGTGAATGACCTTGCATATGTTAATTATGAATAAAAGTTCAAATTTTGTGTATTAGTGTATTTAATAAAATAACTTATAAATATACATAAATAAAGGCATTTTAATTCATTCAAGTCACATTCCATGTGAATGCGAGTCATTACATGGGTACATTTGATACATATTTAATATCCTTACTGTACAAAAAAGTAGTATAAATCTACTAGATATGTTCAAGTTTCAAAAATCACGTCTGTCCAGACACCCTGTATCAATATTTAGAATTCAGTACTGACACCAATTTTTGTCACTCTCACATTCAGTTGTGTATCTTCAGGAGTAATAAATGGTCCTAAAAATTCACATATATCGAGCTGGAATTGGTGGAAACTTACCAAAACGCCCATATGCATGTTCGCATCATTTAAGGTTAGTCCAATTCTACGTGAAAATGATTGGAGTGATAGAGCAATAGTCTTGATGGCAGAGCTAGGATGAGTACAGCTAAAAGGTACTCGAGTACAGAGTACTGAGTACATTTGATTCTTAGCTTTCGAGTACCGAGCACAAGTACCCTTGAGCAGTGAAAAGTGTTAACTTTAAACCTTTATAAAAAAAATACAAGTGTTAATATTTAAATACTTACTTGTTCTCCTGTGCATTCATATTTTATAGTATTTAGTATTAGTATGACTATAATTCTTTATTTATTAGGATTAACGATGACAGAAATTACAAGACTGATTTAGCCATTTATTAATATTATTTGCGTATGTAATAATAATTAGGGACGTATTTTCCAACGGGCGTAAGGGGCGATCGCCCGGGGCGGCCGGAGGGCTGTCCCTCTGTTATATTTTGGTACAATAAAATCGGGTACGGTACTGGGGCGGCCAAACATATTCGCCCAGGGCGTAAAATTTAGAAATACGTTCCTGATAATAATAATAAAACAAGAACATTAACATTCTTGGTTAGAACGTACCCGTTTTATTGGCTTTCATCACCACTACCTCTTCAAAGTGTTCGTCTGTAAAGCACGCAACTAAAAATACTTTTTGGTGTACTCGAGTACTTTGCGAAGTAGTCAAGTATACAATTCTTACTACTGTCGTGAGCAGAAAAAAATAAGACAAGTCTTTTTTCGAATGTAAATCTGTCTATATTTGAATATGTAATGAGTAGCTGAAATAAAACAGGTATCACTTTTAATTTATTAAGTAAATTCTGGAGTATTCTTTGGTTTTCCTCTTTTTTTGCGAATTTAGTCGTGAGAGATTGTAGGCGTGGAGAAATAGGTATTATTTGTGTTATGTTATAGAGATATTCGTTGGAGGGGTAGTGCAATTGGTTATGGGGGTGTCTAATTTTTGTTAGGACTCTTTCGGAAACTTCTATGTTGTGTCTTGCCTGATTGTTTAAATTCGAGAAAATCACATGTCCGTACTCCAGCATTGGTCTACATATCATTTTATATATGTTTGTGGAAGTTTCTAGGCTCACTCCCTCCTTTTTATAAGTTAAAGATCGAAAATGTGCAATTACTTTTTTCTTCATATTTAAGGTGTGCGTTTTGAAACTAAGTTTATTGTCAAGTTCGACTCCTAGGTATTTAGTATGTTTTTGTTGGATAGTCTCGTATTCATTATTTTTACTTTTGGTGAGTGGTTGTTGATTTTGTGGTTGAATATTATGAGGGAAGACTTCTGTGGATTTATACTTATTCTCCATTTGTCCATCCAAGCTGTCGTATCGTTTAGTCTAGTTTGCAGTTGTTCCATTGTTGAGGGAAGTGTTTTACCGTGTGAGATAATTGCTGTGTCGTCGGCAAATTGTAGGATGTAAGATTTGTTATCGAGGTAATGCTGGACATTCATTCTTCCGACATATAATTTGATATTTTAACTTTCATTTTTCGGTTTGTTAGGAATTCTATGACTATTCTAATTAGATAGTTTGGACAATTGTTATTGTATAGTTTGTATATTACTCCCTTATGCCACACAGAGTCAAATGCTTTTAACACGTCCAAGAACACTGCTGCCAATCTGTGCCCCATTTTATTGTGCATTTGTATATTTGATGTTATTATAGTTAAAGGAGGCATGGTAGAGTTATTAGATATTGAAAGAGTGAGATATTTTCGTTATTGCACCATTTCTATTTATAATTTCTATAAGTCTGTTTGGCATAGAATTAAATAACTTTATACTATAATCATTAGTAATAATATTTTCCCATGCATTATTTACTATTTCAGGTAATTGTTCGGCATTCAGTGGTCTCACATTTCGTTTTTGGATACTTCTTACAAGTAGTCCCCATACTTCTTCCACAGGGTTAAGATCTGGACTATGACTGGGCCAGTTAAGAACATTGATGTTGTTATCTTGAAACCAGTTAGTTACCGTATGAGCAGTATGAACGGAACAATTGTCTTGTTGAAATATGAACTCATTATTAGGAAATAATTGTAACACAGAAGGCAGCATAATATTGTCTAAAATCCTAATATACATTTCACTATTAAATCGTTCTTCAATATGTCACAAAACACCAGGACCACGTGCCGATATCCAAGCCCACATATTGACGGAAAATCTACCACTTTTATCATTGTTAGATATATATTTCTCATTGAATCGAGTATTTGGAGGGCGGTAAACATGAATACGACCGCTGTGTGTTGACTGGAAAGTTTTTTCGTCTGTAAAATTGTTTCAAAAACTTACATCATGCGCTAAAAATTCAAGCACAAATCCTACTCGAGCTTTTTTATGTTCAGCTTTAAGTAAGTATTTCTGTGCTGCTGCATGACAGCGTAGCTCCGATTCTCTTACTCGCCGGCGACCAGTACTACTCGATCCAGGAAAATTCATTTCTTCAGCAGCCTGAATAACTGAGTAAAATGGATTGTCTACTAAAGCATTTACCAATTGCAAATCTTGTTGAGCTGATATCCTTTGTCGCCCTGATCCAGAATTTTTACTAATCGTACCGTTTACTCTCCACTTTCTTAAAATGTTACACACCGAATTTTTGTCAATATTATAACGCAGTGCAATTTGTCTCATTGACCATCCATCTTCTGCTTTAGCAATAACTCCAGATTTAACTAAATCGCTTATATGAGGCATATCAGTTTTTTGCACACTTGCAATAAATTATGACAACTAACTGACAATGTCACAAAAATTAAAGTTAGATGTACACAATTAGATTTTAGCAAAATATCGTTATAAGACGTGCCCTATTTTTTTTGCTCACGACCGTACAAGTAAATAACTTTAAGTAGTTCAAGTACGAGTGTCTGCGCACGGTATGTACTCGAGTACAGAGATCAATAACAGTACTTAAGTACTGATTTCAAATACTTATACTCGAGTACGTGGTAGCTCTGCTTGATGGGCTTTTCAGAAAAAGAAGAATATTTTCAGGAACAATGCACAGATGAAATAGAAATATTTATGTTAGCTGGAACCTCGATTCGGTTATTTAGAAATATTCGGAGGGTTATCAAAAGTGTCATTGCGAGCATATTCAGCGAATACTAGCCGAATGCACCCTCTACACCTTCCTCAACTACTGTAAGTCTCCAGAAGGCGTGATACTTATGTAAACCCTATCATATCTAACTAGGAAGTTCCAGCTTCATAATAAATAGCACAAGATGTTTTTTGTATGCTCAATGCAGTAAAAAGAAATGTATTCACAATGGTTGCGTTAAACAGTTGATGCTGTTGCCGCCTCGGTTCACATTTATGGCTATGGATTCTTCAGAAATTGTAGTTATCCACTGTGGAAGGTCACTTCAAGTTTTTTATTCACTTTTGAACATCTATTTGCGATCTTTTTGAAGTATTCCATGCAATGAAATATATTATGCTCTGTGGACTATGGGGTTTGTAAAATTATTAAAATAAAAAAAATACAAATTCCTACAAAAGCTTGGTAACAAAACAAAGCAACTACAGAAATTGACTGACGGCCAGGAAAGGAATATACCAATTATTTTCAATGTGATCACATTGAAAACTATGAATTATATAAAAAAATTTCACATATATTTTTTTATGTATGTGGTAAAATGGGAAAATAACTCGTGTTTGAAAATAAATCTTGGGAAATATTAAAAGTGCACACTTACTGAACGTTTTCGCTGCTCTTTTGTTTCGGAATAATCCTATGGGTTACAGAGAACATGGCGGTTGTATGGTAAAGTGGTGCGATATTTTGTCTGTTTTCAGAATCGTATACCATAAAAAAATGTTCGAGAAATTGAGACACCAAATCTCCACCAGCTGTGGAACACAAGAAATTTTTGGAACTTGTGGAAAACACGGAATATTTAAGTGGATCCTGTCCATCCTAAAAAGAACATGAGTTTATAATTCTAGCTGGGAAGCACCATCTCGCAGACACTTCTATTTCTCATAGTGGGATCCAACACCAAGTGTGAACTGAATCTCGGACACTTTCCTCTTGAATTGGAGCCTATATTTATATAATGATTTACAAGTTCCATAGTGTATGCTAAATTTCATAGTATAAACAAAAATTTCGGTCAAGTATTCATATTCATTGCACTTAAAAGTAATGAGCGCCTGGAAATAATATCTATCCATGAAAATTTTAAGGTTAAAATAAGGGTGAACTTGGTCAAGAAAGAGGTTTACATCAGGCGCATGCTGGGACCGTCTTAGGGCCCAGGAAAATAATCTAAAAGGGCCCTAGGTTGTATCCTTATTAAAATGCAGCTAAGCGATAGGGTCCTTTAGATCATTTTGTGGTCCAGCATGTGCATGGTTTATATTGATGGAAGTACTGAGATATCTTGACAGTCAGCCAATAACACTCATTACATCGACCAATAGGCTGTCTGTCGGAGTTAAAATTCCCTTTGCACTCATTATTTTTGTTTCAAGACAAGAACTCACTCGACCAGGAGTAAAATCGTGCACACTATCACCGTCAATAATTACGGAGTCGATGTAAGGTATTTTTATGTAACAACAAAACAAGACTGCCACAGTCCGACACTGCATGAATAATGTTTGTTATACAATGCTCTAGTGCTGTATGTGGCAGTAATGACATTATTTTATATGCTACAACTTGCAGCGCGCTGGTAATTGTGCACGATTTCAATGATATAGGTTACATACATAGATATAAAACATTTAAAGATCATTGACTAATACACACTAGAAGAAAAAAAATAGATTACATATTGAAAATTTACCAATATATAATCTTTTACCTAGCCGATAGATGCACGCCAGATTCCTGTATATAGGGAATGCAGTTAGTTTCTAAAAGCGAATCTGGTGGTCAAAGACACGTCCTGCATTTACATCAGAAGCTTCTATATTTATGATATGCCTACAGTACGTCAAGGTGTTGATACCGCTATTCTGGCAGGTCACATAATACTGCGATGTGATATAAAGCAGCAAATTCTGCACCAGCACTTCATGAGATTCTTCTTCTGAAGGTGGATGAGATGTCAAATTCACCTGTGCTCCCTTTTGTTGCTTTGACCAACACTTTATCTTGTCTGTGAGAACTTATAATGTGCTGATTAGCTCTGCTACATACTGTGGTGTTTAAAAAGTGGATGTAATGGGAGTTACCATTTAAATTACTGCCAGAGCATGCTGCTGAGGGTCTAGGATGCTATTACTTTATAAAAAAAATTCGGCACAAAAACTGATATGCAGAAATCAAATGTTAGGCAATAACGCCATACATTCCAATAAGTTTCTAGCCTCTGACAGACTGACAGTTCCTTGATTTACACCCTCAACAGCGCATCTAGTGGTGAAAAGTTCAAAGTAGCTCCCATTACTAAAAGTGAGGAAAGGATTTCTTCTGTAGTGATAATCTTTTAGAGACTTTATGGAAATACAGATTTGAGACTTTATAGTTGAAATCACGAATGTTGTAAGGAAAACCGTAAAGGATGTTCCCTTTTCCCTTTGCAAGGAATCCATGAGGTGAATTATAAAATTTAATGCGGCAACGGATACTAAAATTCATTGTATCGCAGGCTATAATTTTCCAGATATTTTCATCGCAAAATACTTGTCTTTTGCATACGTTCATACGTCCATGCATGCCATTCTGTGACCTTGAAATGATTCGATTCGACAACATTCATGATTTGAACTGTACATGCAACTTGTCAATGAGAGCCTGTACTAAGCCCAAGTCTTTCTGTATTTCATGACCCAGATGTTTTGCAATATTCTTCACTGCTCTTGAAATGACAGCAAGGCATTAGGGTTGGTCAGTATTTGGATCTTTTTTTTCTCCTTTCATTAGGACTAGTTCACAGGAACGGTCTTTTAGGGAGACGGAAAAGGTAGTCAATTATAGTAACCACAGGTTGCAGTTTACCAAGCAAATAAAAAAAGACAATAAAAAACTTTACGAGCCCATTATTAACGCCGACGAACCATTCGGTATGATGTCATCAAACAAGTCGACATACATGCATTAAAAACCTATAAAGGTAAGCGATTCAATTTGCCGGCAAAATAGTACAGAGTAACGGTATTTTAATGAGGTCGTAAAGTTCTTGTTGCGTTTTTTATTGGATGTGGCTATTTATACATACTGTCCAGGCAATTCACGCCGCACATGCGCGATGACGTTCAAACATATTGATATAGTAAGAATTATAAGGTTAACCATCAGCAGTCTGTGGTGTAATACTTAGTGTTCCCGATTCTCACACGTGAGGTCGACGGTTCGAATCCGCTTGCTACAGTTTTTTTTTTACCACATTTTGTTAACTAAAATACGTAATACGAATATTTCTTTAGGTTAGTTCGTTGGGTTAAATATGTTAATATTTTTTGATGTAGTATAGTTGTTTATGATAGATAATGTCCCTTGCCCTCGACGGCTATACTGTATGTATAAATAGCCAATTTCTTATACATACTGTATGTATAAATAGCCAATTGCGTATACATACTGTATGTATAAATAGCCAATTGCGTATACATACAGTATGTATAAATAGCCACATCCTTTTTTATTTGCACGGTTAAACGACTATACTAGAGTTAACTTTTATATATAAATAGTAAGGGTGGAATAATTTCTGGTTCTGAAATCAGATGTTACTTCTAGGTGCTGTCGCTGACATCATCAAGGATAATTTTTGTCCATTGAAATCATAAAAATTTGGCTTTGCGTCTTTTTCAGCCTACTGCTATTTTGGACTCATTATTAAAGTACACTTTATTCATAGAGCAGAATTAAATTAAGAATAACGTGTGCCATCAGAAAAATACACTACGTACACATAATTACCAATGATACATGAAGAAATTGTAGCACAATACTATTCTTACTTTAAATTTATTCTGAAATTTGAATATGTTTCTTGAAGAACGATGATTCTGCAGGCATTCAAAAATTGTAGATTCTTTGACTAGAATTAGGTTCACAATAATGATCTTTTAGGCCGCAGTCAGACTGATCCACCGCTACCCACCGACCAACTTTCCAACATAGAGTAAACTGTGCATTAGGTCGCACTGCAACCACCGGCTACCACCAACCGCAATCAATTGATACAAGTCGGTTTATATTTCCAGCATGTTGGAAATTTTTGGCTGTTAGTGGTAGCACACATGCGCAGATCGAGTTGTGTGGTCATATAGAAAAGTAAATTATGCATTTATAGGTATGTTTGGACTGCGAACGTGGTCGAAACACGTCGAAACGTGTTAAAGCATGTCTAAAACCTTTAGTTGTAAGGTTAAGAAAGTACCTACTGTCATTCAAAACAGTAGTTTTTGGTCAACGATGGTAGGTGCAGTGTGACCCAGCATATGTTTTTAATGATTGGTTGATGAAAGTTGACGGTAGTGGGTGGCTTCAGTCTGACTGCAGCCTTAACGAAACGGAAACGGTAGTCAACCACAGAGTTAACTTTTAAGGCTAATGGTAAGGGTGTCAGAACAATCTCTGGTGTCCAAGTAAGATGATACTTTGAGGAGTTGTCGTTGAATGTCTTCGAAGATAAGTTTGTCTATTGGCGCCATAAAAATCGAGCTCTGCTTTTCCTTCCTTTTCTGTCTGCTGCTGGATTGGATTCATTACCATATTATATTTTATTAAAAATTAGAGCAAAATTAAATTAAGAGTAAAATGTATGATATTACAAAGATATGCTGTGTACATACCCAAGTAACATTTTGGGTATTAAAAATGTTACATCGTTACAATCTAATATATGACTTACCTTTAGACATGACGACCTTGTTAAAACCCCTTAATGACCAAATCTGGACGGTAGTAAAAGGTTGTCACAACATTTTATATAACTTTTGTAACTTAATTGGATACGACCTTTATAGGGCCATTGGGTTCGGTGAATTTAAAAATTTTTTTACGTCATAAAGAAGTGACTACAAGTTCGTGACTACCTTTATTACGACCTTCATATGACCAGATTGTCATAACAGTGGAATGTAAAATTGTCATGACAAAAAATAACATAACAAGTCAATATGTATTTTGTATACTTTACCTATACGTATGTCTTTTAGTCGTTCATTTAAGGTTCGGTTAAGTAAAACGTTAACAATCAAACTGCTAAGTATGAAACCAAATATGTGGCGTTATTTAACAAAATGTTAAATCTTTCAATTGATTTCTAGCCAAGTTATGATGCGGATTATTTTTTATAGTAGGCTATAGATTTCAAATTTCTTTTTACTGAAATATAGCTAAAAAAAAATGGGATATCTGTTTATAAAACTGTATTCTACAATAGATTTTAAGCTAGATATTTGGTGTGATAAAATAGACAGAAGGTATGTATGTTCACTCTAATAGACTAACATTGACATTTGACAGTACAAAAATTAACGTTATCAATTTTGGATGCCATATTTTCGTTTATAGGTCGTATGGAGGTCGTATTCACAATCAATATAACCTATTTTTCGACTTTTCAATTTTAGATACTATCTCGTGCCAAAATCCTAAGTTTTATGATGTTTTTTAGCGACTCTTGTATAATTATCTTCGTGCAAGATCATAACAAGGTTATATTATTTTTTAACAACTATTATAAAACCATATTCTTAAGTCATATGAAACGTTGTGTTGTAGGTGATATCTACCTCTTTACAACCCAATATCGACCTTTTAAAGACCATCTATTTTTGATGACCAGTAGTAATTTTATGCCTACTATAGGACCCTCATGTGTCAAGGAATTTCGATATTCATGTATATAACTTTATAACGCCTTTCCTTGACCTACAGTTGTTAAATTTGTTTTGAAGACCATTTTACAACCATTACACAACTAATAGGGCCTGTAGACCAAAAATTATAACGCAAAATGTTACTTGGTTATACATGTAATAGACAGAAAAATAACAGCAGAACTCGTATTATTCTTATTTTAAATTTACTCTGAAATGAAAACCTTGGCCTCTGTATCTGTAATGTCAGAACTTATTAGCCTGAGTCTGGACGTGCATGTTTCTTGGAGAACGGTGATATTTAAACACTTTAGAGTTGGATTTTTCAATTTTTTTTCAGGATTACAAGATATCGCAAAGCCAGTTTTAGACTTGTCTCTTTTGGCAAAATGTTGTTTATACAACAAGTGGTGAGTTAAATGGACGAAAGCGTTAAGGTTAATAGTACGAAATCCACCCATGACTTCGGTAGATACCCTCAGAAGATCAAAGCATCAACAAAGCCTGCCAAACGGTCCATCGCCCCTTATGGATTGATAGGATCACTGGCAAAATAAATATTGATGTGACACTACTTATCAAATGGTGCAATAGTATTCAAATGCTACCAAGAGACTATGATGATATTCAGCGGCCAGCTTTGGACACTGCTTTTCTGAATGCTGTTCTCTCAATCACTAAGAGGAGGAACTACCAAGTCAGGATGTCAATCGTAACTTTCACCTCGAAACATAATCCATCCATTTAAGAGTTCAAATCATCATTTATAAAAAGTAGTCACTATTAATTAACATTTATCATATTCTTGGGCTGTTTTCCAACCTGATAAGTTTCCTATGTATTTTAAATTATCTAGACGATTAAAATATTATTAAAAAACATGCTCAATTTGATATGTTATGTATCATGCTATTAATATTGACCACAAGAAATTGTTTTTCTTTGCATTTATAGACAAATACTACCTCTCATTGCTACTTTTTAAAATACTGTATAAGCGACTTACAATGCTTTCAAGGTTCGGGCATATCTCATTCAGTTTTTTAACATAGTCTTGAGGATCCCAACCATTGCATAAGGGGTTGCCATTCAATACTATCTTGTTTAATTTTGTGAAATCTTTTAGGGGCTCCAAATCTTCCATGCGGGCTATCTATAAAAGTTTGTATAAGTAAGAAAAACTACTTATGCCATTAAATTTATTAGTGACAATTAAATAAGCCATTGTGGGTACATATAAAGTAATTCAAAATTATTTCAAAAGAAACAGCGTAATATAAGTAATAGGGTAAATTTTACAAAATTGTACATATACAGGGTGAACCATTAATAATAGGCCATACTTCAGGGGCAGATTCTTTGGGCCAAAATATGAGGATATAACCAAATATGCTTTAGTAAAATGTTGCTGTGGAAAAAGATACAGAGTGTCAAAATTCAAATTATTTTCTCGTTTTTTTGCAATAACTCAGCAGCCTCTTGACTGATCTTCGCCAAATTTGCTACAGGAACTTTTTTAAATCTAAGAAACAATAATTTATGTATTAGATCACATTAGATTATAGGGGGCGCCGCAGGACCGGTATCTGATGATGAATTTTCTTCACATTTTTTTTACGAAATGTGGTACTTCTGACCAGAAAATATGATGAGGGCGTCACTTCCATGCATAAAAGATACACTTAGTAGAACTTGATAACTCCAACCTTTTTCGAGGAAAGTGCCATTAAATACTTCAATAATTTTTTGTTGAAAGACAAATTCAAATTTAATGAAACAAAGTGTATTTATTGAAATATTGTATAGTCTTAAAGTTCGATTAGTCAGAACATAAAGTGTGGTATTATGAAGGTACTGAAATTCCGAAATCTACACCAGAGAATTGGTTAAAAAATATTGATAATTCAGCCCAATAACTGAAAATTTTAACCTATTAAATTACTAAAATTTGGTTCATTTAAACTTCGTCGGATACTGCTAGTCTAATACAGACAGTAACTGGAGAAATTGGTACTGATCAGACACCAATAGTCACTAAATAATCCAGTAAAATAACCACCACCAGTCAGTTGCGAGTAAATCTGTCAAGTAATCGAATTACATTGTCCTGTCGATAACATAGAAGCCACACTAGTCAAGGCGGCATACAGAACCGTACAAATGTAATCGCGACATGATTTTATGTTTATACGTCCCAGTTACAAAGAAAACCTCGGTGACACATAAAACACCTTGAAGTATTGTGGGTTGCGCGTATTTAGTTGGCATAAAAGACGAAATATTAGTAAATCACCTAATTTAGCTATCAGGAACACATAACATATTTATTTACATATGATACCGCCACTCGAAGCTCTCAGGCTAAATGAAAAATTATGAGCCCGACCCAGCTTTGACACACGTTCATCGCTATAATGCTGCCTCTAGTAGCAAAACATCCAACTATATTAGACGAAATTTAACAAATTCGTATTCGATATTAAACTTTAATATGAACAAATACTAGTAGTCCACTCGCTGAGGGTGGGTCTGTATGTACTTTGATGTCCAGATAATCAACCGTTGCATGGCCCTTATCCATTTCCACCAGGGTGTTAGTCTGACAGAGTGGGCATAGGCCGACTTAAAAGCCATTTTTTGTAGTATTGATATTTTCTTAATGTTTTCTGTTAGGATATGTACACGTGCACGTGCATTTATGTTTGAGCAAATAGTCCAGTTGCTGAGGGTGGTTCTGTATGCATTTTGATGTCCAGAAAATCAATCATTTGCATCATGTAGTCACCATGGTCCTTAGGAATTTCCATCAGGGTGTCAGCCTGGCAGAGCGGGCACAAGCTCAGAATTCGCCATTTTTCAAAATGGCGGAAATTCAATTGACATAACTTTACTCAATGACTTTTAACTCGTAAACCGTGTGTTTTATTATCTTTTATATCTAAACACTTTTTGTTCTATACATTATAAGGAACAATTTTGCTCATTTCATGAAAGTCCAGAAAGTTAACCGATACGTAATTATTGAGGCTTGTTTAACAGCGAACCCCTAAAGTAATGTTTCCAAAGACGAAGAACAAATGTTTAAAACATCGCACTGTTGTTTAGACAAATGTTTAAAACATATTTAATACACAATGCGATGTTTTAAACAACTATTTAAAACGCAGTACAATGTTCTAAACAAATGTATTATTTTAGAGTTTGTGAAAAAGTGCCGATGATGGTCGCACAATGGTATACCGTTTAAGAACGCCATCTGTTATCAAGTAGTAGTAGCAGATACAGTAACTTGCTATCATTTAATTTTAGTTGAAGAGAGTCTTAAACGTTTTAAACATATCATTTAAAACATTGAAAAAAAAACTGTTTTAAACAAAAAAAAACTGTTTAAAATAAAAAACAGCTTTTTATTTAAAATGAAAAAAACTGTTTTTTTCCAACCCTGATAATAGTAAAAAGTACACTTACATCATTATTTCCCAAATCAATTGAAGTTATTTTACATCCAGTTAATAATCGAATGGGATTTATCGCCTTGATAGAGTTATTACTAAGATCTAAATTTTGAGGTTGCAGCTCCATAGCAAACTGAAGTACATATAGTAATAGTTTAGGTTGTGACAAAGGAAAAAAATCCTTTAAATCTGTAAAGAAAAATGACACATCATCATTTTAGACAACAAATTATTAAATTCATACCTTTGTCCTTATGAAATTCTTTCAGATCTAAAAATTTTCGTTGAGTATTATACCTTTTCCTTAAAATCTTTACAATGTCCCTTTCAAAATCAAATTTCAGCTGTTGGGCAGGGCAGTGATTTGCGATTACGATTAGTTTTAGCTAAAATAAAGTTAACAGCTCAAGACGTGAATATCAACTGTATTACTTGGATATTTCCAACTATCAATGCAAACTTTTCACAGAGAAGTTAACTTCTACCCAATATGGTATACAGATAATGAGTACTTATGGTGTATACAATACCTCTTTTATTGGTTAACCCACTGCTTTAATATTTAACATTTTACTTACTGGAGTATCAGGGTGTAATGGATTGGGAACCATTAATTTACTTGAGGCAAGTTTCAATAGAGCATCTAAACAATTACGTGCTAGAAAAAATGCCCGCTTCTTTTTCACAAAATTAAGAGGTATCATGTCTGCAGGATGTACAAAGTCTATGATAGTTTTTAGTATGAAATCCCTTTCGTATGTATCAACATTTTCAACCTAAAAAATAAACAACTAAAATATCTTACTTTTGGTCGTCACTGATGTAGATGTTACTGGAGCCTTCGTGCAGAGATTTAAAGTGAAAGATGAGTCCTAAAAGTTAACAGCTAGGAATTTCAGAGCTTGCGTAGACAGATGATATTTATATAGATCGACATTAATGTTACTAGACAACATCAGAAAAGTTATAATGTGTACGGCAAACAAATTATTTTGCGGTAAAAATCACGAATACAATTTTTCGCATTAATAAGCTACAATATAATCTACATGCTTGCTTTTGTTTTAACTCATATGTTTAAAAACGACAGTCACGACAGCAAGAATAGAATATATTTCATTAATTTATTAATCGCTACAAACCATTACCAAATATACATGTTTCATTGTTAAGTGAGACACCTGTCGAACAGTGTCGCCCTGTTTGCACAAGCTGCTATCGACACATACCACAAAGGAAAAGTTCTTCACTTCCTGGCATAGACTAATATTATAGAACCATATAAAGGGAAAACTGTTTTTTGTGAAGATTAAAATAAACTAATAAAAAATTACTGATACGGAGAACCACCAACTTACCACAAATTTGTGCCAATAATCTGCATTATTGCACTCCATAATTAGTTTGGGTATCAAAGAAGGCCCCAATTCGTTAGCACATTGTATTATTATGGCATTAGCATTAGACTTCATGGCCATTATTTCCTCCGGTGTCTTTGCATTAGCCATTTTGTTGGAAGCCGTGAAGATCTCAGGAGAGAAATAATACCTTTAAATTAATCTGCAGATTCCATTAATACATTTTCGGCTTTGGCACCCAACAATTTAAACCCGAAAGTAACTAGCAATGGTTTATAAATCGATTAAAAACTTCTATTTCTAGGTTAGTTTAAGAATAATGCCAAATAACTGCGACAACCCAGGCACTTCAACTAGATTTTAGTATTTCTATTTAGTCGTGTATTTAGTTGAAATCAGGTTGAAACGCCTTAGCCGGCCGACAACGCCGTTTGAAAAATCCAAAATTCTCAGAATCCAAAATCACAGAGTACATTAACTAGAGGCGAAGGCCTTGGCGGCACCTTTGAGTTTTGATGATGGCTCGATTTCCGTGATCTTACGTACCTACCAGTTGCGTCTACACTGAGAGAAATATGTTGTTAATTTCGTTGTTTAAATTATGAAATACACTGAATGAACAGTGTATCTCGAACTGAGTAGAAAAATGTACCATTTGAATTTGTTATTAGTACACGCAAATAGTACTTTTTAGAAGAAACAATGTATAAAGTTTTTATATTACGTATACATATTCCTAATAGTGTTAAGGACAAAACCCAATAAAGTTTCCATCTAACCAGTGTCCGCAACATCCCTTATTTTGGTAAAAACCTCCTCCCGGTGGTACATTCTGGCGGTTTTTCTTAATTTTCTCGTAAACCATTGTTCAAACGTAAACGACGCATAGGACCAAAAAGTTACCCATTAAATTCTACCCAAAAACAGTTATATCAATATATTAGCTATTCCTTACTCAATTCTCGCAAATAGCGTTCAAAGTTAGGGGTAGCGTTTATATTCGGGGTTGTTGAAAATATGAATAACATCTTCCAAAGTTCCAAATCCTTTCTCATGTTTGATATAGGTACCTATTATTTATCGCCTGAGTATGTATAAGTTGGTAAGATCGCGGGACTTATACATAACATATTTTAAACAGCGTGCTAAAAACTACTCTTAACAATAAAATTGTCAATAAAATAAAACAATTTTTACTTATATAACTATTTATTTAATTCAAATAACTTGAAAATCTTTATTTATAAGACAGAAATAGAAGACTATATAGTATACTTATACTACATATTATATATATATTTTAAATTCGTTATTGATCTTTTGTTACGATATACATATCATCAATATGAGACAAACCAGAGATTTAGGGTAGTACATAGTTATAACTATTATAAAAAAGTACTCAAGGACAGTGCCTAATAAGTCTATACAAGAATCGGTTAATCAATATTGAATATGAAACGCATAAATAGTTGTTACATTTTTCAAACTACAACTCCAAAGGTTGAGTATTCTAGTTATGGTTATCGTGTAAATGACTCTAATGTTATTCCATGCATTTTACTGAAATTCTGTATATTTAAGTAACAATAACTTTATTATAATGTATGAAAAATCAAAAGACTGTAATGTATCCACGGTAGCTCAATGTGCTAAAAAGCTGAGTTGCCTAGCGAAGCGGGTTCGATTCCCGCAAGGCGAAACAATTTTTCATTAAAAAAATTGCCCCAAAAGTGGTTCGGAGTCCACATTAAACTGTAGGGCCTCGTCTCTCTTCACCTAGCACAGGATCATTGAGATCTTCCAGGGGATTACTTCTGTAACTTGAGAAGCGGTTAAAAAATATTTTAGGAAGAAGAAAATATTTTAATGTACTAAAATAATAAGTATTTCTATTTTTCGAGCAGAAATCTTCGTTGAGAAATTGTAACCGAGAGGATTTTCTTAGGCAAAAGTTGGGATGATTCTACAAAAGAGTGTGAGTGGTGGTCATGAGTGGCAGTAAGACTTTTAGTGTCGTTCAGATGGAGCGTCAGAGAAATGATAACTCATATAATGTCACTTGCGTATTTTTAAAATTCTTAGTATTTTGAATATTGCTGATTTCAAAAAATGTTTTACCATTATCTATAGTTATAATACTAATAGTAGATAATGCAGATTATAAACAAGGCCTCTTTGGCACTAGGCCCGGGTCTAGAGCCCAATGGCAAGTGGGGCCCAAAATAAGTAACACTTTTTTTTTATGAATAAGAAAAATAAGATGTAGATTTTTGAAAGATTCATTTGGTAAAGAAAATTAATATACTCTTTCGTCACATAAATAACATTTTTAGTTCAAAATAAAAACAAAGAAATGTCAAGTGTGAGTGCCGAAGGTCATATTGGGGCTCAAAATTATTGCTAGGGCTCAATTCAATCGAAAATAGGCGCCGTATAACCAATTCAAATGATAATATTTTTTTACCCAATTCGAAATACATTGTTATTTCAGTGTATTTCATAATAAAGAAAGAAATTAACAACACATTTCTCTCAGTGTAGTTGCAACTGCTACGTCGGAAATAGGTTTTGGCGGGAAGGCTTGCCTTCGTCCTGTTTTATCTATGCCTTCGTCTGTGTATAGTGTATAGTTATTGACGTTACGACATCACTGTATTAATTGTACTCTGTGGCAAAATATTCAAATGCTAACGCACAACGCACAATAAGCTAAGTCAAATTGTCAAATAGGTCAATTTCATGAAGAATGTGCTCTGTGGAAGAATGTGAAAAGGAATGAGCACCTTATAAACATATTACAAAACCCCGGCACCACAATTCGACGCCGTGACGCTAATGTCAACAAAGACAATAAAATATTTGTCTATTATGACCTGTTTCTTTTTAAGTTCTTAGAGCCCTCAGTTTTTAAAACAAGAATGCTGATTGGCTGATGAAAGTTGAAAACCGACCATCAATTATGCACCAATCACTGAAACGTCCAGGGCTTCAAGCACTTGAAAAGAAAGCGGTCTATTTAAGCAAAAAGAATTGACAACGTATAGGCGAAAATCACCCATTCAATAGATAACACTTAAGAAATGTCAAAAATGATGTCTTGGTGCGAACCAAGGATTGTTATTATAGTTAACAGTCCTTGGGTGTGAGCAGCAAAGTGTGGTTTTATCTTTGAAGATGTCAGTAATGGCTCAGTATTTGTTAACACTTGTTATTCACCAGTGTTCACACGCAATAGGCTATATTATCAAAATATATATGTCGCACGCTCCGTGCTTTTCCAGAAGATGACAGCTCTAAATGCCAATGCCTTTGTAGTGGTTATCAAAGCATTTCCCTAATCTCCACTCTTCTCTTCATCAAGAGTTTCATTATTATCCTTAGTACACAAAGTTACAGTGTGTTAAACGGGATATCTAATGACGCGACATCTGGTGATGAGTATATCATATAATTACAAATCGACAAGGAAGAGAACTGTAAGTAATAAAAATAAATTCAGCGTTATAATACTGAACGAAATGTGTTGGTTAAAATTATATCTGCGAGAGGTCGCGAATATCAGAATTAAAAGTAAAATATGAATCTAGGAATCTCTAAACAATATTTTTAGTGTAAGTTTGATATTAGTGCTGATTTACATTTATTAATAATTTCATTTTATTCATATAAATCCTTTATTGTACATTTAATTTGAGATCTGTTACAGCTCCCATTTAACCGACATGGTTAGTTTTCATTTAATTTACAGTTACTTATATTTTTCCTATTTTTTCATTGCCTGCAGTTTTCTTTCTGGCCAGTTTTTAATTACGTGATATAGGTACTTACTACCAGATGTCACGTCATTAGCTATTGCTTCCATCTTAGGATGTGGCTATTTATACATACTGTCCAGGCAATTCACGCCGCACATGCGCGATGACGTTCAAACATATTGATATAGTAAGAATTATAAGGTTAACCATCAGCAGTCTGTGGTGTAATACTTAGTGTTCCCGATTCTCACACGTGAGGTCGACGGTTCGAATCCGCTTGCTACAGTTTTTTTTTTACCACATTTTGTTAACTAAAATACGTAATACGAATATTTCTTTAGGTTAGTTCGTTGGGTTAAATATGTTAATATTTTTTGATGTAGTATAGTTGTTTATGATAGATAATGTCCCTTGCCCTCGACGGCTATACTGTATGTATAAATAGCCAATTTCTTATACATACTGTATGTATAAATAGCCAATTGCGTATACATACTGTATGTATAAATAGCCAATTGCGTATACATACAGTATGTATAAATAGCCACATCCTATATCTTATTGTATTTCTTTTATGAACGTTATAGGCATTTTATGAATTAATTTTCCTTTCATTATTTACCTACTGATGTAGTATATAGGCCTGATGACGCGCAGTTTTTGTAAGGATCAGACTTGGATTCTTTGATTAAATATGAATAACTTGTATGCGATTGAATTTACTTACATAATTGTAATTTTTATACGAATTGAGTTTTATTCGTGAGTCACCTTGTACCTTCGAAACATATTTCTGACATATTCTGTCATTGTTAACGAAAAAGCATGACCTTATTAAATTTTCCAATTCTATATTATTCTTTGCTGTTCTCCGGTAAAATGTGTCGTCCTTTTGTCGACAATCTTTTTTATCATGATTTTCATGTCAATCTTCCTTTGTAAACGTCTCCCTCATATTATATTCAGATTATTTCCAATTTAAAAAAGTCATATTTAGAGGAGGATTTAAAAATATATAGATAACAATGTTGTTATTTCTTGTTTGCCTTTGGTGATTGGTGAAAGCCCTTTCATAAATTCATAATTGAATGACAAGTAAATTATATGAAGAGAGTAGGTGTACCTTTTACCAGAGAAAAACTGTGTTGCTAAGGATGCATTTTTTATGCTGCAACTACAAAAAACTCCTTATCCTTGAAAAATAGATATTTAGACCGAACTTCACGACTTACTCTTATTATTGGTTCTATTAACCATAACGAATTTTTCTGGGGTGCATATTTTTCATATAATTTGTATGATGCTCTTTTTACACAAACGGCATTTGATATTTAAATATTTTTAAAACATTTTTAACCCTAAAAAATACAACGCCTTAGAAAAGCTTAAAAAATATTTTCTAAAAACTGTTTTACAAGCTTTCAAACCCTTCGTAAAATATTTAAATAAATATTTCGTTTAAAACTTTTTCTATGATTAATAACTTATTTTAAAAATATTTTTGCTTTAACAAACTCTTTTGGAGATTGGCATTGTGGCGCTTCAAGCACAAACAAATAGAACAGTGAATGCAAAATACCGCTTATCAATTTTGTGTTATCACAGACGATCCCACAGGGGTCAGTACACCTGAAAATTAATCCGCTTTCCTATCTGCGTCAGACCAATATATCATTCAATACATCAAATTTTTCAATATATTTTTTTAATGCTTCTTGCGAAGGCGCGTTTGTTTCTTCGAGCTATCTTATCATTACGGTAATACTGCCTACGTAAGTAAATTTTAAGTCGCCCGAATTGTGTTCATGTAACACGTAATATTATGGAATTGTTTAGTTAACGTCATTTTTATGTAAATTGTGGGTCTCTCTCAAACTCTCATTATTCAAATGTGGCTATATACAATACTAAAACATAATATTTTTAGTCGCAAACTCCTCTATAAAATCCTTATTTTGCTATAAGGAACGTAACCAGACTGCAACCAACAGCTACTCGCCGGGCTATGTGCCCCGCCGAGCGCTGAATCACAAGTTACAAGTCTGGCGCGTTAAGTGTAATAATTGCATATTACCATCAAAACGCTAATGCTTCGATTAATATGCAATGGAGCTCCCCTCATTTCTCCATTGAAGTCAAGAATTATCTCGATGAGACTTTACCACGCATATGGATCGGTCGAGGAAGTGAGTTTGCTTGGCCACCAAGAAGTCCTGATTATAATCCTTTGGATTATTATGTGTGGGGACATATGAAGTCCTTAGTCTATGCTCTAGTCTAACTCAAGAGAAGAACTGTGGGACAAAATACAAAAGGCAGCAAATTTTATTAGAGGATAGGAAAATGTATTCTTCAATGTTAGAAAATCTTTTATGAATAGAATTAGAAAAGGTATAGAAGTAGCTGGAGACCATATCGAAGATTTACTCTAAGTTGCAGCAACGGGGTTTTTGCATGGGGGGAAAGTTTCTAATGTCATTAAGTCAACTTTTACGTTATTTTTTGGTCTTCTAATAAGATTAGATCCTTATTTTAGACAATTTTTTGATTTATGTATTTATCTCAATACCATGAAAATAATCCATGAGTTCATAAGAAAGTGAGAAAGAGTTTACGCTGTTATTACGATTTTGTTTTCCCTTACGTTTTGTGCTTTTTTCAATAAATACATTTTATTTCATTAAATTTGAATATTAGACCAGGGCCAAACCGTTTAAAACATCGTAAAAGACGATAAATTCTTAGCAGTATACGAATGGTCGGAAAATGTAGTTAATGGTGTAAATAATTAAGGAAAAATCGTCCAGACTGAGTAAAAGTTCGGGAAGGGGGGTTGGGGTAGTAATATATACGTTTTTAGGGGTTGGTACTCGTTTTTTGCGATTTGCAGCTAAACTATGCATCCTATCGAAAAATGATGAATATAAAAGTTGTAGATAATGAAAAAATCTCAAACTTTCTAATTGATCATTATTGACCTAACCTCAAAATTATCGAGAAAAATGCAAAAACCATTTTTTCGGTTTTTAATTTATAACTATTATTTACATCTTTCAAAAAATTATTGAAATGTTTAACGGCACTTTTCTCGGAAACGGTTGGAGTTATCAAGTTCTACCAAGCGTACCTTTTATACGTGGAAATGACGCCCTCATCAGATTTTCTGGTTAGAAGTACCACAACGTTTCGTCAAAAAAAAATGAAAAAAATTATTTATCAGATACAGGTCCTGCGGCGTCTTCTGTGATCTAACGTGATGTAATACATAAATTATTGTTTCTTAAAATAAAAAAAAGTTCCTCTAGCAAATTTGGCGCAGATCAGTCAAGAGGCTGTTGAGTTAATCCAAAAAATAGAAAAAATAATTTGAAATTTGACACCCTGTATTTTTTCCCACAGCAACATTTTACTAAAGCATATTTGGTTATATCCTCATATTTTTTCCCAAAGAATCTACCCCCTGAACTATGGTCTATTATTAATGGTTCACCCTGTATTAACATTGATGTCAGCATTTCAGCAAGTATGTTAAGTTTTTGCACTAACCAAAGCGACAAGTCAAAAATATTTTTACTCCTTGTGTAGAATAGCCCTTAGCCTCTACTAAACTTAAATATTAGAGTATTACGTTGTTGCTTGTTTTGTTTATAAAAAGTCATATATTGACAAGTTGAAGAAGCATGAATAGATTAACGAACGTTTTACAAAATTGGAAGTTAACTCCAAGAAATATCCGCTGTTATGCATTAAAATCACCCGATTGCAAGTCAAGATCATCTAAGGTATGTAATATTGAAATATTGGTATGCTTATTAAAGTTTTTAACAGATACCTAATTAGTTTATAATACTTTAATAAAAAATTGACTTTCATTGCATTGAATTTAAAAAATCAGGTTACAGTTAGGATTTTCAACAATATAAATAAAATTCTTCTGTATTTAGTATTCCCGTCTCTGTACCTGAAATAATCGACTCAATAATTAAATATCTGGTACTGAATGTTTAGTATTTGACCTTTTGGCAATTTTGGTTTAGGATTTTGTATCATTACAAAAATTTATTTTGTTCCTACAATGTTATATTGAATAATGTGAAATATAGAATTTAATAGTCGTCGATCATGTAATGGCGTCTTATATTAAACAGGTGACCTACATCTTTCATAGAACTACTTAATAAGTTTGCTCAAGTTTACTGAATATGACACAGTACCATTTTCGAGGGAGTAGATCTATGCAGACAGCTATACTAGATTTCCTAATAGGCCAGTCGTCAGGGAGTTGAGAAACCGTTTTAAATCGGACAAGAGATTTTACTGTTGCAATTCATTATAGACCTCTTTTAGACATACCATTTTTTCCCCCTCGCCTGCCCTCCGGAACACCTTCAATTTTGCGGCAATATCGCTTAAAAATCATTTTTTTTGCAAATATCTCGATTGTGAATGGTCCTACTAAAAAAAGATGGTTATCAAAGTTAAAAATAAGTAAATTCTCTATCGAAATGGTTCAGACACATTTTTACGTAGTATTAATATTCTTGGAGTTAGGCCTCTTCCCCACAGAGCGCGATCCGAACGCTTGCGATCTCGTGTTATAGTTATCACATTTGTACTCAGTATATCCCCTCCACACAGAGCGCAATCTGCGTCTTCGTTCCACCGAGATCGTCACGATCAGTTTCGAATCTTTCGGATCAATTTTGAAATTACAAATGTCATCAACTATTGGTGGTGACTACCATTATGCGCTTATTTCCACACCACCTAATCCCAAAGATTTGGTCGTCCGAACTTTCGGGAAAAACAAGGTGTCTGCTACTAATATGCTTGCCGCCGTTCCTGTTCTGCTCTACCCTTTGGAGTAATGAAATGGACGGTAGATGAGCTGCGTCAATTAGATAGAGGTATCCGCAAGATGATGAATATCCATAGGAGAATCATCCAAGATCGTCCGTTACTCGTGTGTACCTCCCACGTCATCGAGGGGGGGAGGGGGCGAGGTCTCTTGAGTTTGGAGCGCATGCGTGGCCGGGTAGTACTGATACGGTAGAGAATAGTAGAGAATAGTACTCCCACTCGGCCGGAACAGTGGGATAAGATTTTCAGTGCGCAAGCATGCTCCTGGGCTTAAATTATCTGATGCGCAGTGGACAGCAGTGATGTTAGTGGGTCGATGTTTATTGTTTACTCGAGTAGTGTACGTGCAAATGCGCGTGGGATGGAAATAGTGGATGCGCAGTGGAATAAAGAGAATAAAATCGAGTAGAACAAACATCAAAGGGACTGCCGAGGAGTGAAATTACTGGTCTATTCTCTACTGTGGTACTGAGTATAGCATGTAACGTCCTTAGGAGCTCAGACCCGCTCTTGCAATTAGTAAGAAAGCATGAAAATGCAGGACTGGGAGCAGGATTATTCAAGGCAGCAAAGAGAGTCGCAGATGAACTCGGTCTCGTATTCGACATCAGGCGAGGAGGCCGGCGAGGTGCCGACCTAGAGTCGGTCACTGAGCTTTCGCCAAATCGTCTGAAAGCCCAAATTAAAGCCGCCTTTTTAAGGTCAGCTGGGCTTAAGTGAGAGGCCGAGGGATTCATTGCGGCCTGCCAAGATGGTGTTATCGATGGGTACCCTATAGTCGAGGCAAGAATTCATGCGATGCACGTCACAGATCGATTCTATAAATAAGACAATACCGCTAAGAATCATGAAACCCCATTAAACTGTACCTATTTCTGAAAAAAGCTTAATAACTAGGTGTCAAGAATTATTCGCATCGAAATGTTTTTGCAACCGTAAATTTTGACGAGCCTATGACAGCAATGCAACAGGAGAAGTTTCTATCAATCGATCAAAATAAAAGTCGGGTTATCTCTTAGCTTACTACTGCAGGTTTCGTTGTTAAGCAGGCGCTTATTTTTTAAAAATACTTCTATTATTACTAAGGATATCGTTAAGAAATGATTAATGGCGAATCATTATTTCTGATTAATAAAAAAAATTGTACAGTTCCATTAACAAAATTTCCATGAAACTGAAAATTAAATTCCATTCTTTGAAAAAAACCTAAAAATACTGGTACTTATCAGTAATTCAAACAACTATTTTCTTCTTTACAGACAAGTCTACAACTAATACTTACTTACTTACTAATAATTTCCATAGCCTACTTAGTAATTTTCTTATATCGCATTCATCTGACGTGGCCATTTTGAAACAATTAAAAAATTGTTCGTATCTCACTTATTTTTTGGAATTCTTTACATCTGAAAAAACGTTGCACTTAGAAATTTATGCTTAATGAGAAACCATCAAAAAAATATAGTCATTCTATTTAAGAAAAAAAGTTTGTCACTTCCGGTTCAACCGAAAGTGATATTTTCATTCCTGCTAGTCTAAAAGTAGCCCATTATTGTCTAATTTATGTATACCAAAAACCAAATTTTTAAATACAAAAACAACCAAAATATTGGGGGCGTACATTGATTCGTGGCCACCCGGTATAGGTATTACCACTCTGCCATTATTTAGAGACTTGCCGTTTTAGCTGCAAGTATATTTTAAATACAAAACGTCAGTTAATAAGTTTTAATTCATAAATTTGAAGATGCCTTGAAGAACTTTTTAAGAATGTAAAATTAAAACTAAATGGGTTTAATATAATTTGAAAATTTAGTCTTGAAGACCATTTTAGGATGGGCCCTTTTTGGCTAAAAGCGACTTTATGGTGGTCCTAAGGCTGTCTTGAAGATCATTTGGTTTTATTCGAAGTATTGGAGATCGCAATAAGAATATTAGTGTTACTTGGGCTCGTAGTTCTACTGAAGCAAGGGAAAGTTTTGGATCTTCAACTTCAAAAAATTCAAATTGATGTAATGTATGTATGTAATTAATGCATGTATATTGGCAGTAGAGAATAAGTGTTAGAAGTAAGTTAATCAAATAAACAAAAAGCGGATTAGGGTTATTGGGGACATCACTTAAAAAAACGCGCCAAGTCCTCTACCGCAAGGTGTTGTGGGAGTCTATAATGGTAGTAACCACCGATAGTTGAAGTCATTTGTAATTTCAAAATTAATAATAAATATATATATATATATATATATATATATATATATATATATATATATATATATATATACTTAAACTTCAAAAGTGACAATTAAACGTAATAGCTGGTGGTAGAAAACGTGAAAATGTATAGGAAAGTGTTGATAACAGAGTAAATGCGATACGGTGCTTGACTTCCCCCGCCTATTACTCCAAAAATATTAATACTACGTACAAGTGTGTCTGAACCATTTCGATATAGAATTTACTTATCTTTAATTTTGATAACATTTTTTTAGTAGGACCATTCGCAATCGAGATATTTGCAAAAAAAAGGGTTCGCCCCAAAATTCGAGGTGTCGGGCGAGTGGGAAAAATTGGTATGTCTAAAAGAGACCTATAATGAACTGGTCCTAACAGTAAAATCTCTTGACCGATTTAAAATGATGTCAATCTACCTGACGACTAGCCTATAAGAGGTCTATCAGAATTTAGATGACAAGAAATGCTAAGTTTCTAGAACCTCACTGGTTATTTTGCCATAAATAATAGAGCCGCTACTTTTCTGTAGTTTTGATCATTTTGGTGAAAATTATCTTTACAATAGAATGCGATAGAAAAGTTTAGGAGGATTTAATGCTTACAGAAAAAAGCTTGTGCAGCTTATTTTTACCATATTGTGTTTCAAATTGTTCTGTACAACTGTACTGTTTTTTTAATATTTATTACACGATAATCTTGTATTACTGGTGTCTTACTCTTTTAATACATTTAACGAAAGTGTACTTACTCTCTTACTGTAGAAAACTGTGCGCCTCTAATAGTTCCAACATTCTTACATAATATATATAGACCAATTTTATACGTTTAAGGCTCTAGTGATACCATATGGATTACCTCTTAACAATGTTACTTTGTACTTTTATATGAGTTTTTGTTTTATTCTATTTCCATCCGTTGCGCTTGTATTTTACAAGATACAAGAGAAGTTTCCTTTATGTCTTTTCAGGTACCTATAAAATATACTTCGAGCTCTTAGAACATTTTAAAGGTTTATTCATTTATACAACCGATGCAATAAGTTTAAAATCATTTCCTTCCACATGGAGAGATTTATAGCGAGTTGATTTTCATTTACAATAGTGTGACCGCATTTTTTCAGGTCAAAGGGAGACTTCATGATAAGTGAGTCAAGTAGTGCAATAGTTTTATCTCCAACTACCTACAGTAAAACTTCAAATGGCTCTTTATAGCATGTGAGGTATCGGTAGGAAACGCATATAGATTATAGAGGGAAGAATGTAATATAATAATTATTTTCTACAACTGTCAAGGTTTGATAGGTTATATTTCATAAACTGGTAATTTTTGTTGGTCATGTCCATTGAGACCTTTGTTCTAGGGGTCCAAAGGCTTTAATATATCTGGAATTCTGGAATTGGTTAGAAGGGTGGTCAATGAAAATTATTGAACCACAGCACTTAGGTCCCTTTGGGTTGAAGTTCCTCCTTGTAGACAGACCCTCGCCTAGGCCTCCAACCAACCTAATCTTGCAATGCCTACCTAGGGACATCTCCATTACATCAGCCAAAGTAGGCCAACGTTCTCCCAAAATGGATTCTCTGATGATGAGACGGCAGATCAGTCACAGAGTAAATGTTGAACCGTCTCATCTTCTTGTTGACGACCTCTACAAAGAGGTGCTTCGCTTAATCTCATATTATGTAGATGTTTTCTTAACGGATAGTGTCCAATCTGGATTCCCGTTATAAAACGTAGCTTCCTTCTTTACATTGCCAGATAGTCGATTGCTGTACTTTTGTTGGGATATTTTAGTAGTTTTCTAGTAAGCTAACAGCTGTTAATTTCATCCTACACCTTATTGAATTTATTATGGGCGTTTCCTTTAATTATTTGTGTTATCGCCGTGATCGATAACAGACTGGCCGGGCCCGGCCCAAAGATACTTAGGCCTGCTGCCTTATTGGCCAGTCTGTCGGCTACATTGTTACCACTACACTGTGCATGTCCTTTGACCCAGAATACCAGTATGTTATTCATGCTGGAGGCACCCACAAGTGCTTGGTGACATTCCCATACTGCTCCTGTGGTAATTTTGTAACTTCTCAGGGCTAGTAATGATTGTCTACAATCTGTGTAGATCCTTATTGTTTTACCTGACTAGTTTCTTAAACTCTTTCAGATTGGTTTTGTATGATTTCTAATCGGATCCCAGTATGGTCAGTTGTTTCACTTACGTTAAGGTTGCTACGGGTAATATAATCATAAAGCTACTTACCTCTTGCATTGTTGACGTCACTGCCTCATGTCACATGGTGTGCGTTAGTGTCACAGCCTATAATTAATTTCCAGTTTTGATTGTAGCAGTGTGCTACCAGGTCCTTCATCTCCTTTGTTGGTGGTGGAGTGGCCGAATCTTGAGGGAGGTATACTGATGCCAAGACAACATTTCTTGGTTTGCCTGCCACCAAATATTCCACCTTCACGGCCATTAGATCAGATGTTGAGAGGTGTTGAAGTGGCCGGCTTGGTGCTTGTATGTAGATTCTTTAACAAGAACACTAAGTAGGGCATACAGGACAGATTATAAACACAAAAGAAATAATAAACATAATATTTTTAGTCGCAAACTCCTCTATAAATCCTTATTTTACTATAAGGAAAGTAACCAGACTGCAACCAAAGTTACAAATCTGGCGCGTTAAGTGTAATAATTGCATATTACCATCAAAACGCTAATGCTTCGATTGCAACAAACACCAGCCGAAAGACTGATCCTACTTAAAGGAGCTCCCTTGCCATTCATCACACACCACTTGCAGAAGCATTAGCGCTTTGATGGTAATATGCAATTATTACACTTAACGCGCCAGATTTGTAACTTTGGTTGCAGTCTGGTTACTTTCCTTATAGTAAAATAAGGATTTATGGAGGAGTTTGCGACTAAAAATATTATGTTTAATATTCCGCCCTCTAAAAGCACATTTGAACTATGCTAAGCCAAGTCAGGCTATTTATTTTTCGATTGCAACAGACACTGGACCGCTAGATGGCGCCTGCTGACTGTTTTACATGTCGCTATTGTAAAAATACCGGGACGTACTATAGTCAAAGGATTCTCATTCTCATACCTACCTTGCACTGACGAGAGCCAACAGCTCGAAACTGCAGTCTACAAGTGGTGTGTGACGAATGGCAAGGGAGCTCCTTTAAGTAGGATCAGTCTTTCGGCTGGTGTTTGTTGCAATCGAAGCATTAGCGTTTTGATGGTAATATGCAATTATTACACTTAACGCGCCAGATTTGTAACTTTGGTTGCAGTCTGGTTACTTTCCTTATAGTAAAATAAGGATTTATAGAGGAGTTTGCGACTAAAAATATTATGTTTAATATTCCGCCCTCTAAAAACACATTTGAACAAAAGAAATAAGTTTGTAGGTACAACTAAATAGACAAGAAAATAAAGTACATTTTAAATAGACAATGGAGATGTATTGGGATGACAGTAAGCAGATCCAGTAAACAATAAAAACTTTATTATACTGGAAAAAACCTTGTCAAATCACGGATATAATAAATAATAAGCTTTGTATAGTACATAATATACGGTTTATGATAATAAATTGAAACTCAATAATGAAAAACTAAATATATGATTCTTGGAATTAAAGCTAGTTGCCGAAAGTATGATTAACATTTTTTGCGCGTTAATAATACAAAAGTTGAATTTTCTTATTAAATTTAACAGCTTTAGTAATAAATAATTCTTTAATGAGGTAAAATTGTTAGTATACCATTTTAAACTGAAGAAAAGATTTGTTTCAATACATAACAAGGAATTCAATGCATTACTTATTCCGTAAGGAGTAAATGATGTGAAATAATGTTTTTATTTCAGCCGAAGTATACAATAATCAATCACCAATACGACTGTGTGGTAGCGGGTGCAGGTGGCGCGGGTTTGCGGGCAGCACTTGGTCTTGTGCAACATGGATTTAAAACAGCTTGTGTTACGAAATTGTTTCCTACGAGATCGCATACAGTAGCCGCACAAGGAGGAATTAACGCTTCTCTAAGTAAGTTGTAATTTTAAGAAATATATTATTTAAAAAACTTGTAATAAGGCACTGCCGACCGGCGACCGCTATTTTCTTGGATACGGCATAATTCTGGGTGTTCTCAAGATTATGTATAACGTCTATATCTATTTTAAATTCAAAACGACCAAAGATGGTAAAATAATATAATGGAGCGAACAGAGCGACCTGCTCATTTTCTATCTTTGCTGTTTATATACCACTTAATTATATCATTTGCAGAATTTGAACAATTTTTTTTAACTATTTGGATAATGTATTAATTTTAGAAGATTTCAATATCTCTTTTCATATCTCAACAATTTAGCAATTAACGATCACGTTCAGTTAATAGTTTTTAAATCTTTATAACTTGAAATATAATAATAATGTAGTTAATAATAAAGATAGATTATTAGATCTAATTGTTGGTAATGTTGAATGTGAAATTCATAGAGAACTTTTGCCTTTCCTATTAACCTAAAAAAAAAAACAATATAAATATTATTAAAAACCACGGATAACTGAAAATCTTCGATAAATAAGAAAATTAATATGTACAAAATTCTTAAAGCTGATCAAAATTGAAAATAATGTTGCAGAAAAAAATTGAACAGCACACGTACTAACACCATTACAACGAACATATAGTGCAAACTTCATATATCTCAGTGAAGTAAAAGTTCCCTGAAGTCAAGGAACCTATAACCTTTATATCCAATTTTGGTAAAATTTTCGAAAAAAATATTAAAAAAAGATCATTGAGATTTCTAAACAAATATAAAATAATTTCGGATAAACAACATAGATTTAGGGAAAATAGGCCTACCCAAAATGCGATATGTGACTTAACCCAAAAAATGTATGAGTCTTTAGATAAGAACGGACCAACTTTGGCGGTCTTTGTCGATCTTACTAAGGCGTTTGATACTGTATGCCACACTAATCTTTTCCAAAAACTTGACTCTGTTGGTATCAGGGGAAAGACTTTTCAACTTCTAAAAAATTATTTGTAAGATACTTATGCCTCAATGCGAGACATACAACCAGTCAGGATGGAGTCCCACAAGGGATCGTACTGGGTCCACTGCCATTTTCTATGTGCATCAATGATCTACTAAACTTGAACCGTTATTTTATGTAAAGGTAAATCTTGGAATTCTCTACTGACCGACATACAAAAAGACCCTTGCAAAAATATTATACAAAAATGCAGTTTAAAAATAATTTCCAAAATAGACCATTTATACACATCTGATTTATTGTATAAAGAAGCAAGGGTACTGGATGTACGCCAGTTATTTGGCCTAGCCATATATACGAAAGTACAAAAAAATTCCTAATTTTACCCAAATCATTACGTCACGAGAGTAAAAACTTCATCCATCCCTAGAAACATAAAATGCTCTGAAACAGTTGGCCAAAGATGTTACACCTACCTTTACTCCATATATCTGTACTCCATATTATCACAAAATATTAGATAATACAGTTCATTCATTAAAGAGTCACAAAAAATGGATGTTTGATATTCCCAGAAATCTAATACATGCGATAATAGATAAAACATATTACTATAACTAAACTTAACCTGCAACTGTGATATATGTTGCGGTAATATATGTTAGGAAAATCTGCCTCAATATTATGTTCATTGAAATCTTATAAAAATAAGTATTGTTCGTGTAGTTAAGAAACTATGTAGGTAATTAAGTGATAAGAAATCGAGTGCTATTATTATGAGTTCTATTACTAGAAAATATCTATTATAACTATAATATACTAGTCGAGGAAATAAAGCACTAAAAACGGCTCAACCTCCGAAATTTCCGCAGCAAGACGGATTTTAATGCAGTTTTTTGCATTCGATTCGTGAGAGCATCAGGAAATTTTGTGAACTAATCTGATGAATAGCAAATGAAAAATTGCATATTGGCATTGTAAAAATGCATTGTTCAAAGTGCATTTAGAATAATTGATTTGCAACTCGGTAAAAATTAATTGAAATTAGTCCAAATTCGTTACTCGGGGGATTTTCGGGGTCGCTGACCACGAATATCATGGCGGCAACGGCCTCCGAGGTACCTGGAGCCCAGGGTGGACCTCATCTCCTGGAACTTCTTGTACATTTGTAATATGCTTAGTTGAAATTCGTTACTCGGGGGTTTCTGGAGTCGCTAAACACTAATATCACGGCGGCAACGTTCTCCGAGGTACCTGGAGCCCAGGGTGGACCTCATCTCCTGGAACTTCTTGTACATTTGTAATATGCTTAGTTGAAATTCGTTACTCGGAGGTTTTCGGGGTCGCTGAACACGAATATCACGGCGGAAACGACCTCGGAGGTACATTATTTAGAAGAAGAACAATTATCGGTTGGAATTGGATTTGCAGACGAAGATAATGAAGAAGAAAACTTCAATGTGTAATTAAACAATAAATGTTTTTAATTGTATAAGTTTGTGTTATTTTTTAAACAATAAAACATTACAAACACAATTGGAGTTTTCAGAAATTATTTTTGAAAAATATTGTTGGAATCTACATCTTCATTATAATATATAAATAAATAATTTTGAGTAATATATGCAAATTCGTATAAAAATGAGGCTATACTCAAGGTAATCCTAGGGCTCCAGGTACATCGGAGGCCGTTGCCACCATGATATTCGTGTTCAACGAGCCAGAAAACCCCCGAGTAATGAGATTCAATTAAATATATTACAAATTCACATGAAATTCCAGGAGATGAGGTAAATAGTATCCAATAGTATATTTCATTTGCTATTCATCAGATTAGTTCACAAAATTTCCTGATGCTCTCACGAATCGAATGCAAAAAACCGCATTAAAATCCGTCTTGCTGCGGAAATTTCGGAGGTTCAGTGCTTTATTTCTTCGACTGTACAACAAGTAACTATTATCTACTCATGTTAGATTATATATTCATTAATCAACTGCTTTTGAACAAACAATGGTATCCATAATCCAATAGCTTGTATAATAGATGTTGAGTAATATCCATTATACAACAGTATCGAGCCAATCATCTTTTGTGATACGGTAAATTTGAAATGGTCCATTATTATTAATGAGGGAACGAAAGTCATTTAACATTTGATTAGTTTGACTTTTAACTGTTGACTTGCGATAATGGTAATAATACACTTGATGAATTTACAACACTCGCCTGCGGCTCGTGCTGCAAACTTCATCTGCATGAGTTATTATTTACATTATCGCTCGTCGAATAATATACTATTTTGGTATATGAATTGTAATTCACAAACAAATTTCATACCAGTGCTCCGAAAATTTTCCAAAAAATCTAAATACGAACAAAAAATTTAACTTTCGTGAAGCAAATTATTTCGATCTCAACAAATCTTTACTACCCACGGACTGCAGCGCTATTCTTGACATCCTTCGCAGTTGCGCGTATACGTGTTAATGCGAGCGGTGTATTTGCGAACACTTCCAACTGATGGTATTCTCGACGGCACTTCGCATATGTATACGAATGAAATCAATCGCACATAAACTAGCACTTGGCAACATCTCAGTTTCGAAAAATATCTAATTTCACTCTGTTAGGGATGACAGGACAGCATTGTCGACTGACATTTCTTGATTGTTAGTTTGTTGTAGGTTATATTTGTATTCACAAAGAAAAATATTTGTTTGTTAGTAATTTATTATGTAATGGAGACTCCACGCAGAACTGTTAATGCTTCTGCTGAACAAAAACGTTTAGAATTTATAAAAAAAAATCCAAAACTCGCGTTATGGTAAATTTTCTAATGAATTTACTCAAAAAGATGGCCAACGTAGAAAACTGGAGGAGGACCTTATGAAATAAACACATTTTCCATATTTTATTAATATATTGTAAATCATCCATTATCAACAAATTACAACACGAGAGACTTTTTGATTTATACCATATCACGAACATAATAAATTTAAAGATTTTGACATAAAAAATTAGGTTATATCATCGTTCGCACATTTACCGATTGTCAAAATCCACTCCTTAATGCGAATACTCGAATGTCTTGCGAATGATCAAGAATATCTAGTATGAATTTTCATTCGCATTATGTTAGTATGCGAGTAACTTTTAAAAATGCGAACAGTCAAAAATAGCGCTGCTGGGCCTTTCTGAAAATCATATACTGACGTAAATCCCGCTTGTATTAAATTTTATGATGAATTATCCTTAATTTTTGAAAATCATGTAACTTTTTATGTCGACAAAAAAGATAGTTATCCATCATGTTATACTAAAAACATTATTAATAATATAAAACTGAAAAACTATTATTTTAATAGATACAAGAAAACCAAACAAATTTTAAGAGATTAAGATTGTTAATAAAATTTCAAATAAGTAACGCCTTAAAATTGTACTTAAAGTTCGATACTCTATTAAAAGCCTTAAAAATGCTGAATTTTATCAATGGAAATCGTCAGGATGACACATTAGCTCTAAAGTCACTTTATTATTCAACTGTACGATCCAAATTAGAATATTGTTCAATTATTCCGTATCCCTATTACGATTTTCAAACATCAGCAGAACGTTTAAGGAAAATGTTTCAAGGTTTTGTACTATAAAGGTAACAGAGTATATTCTGAAACAGGGTATAATCAAAATCTATTATCTATGTAGAATTTGATATGCCATGTCTGCATTAAGGAGAATATTATTTGCATTATTGTGGTGTATTGTTGAAGCACTGCTGTTATTTCCCTGGGAGGTATATTAATTTGTGAACGAATGCCATTATTTACTACCTTAGAGCAGTAAGGTCTGTTAAGTCCTTAATATTTATGTCGTCCACCAGGATTATAATGTCATTATTGTTGAGGGATTTCACATAATCCTCAATATCGTCAATAAACATGTTTATTTTTGTTGGTGAAGGTCTGTAAATACCCGTAACTACTGCTAGTCGAAGAAATAAAGCACAAAATCAGGCCAAACAAGCTCAATTTGGCGCAGTAAGATGGATCGCGATGGGATTTTTTGCATTCGATTCGTAATGCCGTCCCGAAACTTTGTGAAGATAGTTATTGAATGCATTTTGAATAAATAAATTATTGCAATAAAAATACTGATTTTAGAAAAGCAACGCTAAGAAGCATTAAATAACTATTTTACAACTCGGTCAATTATTATAGAAATAAGTCCAATTTTGTTACTCGGGGGTCTTGGGGATCGCTGAGCACGATTATGCAGTCGGCGACGGCGTCCGATGCACCTGGGGCCCAGGGTGGGGGCGTCAAACACGTCGTCTTCTGGAGTCTTGCCTCCAATTTAAAAAACACGGAGCCAAAATACTTACTCGGGTGTTTTGGGGGTCGCTGAGCACGATTATGCAGTCGGCGACGGCGTCCGATGCACCTGGGGCCCAGGGTGGGCGTCAAACACGTCGTCTTCTGGAGTTTTGCCTCCAATTTAAAAAACACGGAGCCAAAATACTTACTCGGGTGTTTTGCGGGTCGCTGAGCACGATTATGCAGTCGACGACGGCGTCCGAGGCACCTGGGGCCCAGGGTGGCCATCCATACGTAGCTTCGAGCCCTGTCCGCTTTTAAATTTGGCGCCTTACATATTTCACAGTTGGTACTAGCATCCAACTTACTAACACGAAACTTCTAACATCTTTCTTGAAGGAGGAAGTACAGAATGTGATGCTGAAAGCGATGAAGAACCCGAAAATGCACTGTCTTTGTGATGTAAATTTTTTTAAAATAAATCTTTAAATTTTTTAACATAAACAATTTAAAACAATATTTTTATATGTCCTTGCTGAACACACATTCGTATTCAGCGACCCTAAAAACCCTCGAGTAAGTATTTTGGTTTGGTATTTTATAAATTAGAGGCAAAAATTCCAGAAGACGACGTGTTTGACGCCCACCCTGGGCCCCAGGTGCATCGGACGTCGTCGCCGACTACATAATCGTGCTCAGCGACCCCCAAAACCCCCGAGTAAGTATTTTGGCTCCGCGTTTTATAAACTGGAGGCAAAACTCCAGAAGACGACGTGTTTAACGCCCACCCTGGGCCCCAGGTGCATCGGACGCCGTCGTCGACTGCATAATCGTGCTCAGCGACCCCCAAAACCCCCGAGTAACAAAATTGGACTTATTTCTATAATAATTGACCGAGTTGTAAAATAGTTATTTAATGCTTCTTAGCGTTGCTTTTCTAAAATCAGTATTCTTATTGCAATAATTTATTTATTCAAAATACATTCAATAACTATCTTCACAAAGTTTCGGGACGGCAAAACGAATCGAATGCAAAAAATCCCATCGCGATCCATCTTACTGCGCGCCGCGCCAATATCCATTGGCTGGATGTCGGTCTCGATAACTAGGGCCGAGTAGGACTATTACTCTTTGCACCTAGATTATCTCTGTAGACCTGGACCGGCCTTCGTGATAGGTGGGCCCGCGTACTTCTACCAGACCCAGCTCACAAATGTGAGATGTGTCGTGGTATTTTCTGCGGACCTCCCCTGGTCCTGGCTGTTGAACCTCGCTGGCTGAGGTCTCTTCTGGCGCTCTTCTTGTCTTGATGTTTTCTTTCTTCGCCAGCTTGTCACCCCATCTTACTGCGCCAATTTGAGCTTGCTCAGTGCTTCATTTCTTTGACTATGCTTTTAATTCATTAAAAGTAAATTTGTATTCTAAGATTCTTACCTCGGTAAGCTTTATGACCCTTTCAGTACATATTTTTTTGAAACACTATGGATAATGTAGAACCGTAACCATAAGAAACTTTTAATGTAATAACATATTGACTTGAAAATATTAGTTTTCCTAACATCCTTGAAATGTACTATATTTCTTCAGTTAGTACCTACTTTTTAATGACTTTTTATTTCAGGTATTTCCTGTTACCGAGTGTTATGAATCATACTGAAAATGAATTGCTGTATTATTAAAATATAAACAGGTAAATAGGCATTCGCAGTTCGTGGCGCTTTACTACAACTTTCACTCGTGTAACTCTGTCAATTACGGATGCAATGTTGATTAAATTTGAAGAATGATCGCACGTAACTTTGAAATTAAACTAATAACTCAGTGATAATTGAAATGAATATGTAGTTCAGTTGATAATTTGACGTGCATTTGTTGTAATTATTTCCAATCAATGAATTTAATTCAAAGGAAATATTAGTATAATATGTTTATTAAACTAATATTATTATAAATAAAGCAAATATATGTACCAAATTACTTATGCTAATATATGGTGGATGCGCAGGGAATATAAAAGTAAATTTCCGTTGGTTACAATATAATTTTAATTATTAGTGCTGTCTAGTAAAAGAAATCGTTCTGTCCAGTCGGCAGATTCCAAATTGTGTTATAATAGTCTGTCACACTGTTGATAATAATCGAACATTTACTCGTAAAATTTCGATTTTACTAAATCATGTGTCATTTTCTGTAGCCAGTTCTTCATCACCTATGGTCGAGGCAAGAATTCAAGCGATGCACGTCACAGATTGATTCTATAAATAAAACAATATTGCTAAGAATCATGAAGCCTCATTAAACTGTACCTATGTCTGAAAAAAGCTTAATAACTGGGTGTCAAGAATTACTCTTTTTAACGTAATTAGTGATTAAAAATTATGTTAGTATTAACATTTCTTTAATGAGATCACTCGTGACGTGCATCGCTTGAATTCTTGCCTCGATTTTATAAGGATATATTTGCGTAATGTGGGAAGGCAAACCCTTTTGATCCATAAGCGAAACTCAAAAACATATACCTACTAATAAAAGAGTAAACTCAAAATCTAATAGTTATATTCGTAAGTAAGAATAATTTTTAAGAAGAACAATTGTAATATATGCTGGTGCAAATACCTTTTTGAAAAATATATATTAACAAGCATGGGCCAGCCGGAAGATTTAATTAAGGTTATAACTAAGAGATAAAACAAAAATTAAACGCGAGATAAAGTGAAATTGTGAAATAGGGGTGCTCTTTAGGGGTCGAAAATATTTTTTTGCGATTTTCGGCGAAACGTGATCTCTTAGCGAAAAATGTCCTTAATAAAAGTTGTAGATAAGAAAAAAATCTAAAACTTTTAAATCAGTTATTTTTCAATATAACCTCACATTTTCCGATAAAATGGTGGAATACAGATTATTTGTTTTTTTATTTTTTTCTCTTAAAAATAATTCAATTTATATGAAATTTTGTGAAAATATACGTGTCTTTGCATTGAATAAGCATGACTTTTTTGAAATCTGGAAAACGAGTAGTTCCCGAGATATTTACGTTTTTCGAAAAAAAAGTACCAAAATTTTCCACGGAAAACTTTACTGATGTTTTATTTATTTAAATATTTTGCCCTGGCTCATTTTAACCATTGAAATTTCTACTATAAAATGGTCTATGCATGTTGTTACTTTTCGAATCACGAATTTTTCAATATTTATTATTATTTTCGATTTTTTAAATTATTTATACAAATAATGGATTAAATTTCAATGAGAGAATTTGCTTCAATGTATAATATTACTAAAGTTGAATGAATTTACATAAGAAAGTTGGGAAAATCATTCTGAAACTTAAATTTTTCATGGCAATGCACCGTATCATACTGAAAGTAGTAAGGTAGAGTTAAGAGTCACTGGCCCAGTGTGCATTTTTATTAATATTAATTTATTATATTTAACTGTTCTTTCACTAAATAAGTGGTATAACGATGAGTAATCTGTTTTAGGTATATTTGAATAAATAATTATTAAGTAAAATAATCAATTTATTGATATTCTTTACAAATTTTGACTCGCTTCATCTTCAGACAAATATTGTTTTGTCATTTTTTTAGAAAAATAAAAAATTTATGATAAATTATGAAATTCTAATGAATTTTAGATCTTTTGCATTGTGGTTCTTCTTGTTCATCAATAAAACTTTCAAATTTTGAAGGATCTTCGAGATTATCGACGTCTCCGAGGTCATCAATTTCAATATCGAGACTCTTTGCTGGCTCTTCATAGATAATCTCTTCCGAATCACTCAAGACTTCAAATATTTATTTATCTCTATTTGAGTAGTTTTCATGACAATTATTGCATAAATTGGTACATTTTAAGTCATGTTTTCGGCAGCCACATTTTTATTTATCACAACCACTTTCACAGCTATAGCTAATAAAAAAAATAAATAAAAAAATAATCACCACAGAAATTAGACAACCCCCAATTCCAGAAGCCAGGGCTTGTGCGGAAGGGGGTTACACATTGAAAAAACGCGGACATACAACCATTTCCTCCGACAGTGCCGGAGCCAGGATTCGAACCCGAGTGCGATGTTCGTGTGATTAATCGCGATTGCCACCTCGCGCCTTAACCCACTCGGCTATCGACGAGACTAGATAATTAATACTTTTTAATAATTTTCGGAAAGTAAGTCTGAACTGTTTGGGATAAATTGCTCCATTGCTTAGTTTTTTGTTATCGGGCTCGTTGCCCAAATAACCAAGTCAAGAGATATAAAGGTAGGAAAGTCGCTTTTTTCATAGAATACTCATTTTGTCGATATTTTATCTCTTTTAGACATTCATATTAATTTAAACTACTATTTTACTTTGAGAAAATTACCACCCCAATTTTTATTTAATCGTATTGTTACGTGTTTACAACCTCCAGTAAACAACCTGTCCGTAGGTTCAATAAATTGCAATAAGACTTTAGCTAGCCACTACTTTATTGGATACTTAATTACAATAATTAAGTTCTTATACATATTAGTACACACTAATTACTAGTTCCATCTACTTTAGTCCCACTACTATAACACAACTTATTACAGTTCTTATTCCATCTGTTCACTTGTTCGTCTCACCTCAAACTGTGCTCCGTACGCGGAATGCACTCTATATATCCGAGGCGATTTGCTCTCGAACGTTCCGGTCTATCCTTTTCGGCATTTCTGGCCCTTCTCATATTTTCTATGATGCAGTAGTGTAGGCGTGCATATAACAGTATTTTCAAATCCAGTAGCATACTTCTAACTCAAATTTGAATTGAAATGTAACGCGTTTTTCTCCACTTGCTCGGTTCGGATTTCGGAGTGGACACGTCTGCTGTCGATGAGTCGCTCTGGCTGATTGCCAACATGGAGGGAACTCAACTATGTCCTTCACTTTAGCCCAAGAGGGATAAAACAGCGTTGGCAGATGCACCACGAATCGCAGTGACGTCAAAGCGAAAATATTTCTATTACCTTACATTGGGACTTAGAATATCTAATACGCGAGACGGTTGGATACGTACTGAAATTTTCGCTGCTTGGCCCGCGTGCATATAGAATCCCTTCGCGTCGGTTCCCCGCCACCTGAGTTCATCTGTACCAAAACTGATGAATATATTAGATACGTATAACTACCTACAAAATAATAATTATTATTTTTAAAATCAAAAGAACAATTATACAGAGCGTAACAAGAATAAATATGTAAATCCTATACAGATTTCAGTGACGAAAAACTCTTCGTTAGAAAAAATCAGTCCGGATTCACTACTACGAAAATATCTACGCCTAAAATGATTATAGTAGTATTTCGGTTGGCCCGCGCCACCCACCAGGGCATCACGCGGCAGGCGATTTTTACTTTATTGCGCTATTTAAGACAATTAGAAAAACATAATTTTATTCTTTAATTATATTAGTATTTAATGCAGTCTCACAGAGGGGCGAAATCACCATCTTACACAGATCCCACCAGGGCAGGAGTTGAAAGACCAAGTTTTCTTCTATCTACTAATGGTAAACTATTACTACAAAAATGAAATTTTCTTTAAATCGATGGGTACACGACTCTTGCAGCCGCCGTCCGGTCTATTATGTCATGTGCATGCCTACGTTCTCTTACGGATAGATGTTTAATCTCGTAATAAGAAGAAGCTAGCCATAGAATAATAGTTCGCCAGTCGGCCAACAGATGGTACCATTGGTTCTACCACGGATAAACTAGAAAGTAGTAGAACCGTATCGAACGACAGACTGAAATAAAAGAGATATTTCTAGAATAAGTGTCATGAAATATGTAAGTAGCAGAGGAAAACGTGATAGAGTGAGGTCACTACAGTTCTGAAATGAGCCAAGTGATCAGGTAAGAAAAAGAACAGTAAGACGTTGTGACTTATAGTACTGAGTATATAGTAGATAACAGTTATAATTAGTGTATTATTGTAAGGACTAATTATTGTAAGGTAGGTATTAAGTAAATCAGTGGTTAGTGAGAATTTGTGTTAAAATTGTTGAACCTACATTCTGGCTGTTTACTAAAGGGTGTAAACACGTAAAAGTTAGAATATTGACATTAAAAAGATAATAAGACCTGAAAATATATTGTTCATTAAAAAAGTTCAATGTAAGATATTTCAGTTATAAGAAATATTTCTTATTAGAAATGTGTCAATTAAATAAGACAGAATCCGTAATTGGCAGTCATTTGCAGCTATAATCGATATAAACGCATTTCACAGATTTTGGAGTTAAATGAGAGTGACTCTAAGCCTATGACGCACTCAACGTCAATAAACATTCAGCTTCATATTTTATTTTATCATTCAAATTGGAATAAACTGAGACTCACTTTGCTTATTAAGGACATTTCCATTTTTTCGGTAATTCATGAATACAAGTGCGATAATTTTTAAAATTGTTGGTCAAATATAACATTGAAATGTTAATGCTTAGTTAAAAAATGTGTGCTTTTTGCAACTGGCTCGTATGCAAAATAGAACACTTAAAAATATTGTCAACTGAAGGAGCAACAACTTTTTTCAGTTTGCTATTTGATAACAAATTAACAGATTTATTTCTTGAGAATGTAGTTGTTGGGTTAACCCCAATTAAAACAAGTATACATCTTTAGATTCAAAGATTTAATTCGTTGAGAGCAGATTTTGTGATTTTAATAATTTTCACCGATGATACCACGATTGATATAAATAAATTGAAATTAAAAATAAACTTTTAAAAACTTGCTTTTCTTACAAAGTCGTACAAAAAAGTAAAAAAATTTTTTTTATGTACGACTGTAAGAAAACCAAGGCGTGCGCACTTTGTATTTCCCCTTTCATACAAGCATGCATACAATCAAACAAAGTGTTATGTCAAGAGGTGTGTTAAATAAAGGATGCAAGGTCTGGACAGACATGAAAAATACTACATTTTGAGTTAAAGAAAAGTAAGTTAAATAATATTAAAATCATTAGTGCCGGATCTGGAAATGTATATCCACATTCTTCGCTATTCTTATTTTATATTCTTTGCGAAGAAAAATATCAACAAATCCGACCTTTCAACATTGTTGCTTTATCTGTCAATTGAAAGGATTGCCATGTTTGACGATCTTTCTTAAGTCATCGTTTCTTTTTCTTTTTTCTTATTTTGCCACCCCCATTGTGCCCTCCTTTGCCCTTCCTCCGTAGACCCGGTATAATTGGTGAAAGTAACGAATGGGAATATTTGTTAGAATCAAAACCGAAGGATTTGGAGATCTTGTTTTAGATCGTGATCTGTTACAATAATTAATACATTCTTAGTTAGAATTATAATTATTTGGAGAAATACATATTTGTTCATATTGAAGTGAAGTATCATTCTGTGAAAAATGATTTAATAACGTTTCAAACTTGAGAGTTAGAGCATCCATAGCATTTAATAATTTAGTTCAGCTTGATTTGAGTGTAGCAGCAACAGGAGTTTGGTAAGATTCCCAAATTATATCTGTGATGTTTAAAATACATTTTAAATCTTATTTGCCAGAAGCTGTAATCGCAATGAAAATTGTTTCCATAATTTGATGAGTAATTTTTTACTTACCATTTAAGAACTTCCAACAATTTTTAACATTGCACGATAATAATCGAATGATTTGTGTGTCAGGCCAAATGCAGAAGGCAGTCATCCTGGGGTCCTTTCGACTGCTTAGGGCACATGATTCTGGAATCTACAATCACTAATCTTGCGAAATGTCTGTTGGGAGTGGTTGTAGATAGATTATGTTCAAGTGGGTTTTTAATAATATCGTAAACATTTGAAGCAATTTGAGGCAGCTTGCTTAACACTCAAAGTATGTCCGTTATATTTGAGAGTTGTTCAAGAACAGTAAACTAGCACAAACGTATATACAATGTCTTAATTGTAAATAACATTAACGAGAATAGGGCAAGCAAAATGCGCAATCACAGGAAACTAAACTATCACAATTAATTATTACCAGATAGGCCAGATATAGGATTAAATGAATTACAGACGTTATAAATTAGCGATTTGCGCATAGGATTAGCACAAAAGGCAATAAAAATAATTACTTCCAGGAGATTGCTTACTAACAAGAGACAATCAATACTGGATTGTATAAAAAAGAAATAGAAATTGCCTTCTTTCGTTTAATGAAATTACATTTTTAATAATATTTGGCTCATTAACAGTGTAATCAGAAATATTATGACCCTATATTTCTATGCATATCCTAAAATCGCAAAACTTACTTTCAAAAATTGTTAAAGAACCAATGCACATAGTGAAATATTATTTCTATGTTTAATAGTCAAGTGCTCGTAGTTCTAATACACGGATACAATTATTTAAATACTTTTATTTAACTTTGGCCTATTTCCACTACTGAGGCCCATCACCGACGCTTGTAGACGAGTTACCCCCAACAACCAGGAACTTTGCCGAACATCTTCTACTTTGAATTGTAGGGATCTTTTACTTGCCCAACATTTAATAGACAAGCCCCTCCCGAAGAATAGTATATCCACTACGCAATCCTCGCCTAAGATTGCACAGCTTCTGTATATACACTGATATACAAGCCGCTAGAAGATGTGGGGCGAAGATACTGTATTTTCTTGAAACAGTCACTTAGTCAAATATTGACCGCGCCTAACGTTGCTTTACATTTACATATCGAAATATGAATGAATGAGTGAAAACAATGTTTACTAACTTTCATATGTACATAAAACCTCCCTAGCATCTATCTAGGGACCGATCGTGCAACTACCATGAAGAACATGCTAGTGGAGTCGATCTGATATTAAAAATGGCTTGGAACGAACTCGTTTTTTTTCGAATTTTTTTTCGTGATGTTATGAAGTCGGACCATCTTTATCATCCGGAAATTTTTCCAGTCGAACTTTTCGCGAAGAGGGGGGGGATTTACTTGTAAAGATAGAGAAAATCAGTTTCTTGGACATTTTATCGGGGAAGGAAGTGACTTAGCAATTTTTTTTTCTTCCTCCGATAGACACTCAAGGGTAAACGTAAATGAAATTAAGATTAAAACTGCTGTAACTTCCACAATTTTTTCTGAAAATCACGCAGCAAACGTGATATTATGTACTAATGTGCCTACTTTGAGTCCCGCTCATGTATTTTCAATTTTAGCCATATATAAACAATTGGTTGCGAAATAACCAATTTATTGTTATTATTTTTAGAACAAGTCATTTCTCGCCAGGAAGAAAAGGGGTGGGCGAGATTTTTTTTCGCCATCGAATGTGGAATTTTTTTCTCTTTGACTTAAATCGGACCGGATTGCGATCGGATGTTTAGGAGGGGAGAGGGGGCCCGCAAAGTTTTCTGCCCTGTAGAAGGGCAAGGGAAATGGTTAGGGACTTAGGGCTGGGCTCATTTTCAAGGGCAATTAATTCTCCTTCAACGTGTTTTTACCCCGAAGCTGTAACTTTATTAGGGCCTGCATGCGCGCGTGATACATTTATAATAGCGAGTGAGGCAATTCGGCAGCCGTACAGCGAGATGCCGGGGGAGGAGCCTAGCGCTCCCACTTCTCTCCCTTCTCTCTCACAAATACACGTGTCACTCCTCCGGAGGCCTCCAGGGTCTCACCTGAAGCTCTCCAGCCGAAAAACTATTATTTTTTTCAAATACCGAGGTCCTGTTCGTGTTCACAACAAAGACCGCGTCCTCGCCTCACACATCTTCCAGTGGCTTGTATATCAGTGTATGCGCGGAAGCTATACAACCTTAGGCGAGGGTTGTATAGGGGATATACCATCCTTCGGAGGAGATGTAAAGCCGTCGGTCCCTTGTCTATTAAATGTTAGGCAAGTAAAAGATCTCTACTCTTCTTAAGAGAAGAGGTTCGGCAAAATCCCTGGTTGGGGGTAGCTCGTCTACAGGCATCGGTGTTAAGCCTCAGTAGCAGAAATAGGTCGACGTTAAATAAATGTTTTTAAAAAATACTTAGGTCCTGAATGTCTATTGGGGGAAGAAAAAAAATTCGTCGTCACTTTCTTCCCCGAAAAAAAAAAACGCGAAAACGGCTCTTGGTACGTTCCCGCCGCAGCGAAAAATCCGTATACAAATCCGTACTTTCAAATCGCAATATCTCTGGAATCGCTGGACCTCGTGAAAAGTTCGACTGGAAAATTTTCCGGATGATAGAGGGGTCCGACTTCATAACATCACAAAAAAAAATTCGGAAAAAACGAGTCCGATTACAAATCCAGATCGACCCCACTATGTATACTAAAGACGCATCTAAGCATACAAATTCTATGGTTTCTTTGTTACAAGCTAAATTTTACTAATTACTTCTATTAAAATTTTGAGGCTGTCAAAAATCATCATGTGCAAAAGTTCATTAAAGCCAATGGTCTAAAAACTAGCGAACATTTTTCTACCTCATTCTAATCAGGCCCATATTTTTTTGGATTGTTATGGTCCTGAAATGAACCAAAATGCGAGTGAGCTACTGAAATAGAGGGCCAAAGCTTTATATAATGGAAAATAAACTTACCTAGATCTGTCTATCTGGATATTGTTGCCGTTACCGCATGGTTATATCATATTTTCATCTAAATACTACAAATTCTGCAATTTGCAGGTCACATAGAGGATGATTGTTGGTTGTGGCATTTCTATGATACCGTGAAAGGTTCGGACTGGTTGGGTGACCAGAATGCCATACATTACATGACAAAAGATGCGCCTAGAGCAGTGGTGGAGTTAGAGAATATGGGGATGCCCTTTTCACGACTTAAAGATGGTAGAATTTATCAAAGAGCTTTCGGTGGACAAACTTTGGATTTTGGAAATGGAGCCCAGGCGCATAGGTAATAAAAAACTGTTACTAATATACCGGCGAAAAAAATAAGTTTGCCGGTATTTGTTCATTCCATGATTATAAATAATTTTAAAAACGGTACGTAAGAGAGTTTGGTAAGGAGATATTCCTTTATGAAATTTTGAACAGTGGTACTTATTACTGTTAAATTAGAATATATAAAGAAAAATGTTCAGATGTTATAACAAAAAAATTACACTAAATATTTAAAATGTGCTTCTTTTCATCATACAAAAGAAAATTGTGGAAGTCATACACCTGAATGTCACAACTGTGATGAGTTTAAGCAAAAGCTGACATTTGAGAGTGATGTCAGCCATGTTGTTGTTTAAAGAAAAGAAAAATCAAAAGAAAATAATTTACCTCATGTTTAAGTTTAATATACTAATTTTATTCAATCTCGTCAAGAGTCAAGAGCAGCATCCATCAAATTTAAAGCCAAATAAAATATGTTACATTAAGGCCAAACTCTATTGTAAATAAAGAGACAAACCTAATTAGTTATTTTATAAAAACAAAGACTAATCGAAATTCGTAGCAGAGATCTGAGACACGTTGAAAATAAAGTTTGTGTTTCCTTCCACAAAAATTAATCTTTTCGGTAATTCTTATCTTTCTCCTTCACTGAAAATCAAGCTCAACCGTATTATTTGTATGTAAAATATTATAATCACCCTTATTGTAACTAAAGTAATTACTGAGAATTTTTATTCCAGGACAGCTGCAGCTGCAGATCAGACCGGCCATTATATGCTCCATGCACTATATGGGCAGGCAGTTAGATATAATTGTGAATTCTTTGTGGAGTATTACGTATTGGACCTATTGATGGAAAATGGTGCATGCGTTGGTGTCCTAGCTTGGAACCTAGAAGACGGCACAATACATAAGTATATTTTATGTTACCATATACAGGGCGCACTAGAACTTCAGGGTAGGTTAGATGGGGTCGAAATAACGCCAGTACTTAAATTTTTTTTTCTACGCGCCTTGGGTGCTGCGTTGCGGGTTGAAGTAGAGGGGATGAAAACTTATTTTATAACTTTTAAACAATCATCTCAAAGTTAGTGAAATATTGGTGGTTTACAAACAAATGAATATACAGTCAGCGGTACAGTATACCGAACTTTATAAAAAGAGGTTTACAATGCTCTCTGTTATTACTGACTCCAGCAAGTACTCTGACAGCTCTCTTTTGAAGCCCAAAATTTTGTTGCATGATATAAAGGCTTTTTCAGTTAACATCCCCATAGCTCGATATCTCGCAAACTAAAAAATATATTTTTATTATGTAAATGGTCATAGATTTCTATGGTTAATGCCTTCTTCAGGAAGTACAATTTATTATCATAACATTACCACCAGAGATGGCGCTGCAGTTTAAAAAATTTTTCGATCACGGAACGTTTGAAACATATCCCATTCGATTAAGGATTAAATTTTAAGCAAAATTATTCTTATTTCAAAAAGTCAGATCTCCAGTATTTTTTTTATATATTTTAATTTTATTGTCTAACTTTGGAGTGTTGTACGTTTTTTTTTAATTGCTGTAACGTTTTTAATCTTGATTTTCGGATGTAAATTCTTTGTAACTTTTTTGTCTGCTACAAGAGAGTTATTTACTGGTGGGAATTTTTTTAACAGCACTTCCAATTATAACGGAAATTATTTTAAATTGAGAAATTCAAGTTAAAATAATTGAATAATTCTTGCTCGGCACTTTCTATCACTTGAATGTATTATTTACATTTTTAATCTTACTTACCACATTACTTGCAAAATAATAAATCGAAAAAGTTGAGCCCCGTCCAAGATTCGATCTATTACAATATGGTAGTTTTAAAAAGTTGAAACGTGCAAGAATATGAAGAGCAAGAACCCAGGAGAATACGACTTTAGTTTTACAAACCATTAACAATGATCCCCACTCATCATTGCGACAAATAAGACCCTTCACCAATATCATTATCGTCGTGCCAAAGAATCTTAAGAGAAAATAAGTATTGTAGCGGAAAGCTTTAATTGAGAAGGGAGATGCGAGGTAAGACGCTAAGAAGCAGACCCGGACTTAACTATATTGTGTATATCTATTTATTTTCCTTAATCACTATAACTGTCATTTTCACATTCATAATCTCTAAATCGAATCATGTCCTCGCCTCACACATCTTCCAGCGGCTTGTATATCAGTGTATGCGCGGAAGCTATACAACCTTAGGCGAGGGTTGTATAGGAGATATACCATCCTTCGGAGGGGATGTAAAGCCGTCGGTCCCTTGTCTATTAAATGTTAGGCAAGTAAAAGATCCCTAGTCTTCTTAAGGGAAGAGGTTCGGCAAAATTCCTGGTTGGGGGTAGCTCGTCTCAGTAGCGGAAATAGGCCGACGTTAAATAAATGTATGAAAAAAAAATCGAATCATTTTTACAATAAATAAGTTACATACCAGCAAAAAGACAAATATAAACTATTACGTATTAATATATTAATTATTATATTTACCCGTTCACCTACCATATTTCACCTGTCGTTCGCGCCAGTTGGTAAACAATACGAGCGTGACCTTCTTTCTAATTTTAATACACGCGACATAAAAGACGTAAGATGTGCTATGTTATGCATCGTCAGTACCATCTCTATTCCCCACCACGTCTATGATTGTTTTCATTTATTGTTTTCCGTTACTATACTTTCCATATAAACCACACTTATTACATAATACTGTCTACGGACTATGATCGTTGCTTAACCTTTCTTGCTGAGTTTTCTGTTCTCTAAGAAGAAAATTGTAATTTTCTTAAAAATCTACTTTGGAGTGACGAAAGTAACGCACAATTACAAAACATAACTGTAGATATTGGTCGGAAAACAACCCAAGATGGATGATTCAACCAAGAAACCAAGCGTTCAGCGTGAATGTATGGCGTGGTCTTTTAAATAGTTTATTATAGGTTGTTGTAGTGTATGCTACGCATTAGACAAATTAACTCGAAAAAATTCCAGAACCTGTCAAAATATTAAAACTTTCCGCCCGCGATGTCAAACCCCATAAAAACAGAGTCCTTCTATTTTAGATTTATCAAAAAATACAATTTTTCTCTTAGAAATCCGAAAAAATTCAGCCCCACTCGACAAAAGATGTCTAAAATATCGCCGAAACGTTCAAGATAGTCAATCTTCACATTTTACAGAAAAAACTATCAAAATTTTCCACTTTAAAAATATTGCCTTTGTATATTTTCATTCCAGTCGTCATACTCTCCACATACCCCAAATATCAAATTTTAATTCGTTTAAGTAAAAATTTTACATGCATTCATTTCCGCGATATCAAGTCTACCCGTAATTGCGTAGTAAATAGCAAACGGTTATTTATCTTTCTGCACGTCAACCCACAATCGCATATCAATATCTACTTCTGCTTCGTAAACATTCAGTGCGACAAATAAACATCCCACAGCACTTCTTATACTAAGACCTATGTCCACCGCCGTGAATAAGTGCTGGACTGGGGATCAATTAGTACAGGTGCTTATTCAAATTTAAATTTCCAAGTCCCCACAAATCATCAAATAACTTCCTTAATAAAATAAATACAGGAGTCACCGAAAAACCAAAATGTTTCAAATTTCAGGCTCTATTTAATGATATAATTTTTAAATAGGATTTCAAACGAATTCGATAATTGCGCAGTTACGTGTGTGCACTGAATGGCTGGGGCAAGCAATCGGTTTTAGACCAAGCACGCACGCAGTCTGGGGACATATCCAGATACCAAAAAAAACATTTCTACCTGATTCGATGGAGGACGATTAACGATATTCGACGAGAGTATATAAGCTCGGGTGCGAGGAAGCTGAAGATAAGTCTAGTCAATGTGGCATTCTTTAACCGTACTCGTGTCTCCCTTGGCGGTTCAAGTAAAAACATCCATAATCTTTGCCCTAGTGCTTTTTAATATTTATAAGTGTATTTTAATTATTATTCTAACCGGCTCCTTCGCCAAACAAGTGATTTCTTCAAAACTTTTTAATACTCCAGTCAATGAACACAATTGATCTTGCAAAAGGTCGGGAAGTGTTGAAACTTGGCATATACCTAGATCTTGAGGTCCTTAATGACCACCTGATTTTGCGAACACGGTATCGCGCCGCTCACGACGCCAACTTGGAAAAATAGCGCATGAAATGAGAGAATTAGCCATATAATCCTTACTGTACGTTTTATTGAAAAAATACTTCTATTCAAAATTATTCGTTATAAAATTATCTACAATTTTTTTGATGGTAATATGCAATTATTACACTTAACGCGCCAGGCTTGTAACTTGTTATTCAGCGCTCGGCGGGGAACATAGCCCGGAGAGTAGCTGTTGGTTGGAGTCTGGTTACATTCCTTATAGTAAAATAAGGATTTTATAGAGGAGTTTGCGACTAAAAATATTATGTTTTAAGATTAAAAAAGTTACAATAATAAAAAAAAAATACAACACAGGCCATAAAATTAAAATATCTCAAAGTATTACTGTAGATCTGACTTTTGGAATAAGAAGAATTTTGCTTAAAATTTATTCTTAATCGAATGGCATATGTTTTGTGTCGCGTTGTGCAACCAATAAAATTGTTCTTTAGAAGGAAGTATTTATTGAACACTACTTAACAAAAGTTTTACATATAAAAGTTTACAAGTTGAGAATTGAATAATTTGGGATGAGAAATATAACTGAATAATATAGCTGACCAGTTTTGGGTCAGGCCTATGTACCAAAGGTACCAGAAGTTGGGGTAGGTAATAAACGGACTTTTCTTTTAACTACGGTCGCCTATTGAAATTGTTTCTTAAAGTATTTGCTGTCTGTCTGCCCTAAGGTTTAATATTTCAATTTTATAAATTATGTTTACGTTCTTAGTTGCAGGAAAGTACGCTACATTTTGTTTATTAATTTTTATGTGCTTTACATGAATTATTCACTTTTGTCGCATAAACAGCTATTACTATGACCTTAATAAAATCAATATTTTGCAGATTTTTTGCAACAAACACTGTCGTTGCTACAGGTGGCTGTGAAAGAGCGTATTTTGCTTGCACTGCCGCACATACTTCTACTGGGGATGGATGCGCGATGGTTTCAAGGGCAGGTCTTCCACTACAGGACTTAGAATTCATCCAGTTTCACCCAACAGGTACCTCACTATAGTTAAGGGTCCAGAGAGGGCGCAAAGTGGTTCGAGCCTGCCCTCATCCCCTATATTAATTTTTCACTGATACAGCGTATTTGTACTTCTTGGGATGTAACTCGTGGTATCTCTAAAACTAAAAACGCGGCAGGAATCAAATTATAAACAGATATTGAATAATAAAAATATTTTTTTGACATCGGTCAAGATTTTCACTTCACTTTCACTGTCTCGGCGCAATTTCAGATCCCAAAATACGTTATTCTAGTATTTTAGTCCGTTGTTAAGCAATCATCACAAAACAGTCGGGGAAAGTTTTTTATTTCATACTGTCATATAATTGTTTGATTACATTATTAATTTGAGTTCGGAAAATGGGTTATTACGGGATCAAGGCCGGAAAAAGTTGCTAGAGAACTTTGTGGACTGCTTTCTTATTAACAAAATAAAACGTCAAAACGTAACCTTTTTTTTTTTTTTTTTCACAATTCAAATGACATTCAAATAAATAAATTAACAAATAAAACATGCCGTCGCTATTCAACTTTAAAAGCAGATAATATAACTTTGGTTAAATCACGGATTAAATCAGATGTCTCTTTGTCACTTTCCTCTCTAAATATTTTATCTGCATGTTTACTTTATTTGTAATAAAAGATTCCTTTATATATCCTTCGTAATGATTGAGGATTTCTATCTCCCATGCCTCTTTAAAGCAATTAAATCTGCCCCAGAATTAACCAAAATTGTCGCAAAGGACCGGAAACAATGTCCTGTGTATTCATCTGCATTAGGCAAATTTAAAAGTTTTGCCACAATTTGAGGTATTTTGCCAAGTTGATGTACCCCGACTACCTGTCTGCAACCTTTCCCATTTGAATATTTAAAAAAAAGTGGCAATTTTCAAAATTTTCTGGGCGGCATCGGCATACAACATGTTTTCTATACGGTCGTGAGCAAAAAAAAATAGGACGTCTTATAACGATATTTTGCTAAAATCTAGTTGTGTACATCTAACTTTAATTTTTGTGACATTGTCAGTTAGTTGTCATAATTTACTGCAAGTGTGCAAAAAACTAATATGCCTCATATAAGCGATTTAGTTAAATCTGGAGTTATTGGTAAAGCAGAAGATGGATGGTCAATGAGACAAATTGTGCTGCGTTATAATATTGACAAAAATTCGGTGTGTAACATTTTAAGAAAGTGGAGAATAAGCGGTACGATTGTAGAAATCCTGGATCAGGGCGACGAAGGATATCAACTCAACAACAAGATTTGCAATTGGTAAATACTTTAGTAGAAAATCTATTTTACTCAGTTATTCAGGCTGCTGAAGAAACGAATTTTCCTGGATTGAGTAGTACTGATCGCCGGCGAGTAAGAGAATCGGAGCTACGCTGTCATACAGTAGCACAGAAATACTTAATTAAAGCTGATAATAAAGAAGCTCGAGTAGGATTTGCGCTTGAATTTTTAGAGCATGATGTAAATTTTTGGAACAATGTAATATTTACAGACGAAAAAACTTTTCGGTCAATACACAGCGGTCGTATTCGTGTTTACCGTCCTCCGAATACTCGATTCGATGAGAAATATCTATCTAACAGTGATAAAAGTGGTAGGTAGATTTTCCGTCAATATGTGGACTTGGATATCGGCACATGATCCTGGTGTTTTGTGGCATATTGAGGAATGATTTAATAGTGAAACGTATATTAGGATTTTAGACAATATTATGCTCCCTTCTGTGTCACAATTATTTCCTAATAATGAGTTCATATTTCAACAAGACAATTGTTCCGTTCATACCGTAACTAACTGGTTTCAAGATAACAACATCAATGTTCTTAACTGGCCCAGCCATAGTCCAGATCTTAACCCTGTGGAAGAAGTATGGGAACTACTCGTAAGAAGTATCCAAAAACGAAATGTGAGACCACGGAATGCTGAAGAATTACTGGAAATAGTAAATAATGCATGGGAAAATACTATTACTAATGATTATTGTATAAGGTTATTTAATTCTATGTCAAACAGACTTATATAAGTTATAAATAGAAATGATGCAATAACGAAATATTAATAGTTAGTTTCTTGTTAAGTAGGATATCTTTTGTCCTTTGATCCAGGATTTCTACTAATCGTACCGTTTATTCTCCACTTTCTTAAAATGTTACACACCAAATTTTTGTTAATGTTATAACGCAGTGCAATTTGTCTCATTAACCATCCATCATTTACTATAGCAATAACTACAGCATTAAAATAAAAAATAAATTAAAAGTGATATCTATTTTATTTCGGCTACTCACTACACATTCAAATAGAGACAGGTTTACATTAGAAAAAAAAAGTTGTCCTATTTTTTTCTGCTCACGACAGTACCTTATTCATTAAGATACGAGTATATGATCTGGTGCTTGAGTAATAAACGTTTAGATTTGTTTATTTGACAAAACTTTTCACTTCTTTGGTTTATAGTTGTTACCTTGACATTTCAGGAAAACACGAACTTTAGAATACTTTGATATATCAATATCTTATTTTGTACTTTGTGTAGCTCTCAGCATTGAGTAATTTGATCGTAACGTAGATGCCTTCGTAGATAAATCGGAAAAATATGCAATCACGACATCGGGAGGTCGCCTTTTTTTCTTGGGAATAATTCCTGATACTCCAGGCGTTTTAGCTGTAAAATTGACCTCTGTACTAAATTCATACTGTACGAATTTTTTCTATTGTGTTTATTTGGACGTCCTGAATAACACTTGGTAGTTACGCCACGATACACCTGGAGGAATACGTGAAAATCGCTTCGGAAGGTCGCGGAAATCACGGATTCGCGATTAACTCAGTTTTTATGGCCCAAACTGGAATAACACATATTATAAAGTTGTACATCTGTAAATTCTCTACCTTAAAGGTTCTATACATTTTTTTCGTAGAGCACGAATTTGGCAGCAAAAGTCTAAAACGCCTGGATTATGAAACGTTTATAAGAGTATTCATATTTTACCTTCGATTTATTTAGCAATAAATTTAAACTGACATTGTTATCATCATTATCATCACTGTCCATTTTAAATATTTTTTTGCGATAAGTAGGTATTAAATAAGTTAGTCCAGGAACGACGTCATGGAAAGGGGATGATAGTTACTTTAAACGAGGTAGTTTTTTTTATCATCTTGTATATATTGTTGAGAGTCTGTAGAATCCAAGTTTTAGACCTCCAAACCTTTGGCAAATTTTTGTGTGACCAAAAAAACCACGAATTTTCGCTACTTTTTTCAGTTTGTGTCCTATAACTTAAAAACAATGCATCCCATCGAAAAGTTATCTATTATCAAAATTAAAAATCATTAAATTTTGCTTCGAATGACAATTTTTTGCCAACTTCTAAAAAATTCACACTGGGTAACTTTTTAAACGTCTTCAGCTCTGAAAGGGTTAATCAGAATGAAAAAATCCATAGAATGAAAGTTGTAGAGCATGTAATTTCAAGTGCATAGATTATCCAAATAGTTTTCCAAGTTGGATCAATATTGAGCAAAATACACTCAAAATCCAAAATGTCTTATATATAAAAAATATATTTATTATTTTCTTTTAGTCCTTTTTATTTAATTATTCAACATTAATTTGAGAAAATTGGTTACCGAAATAAAAGCATAATATAAAGAAAGGCCCAAAGTTTATTAATCAAAAATAAAAATTTACCCAATAGTAGTAATACAACAAAATGTAAAAAAAAAACAAAACAAGTCAAAGAGCAGTTCAGGCAGCTGCATGCTGTAGTGCAACTTTTTTTGCATGTACACGAAACCATTTTCAGCAGCATGTAGGATGCAGCATCCTTTGACATTGTTATAGACAATAAGCCTGACGAGCCATTCTTCCAACCCCATTGGCATGGGTTTGTTACCTTTCCCAGCCAAGTTTGCATTTGGTGATATGCGCGCATTGAGTGCCACCTTGCTGCATCCGATGTTGGTAGCAACCGTGTTAGGTTGAACAATTTTTTTGAGGCGAATTGTATAAAAAGCTCGTCCAGAAGCCACTGTGCACCTATCCGTACGCTGCCAAGATCACCTTTTCCCCTGCCTGTTCTATCAAGTCTTGAGAAACAGATGGCTCGAGAAATGTAGCTGCTTGCGCTTTCAGGTGTGGATGTTGGTCAATGAGAGATAAAAATGTTCCTTTCCCGTGGCTAAAAAATGCTGACGTGGTGTCACACCCAGTAAATGCATGCATGAACAGGACATGTGTGGGATCAAAGTTGAAGGAAGTGTTTGAGTACCATAAACCTGGTTTTATCCCTTTCCCTGGTTTGTGGAAGTTTTCGTACTTGCTTCTGAGGCCAATTAGGAGAAGAGAACGTCAATGTCCTCGCTAACAATTGTCAAACTGTCGGATTTTGCTGCTTGGGAAATAGCTTTTTCTACAATTAATAAATCTGCATCTTCTTGTGCCTGTTGCGCTTGGATTCCTCCTCCATTAAATTTTTGTATAAGTATCAAAATCAAATGGTTCTTGTTGCTTTCGTTTGTAAGAAACTTTTCTTGTGACAGTGCAGCATTTGTTGGAGTAGAAAGTTCAAATTTAATTTCTAGTCAAAGACATCAATTATTCTATATCGAAGAACAATATCGCGCATCAATCGTAGAGGTGTATTTCATATTAAATTTCACTTGTCTCGTCATTGCTATAGTTCAAACCACGAATGTTGTCGTCCACGTATCAATTTATGAATTGTAAATACAAAGCGCACAGAATGTAAATAACAGAAAAGTCACGTCTGCTGAGGTTACAACAGAAGTTCCAATCGTAACCATGCGTTTTACATATAAGTATTGCAAGCATTAGTTGTAGCCGCAACCAACGTTTAGCCTTCTGTCAGTTATCTGTCAATTCAGTAGAGTGCAGTGTGGACACATATATCGAATTTATTGAAATTCAAACCACGAATGTTGTCGTCCACGTATCAATTTATGAATTGTAAATACAAAGCGCACAGAATGTAAATAACAGAAAAGTCACGTCTGCTGAGGTTACAACAGAAGTTCCAATCGTAACGATGCGTTTTACATATAAATATTGCAAGCGTTAGTTGTAGCCGCAACCAACGTTCAGCATTCTGTCAGTTATCTGTCAATTCAGTAGAGTGTAGTGTGGACACATATCGAATTTATTGATTGTTTATTTAATAATAATAATAAACAATCTTTATTCGACACATACACATACATACATATATATATATATGAATCAGAAGGGAGGAAGTATCGATAAAATCGTTATTACAGCTTCCCAGTGGGAAAAATGGCTACTGGATTTGTAAATATATTCCATTTTGGAATACCCCATACTACATTTATTTGTCACATGTTTTTCAAAGTTCGATTGTGGTCTAGAATAATGTCACAAGATAGATTTTATTTTACTTCAGCGCACATCGCTTTACATCAACGCACAAGGTCACTGTTTTAGATGAATTAATCGCCGTACCGTGGTTCATAGATTCTGATCCGATCCTCTTTAAGTTTTCATTAAGTTCAGTTGTTGATCGACCTGGATAATGTGTGTCACTTGCTGTTTGAAGCTGCGCATCATCTGCATAAAGATGCATAGAACACATAGACGCTAATATATTTTGCAGATCACTGATAAATATAAATAGGAGAGGACCAAGAATGCTTCCTTGAGGTACGTCTTTGCTAACGGGCAAGCCGGTGATTTTCATTAGTACTGTTGTGGTACTGTGATGCTTTCTGAATCTAGATTGTATAGGAGAAAGTATGTTTTTACCAATGATATGATCAGTATGGCTATATTTTTAAGAATCTTTGACAGGTGGCAGGACACTTCTGGGTCTGAGATCCTTAAGCTCGGTAGCTATGCAAACTTTCGATAGAGAAGTTACTATCGATTTTTCCAGATGATTGAGTGACTGAGATGAAGGAGTTTATTATAAGTTAATTACGACAAAAATGCGGGGTCTTTTGCACAATTATCTTCATTTTTGTCGATATCTATTCGTTGATATCTGTACTATATACGATTTATAGATGTCTTAGTCAATTTATTTATATTTAACTTTCTACTGGTCAAACCTCAGTAATAATATATATTTAAGGTATCTATGGGGTTGGAGTGCTGATAACGGAAGGAGCACGAGGAGAAGGCGGATTCCTGATAAACGGTAATGGGGAACGGTTTATGGAAAAGTACGCCCCCAAAGCTAAAGACCTTGCTTCCAGAGACGTTGTATCGAGAAGTATGACCCTTGAAATACTAGAAGGGAGAGGATGTGGCCCTAACAAAGATTTCATCCATTTACAATTGCATCACATACCGAAGAAAGACTTACACAAAAAACTACCGGGTATAAGTCAAACAATTAGTGATTTTGCGGGCATTGACGTCACAAGACAACCTGTACCCATCATACCTACGGTACACTATACCATGGGAGGAATACCCACGAATTACAAGGGTCAAGTCTTAACTCAAGTGGTATGTTATATTACAGTTTAATATTTTCTTTTATACAAAAATACTAGACGAAAAATCATTAAAAATGATTTGAAATTTTGAGAGAAAGGACACTACTGATATAACAAGAAAATTTATTAATTATTGCGCGTCTTACTCGTAGTTCCGGGTTTTCACGGTTTGTAACCACGGTTGTCTAGACAATATTTTTTAAATGAACCCAAACAAAAAAATTTAGGGGAGTCAAATCAGGTGACCTTGAAGACCACCTGACAGAACCATTTGCCGAAATGACGTTCTCTCCGAAACTCGGTGCTTATAAGAAAGTATTGAAAAGCAAATTTATTAATAAACTACACAACAAAAGATGAATTTAAATAGTAAGAAATTAAACACGAAGGCAATGAATATTAAAGCATGATCAAAATGACAACCTCCAACTTGAATACATGTTTCTTAAAATTGCCATACAAGTTATTTAAAGCGTGCGGAGAGTTTCGAACTATGTTGACATTACATGTTCACCAAAATAATTCTTTTAACTGGTTTTTCTACCACATATCTCTTCTGATCACAAATTCTACAAAACTAATCTGATTTTTTCTCAAAGGAGGTCAGAGGCTATTTTTTTCCAACTAATAGAATTTATAAGAATATTAACCATATAAGATAAGCTGGTATCTGAATTCAGTTATGAATGCAATTCTTATAATAATAATAATAATAATATTTATTGACCAAAAGATTCACGAAGTATATATGGCATGTCAATATAAAAATAGAAATAGAAATAACAGTTTAAAAAATAAATAAATAAATAAAAATATATTTACACATTTATATTCATGACATAAACTATAAATAAAAGTATAAATACAATGGACAAACATAAATACAAGATTAACAAACGATTATATATTATAGGTCAATTCCATATAAGAAGAGTTAATTATTGGCCCAAAAACTCAAGTGTGCTGTAAAAACCCCCAATTATCAACATATTTTTTACTTTATTTTTAAACATAGATGTATTTTTAATATTTCTGATATCATCTGGTAAGTTGTTGTACAAAATATTGCAGTTGTAGATAGGTGATTTTTTATAAGTTGATGTTTTGTGAGAGGGAATTCTTAATAGGAGACCGTGTCTAGTATCATGATTGTGCGAGCATGAGTTAGATATAAAAAGGTGTTCGTTCTTTTTAACAAATATTAAGCATTTAAAAATAAAAATACAGGGTACGGTCAGAATTTTTTGATTTATGAACACTTGTCGACAACTTTCTCTATAATCCATGTTAAATATTAGCCTAATCAGTCTTTTTTGAGAAATGAACACTCTCTGGGTTTCTCGAGCACAGCCCCAGCTGATTATGTTTAGAGATATATGGGAATATGCCAGAGCATAATAAATGTTAAGTAATCCCGTAGTATTAAGACAATCTTTCATTTGTCTTATAGCATAATACGCCTTACTTAATTTTGCACAAACGCTTTCAATTTGAGCATCCCAGGTAAGTCTATTATCTATGTGAGTGCCTAGAAATTTTACCTTCTCACTGAACTTGATGTTTTGAAATAGGCATGTGCCATTTGGCAAACCTTTCCTGATATAATAGTTGATGGCTGTACTTTTAGTTTCATTGAGTATGAGCCTATTGCGTTGACACCAGGTGCTAAATTCATCCATAATGGTAGCAACTGCAGATTCAAATTCTTGAGGAGTATCGGCTGCTACTGTAATGGTAGTATCATCCGCAAACATTGTGACTAGCCCTTTAGTTAAATGGTTAGATAAATCATTAACATATATTAAAAATAATAGTGGGCCCAGGACAGAACCTTGGGGAACACCAAGTTTTACGTCGTGTGCCTCAGATCTGACCCCATTAACATTAATGATCATACTTCGCCCCTCCATATATGATTTAATCCAGTGCAGAATATTTACTGGTAGTCCCATAATTGACAATTTAGTAATTAAAAAATGTGTACAAACTGTGTCGAATGCTTTTGAGAGATCAAAAAATAACGAGACAACTATTTTGCCATTGTCTAAATTTTCATAAATATAGTTTAACATTTGATATGTGGCTGTTTCAATAGATCTATTTGCCCTAAATCATATATGCTGTATATTAAACGTTACAAGCGTAGAGGTTTTCTTCCAATATACTGTTATGTTTCGCCCTCTTACAGAGAGAAGGTTAATTCCTGGTGCAACGGGATTGGTGTTAGGTTGATGTAGATTTCGCCCTTATGACGGACGTCGTCAGGAGCCCGGTACGAATTTCTTAGATAGGTATGTAGGCGCCAGTATCGACTCCAGGGGTTTGCAGACACACCAGTGTCGAGCTGCGTTGTATCTCAGGGTGTTTTCCCTTTGGATTGAGTTCGTGAGACGGACCAGGGATTTATTTCGTGTAGAGGGAATTTGAATTTTAAATATTGTTTTTAGATTTTGAACAGGACAGGAGTCCCTGATGATGCCTACTTTATATTCAGGGAAGTCAGCCTTGCTAGGGAAGGTGCCCCTAGGTTGATAATGCGAATTCTTTATAAAATACTCAGAGACTATTTTCACTTTTTGTGAAATGTGCGATGGCAAAAATGGTTTAGAGCTTTTTTACTTAGTACAGCCAAGGAAGCAGCCGCAGTGACACAGTTATAGTGATAACGTTCGCGGCACAAGTATCGAACTAAACTTGGAAATGATTGGAAAAGGTCCCCCGACATTCATCTCGGCTCGACTGCGCAATATTGTAACAGAAAATGTGAAAATTTGGAAACAAAAATTATATTACTGTTTCGGCCTTAAAATGAGGAATTGTTTGATGTATGAACCAAGTTTGGGTCGATTTGATTTTTGAAGTTATTGACGATAATTGTCTGGTTTTGAAACGACCCTGTAAAGTCATCTCGAAGGTTCTGCACGTAAAGTTGACATAATATGAGAATGTTCGCGGTGAACGAAATGGAAGTAAGTTTTGATGACAATGGGAAGGAAAGTATCGGTACTCCTTTGGAACATTGTGAATGGAGATTGATTGTATTTTGATATCTAAGCTTATGACAATTTGATTAATTTTTTGAAAAACTTGACCTGGCATTCGTAAATATTTTTTGTAAATCATCCTGCTCATTCGTCCTTAGTTCTCGGATTAAACTGCTACGTCAAATTTTAAAACTGCAATCTGACGTACCTAGTTGGTCGTCGTCTGTTGACTAATGGTATTTGCCGGCCGACTAACAGTGGAGATGGTCGGGGTTCTAAACTTCTTGATGTATCAGGGCGCCAAGTAAATTTTTTTTCTCTCCAAATACCAGCTCAATTACAATGTAACCTTAAATTTACTAAATAAATTACTTAGCGAGACGATAATGAAAAATTCAAATTCAGTTTTATCTTTTAATAACAATAAACAAAGTAGGTTAACTTTATAACATTCAATAGTACAATAACGTAGGGTATGGTATGACAGACAAATTCAACATTAAAAAAAATGTATTTAACTGGGTATACGCGTCTTACGTAAGTGCTTAACCCCCAACAAATATCATAGATGTTTTAATTAATTAACAGAATATTTTCATAGAATGTTTAGCAAAATTTAAAAAAATATAGATATATAGGTACAGTGGTGAAATTTTTTAAGTAAAATTTACAATATATTTAAAAAAAAATCAATATACATATGGCGCAAGAAGGATACAAACTTGCAGGCAGCAGGGCTTCAGCTTCGGCTCAAATTTCAGGAATGGGCACCTTCCAGCCTATCAATTAACCCAGAAAATGGATGACTCCTCCACAAAAAAGAGATTCCAGTCCAACAAGGAGAAGTAACATAAGTACGTGTAGACCAGTGGAAAAAAGTTATTCGTATCAGGGGAGACAAAAAAAACGTAGGAAAAACTACGAAATACTAGGCGAAACCGTAGGTGGAAAAAAACCCTAAAAATAAATTTTTACCATTGAACAATTTACTACAAGTGATATTTTGCTAGTTTGAATATAAAAATAAAATAATTACCTCGTTTCGGAGGGTTTTCTTAGAAAAATGTTGTTGACCTTGGATGTCCTTGGCCTCGTGTAAATTTGGCAAAAATGGCTTTTACGTATGAAGACAATCGATTTCCAATACCATAAAAATATGCACTCATCCAAACATAAATGGATAATCGAAAAATGTAACGTTGCGAATATATCCCAAAATGGTGAAATTACTTGTTTCAAAAGTCGCAACGAGCATGTAAAATACCAGTTAAAAAATTGCCAAGCGTTCAAGCGAACTACACGTGAAAAGTGACAGAATACCAGGAGACGAAACCTAAGCCAAACTATTGTGAAGAAATAAATCTCTGTTACCGATTGTCAGTACGGTTATAGGAATCTACCCATAAATTAATTAAAAGTTATTGGTTGCCTAGCTTATAAGAATTACAGAAATAGAAGCCTAAGTATATGCAACACGCTACACAATAAAATGTATAATGCCATGCCTACACCTAAGTGCAACAGATTCCTTACAATTGCGGGTTCATATAGACAACTAAATAATAAATATACGCGTGACGACGGATAATACGAATTCGTTAGACATTAAATGTAAGAGATAAAGTAATGATTTAGAGATTTTTTTCTAATAACGTATAAATGTTAAATTGAACTGTAACAAAACGCATATTCCATATTTCTTTTCTAATGAATCCACGTTTTCATTCAGTTTGTTCGAGTTTTCTTCTCTTCATTTTCACAAATTTGCCAGGTACATGATAGATAGTCCATTTAAAGGGTCGGGATTTATGACGAAATCACTGAATGTATGCTCCTCGGACTAGACAGCTCCCCCCCCCCTCTGTTTTCGAGGGTGCTGAATTGATTCCAAGGGTCAAACCGTTTTCACCCTTCAAGGGGGTGAAAAATTGATTTCTCTCTGGGGAAAGAATTAATATTTTGTAGGAGGCGTTATTTTGAGGAAGGTGGCAGGTAATCGGGGTTGTGTAACCGGAGGCAGCCCCAGGGGTTGTTTTCATCCTTCAAAGGGGCGGAAAATCGATTTATAAAAACACTTTAATCAACATGTTTTTTATACTGTTTTCAATTATTATAGATGAAAAAAAATTCCACCCCCTTAAAGTTTGAAAAGGGGACTTTGGGGGTGGTTTTGGCCAATTTGAGGGGGTTGTCGATGAGAAAAATTGGTCGCTGTCACTCCAAGATGGTTGATTGGGGATGTATAAAATTATGCTCAACAATGCCATTTTAGAATAATAAATTGGCGTGTTTTAGGATTTTACTCATAAACTGTTAATTACGTAGATAATGAATTTATCCGTTACTTATGGACCTCACTGTCAATAATCCGTATTCATTTTCGATAAATAGTAATTCAAATGTGCTTTTAGAGGGCGGAATATTAAAACATAATATTTTTAGTCGCAGACTCCTCTATGAATCCTTATTTTACTATAAAGAACGTAACCAAACTGCAACCAACAGCTACTCTCCGGGCTATGTGCCCCGCCGAGCACTGAATTACAAGTTACAAGCCTGGCGCGTTAAGTGTAATAATTGCATATTACCATCAAAACGCGAATGCTTCGATTGCAACAAACGCCAGCCGAAAGACTGATCCTACTTAAAGGAGCTCTCGTGCCAGTCGTCACATACCACTTGCAGACTGCAGTTTCGAGCTGTTGGCTCTCGTCAGTGCGAGCTCCTTTAAGTAGGATCAGTCTTTCGGCTGGCGTTTGTTGCAATCGAAGCATTAGCGTTTTGATGGTAATATGCAATTATTACACTTAACGCGCCAACCTTGTAACCTGTAATTCAGCACTTGGCGGGGTACATAGCCCGTAGAGTAGCTGTTGGTTGCAGTTTGGTTACGTTCCTTATAGTAAAATAAGGATTTTATAGAGGAGTCTGCGACTAAAAATATTATGTTTTAAGTAATAATTGGTAGTTAAATTTTTCGCACGTTATTACGGGCCACCCTGTATATTTCCAGAAAATGTGCAATGATTCGAAGATATAGTCGAGTTTCCGACACGATGTTAAAATTCAATCGAGTTCCACATCACCTGCAGCTTTGAGAAGTCGTTATTGAGGTTTGGACTAAGGAGACCCAGTCAAAGCTGTGGAGTGTGATGTAAAGGATAAAACTGGATAACGTTGCTCTATGAAAAATAGCGTCGCTTAAAATCGTCAATAGGTTAACGGATTCTTCCCTTCAGCATTCTGTACAAACCAAAATATCATAGTCAATATTTAATCCATTGAATTATAAATAGTTTAGGCGTGTGTTTGTTTAGAACTTGTAATTACGCATCAAATATTGAAAATCAACAGTAAGTTGCGGCATATTATAAAGAGAAATATTTGTATACCCTAATTCAAGTCTGTAGTTCTATTTCAACGTTTAGTCATTTTCATTAAAACCAAATCAAATATTATGGTTGAATATCGGATTAAGCCAATCATGAAGATTTATGTAAAAAATAATAAAGCCCCAAAGTAGTTTGTTCGAAAAAATAACGATGTAGTAATTCGTACTTCTCATTATACGATGTCGTGTCTAGAAACCACTTTAACAAATATTTAGAAGAGTATTTTCAGACACAAAAATGTTTAATTTCAAATATGAACTGCAAACTGAAAATTGGTCTGAAGTTTTTAACTCAAATGTATCAAATGAAGCTTACAATATATTTGTTAATAAACTAATTAATTTAATATCAATGATCTTTAATAAAAAACTTGTTAACAATAAGAGATCAAACAGTTGGATCACAAGGGGTATTAGAATATCTAGTAAAAGAAAGCGATATCTATTTAAACAAAAAGAACAGGGTTTAGTTACTTGTGATCATTACAATTTATATTGCAGCATTCTTAAGAAGGTAGTTAGAGAAGCAAAGGAACTGTCTAACATGCATCATATATAAAATACGCAGAACAAATGTAAAGCAGTATAGAAACTGCTAAAAGATTATACTGGTAGACATGTAATTGATAGAAATTCTATTCTTATTAATTTGAAAGACGAACATAAAGACCTCAAAGGCATTCTCAACAATGTGAATACTTTTTTTAGTAATCAGTGTCCAGATTTAATTGTTAAATATGAAAATTAGGCACTGTACAACATTCAAAGAAATATCAACTGTTTATTTCCTACTAATTTTAATGAAGTATATAATGAAATTATGTCACTCAAGAAAGTTGGCGAAGATAAAACACTTGTAAAATTTCTCAAAGTGATAGCCTATGAAATAACTCCACCTATAGTATGTATCATAAACTTAACCCTTGATACAGGTTATTTTCCAGATAGGTTAAAAGTAGCAGAAATAATTGCTTATAAAAATCGGCAGCTACTGGAAGCGGCTGGAATCTCCCCATTCGGAGGATCTTGGAAGCCGAAAATGTACTAAATTGTGTGTTCCAATTCAAAAATATTCTAGTTACCCTATAAACATTACAGATTCGTAAAGTAACAAACTGAAAATTGGTAAAGTGATAATCTATAATAAATTCACCAACGTAGGTACAGAAAGCATTTGGTATTACTATTGTTACACCTACCTGTAAAGTTTGTGACAATCCACTGGTGCAGAGTCACATAATTTAGACGTTTTTAATACGCATCAAGTATTACTGAGGAAAAAAATTAGTATGACGTAAGTCGACGATTGAAATGCGTTGCTGGTTTCAAATTGAATTTGAATACTGGAGGCGCCTTGAAAAAATTCAAATTCGGTTTATTATGAAAATGTAGGTCTTGAATAAAAAATATATCCGAACTGACATACCGTTGTGTGTCTGTCAATCTATTTGTCTGTTAGTATAACAGTCTTTTCAGTCTGAACAATAAACGTAAATTAATAACTAAAGTTTTTAGTATAATATATTTATTTTAGACAATTATTTACACCTTATTTTACTAGAACGCTGGGAAATTAAAAGAACGTAAATTAATAATTAAAGTTTATTATAACAACAAAGTAACAAAAAAAGCAGATTAAATTTTTTAAAACGTAATTTTACTTAATAAGTAGATATTACTTCAACTCGTATAATTATTGGAAGTATCAAATACACAATAATTGTTATAAACATTATTCGGATGTACTGTTGATTCTTGGCGGTATTCAACTTCTGTGAATTTGTTTTGCCTATGCCTTTGACCGAGGCTTCGAATGTTTCATTCTCATCCCATACTTTTAAAATATTATTATATCTTCATTAGTAAGGACATCAGCATTAGTTTTTCTTTTTGTGGGATCTCTTTGCAAAGGATTAAATTTGAGCTGATATTTGATGAAGCACATTTCTTGAAGTTGTTTTGTGGATGAGTTCCACATAACCTAAATTAATATTACATTTGAGAATTCTAACCTCTCCATCTAACAAAAATATTTTCATGGTATATAAGTATTTAAAATAATTAACAATTTTTATCACATTCACAACAGATTCTTTATAATCTTCCGAGTATTAAACCCTCAATCCTCCAAAATTGCAGCAAGGACTATGGCAGAAGTTCCTCTTACAATTTTGTATGATTCTAAAAACTGTTTTCATATAATTGCTTTAGATCTCTTCCTATTTGTTGGAATTAGTCTGTCCACGTGTTTTCTGATTATGTCAGTATTTTTCTGTCCAAAACGCGACATGTCTCTCAAATGTGGTAATAAAATAATTCACACCACGCTATTAAAATTTCTGTCAGTGAGATACGACAAAATGCCAATCAAGGTTATCTTATTTATGCATCATATACAACACCGGCACCAGCGTACAAGGTTTGGCAAACATTTCTAAGTTTTTTTGCAAGTAATTTTGATTTAAAATTTTCTTACCGAATCTCCCTCGCTCTCTCAAATGTGATATATCGTTGAAATCGGAATTTTAACTGCTTTCAATGGTTCGACTGCAAATTGTAAGTAATTATAAAATAAACAACTTGTTGCACCAAAATGGCACTAAACATAATCCGATCTCAACCAAAACCTTTACAGATCTTCTGGAGCACTAAAGAAACCCCCATGCAAAGATTCATCCAAACCCGTTCAGTAGTTTCGGCGCTATCGTGCTAAAACACATACATACACACACACATACACACATGCATACACACAGACATTTTTCAAAAATCACTTTTTTGGGTTTCTGGGATCTTCTGGGATTTTATGTTATCTCAATTTTCGTTTTTGGACCAATTTTAGTAACAATTTTGTTGTGGTTAGATTAAAAAGGAGATAAAAATTTGATTACCAATTATAGGTTCTTTGTATTGCTATCAAACATCAGCAAAATATTTGAAAGAATTATTACAGCAGATTAACCGCTATATATCAAGCGCTGTGTAAGATTACCGACTCACAGAATAAGTGTCAAACTGCATTTCTACTGTGTTTAGATTTATCTAAAGCATTTGACAGTGTTATTACTAAAAAAAACTGGAATGTTATGAGATAAGAGGGGTATCGCCGTAATTAATGGAGTCGTATCTTCGAAATAGGGTACAGAGAGTGGTTGAATGTGATAAGGATAGAGGATTCATAATATCAGAGAGCATCAGTATTAAAAGGGGTGTTCCTCGAGGTTATGTACTGGGCCCCCTCCTATACCTTATCTACACCAACAATCTCTCTTGCGGTATTAATGTGGATGTGATTCAATTTGTCGATGACTCTTCTTTAATTTTTAATAACCAATCGACAATAAATCAAAATATTTTTTCTACACTTCAAACATTAGAAAGTTGGTTTGCTGCAAATGATCTTTTACTCAACACGAATAAACCCCAATTAATAAAATTTGATTACGGTATAAAAAATAATGAGTTGATAGTTTCTAATGGAAATAAATAGATCACTAATATAAACAGTGTGAAATTCTTGGGGATTCAAATTAATTCTCGCCTAGATTGGCGATGTCATACTGAAACGCTTTCAAGCTGCCTAGCTCGATACTGTTACGCACTGAAAGTGATTTCAAGCATGGTTAATGCCAAATCAGCCCTAATTGCTTACCACTCTTATATACAATTCAGAATAAGATATGGAATCATTTTCTGGGCTAATTCTCCAGATATGTTACGTATCTTTACACTACAAAAGAGATATATAATAAACATCTATAAATTACAAAATCGGGAATTCTGTAAAAACTATTTTAGAAATAACAAAATAGTTACCCTACCATGCATTTATATTTATGAATCTGTGATAATAGGAGCCTTCTTGAGAACTACCCCTACCATTTTAGATGTTTATTTTTAGGTGAGCGTTTCTAAAAATTCAAAAAATAGAAATTCATATTTTAATAGATTCTCTTTTTTAAAATCTTAGATTGTACACTGATATCATTCCTGTTTTCTGTATGTAAACATAGTTTCTGCTTAAAAATTGCAATCTTGATATTAATAACAACTAGTCCAAAAGGGCATTTCTATCCTATCGTGTTTAACGATTTTTACTGTAAAGCTGTTACACCAGCTTAGTCAAAGCGCAAAGTTTGCCCAACTCTAGCAAAATCCATGTATATTGTGTAAGTATTAAAGTTGCGGAAGCCTCTATTTTTTATGCTTAACGAAACATCTTATAACACTTTGTTTTAAACTTTTTATAAGACCTCTAGCATACCTAAACTGTTAAAGTTTCGACAATCTCCACGGAACACGGCGAACAAGGGATACGATTCAATGGGGCGAATTATACTTTGTCTTTTTATACCAAAAATTTTAATTACACTAGGAAAAGACATTTTGCTACGAACATCGTCGAAGTATTACAACTATTAATTCAGCAAATATCCAATTTACTCATTACCCACGAAACTTTGTAATGTAGTACATGTCTTAAACTACTTGCATGTCTTTAAGAAATCCATTACCTAGTTTCCAACAGTTTACGTTGTTTTTTATGTTGAAAGCATTTAGTTTTAAAAGATAGAGGAGCTAGCAATCAGCCTTAGAATATAAAATAAGTTGATTTAATTTCCCGGTAGCAGGGCGAAAGGAAACCTGCCTAGTTTGACTACCGGTAAGACACGCCATCTGGCGGGGTAACTGGCGAACGACCATTACCACAGAACCCGAAAGATCGAGTTTGTTGGAAAATGGTTAACCCGAAAAATGAAGAAGGCGTCTTAATAGTCTGGAATGAGATGGAGAATTCGAGTAAGTTCTCCACGGATATATAAGAGGCGGATCCAACGCGCGAGTGCAAAACAGTTCTGATATGGAGAGTACAGTTTTATATTAGATGGACAAGTGATAAGATAAATAAGGAACAGTAACAAGTTTTGAATTAAAGTAGTGAATCTAGATTAAAGTTATAATTAATGTATAATTGTAAGGATTTACTGTTGTAATTTAGTGATTAATAAATTAGTGGTTAGTGAAAATACTCGTCGCAATTATTGGACCTACGTTTGGGGGTGTTTACAGGAGGATGCAAACAAGTAACAATATATAATTTTTGAAACTTATTGTGCACTTGAAAAAAAGCTTAGACTAAACACTGATCCCACCTGATCTCCTCGTCTTTTATGCCATCAATAAATGCGTCTACTGCCAACTGCTCCTGGAACTGTCTTGGTGCATTCGGGTAAGCCAAGTGTGCCAGTCTCTCTACTGCAGCCTCAAATTCTCATAAGCACTCCCCATCTTTTTGTATACGTGATTTCAGCTGAGTCCGATATACTTGGGAGAGATGTTGGTCGCCATATCTTAAGTCGAATGCAGCCTCTAAAGCTTTAAAATCCTTTTGCTGCGCCACTGGCATCATTTTGAACTGTCAATGCCGTAGCCTTGTCTTCATCACTCCAGTTGTTTGCCCATGAAGCTGCCTCAAACTGTCTTATATATATAGTCCATGAAGTTTGCCCCTCAAAAGAGGGCAGTTGTGACCGAGGACCTGATGGTACGATTAGCCTCCGTTTTCTGTCAACTGTCGCTTAAGTCGTTCAATTTCCTCTACTACCCGGAATTTTCCTTCAATATCACTCACTTTATTCCCCTTAATTTCACCAACTTCCCCTTCAACCGTATCTACTTTTCCTTTCATTTCACTTACTTCAGCCTTTATGTTGCCCATATCCCCACTAATTTAACTTTTGAGGTCTTCAGAGGCAGAATGGATAGCATCTTGTTGCGCCTGTATAATTTTCCTCAATGAGGAATATGCATGAATTTTAAAAATGATTAATTTTATTATTTTTTCATAATATGTACTATATAAGTTGATAATATAATGAAAGAAATTCATAGAAAAATTTCACTTCGTAAATGTTCCATATTAAAAACTGAAATTTTGTGTACACAAAACCACGTGACTGGAAAGGCTATGATATTGCTTTGACGTCATTTTGACGTCACTAATTTGACCTGAATTTGCTATTGTACCTTGTTATTTTTAATCTTGTTATTAATTATTGGTTAATGTGACGGATAATGATTTCATAACATCCCTAACATATTAATCTATAACCACAGCATTCTTTTTAGATGTTTCAATGTTTTAACAATAATGACGTGACATTATCGGTTACGATTGACATCATTTGTTAGGGATAAGGCGTTTTAATGGTTTTAAATTTTCAGCCGAAATAAATATTTTCTTTCACGCTCAATTTGAACAAAAAAAGAAAAGAAAAATACTACTAAGCATATTTTTCTGTCGTCTATTTATCTGATATAAAAAAATCATGCAACTTCCTCGTTATGTCTGCCGCTTTCCTTTTTTTTCTTCATCGCGTCTTTCTTGCTCTTCTTTTTCTTCTTGACTTCGTCTTTCTTGCTTTGCTCTAACATCATTTTCCTCAGTTCATCTTTTTCTTCTTGACGTAGTTTTTCTTGTTATTTTTTCTCGAGTTCTTTTTTTCTTGACATTTTCTTTCTTGTTCTTCTCTTTCTTCTTGATGTTTTCTTTCTCTTCCTTTTTCACGTCTATCTTGTTCTTCTTGACGTCTCTTTTCCTGATCTAGCATAATTTTTCTAAATTCTGCGAACATGTCTTGCACTTGTTTTTCGGCAGCCATGCTACTTGTTTCCATGAAAAACTTCTCAAAACGGCGCTAACAAGTCTTATTTAAAATCTATATCAGGTATAAGTCAAATATTTCCACAAAATTCATAATAGAATGTTCTAGAAATTTTCTCGAAATGACAAAAATAAGTCTTATATAGTGTCTATATCTCTTCTCGGTTGAAAGCACTTAAAGTACTGTACTAGTTTCTAAATAGAATGTTCTAGAAATTTACTCGCACTAGTCTAAATAAGTCTTGTCTAATGTTTGTATCACTTTCCAGTTTAAAGTACTTCATTATCTCCAGTGGTTTCCAAGTAGAACACTATGGAACTTCGTCAAATTCTTCCGAAATCCTGTTGCAATTCCGCTTCTGACACCAATTGTTACGTGGTTACACCCTCCAGTAAACACCCTGTAAGTTCGATAAATTGCAACAGCCATCTTCATAAACCACTGATGTATTAATGACTTAAATTACAATAATCAATCCTTAAAAATAACACAACTGACATTAACGTTAATCTAACATAACTTCACTACTTTAAATCACAACTTGTTACTGATCCTTTTCATCTGATCACTTGTTCGTCTAATATAAAATTCTGTATATCAGAACTGCACTGTATACTGAACTGAACTGTGTGCGCTGAATAGGGTTTTCCCAGAAAAAAAAATTATTGCTGAAATACTTAACTCACGTAAAAAAATGATTTATGGCGTATTTATTATCTTATTAATTTTACTAATAGTAACAAAAAAAAACTTGAAGTTTGAAAAATATTGGGTTCATTTTAAACAGCCATAAATTGGCGCGTTGTGACGTCAACAGCCTGAAATCCAATCACAGAGGTTGTCTCTGTTCAAGATTGTTTATTAATCTTGGTCTCCGTTAACATAACATGACCTCTATTTATTGACAGCACTCAGCACTTTTCTACTTTAGGTAAAATATCAGCGGCACCTTTAACATATCCCTCTTCCACTTGATTCCATTTTGATTGTAGAATTAATAAAACATAAACCAGAAACTGATAAAATAATATTTTCACTCCAAACAACACAAACATAAAAATATAAATTTGACGTTTTAGGTTAGTCATCTGATGTGTAATGTCGATGAAGGTTAAACCTAAACTACAGTATAAAATATTAACGTCCGACGCTTTCACGAATAACTTGTGCGGCATTTATCTGGATTCTGATTGGCCAATATTTACATGTCCACTGCTTTAGACCAATCACAGTTCAAGCATTACAAATTGAAATTCTGAGAAGTTTTAGAGGAAAGCTTTCTTTAACACACAGTTAGAATCTATTACAAACTAATTATATCCATAATCTCATCGGTTTTCCGGCTAGATACGTAATTCTGGTGCGTAAAAATGCCCGTTTTAAAAAGCAGCGAAATTATCAGCAAGTTGTTTTAACGATATTTTCTTAGAAATAATTCTTATTAGAAAAGTAAATTGTTGTAAATTATTAAAATGTTTTATTATATCATTTTCACGACACAAATTGTTAAAATAAAATTAGTGGGAAAACCGTATTCATCTCTTTATATACACACTTCGAATGTACTCGAAGCTCCTTCCAAAACCTCGTCGAATATGCTGGAATCTAGGCGCTAAATGGCAGTTCACCGGTTGGCCTACAGATGGCGACACCCTATCAGCCGTCAATTACAGGTCTACCTTCACTCTGTTCCAAAGATTAATTACACCTCTCTCCGTCAGAGGGCAGCACATAACAATATAGGTCTCAACACCGTCCCTTCTGGAACACATTCATTACTATTGTGCTCTTTTTATTGGATCAAACTCTTTCCTATCATTTAAACAGTCCTATCATGGAGTACCCGTAAAATTTACACTTTCTAAACAGATGACGAATTGAGACAAACAGTATCAAAGACCTAATAAATAATAAATTAGTGATATTGTTGATATTCTATTTTTAGTTAAGTTTAGTTTAATTTGTGGAGCTAATGTAGATAGGTATAATTGCAAATTAAATTAGATTTAAACACAAAATGAATGCTGTTGACTTTAAATTTAATCAACGTGGAAATCTAACCGGAAGTGATTTTCAAATGAAACACTATAGTTTTTCTTTTGGATTTCAAAATTAGATTTTTTTCTAAAGTGTATTAAATTCAAAAAATATCTCTAAGTACGCCTGTAAAATTTGAAAACTCTATGTTTAATAATAAGCAAGAAAAAGGACCTGTACCAACTAAATAAATCACCCTGCTAAGCCTTATCAATTTTATGACGAGTGAGCATTTCAAGACATCTCCGTGGGAAAAAAATGCTGCAAATTTTCCTCAAATAAATACCTAATTTTACTGTACTATTAGTCGAAGAACAAAAAAGTTGCATGCCACAAGTTACTGATATATAATTAATAGTTATTTTCAGAAAGTAAGTAGCCATTAACTTTTCCCTCATTAAAAACTTAGCTAATATTGTGCGAATGTCTAATGTTTAGTGAGTATTAATTGTTTGGATAGTTGAGAACATCAATAATTGACAACCCGAGCAATAAGGATCACAAAGTTGTGTTGAAACTTTCACGGTAAATTAGGCAACTTACAAGGATACAGATACCAATTAGTTGGCGGTGGAGCATATTAGGCTTGTACAACTGTTTTAAAATTTGCCTTCTATTGTAGTTTATCAGATAATATCTTTTTAAACTTTAATAATTAACTTTTTCGCAATTTATCAGGTAAGCAGAAATGTAAAAAGTGATATCAAAACATTTTATTAATGATAAGTATGTAGAAAATTTATTATATAAATCGCCTAGTTTTTCTTTTTTCTAATTTTTATTAGATGAAAACTTTTCTGATGTGTTTCCTTTTTGATGAGTCGAAAGAATTCCCATTAGTGAACATTTCTAGGTATAGTTGAATGAACCATTTATAATGGTAGGGAAATGGCAATCGCAGAAATATGGTATCAAGGTGCCTAAAAATAAACATTAAGGCCCCTCTACACAATGGCCCACCATGACGGGCCAAAACGATAGCCAATCATCGACCATCGTCATGGGCGGCCACTGTGAACCATTGCTACCATCCACACGCTAGCCCAGGGTCAAAATCTCGGACCAACTCTCCACTTACAGGACCGTGGAGGCGGGAGTCCCGCAAGGTTCGGTGCTGTCACCGCACCTGTTCGCTATCTACACCTCAGACCTCCCCAGGACCGACCACACAGCCCTGGCCCTGTATGCAGACGACACAGCAATAATTGCCAGATCCTGGAAAGCCAGGAACGCAACCAGAAAACTCTAGGAAATGGCCACACTCCTGGAAGAATGGTGCACGAAGTGGAAAGTCGCCGTCAACGCCGACAAAAGCCAAGCCATACTCTTCAGACGAGTGCGGAAAGAAATTCCCACAGGACACGTCTCCATGAACGGCGAGGACATCCAATGGCGCGACACCGTCAAATACCTTGGCGTGGTCATGGACAAAAGCCTAACGTGGAGACAGAACACGGACGCTATTACAGCCAAGGCGCGGCGCACAAGAGCCCTCATCTACCCGATGATGGGAAACGGTAGCCGTCTCAACCTGAGGAATAAGCTCACGCTTATCAAAACCCTCATCAGGCCGCAGCTGACGTACGCCTCGGTAGCGTGGGGTTACCAGGCAAAGTCCTACATGAAGAAAATCCAGGCAGTGGAAAACATCGCCCTCAGGACGGCGGTCGACGCACCATGGTACGTGAGAAACGCAGACATCGTCAGAGACCTGGAGTACACCACGGTCACTGAAGTCATCCGGGAACGAGCGAAGAAGCTGTACGCCCAAGCAGAGGAGCACGGGAACCCGCTAATCAGACAGGCCACTGATTACGACCCTGCCGACGCCCCGAGGCACAAACGGCCGAGGGTACAGCTTCTGGACAACGGGTGAGTATAACTTATATTTCCCGCTAACCGATCTGTTTCAGATACCCCAGGACGGACCACCACTACCAGAGACATGACGTTTTTCTACCCAAACCCAACCTCCTTGCGGGCGTCGGACAACATACCGTCCAACGCCCGTTGTCCTACCTGCTCCGTGGAGTCCGAAAGTGCTAAAAAAGCACTTAGGGTCTCCACACTCCCGAGCTACACAGCTCATATCCTTACCTTTCCGATGATCCGGGGTAGGACACACCTTTACTGTGTCCTACGTACCGGCAGTCAATCCCAGCCAAAACTTCCTAAAACCCAACTAGACCGATGACTACCCACGGGGGTGACAAGCTGGCGAAGAAAGAAAATATCAAGACAAGAAGAGCGCCAGAAGAGACCTCTGCCAGCGAGGTTGAAGAGCCAGGACCAGGGGAGGTCCGCAGAAAATACCACGACACATCTCGCATTTGCGGGCTGGGTCTGGTAGAAGTAAGCGGGCCCACCTATCACGAAGGCCGGTCCAGGTCTACAGAGATAATCTAGAAGCAAAGAGTAGTAGTCCTACTCGGCCCTAGTTATCGAGACCGTCATGAAGCCAATGGATATTGGCGCGCTAGCCCATCTTCGGGTATAGCGGTGATCGAGGATGAACCTGGACCTTTGACGTGTGTTCAAGAACCGATACAGAGGCCATCGTCGGCGAGGATCTGCCATCAAACATCACCCATAGGCCATCCTAGGCCATTGCGCCCTCTACACAGTGGATCATCGTATTGGCCCATCGTGATGGGTCATTGTGTAGAGGGGCTTTTACAAAATTTAAATTAAATGTTGTTAAAATGTATTCTCAAATGTTTTAAGAGTTTGTAATAAATTTGAAGACAATTTGTTAGCAAACCGCATTTTTTTCTGAATTACAGAAAAATATAAAGAAGGATACCAAGAGGCATATCAAAATGATCCACACAATATTTAGAATACATTTCAACAAATAAAAACAATCATACTATCAAATAAAGAGAGAAAATAATTAAATAAAATATTATTCAGTATGTCCAAACGTGTTAAGGCATTTCCTGTTATGTTCTATCACTAAAATGAAACGTAACCCTTTTTATGTAGCTATTTTTAATCAACAAATTGAAAGAAGAAAAGAAGAACAAGAAATTAATATGCTGAACTAATTTGTGGTTGGTTCCTTGTGGAACATTTTGGCAATATTTGTTTTTAAGTAAACACTGCTTTTAGGTGTATCAAATTATTACGTTTAAAATTCACTACAAATGTTTCGGCTTTTCAGGCCTTTATCAAGAGTACAAAGTGTATACTAAAGTAAAGCCTCCTGCACACGGGAGGATAGTAGTGGCCGTTATTAATTGCCCCTTGAACACGAATTAGAACCTCGAGATGAGGAAATAAAAAATTGGCCAGTTGGAGAGCTTGATTTGAGACCTCTGAGGGTATTCGTGCACGTATTTTTTAATGAAAGAATGCTTCAGAGAAATAAATATTTTTTGTACCAGGATCAATGCTTCACCCTGTATGCTCAGTTGGAGCACTTAACTTTTCTTAAAAGTCAAAAAATTCGCTTTAGGTAGGTTGGCAGGGTAAGTTTGTACGACCCTGTATACTATTGTTCAGAAAAAACTTAAAAAAACTTGTTTTAAAACTAAGGGTCTTTTATTTAATTCACTTCAAAAGGTAAAAAAAAAAATGTTTAAAAATAATTAAAAATATATTCTAAAAAAGGTAACTTTTCAACTGCGAAAGTTTCTTCGAAAAGGAAAAAATTAACTCGTTTAATTTTTTGACGGTTTAAAAAACTCACTTTTTGGCGAAGGAGCCGGTTAAATAGTAATAAATTCACTTAAAAATTAAAAAACGCACTAGGGCAGAGATTATAATTGTTTTTACTTGAAGCACCAAGGGAGAATCGAAAACGGTTAAAGAACGCGGCACTGAATTGACTTTAGATCGCGAGACTGATTGCATGTAAAATTTTTATTTAAACGAATTAAAATTTGATATTTGGGGTATGTGAAGAGTATGATGAGTGATTTGAAAATATACAGGGACAATGTTTTTAAAGTTGAAAATTTTGGAAGTTTTTGCTGTAGAATGTACAGATTGAATGTTTTGAAGGTTTCGGCGATATTTTAGGCATCCTTGGGAATTATCGAGTGGGGCTGAATTTTTTCGGATTTTTATAAGAAAAATTGTGGTTTTTTGTTAATTTGAAATACAAGGACTCTTTTTTATGGTGTTTCACACTAAGGGCGAAAACATCGAGTATTTTGGCAAATTCTGGAATTTTTCAAGTTAATTTTTTGCTAGAACGTAGTTTACGCTACAACACCCTCTACTAACTGTCCCCCTTCAACGTCCGATTGGCTGCTGGCGGCCAACAAAATCAAGCAGGTTTGAGTTCAGTGGATGCCTTCGGGCCAGTAGCAGGATCACGTGACCTAGTGGCAGCCATTACTGGACATGTCCTAAAAGGTACTGGCCGCCAGTAAAGCGCTAGACGGATCTCCTGGCAATGTTGCACTCACCACGTCAACAAAAAACTGGCTAGTGGCTGCCACTAGAACATTTAAAATGGAAACCATTACTGTCCTCGTGTGTAGGCCCACTGTATTTCACTGGCTGCCACTTCTACCCGCCAGCACTTGCTGCAACTACTGTCTCCGTGTGCAGGGGGCTTGACAGAAGTGATTATTCTAAATATATACCTAAAAACATTTATGACTTAATATATTTATGACTTAAACTTTAGCTATGGGAATTTTTCGGGTAGACCTAACTCAATAATGTAAATCAATGAATAATTGTTAACATTTTATCTAGTATAGGAGTATTTAAGAAATTTTACTGTTCATTCATGGTAAAAGGATTGTTTTAAGTGATTTCTTAATTTTAGGGTACACTTTGTACTCTTGGTAAAGGCCTGAAACATTTGTACAGAATTTTAAATATTGTTACATCTAAAAGCAGTGTTTACTTAAAAACAATAAATTAATGCAAAATATCGACAGCCCCTTCAGCGCCCCTGTTCTGGCAAAAAACATTTCTTAAGACCTAGCTTGTATTATTATCAAAACGCGCCCAAATTCGCATCCCTCTAAGTCAAAGGGTTTCTGAGATATTAAATAAGAATTCATTTTCGTGTACCATTTTCAAAGGGCCCCACTTCTGTTAGAAACAATTTCCGGGCAAATGTTTATATGCAGCCTTTTTCCGTACTTTCATACCTAAAATATGCCCAAGAAGTTGGTGACTGGTATTCTCTGACACAACAACCTTTTACGTTATTTTCAGAGTTCGTTTTTTCGAAATATTTCTAATGCAACCCATGGAAAATTAAATAATCTGTCGAATTTGGAGCGTGAGTGGCAAAATAACTCGTTTTATGTCGACAAATTAATCTCTACCTAATTTAGTCATGAACCTAATGACGTAAGCCTCAACGCAGAGAATTAATTATATTTGACCGTCTAAATTAATGTTCATTAAAACGTATGTACGTAAAATTAAAAGTCATATGTGGAATCAGAGCGAAGTAGGGCATGAGAGAATCTGATTTAGCAAATATGTTTTTCATACATAGGTGAAATTTCATTTCATCGATGGAATCAGTTATATTTCGTATATCTGGTATGAGTGGTATGTTTTATATAGGCGTTTATTAATTTGAAATAGTACTTCATTTTCTATACTCTATACTCTAAAATTCGGATTAATAAAATATTGAATATCGTCTCAGCAATTTGAAATAAAAATACACAAAGCGTAATCCAGGTTGGGAAAATAAGTACGCTCTTACCATGGTTCTATAGTGTGTCCTATTTTAGCTGCAATTACAGAGGATAGTCGGCTATTATTAAAGATACAGGCATGCCGTTTGCAAAATTCTATCCTTTTTCATACTGATTTTCATAGCGGACATAGAAAATATTTTTGCTGTTGGTATTCAATATTATTAAGGTTTAATAACTTTAAAATTCATTAATTCATCATATTAGATATCATATTATTAAAAGACACTCCATTCAAAATATTCATGACTATAACACAAGAAATAAACACAAATACATATCTCCATTTATGACAAAAACCGTAGGTCAAAGATCCTTTGCTTTCTTAGGTCCTAAATTGTATAATACTGTCCCTGCACACATAAAACAGACGAATATATTTTCGTTTAGAAAGCAATTGAAGTCTTTTATTCTATCATTACCTAGAGTTATGATCCATAATCATATAGATGTTTAAAATTGTTAGTTGTTTAAAAAATCATTTTATATATTGCAATTTACAAATTATTTACGTTCTTATATATTTGTTAATTTGTCCTTAATCGTACCACTTTGATTTATTATTCTTCTGAGTGTAATTGGCATTTTTGGTAATAATTTTATCTAGATGTAAAATATAGGCGTACTTCACTGTATTTATGCATAATATTTGTTTGTTTGTTTATTATATCTGTGTAAAATGTTTTTTGCTTGTTTTATTTTTTCTCGAAACAAGTGTATTATAACACATCGAGTATATTTATTTATTTACTTTCTGTTTTAATTTCATGTATTATAACTATTTTGGTAAATAAATATTATTATTATTATTATTATTCATCTGGAAAATAATAAATCTTATTCCATTGATACAATAGCAAAACGGACCACATAAAACATTACACTTCTTGGAATAAATGGTAATAGATAAATATACAGGGAGATCAAACTATAAAATACAGAGCTAGTTTAATTATAGAGCAAATTAAATTTGATAAAGAGGTATGTATTATTACAATATATAGGCCGCCAACTATTAACTACGACGTATTTTTTACACGACTAGAGCAAATACTCAATTTTGCAAACAATAAATATAAAAAATAATTGTCTGTGGTGACCTAAATATAGACAAACCGAATAACAAAGACATTTAGAACAAAAAGCTACACGATATGCTTGAATCTTTGCAGCTAGATTCCTTGATTGAACAACCAAAAGAGTGTTCACTACTATAAGGAGAAGGAGCTCTACTGCGATAGACTATTGTCAGTAAATCCCTTGTAGTCTTTGATTCTGGGTTATCTGACCACTCTGCTCAATTATACAAATGGAGGCAAATGCAGTTAGTAGATAATGAAGATCATATAAAAAAATATAGTATACCGCAGAATTATTAACGACAGCACTATAAAGCAAATTAAAAATTTATTTAACATTGATCATCCAACTTTGGATCACTCGGCAAATTGTTGTGTTATGTATTGTACTTCCAGGTGCTCTCCCGCGTCGACGGTCGACTCCTAGGGTTCTCTACTGCTGCTCCTCGTTGCTCGAACTGAACTGGACAGTCGAGCAACGAGGAGCAGCAGTAGAGAACCTGAAGATGGCAGATGAGTTTCTGCCGAAACGTCGTTTAGACGACCGTGACTCCTGGAGGAGTCGACCATCGACGCGGGAGAGCACCCAGAAGTACAATAACACTTAATTTAACACCCACGAAAACCTAAAAAACAATATATATATGTTAAAATGCACAGAGGCACGTCTCGTCGTATTCCTCTTGAAACCTAATATTTTTATTAGGATGTGCGCTCTGAATGGTATTTTAGTTACCAATTACTAGAAACGCAATAAAATGTTTATAGCAGATAGCGGTGTAGGAATCCATTATTAAAACAGAGGAGTTCCGCAGCATCGGCAATGTCCAGAGTCATCTGCAGACCGGTTTCGAGCTTTTTTTGCAAATAAAAAATAGAATTAATGATCGAAATTTTAAATCCAAAATATACACAATTATTTTCCAAACTATTTAAAGATTTACAAGAAATTTATATGAAGTTTATTACAACCTTTGTCCGCGCAGCTCAAATAAAAGACCTCCAAGCACACTGTATCACTTAATTCGATGATCACCTGCAATCTGCCAAGCTTCTATACAACTGCAAAACTCCTACATAAGTAAAGTGATATCTCGGTTCCACTAGGAATCGTTTTCAGCACCTTAAAATAATTTAGAATCATCATTTTTATCAACTTGTCAGAATTTTGGGAAAGATTAATTTTCTTTTCTTTCGTTCCAAATTTGTAGACTGGTTGTGTTCCTCCTACTTACTTAGACTTAAGTTTCCCCAACAACAGTATATTTTCTCTCGTATTGGACATTGTCTGAAAATTTCAACCATTGCAATTCTCAATATTTTCTATTTGTTATTTATTTTTCATTCCCTAGCAACTTGTAATTTTCCAAATTTCCACACTCTCCCTTATTTCTCCGCAAATAATAAAATCGCCGATACCAACTTGAATGTTCCTTGATTTCAACTTGATAAAACAAATTGGTTGGTATTGAGCTTTTTTTAAGTTTTATCGCTTACCCGCACAAATTAAATTAAAAATCTTATATCTAATGAACATAATAAATGCTTAAAGTTTGAAATGTTATAAACATTTTGATAATTAGTTTAACAATAACTAAGTGAATTAAAATAACATAACTGACTCTAGTTCAAAAGTGCTTTTAGAGGGCGGAATATTAAACATAGTATTTTTAGTCGCAAACTCCTCTATAAATCCTTATTTTACTATAAGGAACCTAACCAGACTGCAACCAACAGCTACTCTCCGGGCTATGTGCCCCGCGGAACGCTGAATTACAAGTTACAAGCCTGGCGCGTTAAGTGTAATAATTGCATATTACCATCAAAACGCTAATGCTTCGATTGCAACAAACACCAGCCGAAAGACTGATCCTACTTAAAGGAGCTCCCTTGCCAGTCGTCACACACCACTTGCAGACTGCAGTTTCGAGCTGTTGGCTCTCGTCAGTGCAAGGTAGGTATGCGACGACCGACATGAGAATCCTTTGACTATAGTACATCCCGGTATTCTTATAATAGCGACATGTAAAACAGCCAGCAGGCGCCATCCAGCGGTCCGCCCTCTAAAAGCACTTTTGAACTATGCTAAGCCAAGTCAGGCTATTTATTTTTCGATTGCAACAGACACTGGACCGCTGGATGGCGCCTGCTGGCTGTTTTACATGTCGCTATTATAAGAATACCGGGATGTACTATAGTCAAAGGATTCTCATGTCGGTCGTCGCATACCTACCTTGCACTGACGAGAGCCAACAGCTCGAAACTGCAGTCTGCAAGTGGTGTGTGACGACTGGCAAGGGAGCTCCTTTAAGTAGGATCAGTCTTTCGGCTGGTGTTTGTTGCAATCGAAGCATTAGCGTTTTGATGGTAATATGCAATTATTACACTTAACGCGCCAGGCTTGTAACTTGTAATTCAGCGTTCGGCGGGGCACATAGCCCGGAGAGTAGCTGTTGGTTGCAGTCTGGTTAGGTTCCTTATAGTAAAATAAGGATTTATAGAGGAGTTTGCGACTAAAAATACTATGTTTAATAACTGACTCTAATTATCATTAAGTTGTGTTATAAATATCTCTAACTGTTTTTAAAAGCTGAAATATAAAAATTGCATGTAATTTATAAAATATGTCTCAGTAGAGGCTGCAGAGGTTAAAGTTTTATTAAAAATTGAAGAAACAAACATTACATCACTCATCAAAGGAAAACAGCAATGCATCTACTGATCGTGTTTCGGAGTTATTAATCCTCATCAGCGTCAACTTGACCAGTCTTTTATCTACTATATAATTATTTTAAATAACTGTTATTGAAAAGTTCATCAAAAATGTGTTCAAGATGGAGATCAATTAAACTTAAATTTTTTGATAATGTGTACAAAATATGATAATATATACTTGTATAATTTCAGGCACCTGGAAGGGACGCAATAGTCTCAGGGCTTTTCGCATGTGGAGAGGCTGCCTGTGTATCAGTCCATGGAGCAAATAGATTAGGCGCAAATTCCCTTCTCGAGACAGTAGTTTTTGGTAAAGCTGTCGCTGATACGATAGCGGAAATCAGCTGCCCTGGTGAAACTGGCTCTGTAGCATTGGTAATTATGTGCAAATTTCGTTTAAATGATGTTATGGGTTTTGCTGTCAGCTGTCATTGTTCAATACTGAGTCTAATTTAGCGTTGTACGAAACAAGAGAAATGCATAATAGGGTATCTGCACTTTACTTTAGTTACTTGAATGCTTCGACCATTATTAGGAAATCCAACGACCTGTCAAATATAGCGGTGAAGAGCAAACACAAGTGTCATTTGTGGCATTAACCAATGCTTATGATCGTAAGCGCAGACCGGATGTCCGAGGCCGTTGACCCATTAGAATTCGACAATTTCTCCCTGACCGGACGTTTGCTCTCTGCTGTAATTTGTATTGGATTGCCTATGTGCTTGCAGGCAAAACAAATCAAGGATTCTAACCGCAAGACGTTAAATTGTGACTTGACATTGTAAGGAACAAAAGTGAGGTATTTGTTTTTCGTCCAGACAATGACCTTGAAAGCATCACATTTTCCAAGGTCTCTGCTTCAAGACAAAATAAACAACACGTTATAGCTTCATTTTAGTCCTTTATAATAAACATCAGCCATAAATAGATATCACGCTTTCATTTAACAATATTCCAGTGAAAATGAAAAGTTTAATTAAATTAACTAAACCTTGGAGGTTATGATTCTTATATTCTCTCCAAGCAACGACCTTGGAAGATATGCATATGCGCCTCATGATCATTATTAATATAACCTCTGCCGAAACTAACCTAATCTGTCAATATAATCAATAGTTTTGTAGTCGACGTGATGTGGTCTAATCGCCAAACGTTCCCATGAAGAACAAAAACAAATAGCTCAGTGCATAAAACTTAGTTTTTAATTGGAAACGATAGATTTATGGGTATTATAAACCCCTACAAAGTTTTTGAAAAAGTGGTCATTTACTTTCGGCGTTATTTGTAATAGAAATTACCTCAACACGTCGGGGCTAGAAAACGCCCCCTTTGCGCGAGGCTAGGCGGGTGACGTCACATGCCTGCGCGCTATGTGTTGCGATATTCTAGGTGTTGCTATAGTGATGTAGTCAATTTTGCGACTGTCATGAGCTAGGACGGGCCGGATATTATTGTCGATATTTGTCATAGTCATACTTATCTGTGCTTTGAAAGAAAATCGGATACCATAATCACGCCTGTGTTCGGCAAATTATGTGAATCTCCTTTCTGGAAACCCTCCTCCATATTTGATAACAATAAAAAAAACTCTATTTGACGCTCTAAATAATAAAGGCACTGTTACTGCCGTGAATTCAAACTTTGTTCTAACGAGAACGATACGGAATAAACCTAACGCAACGTACAGATGATGTGGCACCTGCCGAGCCAGCAAGCATGTGACGTCATACGCGTTTATCTGACTGAAATAAAGCAAGCAATTTCTACCGCCGCTGTTGTTGTTTGGATCGAGTTTTTTCAACCACAGTTCTAATATTGTTATTATTAGGTAAAATCTTTATTTTGCACTACTTTTAATGTTATTAATTTTTTTATGGACAGACCTATTGCGTACTTTCCAGCATGAGCCTTAATGAAGAGCAATCATCTCTCCTGTTTTCGTGGGAACAAAATGTACATAAAACATAATATTTTTAGTCGCAAACTCCTCTATAAAATCCTTATTTTACTATAAGGAACGTAACCAGACTGCAACCAACAGCTACTCTCCGGGCTATGTGCCCCGCCGAGTTTCGAGCTATTGGCTCTAGTCAATGCAAGGTAGGCATATGACGACCGACACGAGGATCATTTGACTATTTAGTACATTTCGGTATCTTTGGGATAGCGACATGTAAAATAGTCAGCAGGCGCCATCTAGCGGTCCAGTGTCTGTTGCAATCAAAAAATAAATAGCCTGACTGGGTTTTCCCATGCAAAACTGGCGATGCGATCACTTGCCTGATTTAAGAATACCAAATTTGCTGTATGACAGATTTTCATGCGAAACCCGCCCATTTTCGCATGGAAATGTAGATCTTTACAATGAAATAGTTTTGGTTTTCTCTAAAATCATTAACTGTATCAATGTTGAGGACATTCTTTTACAGATCATATCTTATAAACCTATTTACTTTTCATTTTATTTTTAGATGGCGGGAAAGCTTTCAATAAAAAATTTCGATAAGGTACGAAATGCTAAAGGGAGCATCTCAGTGGCAGAGTTGAGGATTAAACTTCAGAAAACAATGCAGAAATTCGGAGGCGTCTTTCGAACACAAGAACTACTCGAGCAAGGATGCAAAGAAGTTTGGGAACTCTATTGTAAATTACCGGACATTAGAGTTGCGTTGCTATGAAACTATACAGTAATAATGTAGTTTAGTAGTATGGATAAGGTTTCTTCCAACATTTACCATGCTGTTCTCGACCGCTTATATTCCATTTAAGGATTTGAATTCCTGGTTAAGCCATTTTTATATCATCCTGATGATACAGTTAAATAGTCTTTGCCCTGAAAAAAATTCCACACTTGAATCTGTCATGCTCAATGTTATCAGGGATCACTTAGAAGATCTAAAATCAAAAAGGTGACCTCTCCCCTTTTGCTTCAGTCGCCATCTAAATTTTTGAATCGTTTTATCTCGCGTTCTATTGATCGCACGGAAAAAGTTTTTGAACAAAAAATGTTGTAAACAAAATTCTACATATTGCCGCGATGCCGAAAAGTTAATATTTCGAGCGGTAGAGGGCGCCGAAGTTACCAAAAACAGTTTCAAATTTAATTGGAAATCTAAAAATCAATGGAATAAATTTTTTTGTATATATGTGTATGGCTAATATTTTTACCTAAACAGCTGGTAAGTTGAATTTCACAACACTGCTTTCAAAAAACTGCTTTTTGGTAACTTCGGCCCCTTCTACCGCTCGAGATATTAACTTCTCGGCATCGCTGCAATTTCCAAAAATATGTACGTTTTTGGTTTTAGACATTTAAGTGGTTCTGATAATACTGAGCATGATAAATTCGAGTGTACAAATTTTTCCTGGTCATGGGTTTTGGTACATTTTCACTATACAGTATTAACACAGTAGAATGCAGGTTTTTCACGGCCGTTGTCTAATGAAGTAGTTTCTTCCGGGTCTTGCCCTGGTCGTCGAACTTGACTTGACGTTTCGCTGATCATCCTGTCAGCTTCTTCAGAAAGACTGAATTTGTTGTGTTACACCCTTCGTTATATACCTAGGCGCCGCTTCGCTTCGCTGGTCATTGGTCGTGCTTGGTTCGCTTCGCTGTGCCAGCTGAAGTGCACATGTGGTAAGAGCTACATCGGACAAACAGGACGAAGTATCCAGTGCAGAATCAAAGAACACCAGAGAAATACCAGATTTGGCTACACGGATAGGTCGACGATAGCAGAACATGTCTATAATAACGAGAACCATAAAATCGACTACGAGGGGGTCAATATATTGGACAGGAGGAATACGCACTATTATCCGCGAATCTTTAGGGAATCACTGGAAATGATGAAAAACGTGAACAACTTTAACAGAGAGGATGAGTATCGACTTCTTGCAGGATTAAATCATTATGTTGCCGGGTTATTACTGACTGTGTAATGGAGTAGTGAAGCGCAAGTTATAGCCTCTCCTACTCAATTGTTAGCCTCACCTTCGCGATGAGTTCAATTTGAACTTGGTGCACCCTGTGTTCACTAACGAGGCTCTAACGACCGAGCAAGGGTGGAATAACCCTTACCTTTTGCCGTGAGCACATCCACCTTCTCACGAAGTGTGCGGTAAAAATAACCCACCGCACACAAAGGTTGCTTTTGGAATCGTTTGGTTACCCCATCGTCGCAGTCTCCTTCTGTGCCATGGGATCACACCACTCGCCTTCCGCAACCGAGCTGGTCAGTTGCATACCTGCTCCAGCTAAAACTTCAAATGCAGCTTCGTTTTCAGTCGATTAAGGCTTTAAAAAAAATGATGGAGCGTTCAAGTGGGACAAAATCATCCGGAGGTAAAATACCCTCCCGATCGGATCTCCGGGGGAGGGTGCCCACAGGGACACCTCATCGAATGTCGAAAAAACACCGACAAGTTAAATCCAAGAAAACTAATTCTTTCATTTACGGCGCTTGGAATGTTCGTACTTTGAACGACAGCACTCGCACCGATCGGCCTGAAAGAAGAACTGCTCTAATAGATAGAGAACTTCACCGACTCAATGTTGACGTTGCAGCTCTCAGCGAAACTCGATTTTTGGAGGAAGGCTCTCTCACAGAAAAGTACTACACCTTCTATTGGAAAGGTCTTCCCACCAATTCAAGAAGACAACATGGAGTAGGATTTGCCGTTCGGAATCAACTTGTATCCAACTTAACACAAGTACCACAAGGCCTATCCGAGCGTCTAATGCTGCTACGCTATGAGCTATCAGATGGCAACGCGGTAAATCTAATAAGCGCCTACGCTCCCACTCTGGATGCAAGTCACGAAACCAAGGAAAGCTTCTATCAACAGCTGGAAGAAACCCTCTGTAGAATACCTAAAGCGGAACGACTCCTTATTCTTGGCGATTTTAACGCTAGAGTAGGGAGAGATGCAGACACCTGGCCAGGCATCATAGGCAAGAACGGTTTGGGCAACATGAACGCTAACGGTCAACTACTCCTAACTAAATGCGCCGAACATGATCTAGTTATAACAAACACCATTTTCCGACAAAAGGATAAATTTAAAGGCACCTGGCGTCACCCCAGATCAGGTCACTGGCATCTACTGGACTATGTTATCGTACGTAGGAAGCATCTCAAGGACGTCCAAATTACAAAGGCGCGCATTGATAGCGAGTGTTGGACCGATCATCGTCCTGTTGTCTCTAAAATAAAAATTGTTATGAGACCCAAACACCGAAGAACTCAAGTAAAACGTAGACCCCGTCTCTGTATTAGTAAATTGCATGACCAACAAACCGTCGAACAGCTAAAGCAAAAAGTTCAAGAGAATTTGAGTGCACTAGAAGAAACCAATTCTGTAGATGTTGCTACTACCTGGACACAAATTAAAGACAGTTTAAAAAGTGCGAGTGAGGAAATTCTTGGCACTGCAGCAAGTAAAAAACAGGAGGACTGGTTCAATGATAATGAAGCTTTTATACAAGAACTTCTTGACCGCAAACATATTGCCTTCCAAAACGCTATCAACCACCCCAACGACTCATCAAAAGCAGAAGCTTTTACCCAATCTAAGTATGAAACGCAACGCGAAATCAGAAGAATAAAGAACGAGTGGTGGGCAAGCAAGGCCAGAGAAATTCAAAGGTACGCCGACTCACACGACTACAGGAATTTCTTTCAAGGAGTAAAAGCAGTGTACGGCCCCAGTCGGAAAAATATGTGCTCTATTAAAGATTTAAATGGAAATCTCCTCAAAGAAGACCAAGAAATAAGAGCCCGATGGAAAGAACACTACTCTAACATTCTTAACCAGCAAAGTCAAGCCGATCACGATATTATAAATCTTATCCCTCAATATGACACCTTCGAAGACTTAGATAAACCACTAACAACGGAAGAGATCTTAACCGCCATTGGGCAGCTAAAAAATAACAAATCTCCCGGCGCCGACTCACTCCCAGCTGAGATCTTTAAAGTTGTGTCGTCAGAGCTCATACCCTACCTCAAAAAACTGTTTGATGTCGTGTGGGAAAGTGGTCAAGCTCCGCAGGAGTTTCGTGATACACTTTTAATCAACCTCTTCAAAAACAAGGGAAGCGCTGCGGACTGTGGAAATTACAGGGGTATAGCTCTCCTGGCTGTTGGAGGGAAGATACTCACTAAAGCGATGGCAAATAGGCTAACACCTGTTATGGAAAAGTTACTTCCTGAAACACAGAGTGGCTTTAGACCAAACCGAGGCACATCGGATTTAATCTTTACACTTAAACAGCTTCAAGAAAAAGCACTCGAACATCAAGGAGAAATTCACATGGCCTTCATTGATTTAACCAAGGCGTTTGACTCGGTGGACAGGGAAGTGCTCTGGAAAATTATGTTCCGCTTAGGTATCCCTAGAAAATTTGTGGAAGTATGTCGCAGTCTACATACAAACAACAACGCCCAGGTTATGTATAATAATGAGGCAACCGAACCATTCCAAACCCTCACTGGGGTTAGGCAGGGATGTGTCCTGGCACCCCTACTCTTTAATTTGTTTACCACTGCTCTAACAATTATTGTTGACAACAAACTGACAGTCAGAGGAATAGGTCTCAGATACCGTTTTGATGGCGGTCTCTTTAACATAGGGCGCTTTAGAGCTTTCACGAAGACACGCACACGGTTCATTTGTGATCTCCAGTATGCGGATGACTGTGCACTTTTAGCCTCTACGCCGGAAGAGCTTCAAGAACTTTTAGATGTGTATGCCCAGAGCTATGATTCCTTGGGACTTAAAATCAACATTGGAAAGACTAAGATTATGTCAACTCCTCATCAAGTGAACCAAATAGACATTACACTTAACGGAAATTCTCTTGAAGTGGTGGATCAGTTCAATTACTTAGGCAACGTTGTTAATGACAAAGCAAACATGGACAGCGAGATTCGCAATAGAATTAACGCTGCATCTAGAGCACTCTGGGGACTTAGAGAGAGAGTATTTGACAACCACGACCTTGCTTTGTCAACGAAAATGGCTGTCTACAGAGCAGTTGTCATTCCAACACTGCTATATGGATGTGAAAGCTGGGTCACTTACCGTCGTCATGTGAAAGAATTAGAACGTTTTCAACAAAGACACCTCAGAAGTATGATGAAAATCCGTTGGTTCCATCACATATCAAACGTGGAAGTACTCAGGAGAGCAAACAGCCTTCCAATTGAGGTGCTTATTTCAAGAGCACGCCTAAGATGGGCAGGTCACGTTCATCGTATGCATGATAACCGCCTTCCTAAATGTACACTTTATGGTGAATTGCTAAGCGGTAGAAGAAGGCGTGGCGGTCAACGAGAGGTTCAAAGACGCTCTCCATGAAAATCTAAAATCCTGCGGTATTGCAGACGAGCAATGGGAACAACTTGCAGCGGACAGAACCGAATGGCGAGGGGTTGTGGCCAGCTATCAAGAAAATGTTGCTGCAAGAAGGCCGAATCCAAGACCTAACCAGGTCTATGTTTGTCCTGACTGCGGTCGACATGTGCTCTCCCGAATTGGCCTCTATAGCCATAGTCGTGTGCACCGTAGATGAATGGGAATTACAATAGACTACACCTTTTACTTGTTTTTTATTGTACACAATCTATCGACTGTAACATTTTTATACTCGGACTCGAGTAACGGCTAATAATAATTACTGACTGAAAATGGGTTATTACTGACTTTTAAAATAACATCAAAATTAAGCATACTTTTTGGTATGCCACTTTTTTTGTCTCGAGTATATATTTATCTATTCTGTGGGCTGTTATTGACCCATAATAGTGGGAATATTTTAATAAGTTAGTTGAAAGATAAAACGGTTCTCAGATCTAGTTGAAATTGTCGGTTACGCGAAAAGGTTCGATAAAATTTCAGAACAATCCTATGTATTATGGATGACTTTAAAAAGAAATATTAATAATTGAGGCTTTCTGCAATTTAGTAGACTGAACATTGAGAATTTACTGAGGATTATATTATGTGATGTTTCAGTTAGAGCATAATATATGCCATCTGTTTTATAACAAAGAAATTTTAAAAATCTCTGTGCATTTTTAATGTGCTCGTTACGTTTAATATACCTCGAGTATCAAATTACGATTTGAACAGATGCATAGAGAACACGGATAATACTGGTGTCTGTAAAGTCGTATGAGTTTCTAACGACAAAACAAGGTTCTCTCTTTGAGGACTATAATAAAGTGTTTTTCAACGTCCTTTATAAACAATAATTTATTGCCAATAAATTACAGAAATGTTCAAGATCGCTTAAGAATGTTTCATTAAAGTACACTTAAAAGCGTTACACTTCCAAGAGTAAGAAACATCTTTACAGTTACAAGATTTAAACCAAAATGGTACTGATCTAATCGTCAGCACTGTATACAGCTCGCATTCAAAATATGCAAATAATAGTGATCTTAATATGGAGTAATGGTACAACAGAAGTTGCCGATATTTCGAAGAATTTGTGACCACATTATTCAACATAGTTTACTTTGACAAAGACATGATCCAAAGAGAATACTTTTATCACATATAATGTAACAATTGCATGACTTCTGATCCAGTCTTGATGAAACAATACAGGGTGTCTCACCGGGAAGTAAATCGATCGATGTAGAGAAAAGTACGCATCAGAAAATTTTAAAAATTTAGATAATTACTAATGTCAGTGTGGCCAATCCAACTAAAATAATTACAAGCAGCTGGTGCCTCCGCTTATACCGGAAGTTGATACCAACTTGCTTATTTCAAATAGAACACCCTATATATTTTAGGGTTTTCGAAAAGAGAATAAAATTATGAGTCGAAAATATGTGGCATATACCTAAACCTAGCCGTTTCAGAGGTATTTGACATTTTATAGAAAATTTGACAGGTGCAACGGTTTGCAAGAATCGTTACAACTTTCTTCGTGTGAAAGATCCTCATTTGCTTCTTGTCACGTAAAAAGAACACAAGGAGAACTACGTTCTACAACTGAAATAAATTCAATAATATCATATCAAGTGTTCTGCTTTCGCGTTATATTTTGTCAGCTTCAAACCGCGAAAACTTGTTTAGGTCAAATGGAACACCCTGTATTTCTTTACGTCAAGTTGTGCAAAACTGAATTCCCTTTTTTCTGATGTCAGCATTGTGGGGGTTAAAGTTACAACTTTTTGAAATATTTGCGATTTTATTAGAAATTCATGAATTGTTGTAATCATTTCATCAAAATAACCATGTTTAGAAACAATCAGTCATTATCTTATGTCAAAAAATGCCAGCACGTTTAAATTATACCAACGAAAAACTTTTTAAATTTGTTTATTATTTATGTAGATTGTGGTAAAGTAATATCAAGAACTTGTAGCACATTTGCTACTCGATATCCACAAAAACGCAAAATAACACTAACACTGTAACATGCGTATTCATCGAATTGAAGATATGGCATGAACTAAAATAGCAGAGATAAGACCAATTTAAAATATGATTTCATTTTAATTTAATAATTGCTCAAAATTCCGCCCTCGAACCACGACACATTTTTCGCACCTTCGGATTAGTTCCTCATGGGTAGCTCTTCTAATTGAATCCTGTGATATGTTTTGAAATGCATTTCTTACTCTTTGCATACAATCTTCAATGGTTGTTAATGGGCTCTCATAAACTTTATTTTTAATAGTTCCCCAAATGAAATAATCCAGAAATGATAAATCGGGCGAGCGAGGAGGCCATAAGAAAGGTTCATTATTGGCAATCCATTGATCATAAAAAGTTTCTTGTAAATAATTATTAATTAAATATGCGTTATGTGGGGGAGCACCGTCGTGCTGATAAAAAATGTTTCTATGTTCGGCGAGAGGTAAATTTTCTAAATAGTTATTATTCAAATTTTGTAAGATATTCAGCTATCTTTCACCGAAAAAAAAAAAAAAAATTTACTTGTACATATTAGCACAAGAGAAAATTTAATTTACCGTTTAAATTTTCCTGATAAAATTGTAATGCCACCACTCTATCGTTTCTTATGGCACAGTAAACATTGAACTGCCAACTTTCCTGAAAGTTTCGCTCTCTGAACATATGAGGATTTGAGTCACTCGAATAATGCGAATTGTGTCTATTAAAAAGTCGATTTTTAGTAAATTTTGCTTCATCTGTCCATATAATATTTCCCAAATAAGAATCATGACCCTCAGTCCTTATTAGAATAAACTCACAAAAATTCTGTCTTCTTAGGAAATCTGTTTCTTTTAATCTTTGAACCATATGGAATGAAAACGGGTGAAATTTATGTTTTAATAAGATTCTGTGAATAGAATCCTTGCATAGTCCCGATTCCAGAGTAGCTTGTCTTAATGACATCCTTGGAAATGCATGAAAATATCCCAGAATGACTATTTCAATGTTTTCGTCATCAACAATAGGCTTTCTTCTTTGCATTTTTGCCTTGACAGAGCCATAATTTTTAAAATTTTCCAGTATGCGTTTTATAGTGTTTGGTGTCGGTTTCCGTTTTTCTGGATATCGAGTAGCAAATCTGCTACAAGTTCTTGGTATTACTTTATCACATTCTCCATAAATAATAAACAAATTTAAAAAGTCTTCGTGGGTATAATTTAAACGTGCTGGCATTTTTTGACATAAGATAATGACTGATTGTTTCTAATCATGGCTATTTTGATGAAATGAACACAACAATTCATGAATTTCTAATAAAATCGCAAATATTTCAAAAAGTTGTAAATTCAACCCCCACAACGCTAATATCAGAAAAAATGGATTTCAATTTTACACAAATTGACGTAAACAAATACGGGGTGTTCCATTTGACCTAAACAAGTTCTCGCGGTTTGAAGTTGACAAAATGTAACGCGAAAAACGGAACACTTGGTATGATATTATTGAATTTATTTCAGTTGTAGAACGTAGTTCTCCTTATGTTCTTTTTACGTGACAAGAAGCAAATGAGAATCTTTTACGCGAAGAAAGTTATAACGGTCTTGCAAACCGTTGCACCTGTCAAATTTTCTATAATATGTCAAATATCTCTGAAACGGCTCGGTTTAGGTATAGGATATGCTACATATTTTCGACTTAGAATTTTATGCTCTTTTCAAAAACCCTAAAATATATAGGGTGTTCCATTTGAAATAAGCAAATTGGTATCGACTTCTGGTATAAGCGGAAGTGCCAGCTGCTTGTAACTATTTTAGTTGGATTGGCCACACCGACATTAGTAATTATCTAAATTTTTAATATTTTCTAATGCGTACTTTTCTCTATATCGATCGATTCAGTTCCTGATGAGACACCCTATATAAATGTTCTTACCGCCTCAGTGCAGTGGCGTAATATAAGTTTATAAGTTAGTAGAGAATATTTATCCATTTACAGTGAATTTTGTTGGCTTGTCCAGAGAACCGCAGGTTCCGTACAACCAGTAGCATCTTTAAATATCAGGATGCAAGACCAGAGCACATTGCAGAAGCTGGAGCACATGCGTTCTTTTCACAATGGCGGCCAAAGTTGGCGAAAAACAGTTTTGCGTTAAAAAATAAAAGTTTTGTACAAAAGTTTTTTTACTCTTCCCACTCGTTAATACCATTTTTTCCTTTGAAACAGTTTCTTAAACTATGTTTTTATGATCAGTAAGGAGTGTATATGACCATTGTCTGTCTAATGTCTATTTATCTTGCAAGATGGGTCCTTTCAGGACACCATGCTTTTTAATTTCAACAGATTTATTAATTTATTTTTATCCAACGACACTTAATTTTTAGGAATTTTTTCACTTGTTATTTTGTAAGCTGTAATTATTGTTAAGTGATTGTTCTTATTTTATAATTGTTCAACATGTGCAACTTTTTCGTACCTCAACATTTCAGTTCCTAAAGAAGAGATAATAAAGCCTCGAAGGCTAGAACAGAAATAAAGAGTTTTCTTTAATTTTTCGTGCCGTGCGACTGCATACAGGTCCCGGGAGTGAAAGCCGAAATACGCCTAAAATGTACGGGGTCCTTTGTTTTAAATGTACACTTACACATTAAATGAAAATTAGCACACCCTGTACAAAGACTAGTCAACGGATGCAACAAATGCAATACCGTTCGAAAGAGATTCGAAATATCTTTCAATACCGTCTTTTCTTTAGGATCTATTCTCAAGAAAACTGATTTGCTAACCTCTCAATGTAAATTGGACACTGATTATTTACTGAAATATTTGATGAAAGTTTGATGTTGGAAACGGAATATATACATCCTGTATCAGTCTTATTGTTGAAATCATCAACATAGATTATATTTTCCTTAATATAGCTACTCACTGTGGTGTTCATAACGGTCCTATTTATTTGAGAGAAGTACGAATAGGTCAGAAATAGGATGCTAGTGTACATATTGTATGGATTTCTATTCTATTCTATTCCACATATTTGGTCGTGGTAAAAAATAGCCAGTAGCACAGTGCCTGATTTTATGGATGTATCCATAGGAAAATATTGGGTATTAACCCAGTCAAGGAATGATCTATGCAAGCCGATAATTACAACAATTCGTTTATACCTATATGAAAACCAAAGATATTTTATTAAACTGTTTGAATTAGGTAAAAGCAAAGTTAACTTTAGTTAAAACTTCCATTATTTATTTACAAATAGTGGGTCAACTAAATCAAATATTTGAAGCTTAAATGACGACGAGGTTGCATTTAGATTCGCCGGGGTTTGCTAATTAGTTTAAAACTTAAAATCGACCAAAGAAAAGAGCACAGTAAAATTGATGCGAATGATTTATTTTCGGCGACAACTTTTCAGGGGAAATTTTATTGACAAATATATATTTTGACGTCTAGATTACGAAAAAAGTATTTTCTCCAAAAAGTGGGTGGAAAGTTATATGCACTTTTCTGATATGCTTACATGAATTTTAATTGGCCAAAGCTGATGAGTTCTTTTTTTAATTGTAGTTTTTGAAAAGTTCTTTCACTATACGCATATTGGATTGTGTCCATATGAAAATGTTGAGAAATAATGCCGGATCAAAGAAAAGATATTTTTGAAAATTGTATAAAAATGTGTTTTTTTAAATTTTAACTAAATTTCCTTAACTTAAGACCTTAAGTCCGTTAAAGAACCTATGATTTCAAAAAGAAAACTCCCCCTTATCGTAAAGATATTCGATTTTGAATTTTTCGATCATTTTTGGGGTTTTTAATTTTTCTCAAGATGGCAGATTGATCTTTGAATATCGCACAGGTCTAAGTTTCTAAAGAATTTCATTAATAGTAAGCCAATATTTTCGTTATTTCGATTCAATAAGTAGAATGCGATAAATTACGGAGATAATTAGAAAATTCGTGTAAGCGTATCAAAAAAGTGCAAAGTGAGTGAAAGTGAAAATTACACTTGAAAGTGATTTTACTTCAGCAGCTGACATTAGCATTGGACGTCAAATTTTTTTTTCGTAGCATTCAGAGCTATATACCGAGGTCGATTCTAGGGCACTGCATCCAGAGTTAGCTTGTTGTGCCTCTCCCTGTTTCTAGATTCTGCTGGTGATTCCTGTATTGCTAACTAGCTGGAACAGTTTTATCACCGGCAGATGTTCTAGTGTTTACTTGTCTCAGGCACCTCTCAGCAGTCTATAGTTTAGGTAGCCCTCATACAGTCCCATTTTATGCAGGTGTCCCATCACAGGTGCATGCCCTGTGAGTAACCCTGTTATTATTCTCAGCCGATTTCTGCTTAACATAAGCAGTTGCCGAGTTAGTTTTGTACACGATTTGGACATGAAGGCCTTGTCTGAATCCTGGCATGTTCTGCCAGTTTCTGATATGCACTTCTTTGACCCAGTCTGTTATGCACCTCATTGCACTAAATTTTGGCATTGCGAGGGCCTATTCTGAGACAGGGAATTCTGTAGCCGATCCTTGTTTGGCAAGATCGCCGGTTTTTTCATTTCCTAAGATCCCACTATGTCCTGGCACCTAGATCAGTTTTATTGAATTCTGCTCTGCCAGTATCTTGAGTTCTTCTAGGCATTGCCAGACCAATTTTGACGTCACTTTGTGGCTCGTTAGTGCCTTCAGTGCCGCTTGACTGACTTGAATTTCTGCCTTGGTTTCTCCATATATTTCAGATCCTGTGTCAGTTCTGGCCCCGTCTGTCTACCAGGCCAGTTCGTAGGAATTTTACTATCCCTCCTTTCCATTGCTCTCGATCCGGTATAACCAGCTCAAAACGTCCATGGAGGGAGTATTTTATTACCATGTGGTCTGAAGCCATCCCAAGGATGGGGTCCGACACGATTTGTCTTATTCTCTCGTGGCCTAAGCGGGGCAGTGGTGTGTAAGTTCCCACAGTTTTGTAGCCTGAGGAGTTCCAACCTAGCCTTCCCCTGTATCACTATGTGAAGTGGGGGAAGGCTAAGTAGGATTCCCGTTATTGCAGTGGGAGTCGACTACATTGCCCTGTTATGCCTAAGTATGCCAGCCTTTGTATCTGGCTTAGATTGTACGATGCTACAGCACTTTTGACCACGACACCAAGGCTGCATCAGTAGGATCTCATAACCATAGTATAGAGTCACGCACCACACCAGGTTTAAGTCCCCATGGTTTTCCACAGGTTCCTCTAATTACTGTTAGAGTAATTTCCGTTTTATCTTTTCAATGTGCTGGTTCCAAAAAAAGGAACTAAATGCATTTTTCACTTACTCCGCGTCGTATCTCCAAAACGTTTAGGAGTACGAAAAAAATGTATAGAACCTATAAGGTAAAGAATTTACAGATGTACAATTTTTATAACAGGTGTTGTTCCAGTTTTGGGCCATAAAAACTGAGTTAATCGCGAAGCCGCGATTTCCGCGACCTTCCGAAGCGATTTTCACGAATTCCTCCATGTGTATCGTGGCGTAACTACCAAGTGTTATTCAGGACGTCCAAATAAACACAATAAAAAAATTTTTTTGTAGAGCACGAATTTAGCATAGAGGTCAATTTTACAGCTAAAACGCCTGGAGTATATCCATTCATTCATTTTATTTTACAACCTGACAAGTAGCGAATAAATATATTGAAAGGCCGAACAAAATATTTATCTCGTTAGATGCTTTTATCTAGGCATTCACGTGTTGAAGACAGGAACAGAATTAATCAGAAATGAGCGACGAAATTTGTCATGTATTAATGAAATAACAATAAAAATTTTGCCATCGAGATATAATCCGGTTCTCCATTGTGTAAGAGTCACTATTATTGCAGTATGGGAGAGTGGCTATGGTTAATTTGATGTCAGAGATCGTCAACATTAGACTCCAAAAATATGTATTTTCAAGTATTATCAACTTTACCTATTTTTACTATAGGTTACAGATCGTACTTTAATATGGAATACGGATTTGGTTGAAGCATTAGAGTTACAAAATATGTTCATCTTCGCTATTCAAGCGATAAACTCCATGGAGCAGAGGAAGGAGTCCCGAGGAGCGCATGCACGAGATGATTTTAAGGTAGAATTATTATTATAATTATTAAAATATATATTATCTATATAATATCAATTATCATAGTACGGATATTTCTAATTAAGTTCCTTTAAAAGTATAGGTTATTGTTTCGTATTTAGACCCTTTAGTAAACACCTCTAAACGTAAACCCAATAATTGCAACAAGAATTTTGACTAATCACTAATCAATAATTAGCCCTTACAATAACATACTAAGTATAACTTTGATCTACTATAGTCTTACTACTATAATTCACAACTTGTTACTGTTCTTTATCTTATCTGATTCTTAACTTATTCAGAACTGTGCTGAACTCCATGCGTCGGATCCGCTTCTTATATATCCGTAGCGTTTATTCTAGATTTCTCCATTTCACTCCAGACTCTTCCAGACAACGCGTCCATTATACTAAATATTTTTTATAAAATTTTGTTTCATTTAAACATTTACCTACCTCTATCGTATCATAAGTTAAATCCGAATGTGGAGAAAACATTATTATTTTAATTAAGATCATATTCTTGTAAATATTCATAAGTTATTAGTAACAAGGTTGAGTAATAATTGGTTGAATAAGGCAAGGTATTCATTATATTTTCTTTCTCAACGCCTAGATTCAAATTTTACAGAATCAAAATTATATAATTGATCAATACAGCACTATTTAAACACATCATTGGAACTTCTCATGCTCCTGTTTGTGCACACACATTTAGAAATATCACATTATTTATTTAGGAGTAATTTAACATATAAACACTTATACAATTTGTTTATTATCGAAAAAAATTGACTCATACATCTCGTGCTGCAATGGTACGGTCGTGAGCAAAAAAAAGGACGTCCTATAACGGTATTTTGCTAAAATCTGGTTATGTACATCTAACATTAATTTTTGTGACGTTGTCAGTTAGTTGTCACAATTTATTGCAAGTGTGCAAAAAACTAATATGCCTCGTATAAGCGATTTAGTTAAATCTGGAGTTATTGCTAAAGCAGAAGATGGATGGCCAATGAGACAAATTACACTGCGTTATAATATTGACAAAAATTCGGTGTGTAACGTTTTAAGAAAGCGGAGAATAAACGGTACGATTAGTAGAAATCCTGGATCAGAGCGACAAAGGATATCAACTCAACAACATGATTTGCAATAGGTAAATGCTTTAGTAGAAAATCCATTTTACTCAGTTATTCAGGCTGCTGAAGAAACAAATTTTCCTGGATCGAGTAGTACTTCGTCGCCGGCAAATAAGAGAATCGGAGCTACGCTGTCATGCAGCAGCACAGACATACTTACCTAAAGCTGAACATAAAGAAGCTCGAGTAGGATTTGCGCTTGAATTTTTAGCGTATGATGTAAATTTTTGGAACAATGTAATCTTTACAGACGAAAAAACTCTCCAGTCAACACACAGCGGTCTTATTCGTATTTCCCGCCGTCCGAATACACGATTCGATCAGAAATATATATCTAACAATGATAAAAGTGGTAGATTTTCCGTCATTATGTGGGCTTGGATATCGGCACGTGGTCCTGGTGTTTTGTGGCATATTGAGAAACGATTTAATAGTGAAACGTATATTAGGGTTTTAGACAATATTATGCTCCCTTCTGTGTCACAATTATTTCCTAATAATGAGTTCATATTACAACAAGACAATTGTTCCGTTCATACCGTAACTAACTGGTTTCAAGATAACAACATCAATGTTCTTAACTGGCCCAGTCATAGTCCAGATCTTAACCCTGTGGAAGAGTATGGGGACTACTCGTAAGAAGTATCCAAAAACGAAATGTGAGACCACGGAATGCTGAAGAATTACTGCAAATAGTAAATAATGCATGGAAAAATATTATTACTAATGATTATTATATAAGGTTATTTAATTCTATGCCAAACAGACTTATAGAAGTTTTAAATAGAAATGGTGCAACAACGAAATATTAATAGTTAATTTCTTGTTAAGTAGGATATCCTTTGTCCTTTGATCCAGGATTTCTACTAATCGTACCGTTTATTCTCCACTTTCTTAAAATGTTGCACACCAAATTTTTGTTAATGTTATAACGCAGTGCAATTTGTCTCATTAACCATCCATCATTTACTATAGCAATAACTACAGCATTAAAATAAAAAATAAATTAAAAGTGATATCTGTTTTTTCAGCTACTCATTACATATTCAAATAGAGACAGATTTACATTAGAAAAAAAAAGTTGTCCTATTTTTTTCTGCTCACGGCAGTATCACAGTTAAAAACAGCACAAAAGAAGGCATATTAATACTTACTAATTATATTTCACCAATAATATACACCTCCTTCTAAAAAATAATCGATAAATGTTAATAATAAACCTTAAACACAGTTTGTTTACATAAAAATACTATGTCAGCAATAGGTTATTTTACCTCCAGGATAGGCCAGCTGTCAAATCGTGCGCGTCACCTATGGGAATTTACGATTTGCGAGGTTAGGGTAATATAACTAAACAGGATTCAAATACCTAATCAAGAAAATTGTATGTTTCTAAGAGGTAAGGGGATTACCGATCATGATTGGAATTTCGTGGTGGGGATAAAATAATCGGAAGCGAACGAATGTGAATCATGTTCATTGTGATTACGAATCACAGTATCGAACGAAAGCAGCTAATGATACATTATGTTATTTTTGTATTTACTCGATCAGAAAGTTGCTAATAAAAGACTATTATTATTATCACTTCGTTCTAACTGGCCGAAACATATTTTCATTTATCCATAACTTTACAGGTACGAATCGACGAGTATGATTACTCAAAACCTCTTAGAAGTCAGAAAAGAAGAGCCTTTGATGATCACTGGAGGAAACACACTTTGTCATGGATTGACGTAGAAACTGGGGAGGTGAGAATGAATAGCTATTTTTAAATGGTAAATAAATAGTTATATTTTTAGGTGTGCTTCACCTATCGATCAGTGATCGATTGCACGCTTAATGAGGATGAGTGTCCCAGTGCTCCTCCTAAGTTAAGGGTTTATTAGTGCAGTTCTGAATTATTTTTAATCATCAAATATAATACATTTTTAATTTACACTTTATTTATAAAATGACACATACAAGAATGAATTATTTTAAAATAAAATAATTAAATATATAAACACTTTTATTGCCCAACACATTACAAGTACATACTTTAAAAAGTAATTAAGTAATACAATAAGATACTATAATACAATAAATAATGCATTGAGGTGATCAAATTATATGTAAATAATTAACTGGCATTATCAAATACCAAGTTCAGGTACAATCAAGTAAGGTTAAAAAATCGAAGATCTTCCCTGGCTTAGAGCGGTTCAATATTTGGTGCATGTAGGTAGTTTTTTAGCAAAATAATTTATTTGGTATAGGATATGCAATTACCAGACTAATTCTATAGAATTTGTGTATGGTATAACAAGGATGCTAAGGAACCAACAAAGGATGATCCAAACGAAGCATCAACTATTTGATTGCTTTTCGGAACTTTTCAATGCTGCAGACAAAGTGAAAACAGGTGGCCTCATTTACAGCTTGCCTAATATCGGATGGAGAAGATGACATATTTATGACTATTTCGATATAACTAGATGTTTTAAGTAATCATACGTCTAACAAATATACAAGTATATCGGCTCGTTCTAAATGTGCTGGAAATCATAAAACTACTTATTTAAAATGAAATATATTTAAATGTAATAACTAGCTGTCAATAGCAGAAATTAGAAATCAGTTTGAACCCCTGATAACGCTGCGAATGAGTTAAATTCTCATTGTTACAAGATACAAGTTGAAAGGCAAAACAGTGAGACAAAATAGCATAGCGACCAAAGTATTTTACTATTTTGTAAATAAAATTGCTTACTTCAATTGCCAGGGTTTTTTAAATAATGAAGAAAAAAATTGTATTACGGTAAAAAATTGGAAACCAATAGTATTGGGCTTATTAGAAACTCAGGTCGAAGACGCCGATGAGACGGTGTAAATGTGAGTGAATATGGACATTTGTAAACGCAAACTAAAATACTTTGAAGGCTGGTTATTTGTTTCAAATATATTGAAGATATCTTTTGCAATGTGGTCTCACAAGATTGATCAATTAAATAGTTTTTTAGAAAATATAAATAGCAAAGACCATTCCATTAAATTTACTTTGGAAGTAGAAAATAGTAATAAACTGCTGTTTTTAGATGTTTTAATAAAAATAAATTCTATTGAAACAAGAGACAACGTGTAGGCTGTGACGCGTTTTTCTCCACCCCAGCTGGTGACAAGGAGAAAAAGGGGCCACTTTTTGACACTCGAGCTCCGGAAATGGGCTTTCGGTTTTAGCTCGGGCTCCAATCCTAGTATAAAACTACCCACAAGCCTGATATGCCAGACTGAGTAGCTCAAGTGGAGCAATGGTACACCAGTGGGTCAATTTGGGAAATTAGACGTTCACAAACAAACAGTAATACTCTGAATTTTTTAAACAATGCCTAGTTTATTTAACTAAACCTATTATATAAAAATCTACTTGTTTACTAAACGCAGTTATGAAGGCAAGCAGTGAACGAAAGTTGTAGTACTAGATGACCCAAATGACAGGGATAGTAAGCGGCAAAATGGTAGCACAGAATAAGCGGTAACTTGAGGCAACTAGCAAAGCGATAGAACCTTCGCAGACTAAACACGGATACCAGACGTGAGAAGCAAGACCACATTATATAAAAAAATATATTAAATGTTTATAAGGTCACATATTGCTAAAAGCAGTTCAGTTTCATATCCTCAAAATAGTACTTATAAATTTCTTCAGTAAAAATTGTTCTTACAATTGCAACTATGACAATTAACGAATAAGTCCATTTAGGGTTTCAGAAACTGGCCATAAATTCTAGTAAATAGTCCGAGAAAGTGAGAGAAAGTGGTGTTGACATTTAATAAATATTAAATATTTTCATTACGTATTTTAATATACACAAATGTACACCAAAGTCTTTAAAAATACTGTATTAGCTGAATGGGCATAACAGCAAATAAAGATAACAAATAACTTGACAGTAATTTTTAACAAACGTTAAGAACTAAACAACATCAAACACATAAAATAGTTGGTTGTGTTATGGGATTTAAAAAGTCCACCAATAGAATAATTCCATTTAAATATGGTTACTTTTTTGGGGAGTGGCTTAGCTACTTCTATTCAGCAAATAGAGTATGTAATAGTGAATAATGTATAAAATATATGAAGAAATACAAATATAATCGGTATATTATAAAACAGCCGTGGACAAAATAATTAACTGCATATGTTTGTGAAAGGAGAAAAAGTTATAACTATAGTTTAACACACTGTTCTGCAACAAAATCGAATATACGTTACTAACAATAATAACTAATCTTTAATATAATGATCAATCATTCATAGGATATTATAAGGTGCCTTATACTTCGTATCATTTAAGTTGTCTTATGCTCTATAAATGTATAATTTTAATAGTTAATTTTTTAAATAATGAGATATTATTATTATTAGCGTGCATTATGATATTAAATATTTAAATTGCGATGGAGTAGCACGCAAAGTGATACAGTGGCTTTTCCTAGATATTAAATATTCTTAAGGACCTTCCTTTGGTGAAGTTTCATTTCAGATTAAATTTTTTTGGGTTTTTCGTATTTGCAGAGCAGGGCCAGCCGAACAATTTGGTTAAGGTTATAACTAAGAGATAAAACAAAAATTAAACACGAGACAAAGTGAAATTGTGAAATGGGTGTACTGATTAGGGGTTGAAAGTGTTTCCTTGAGATTTTTGGAGAAACGAGGCCTCCTAGCGAAAAATGTCCTTCACAAAAGCTGTAGATAATAAAAAAATTAAAACTTTCAAATCGGGTATTTTACAACAAAACCTCAAATTTTCTGAGGAACGGTGGATAACCGATTTTTCGGTTTTTTATTTTTTCTGTCGTAAAAATGATTCAATTTACATGAAATTATGTGAAAGTATACCTTTTTCGCATTGAATAGGCATGATTTTTTTGAAATATGGGAAACAAATAGTTTCCGAGATATTTACATTTTTCGAAAAAGAAACCAAAATTTTCCACGAAAAACTTTATTGGTGTTATTTTTTATTGAAATGTTCTATTCAGGCTCATTTTAACCGTTGAAATATCTACTTTAAAATGGTTTATATAAGTGGTAAATATAAGTGTATATTTTGTCAATCTGTGGCTCATAGAAAATGTGTTGATAAACTGAAAACCGAAATAAATCCTCAAGCAAATTGGGCATGTAATGTATGCTCAAAGAAATTTACAACGATCTCTGTTGACAGCCTAATTAATGAATTAAGCGCTCTCAGAAAATAAAACAACATTCTGAATACGTTATTAAAAGAAAAGGATAGGGTTAATCAACTGTTGACTGAAAAGTTGAATAAAGTGGAACAAACTAATTGCAAAGTTTCAGACCAAAACAATCACATCGGATCAGATAAACAGCAAATTTCATACAGTCAAGCGGTTTCAAAAACGATTGTCATTAAGCCGACAAAATCAGGAAATAGTACAGCTAATATCAAATCGGAATTTAAAAAAGTCATGGATACAGTGTCGATGAATTTAAAAATACAAAAATTGTATCCAATGGCGGACTGGCAGTATATTGCGATGAAAAGTCATACAACTTGATTAAAACTAAATTAGAGAGTAATTTCGGATCTGAATATAAATATAAAACTAGCGCGCAGAAAATCAATCCTAAAATTTATTTGCGTACATAGGGCAGAAATGGATCATTTGGAGGAAGAACATGTCGTTGAGATAATAGATGAAATTATTCACAAAAATGATTTCAACAATTTCAGCAGAGATGAAATTAAAATTATACGTAAAATTAAAAAAAGCGAATATGTAGACCTAATTTAGAAAATTAATTGCATGTGGATATATGTATCTCGGATACAAGAAATTTTATTAATTTTATTTATTAAATAGGAATCTCCAAATATACAAAGTATTTTATAAATTGCAATAAACAAGTATCAGGCATAGATAGATTTATAAAGTATTCATCAAATAAATATATATATCTACATAAACTAATATAAATACAAACAAAAATAAACATATATAAATACGAACATTTAAATTACTCTCAAGTCCCCAATCATTTTTAGCAGGTGTTTTTTAAAAACACATACACTACTACTATTTTTTACTAATGCTGGTAGTTTATTAAATTCATTTAAACCTTTAAAACAAATGGAGTTCATTGCTTGCCTGTTCATAGTTCTGTTTATGTGGAAATTATCATTATTTCTTGTATTATAATCGTGTATAATATCATCGTAAACAATAAATTCATCAAAATAGGATGGCAACATATTTGTTTTAATTTTAAATACAAAAATCATAGTTAATAAATACAATCTATTCTCTACGTATAAATAATTTAATGAATCGTGCATAGTTCTGATTGCTGTAAACCTATTACATTTTAATATAATTCTTAGCCCCCTATTTTGAAGTTTTTGAAGAGACTGCATTCTGTTTTTATCAAAAAGGTATAAGAGCGTAGCACAATAATCGAAGTGTGGTTGAATAATTGTTTGATAAATAGTTCTCCGTGCAAAAAATGAGATATCGGTAGAAATTCTTGTAAAGAAATACAGTTTAGTAGACATTTTTTTGTAAATATATTCAAAATGTGCTTTTAGATCTAAACACTCATCAATAATTATGCCTAAATATTTTATTTCAGTTACCCATTCAATATTTTCATTATCAATCTTCAACTGAAAGTCTGTAACATTAATATTTTTTAATTTATATTTTGTCCCTAGAGTCATACCTTTCGTTTTTGTTACATTTAACTTAAGTTTATTTACATTTAGGAACTTTTCCAATTTAACTAATACAGAGTTCATTCTATGTACTATCATATTTATATCTTTACCCCAATAAATTTATAAAGTCACAGCCATCAATGTGATTTATATCATTAAGGTACACTATGGATAATAAAGGACCCAGGATACTTCCTTGAGGTACAATGTTTAATGAATTTGAAATTGAGTTACCAATCTTTGTGACTTGATGTCTATCTATAATATATTGTTGGAACCATTTCAAAACAGTACCATTGATACCATAGTGCTTCAACTTGTTTATAACTATTTCCCTGTCGATGGTCTCGAATGCTCTTTTAAAATCAATAAAAACAGCTACAATAAAATTACCCTCATCTATAGTTTGCTTCCATTTAGATATTGTTAACTGAACTGCTGTTTCGCATGAATGTTTTTTACGAAATCCAGATTGGTTGCCTACAAATAAATTATTCATCTGAAAATAGTCCACAACCTGATCATATACAGACAGTTCTAATAGTTTTTCAATATCAGGAAGTGTGTTGATAGGACGATAATCACTCATTTCAGTTGCATTTTGAATTTTGGGTATAAGGACTATAGTACTTACTTTTAATTCAGTTGGAAAATTTCCGTATTGAAGTGAAGTATTAATAAAATTAAGGAGTACAAAACCTAGGGTATCAATGGTATTTTTTATGAATTTAGATGTTAAAATATCATTTACATTATTTCTTACCTTGAGTAGCGAAACCTTTTGCCTCAAATCGCTCATGGTTAACAGTTTAAAGTCAGTCAAACTAGTGTTTATAATATCACATTGCGTAGGCGACCAACTAGATGTATGCTCAATACTATTGAAAATATCAACAATACTGCTGACAAAAAATTGATTAAATTTATTAGCTGCTTCAATTTCATTTGAGATATATGTAATATTGTTATTATCATAAAATTTTATATTTCTAAAATTTAATGTGTTCTCATCTCCTTTAATAATAGTTTTGATAGTTTTCCACATTCCTTTTGGATCATTTTTAGTCTTATCAATTTTATTCTCAAAATATTCCCGTTTTTTATTCTTGTACCAATTTACCAAATGTCTCCTATCGGATTCATTTCATGCTCTACGATGTTATAATTACTCAACATATGGACATTCATACAAGGACTGTAAAAAAAAGCGTTCCGACGTGCCCGGTGTGCTGTGGTAATCACATTTTAAAAGAATGCAAAGCAAACAGAAATACGGGTAAATGTGTCAACTGCTTGAACTACAATGAGAAGAACAAAAATAGTGAAGTAAACGTAAACCACGCCGGACTGGACAAGAATTGCCCATCGTACAAACACGTAATCAACATAATTAAACAAAGAACTGATCTATGAACCTAAAAATTTACTATCAAAATGTGCGCGGTCTAAGAACTAAAACGATTGACTTCTGTACTAGTTCAATGGCGTCGGATTATGACATAGTTGCGATTACGGAAACGTGGTTTCACGATGGAGTAAGAGATGAAGAATTGTTCGATAGTATAGTTAAGTAATAAATTCCCGAGACAGAAAAACCTTACAAAAACTTTACGACATAATTATATCGCCGCTGGCCATGGCGCCAAGCCTGACATGAAACATTCCCGACGCACATTAAAAACCTATAAAGGTAAGCGAGTCAATTTGCGAAAAGCACAAAAAAAAGTACCGGTATTTTTATGAGGTCGTAAAGTTTTTGTTATGTTTTTTATGTCTCAGTTTCTTCCTACTTGAACAATACTTATGTCGTATTCAGAGAGAACCGGGATAAGTTTTAATGACAATTAAAAGACAATTTTGTAGCAAAAAAATTAAACTAGTGAATGGAAATTCATCAGTGAAAATTCTATGGGTTAAGGTTAAGTTATTGCCCAATCCATTATTTATATTTACTATATACATTCCACCAAACTTAAAAATAGAGGCCTATGACCAATTATTTGGTTATTTAGAAGCATTAGATAATGTCACTAATAATAATTGTATTATAATAGGTGATTTAAATATAAACGGAACGAAACCTGATATCGTAATGAGATTTGAAACTTTGTGTAACCTAGTAGGTGGCACGCAATATAATAACACCACTAATGTGAATGGTAGGAAACTAGATGTCGTTTTATCTAATGGCAATGCTTAGTAGAAAGAGATCACGCACCATTTATTAGTGAAGATGACAATCATCCAAGTTTAAAAGTAGACATTGAAACAAACTACTCCCTAGATACATGTACACCTAACTTAGATACACAATATTATAATTTTAAACGAGCAGATCTTTATTATCAATTGGGGCAAGCAGATTGGGAAGTATTAAATTCAATATCTGATGAAGATGAAGCATTAGATAAATTTTATGAAATATTATACAATATAATTGACAAGTGTGTTCCGAAAGTAAAGACTAAAAACAATAAATTTCCTCCTTGCTACACGCTTGAAATGAAGCGAGACATTAAAGCTAAAGAACGAAATAGGAAGTTGTATAAATACACAAAAATGCAACAATTTAAAATTGATTATTTAAGATCTAAAATAAAAAAAGAAATGAAAGTAGCATATAAGAACTATATCACAAATGTTGAAAACACCATCAAACGCGATGTGAAGCAATTTTAGAATTTTGTCAACAAGAAATAATAATGAAACAGGAATACCAAAGGAAATGATTCTGAATAATGGGGTGTTATCAGGAGGGAAATCTATTGCTCAAGGTTTTGCCAATAATTTTATGGCAATGAATAAATTAAAACCAAAGAGAACAATGGGACATGATAATATACCAAGTTATGTAATTAAAGGTTGTAAAGAAGCAGTAGTTAAACCATTAGCATCAATATTTAATTTAGCTCTTAAAAATAAAAAAATTCCGGATAAATTGAAAATAACAACAATTACTCCCGTTTTTAAAAGCGGAGATCGAAAGGAAGTTATAAATTATCGTCCCATTGCTATATTGTCAAATTTATCTAAAGTATTTGAGACCATTATTTATCACTACTTTTATGAGCACACTAAGAGTAAAATATCAAACAATCAGTATGGGTTCCAGTAAATGGAAATCTAGTGGATTTTGTGAACTCTGTAACGGATGCTTTGGCAAGTAATAATCAAATGGATGTGATCTATACTGATTTTGCCAAAACATTTGATAAAGTTGATCATTACGTATTGTTAAATAAGCTTAGAACTTTCTCTATTTCTACTGATTTAATAACATTTATGTCTACCTAGCTGATAAATCGGCAACAGTATGTAAATGTAAATAATTTCGAGTCGGATTACTACACATCAGATTCAGGTGTTCCCCAGGGTTCAAACCTAGGACCACTTTTGTTTATAATTTTTATAAATGATATTGTAGATACCGTAAAATATTCATCAGTTAGCCTATTTGCCGATGATATGAAAATATTTAAGCAAATAGAAAATTAACAAGACTGCTTGCAATTACAAGATGACATCAAAGAAATATTTAATTAGTCTCTTGAAAATCAATTGCCCTTTAATATTGATAAATGCAAGGTAATGACTATCACGTTGCGTAAAGGTATGACTGATTATAAATATGAAATCGGAAGCAAACATTTAGAGAGGGTTTGTACAAAAACAGATTTGGGTGTGGTATTCGACTCCAAATTAATTAATGATCATGTAATCAGCATTTCAAATAATTCCTATAAAAATTTAGGGTTCATTCTACGTAACTGTAGATCATTTAAACGTGAGAAAACTATTTTAATGTTATACTTATCTTTTGTAAGATCCAAACTAGATTCTGTTCCGTGGTTTGGAGTAGTTTCTATACCAAATATATACAAATGTTGGAAAATGTGCAAAAAAGTTTATAAAGCATATTAGTTTCATATTACATATGAGGTATGCTAGTAACTCCTCTTACTTAGATCATCTTCCTACGTATAAATTAATGACACTTAAATAACAGAAGAACTTACTTTGACATTGTTTATTTGTATAAACTTATACACAATCTTTCATATGATGTAACTACCTTAAGTAAAATAATAATCAATGTTCCAGACGAAAGAATACGTTTTCATAGAACTTTTTCTTATTACACCAACAAGAAACTATGAACTAAAGTCACTTCCTGTTAGAATCGCAAAAAGTTATAATTCATTACAACGGTATCTAGATATATTCGGAGATACATATGTCATGTTCAAAAGAAAATTAAAAAATAAATTGCTTAATATGCAGAACGAAATAGAAATTTTGTAAGCCATTGTCTAGCATTTAACATTTTGATAAACTATTTTTTCGTAATACAAGTAATATAATTTTCAATATTTTTCATTGTTTTCAATTTTTTAAAATTATTTATGTAAATGTGAACGATCCATCTTTTGCGTCTGAAGGACTTTTATTATATTTATCAAAAATGAATATTAACGTTCACAAACAAGGGTTCAAAACGACTGTTTCAAACGGAGAATAATACAAAATTTATACTTACTGTTCGTTTAGGCTTAACTGCTTCTCTGATGGTATCAATTGGACGTCGTAACACTATAAATCTAACACAGTAAGTACTAACACTTTCTTAAAATTAAACCTGAAAGGGAATTTTGAAAATACAAGAAAAAGACAATATAAAGTTCATAAACATATATTAAATCTCTTTAAAAATTCATGTTTTACAACTTCAAGAAAAATGTTTTTGACAAACTATACCGTGTACAATACATGGTGAGGAACGGAACGACTTATAATGTACCAACTACCATCCAATATGCGGTTTTTGAGCTAACGATTACGCAAAAAGATTCAAGAAAAGTTCAATGTTTATAAATTTTTGGTGGGCTTTTGCTTGCCTGTCTATTTACGTATTTACAGTTCAATATCAATTTTGATCGCTCCTCGGAGCTTAAAAATGCTTGAATCGCAACGACTTTGAATTATATTATAGCAATTATAAATTCATACGTTCAGGCAAGGCGGTCCCATGCACATATGAGTACATGGTAACTATATTTTTCCGACACCGAATCACTGAGGAACCGGTTTTGGGCAAATCCCGTTAAAACTCATCATTTTCCCGTCAAAATGGACTGCTAGGAAATGATGGGGGTCCCTTGTCGCTAAAGGCTATTTTCGCTAAAACTCTCGAATACTTTGAATAGAGACTGGATTAACTTGTCCTCATATTTAACACAACGTATGAGTTGCAGTGCTTAACAACGTGGTTTCGTAAAAGGGTTTTTAATTTTGAAATTTCAAATTTTGTTACTGTTTCTAAATTTTGGTGGTCGGGGCGACATTAGGTCCCCGTGCAGCGACATTTACTACACTTTCTAAAATTACACTCCTTGTTGAGTTATTAAAATGTTTGCATAAAAAACGCTCCGTAGAGCGAGAATATGATTAAAAATATAAAAACCTCTTCCAAAGATATTTTTACGTGAAGCACGCTTTTCATGCGAAATGTCGGATTTTGTTACAGTTTCGAAAAGTATATCGAGGGTTTTATCGTGTTCTTTAACATAAACAATGAATTTAATTTAAATGAAGAAAGTGGGGGAAATCATTCTGAAACTTAAGTTTTTCATGGCAATGCACCCACCCGTACCGTACAGAATGTCGTAAGCTAGAGTTAAGACTCACTGGCCCAATGTGCATTTTTATTAATGTAGTTTTAGATTCTTTTATTATCTACAAGAACATTTTCCGCTAGGAGGTTACATTTTGCAGAAAATCGCAAAAAACACTTTCAAACGCTAAATAGCACCCCCACTTTACAATTTCACTTTACACGTCTTTAATTTTTGTTTTTTCTCTCAATTATAACCTTAACTAAAACTTCTGGCAGGTCCTTGCCTGTTAATAATTTTTTTAGACTCCAAAACTACATTATCCTACTTTTGCAAATTTTTCATCTAATTTTACATACAAAATCCTTCTTGCATACAAATTTCATGTGAATTAAATATACTTTGGGCTTATAATCTACTCTTTTGGAGTGTGTATTTAATACCTACAGTACACACCCCTCCGTTATAGATGAGGCATTGAAATGAAACTCTATATCTGTGTCATAATCTTTAGATTCGACTGTTAGCCCCCATTATTCATACGGGGCTATATGTTTCTATTTACCCACTAGACTTGAATAGCACCGACCCCTGCCAGTTAATTTTAATAGTGAGCTCGAAATGACTTCTTAAATCAAACCGAATTATAAACTAAACAAAGGATAAAGGATATGTTTCCTGCTTCCCCTTAATGTAAATAAAGCGTCCCGTTATTGTAACTCTAGCGCCTGCGGCCTTCAATTTCTAAAATTCTTCCTGGATGAACGTCGAGCACCAGACGCCAGTCGTCTCGCGTGCGGCTTTGTTGAAACCGTGTGTCGGTCTCTGATCTTAAACTCCGATCTCTACTACGCTAAAAAGTTTTGTGAAGTTTTGGTGTTGACAGGACAAGAATATTTTAAGGTAGGATTTATAACAGTATCGCTTGTTTTATTCAAATGCGCTGTGAAATATTGTCCTGTTGGTATTGAAATGCGCTCACAAGTGTTAAAAGGGGGTGGGCCGCACTTTAAACTTCAAGCGGACGAAATTTTTTTAAGCTCCGGAAAAAATCGCTACGCAACGAAATTAAGTACAGACAAAAAAAGTTGTGTGCGTGTGTGTAGGATGTAAGAATGTTGATTTCTTTATATAACCAACATAACTTGGGAAACTTTTCACTTATTCTTCAGCGGTCTCTCTGGAGAAACTTTTACGAATTAAGTGAATTATATTTTACAAAACTCTTGCTGGCAAAATATCAACTTCTTAATTCAAAGATAAACATCAAGTTGGAAAACTGCTTAATACGAATAATAGCGTATATAAATGTAAGAATAATGTAGCATAATTTACTTGGACCCAAACTTTAATCAAACTAGAAATTGTAGTTGGAAACATTTGAGCACAACGGCATATTATGGTGTATTATTGTGTATTATAAGTAAAATATATGGCATACTTTTGTAATAGTAATAATTAATTGGGTTAAGTGGTCCAAGTTCAAACAGCGTCTAATTAGATAACACATATGCATTCTTTAACCAGTCATTTTAAATTCATGCTAATAAAACAGTGTTATTTTATTTATGTGTACAAATTTACTTTTAAAATAAGTGCTATTAATAGTAGAGGGTGTTAAGTTGACCCCTCCCCCAATTTATTTTTAACGGTTTTTTTGGAACAAAAGATTACGTCCCAAAGTAATTAGCTAGCTCCCTAACCGCCTCCGAACTATTAGTTATGGAAGGTGGGGAGCGGGGAGGCAAATCAACGCATCTTTGATCACTTTATCAAAAAAATTCAAAAATAGTCATAAATTATATAGGACACGCGCCCCTAGTGAAAAAGCTAACTCACTTTCGGAAGCCGTACTATGGTGGTGGACAGGTAGGTGTAGGGTGGGGGAGGGGGGTGGTCAAATCTTCATGTCTTTAAACAATTATTTTTTTATACAGAAAATATGTATGGATTATTTAACATTAATAAATGAAAATTGAGATCAATGAGAATACTCTCATTATATAAATACCGCTCAAATCTGAATTTTTTAACTACGTTAAATTTTTCTGACAGATTGCACCAAAAAAATTATTAATATAATCGAATCTACGAGGGACTCGGTAATAGACAGAGCAAAACGGATATTTTGTGAGATATATTAAATTTTACTCGTGAAAAAACAACGAAATTATTTACAAAAAATGTAATTTATTTATTTTCAATCTATTCTATATGTCGAAGCTTACCTTTTCTCTACTTGTTCGTATCAAAACTTCCACTATTATTGTATCTAACTTAACAGCAGTACTGTCGTGAGCAGAAAAAAATAGAACTTTTTTTTCTAAGGTAAATCTGTCTCTATTTGAATATGTAATGAGTAGACGAAATAAAACAGATATCACTTTTAATTTATTTTTATTTTAATGCTGTGGTTATTGCTATAGTAAATAATGGATGGTTAATGAGACAAATTGCACTGCGTTATAACATTAACAAAAATTTGGTGTGTAACATTTTAAGAAAGTGGATAATAAACGGTACGATTAGTAGAAATCCTGGATCAAAGGACAAAGGATATCCTACTTAACAAGAAACTAACTATTAATATTTCGTTATTGCACCATTTCTATTTATAACTTCTATAAGTCTGTTTGGCATAGAATTAAATAACTTTATACAATAATCATTAGTAATAATATTTTCCCGTGCATTATTTTCTATTTCCAGTAATTCTTCGGCATTCCGTGGCCTCACATTTCGTTTTTGGATGCTTCTTACGAGTAGTCCCCATACTTCTTCCACAGGGTTAAGATCTGAACTATGACTGGACCAGTTAAGAACATTGATGTTGTTATCTTGAAACCAGTAAGTTACGGTATGAGCAATATGAACGGAACAATTGTCTTGTTGAAATATGAACTCATTATTAGGAAATAATTGTGACACAGAAGGGAGCATAATATTCTCTAAAATCCTAATATACATTTCACTATTAAATCGTTCCTCAATATGCCACAAAACACCAGGACCACGTGGCCGATATCCAAGCCCACATATTGACGGAAAATCTACCACTTTTATCATTGTTAGATATATATTTCATTGAATCGAGTATTCGGAGGACGGTAAACACGAATACGACCGCTGTGTGTTGGCTGGAATGTTTTTTCGTTTGTAAAGATTACATTGTTCCAAAAATTTACATCATGCACAAATCCTACTCGAGCTTCTTTATGTTCAGCTTTAAGTAAGTATATCTGCGTGACAGCGTAGCTCAGATTCTCTTACTCGCCGGCGACAAGTACTACTCGATATAGGAAAATTCGTTTCTTCAGCAGCCTGAATAACTAAGTAAAATGGATTTTCTACTAAAGCGTTTACCAATTGCAAATCTTGTTGTTGAGTTGTTATCCTTCGTCGCCCTGATCCAGGATTTCTACTAATCGTACCGTTTATTTTCCATTTTCTTAAAATGTTACACACCGAATTTTTGTCAATATTATAACGCAGTGCAATTTGTCTCTTTGACCATCCATCTTCTGATTTAGCAATAACTCCAGATTTAACTAAATCGCTTATATGAGGAGGCATATTAGTTTTTTGCACATTTGCAACGAATTATGACAACTAACTGACAATGTCACAAAAATTAAAGTTAGATGTACAGAACTAGATTTTAGCAAAATACCGTTATAAGACTTGTCCTATTTTTTTGCTCACGACCGTACCATTGTAAGATTTAAAAAAATGCACAGTTTTTTAGAAAAACCTGCTATACTATAATGATAAATATAGAGATTTTTTTTCAGTCACTCAAGAATACTTCGAACAGCGCATGCGCTGGTTTATTTAAATAAAACAATTTAAAAGTAAATTTGCGTACAATGTAAAGACAAAATAATAATAACTGAAACTGAAATAAATTAATAAGTTAATAAAACAAAGTGCAACAAAATGTTTCTTACCACAATTAGGTAATTGGTGAAAAGAAAACTCTAAATAATCATGTTATGAGCCAAAGCCACCCGGCTTGATTATTGCGGACGTTTCGAAGGGCTTGCTGAAAACCCGAATATCGTTGATTGTTTGCTAATGTCAGATGAAACTCTTTTTCATCTTTCCAGGTATGTTAACAAATAGAACTTTCGCTGCTGGACGGCGGAAAATCCTCTGCAATTGCACCAAGTGCCGTTTCGTAGCGAAAAGGTTATTGTGTGTTGTGCAGTCTTTGGAGTTTTTGGACCGTTCTTCTTTGAGGAAAATGACTTGACGGTTACTGTTACATCACAACATAATCATCAACGTATTGCGTAACTTTAAACAACAACCTCATAATAGACGGAGACACTTCCCACCCTGCTAGGGATACTATGACAATTTTGCGAAGAATGTTTCCTGGTCATGTCATTTCGAAATTTGGAGACATCACTGGCCGGCACGGTCACCGGATCTTTCAGCTAGTGATTTCTTTTTAAGGGGCTACTTCTATACTTATATTCTTTATACAAGTTTGATTTTGAGTAATAAATTTTCTTACTGCAATTTTGCATTTATTAAATTTTTCTATTTTTTTATGTTATATAGCTTTATGCCACAATAAAAGACAAATCTTTGGGTATAGATTTAACTAACCAGTGGTAAAGCTACATTCATATTTTAAGTAAATCTAGTTATATTAATATGTTGGGTTAGTGGAACCTGGTAAGAAAAAAGATTTTTTATATTAAATATATCTGCCTCCACGTATAACAAACAGTGTGGAGGAATACAATTAATTTCTTTAAAATTATCTTTAGAATAAAATTTTGAGTTGTTTGTAGAATTTTTCCTAATTAATATGTCTTTAAAATATAGAATTTATGTGTAAGTTGTCTAATTTTCTTTGTAATATAAGATCTATGCTCATTCCATCTTAGGTGATGGTCATATAACTCCTAAGTACTTTATTTTATTAGGTTTTTCGATAGTAGGACATCCACAATTTGTTTGTTGTGAATATGGAGCGTTAGTCAATATACATTATTATGCATATATAGTGTCTTTTTAGAAGGTTGATCATTAGCTAATAATGAAAGGGTTAAAAATTTGCTTCTTGTACATTCAAGGTTAATGAACTAAGGTTTATCCACTAGAAAATGAATGCTAAACTCTCCTCTGCTTTTCTATATACCAAGTCCTATGAATCCACTTCAAACACAATAGCAGTGTCATCTGCATAATATACTAAATGTTCTTTATTCATTGTTTTAAAGTTGTAATGCTATTAATATACATTAAGAACAAAATTGGACCCAGTACTGTCCCATGTGGTACGCCCATAGTGATGTGAGATTGTAACTATATATCTCAATTCTTACGCATTGTTTCCTATTAGCGAGAAAATTTTCTATGAGATATTATGCAGGATCACGTATACCAATGTTTTCAAGTCGATTTAGTAAAATTTGCTATGATACTGTCTCGACAGATTTTTTAAATCAAGAAATACAGCCATCCACTTTTTCGATGTATCTAAACTTAGTACAATTTCGTATCAGAACCAGCAGATGAAGTTTTTTAAGCTCCCTGTTATTTAAATAATTTCATTTTTTATTATATGTTTAAGGACTATTGACTAATATATTGAATAATTTTGTAGGACGTTATTAGATAGCTTTTCAATTTTATTTAATTTTTGAAAAATTTTTTGTGCCAATATTTATAAAGTAAAAACGTTAACTTTTTACTATTTCTAGTCTTCGTTATTTATTATATTAATAAATATTTGTAATTTGCCTATATGTTATTGAATTTGAGGCATTATTTACTACCTTCCAGACTTTTTTAACGTTACCCTGTGCTTCTGTGAGTTTATTTTTGTAGTACCGATCTCTTATTAGTTTATTAAGCATGTTTCTATATTCTGTGTATTGTTTTTTAAGTTCAGGTGAGAAGTTTTTCAATATAATTTTCTCAAGCACTCTCGATACCTTATGGAGTTTAATAATCCATCAGTTATCCATGGTTTTAGTTTATAGAATTTATTTTTAATATTCATGCATTTTTATGACTCCTTCATTAACGTGCGAATTTTATTGATAAAAATGTTGTAACTATCTTGAACTTGAGTACAGTTTATTACTCTGCCCAAGTCTCTTGCTCTAATAAATGATTCAAATTTTTAATATCAGTTTTATTAACTTTCTTCTTCGATCCATTTTTGCATATATATTTTTCTCCGAATTCTAAAATAATTGAAGTAATGTAATGCTCAGTAATATCTGTCTCAATAATCATAGGTTTGATTTATTGCAGGAATTTGGATGCTTATTCTGTCTAATAAATATTGCTCTAGTACAAAAATTTATAAATGACATGTAACCATTCTCTGCTAACATCTTTACGTAACTTTTAACCTTACTGAATTTGTGTCGAGCAGATTAATAAAGGAAAAAGGGGGGTGTGGTACCTTTTTTAAACATTTATTTAACGTCGGTGTATTTCCGCTACTGAGGCCTATCACCGACGGTTGTAGACCAGCTACCCCCAACCAGGAATTTTGCCGAACCTCTTATCTTTCGAAGAGTAGGGATCTTTTACTTGCCTAACATTTAATAAACAAGGGGCCGACGGCCTTGCATTCCCTCCGAAGGATGGTATATCCCCTACGCAATCCTCGCCTAAGATTGCATAGCTTCCGCATATACACAAGCCGCTGGAAGTTGTGAGACGAGAACGTTGTCGTCGTTTGGTAAAACAAAAAAGTTTCGGTAGAGCTTGAACCTTTAGAGCTTAATAGAGACTTAGGGAGCCCCTCGTACACTTAATTTTTGAATTTGAGAAGAGTGGGAAGGTGGCACCTTAAACGTTTGATAGGGTCAACTGCTACACTCTGTATAAACCCTGGAGTAAGTTGCTTCACTTGAAATAGTTTATCAATCACTTTAATTCATTTTATTGTCTATGGCAAAGCTTCACCCTGTATATGCTTTTCTTGAAGTAAAAACGAACGAGTTTAAAACGAACAAGAAATAAATCTATTTATAATAACTGAACAAAGTTTAAAACGGGTTAACTTAAATTATTTAATTCACACAGGTTTAAAATAGATATTGTTCGACACTGAAATTCTTTTGTTAAAAATATTAAGGTTTAAAATAAAAAATGTATTAACACGGTTGTTTTATAAAGGTTGAAAAAATTAATTTTGGCTTTGATGCGCGAGGGCAGATTATAATTAATTTGAAAACTCTTTTTTACTTGGTTATGGCCAAGGAAGAAGCTGTAGTGGCTCGTATCGCGGCGTACGTATCGTATTTGACTTACCCGAGCTCATCACGCTCGGCTTTCCATATGCTTCGTCGGGGACCCGACGATTTTCAAGAGCGCCTACAATTTTGTAATTGGGCCAGAGGTGAAATGCAACATGATGTCAACTTCTTCAATACTGTTTTATTCAGTGATGAAGCAACTTTTCATAAAAATGGATTTGTTAATAGGCACGCTGGAGCTATTTATCTTAATTTTTTGGAAAACTATCTGCCACAATTATTGGTAAATCTACCTGAAAGAATTCAAAATAGGATTTAGTTTCAGCAAGATGGTTGCTCCACCACATTATTTAAATGCAGTTAGAGACCACTTAAATAATACCTACCCTAATCAATGGATGAAAGGAATCGACCCACTAAATGACCTGCTAGATCCCCAGGTCTTACAAAAATGGATTTCTTATTATGGGGATACGTGAAGGAAATTGTTTATAGAGACACACCAACAACAATATAAAATAGGAAGGAAAAAATAATAACTGCCTTTACATCTATCACACCGGCAGTTTTAGGAACCTCATTTCAAAAGCACATAGAGATGTGTGTCAATCAAAATGGGCAACATGTGGAACATTTATTATAATTTTTTTACTAAGTTATTTGAAGAAACCTCTTTATGTAAATTTATTTTTGAATTTTGTGATTATTGCTCAATTAAACAAAATTGGTTGCAATTAGCCCTAGGGAAGTACTTACAAAAAATGTTCGTTTTTCATTTCTACATCGCATCGTAGAAAAATATACGGGTGTTCCATTTGAAAAAAATTGATAAAATTCAATTTAAATGTTCTTAATTGAAAAATAATTTTTGGCCACCCTGTACATTTTTAGGAAATGAAAATGATTCAAAAACATTAATTAGATGTCTCGTAACTGGTATTCACTGCTAATATAGGAATGGATAGAGCCTAGAAAGAGGCTTCAAAAAATATACTGATATACATATCATTACTTTAAAAAAAAGGCATTTGGTCCTGTAGTTTCGTCTTGGCTCGCCCTGTATGTTCGAAAATAATCTCCAGTTATAGACTTTTTTTATCTAGTTTACTTGCAATTTTTTTAAAAATGTCTAGGTGTAATAGAACTCGAGATATCGAGGTCCGACGCAGTATTGCCCCACCCTGTATATGTTAGAAGTTACATCACAAATGGCATCTTGCGTGGGCCTGCTCTGCCATTTGTCCTTTAAATTGAAACAAAAGTAGGTATGAAAGATTTCTTCTGAGATTTCATTAGCTCAGATCTTTATGGTTTTGACCTAGAATGAAATATATTAATCAGAAAATTATAAGAATATCCCGAAGGCATGATTGACTAACATACTCCAGCACCCTCGTCTTCTTCATATAAAGTATCAACTTATACATGTTTTCGTTTTTTACATACATTAATAAAATGGAAAAGTCGTGTGTAAGAAATACAAATGTTTTTAAATATCTCATTCAACACATGAATCGATTTGCATCGATGCAAGAAACATAGGTGCCTACCCAAAATTTTCGTTAAATAAAATATGGAATACAGAAAAGGTTTTTTACGGGTCCGCCCGATATCCCAATATTAGTCAATAGAGATATTTGAAATGCCTTTTGTGATTGAATACGCTTTAAATATTTATACGGTTTGGTACATTACTAATCGTTTCATTTATTTTGTATGTGAACAATGTTGGCAATTAATCTTGTGATTGCAGTTTGATTTAATGTGTTCTATAGAGAGTTTTGTTTATTTGTCCATTGTTCAAAAAATAGTAAAACACGTTTTATTTCAGAAAGGTACACGATACAACTGAATACTGATGTTACAGTTAACATGAAATGCTTTTGTGTTTTAATAAATAAAAGTTTATTCACAACATTATGAATTTTATGTAAAATGGCAATGAAAAATGTAAATGGTAAACTACAAAGCCAAGTATTGTGCGTGGATATATAAACACATACAGGGTGTCCTAATAGTCAAAATCCAATATCGGCCTTTGGAAAATTATTTTTCCATGGGAGTGGTATAGTGTCAAGATCCTATATTTTTTATTTTTATTTATTTACTACTGCAACATGTTTACAAGTTATACATTTTGTGTAATTATATAGTTAATAATAATGTTTATTATTAATTTCACAATTCTATTAACTTTATGATGTGTTATGACACCTGAGGGGACCTCGTGTTGTGTCTAGCAGTATTTAACATTTTGTTCATACGTTAATATTCGTTGCATGGTCTAGGAATATTATGATTTATAGGTTTGTAGTTATAATATAATATAAAGTGTTTTATAATATAATATAAAGTGAAATAATTAGACAGAGGAAGACAAGGAGAAATATAGTTTTATTTTCGACTTGGTTAGTTACAAGAGTCGGAAGTAAACGGGGAAAGATTTGTTTTGTTGTTAGGCCAATAGTTGGAGTAGTGTGATACAATTGTCTGTTACATACTTTTACACGTCCTTTTGAATTTCTTTTTATTACGGACTATAATGTGTTCATGTAGTTGGTTGTATAATTTAATTCCATTGAAATTGATTTGTTTCTGGCAGATTGTTTTGTTGTATTTTGGAGTTTTATAAGCGTTTTTAGATCTATTTCTTGTTTCATATTGATGGTTTACAGGCGATCCAAATTATGTTTCTTGTTGTGAGTATAAACTATGGCCGCATTCATATACAATCCCTTCACACTCAGTAATTTATTATCAATAAATATATTTCTACAGTTGTCTCGACTTTTCCTGTTAAAAATTTTCCGTAGTAGGTATTTAATTGTGTATCTGAAGAGGCTGGAGAATTGTATTGTAAGCTGAGCTCCAGGCGCTAATACCACACCTAATTAGGGATTCCGCTAGGCTGTTATATGTCACTAAGAGAGTCTTTCTATTTAATATACTTTTCAGGTTATAGAATTTATATATTAGTTTTCTTAGCTTCCCGTTTAAATATTTAATATGGTTATTCCATTTTAGGTGATTATCGAAAATAACGCCGAGGTATTTGATAGTAGTGGTATTTAGTATGTAACTATTCGTTTTTCTATCTATAAGAATAGGTTGTACCGTTTGGAGTAGTCCTGCCTTCGTTGGAGAAAAGGCCATAAATTTAGTTTTTGCTGTATTTAGTTTTAATAAATTTGTATCTAGCCAGTTTTTGACTTTACTAATTGCCTCAGCCGCCTCTTGTCCCGCTAAGTTCCAGGTGTCTCCCGAACATATCAGTACAGTGTCATCTGCATATGATATGATGTTGTCCAGTAAATCGTTGATAAACAGCAGGAATAAGGTAGGACCTAAGACTGTACCCTGTGGGACTCAGTTTTTATTATTTTCTTAGTGCTAAGAGCATTGCCAATTTTTACTTGCTGGAGTTTATTTGACAGATATTGTTTTAATAAGTTATGGACAATACCTCTAATTCCTATCTTGTTTAGTTTGTCCAGTAACTGGCAATGTGACACCGTATCGAAGGCTTTTTTTAGATCCAAAAAGATAGCTATGGCTTTTTCGTTCTTGCCAAAATTTGCTGTAATTTTGTCTGTTGTAACTGGAGAGGATCTTCTGTGCTTAAATTTCCTTGGAATCAATCCCGATTTTTTGAGAGTACTTTATTTTTTTCAAGATATGAACGAAGCCTATGGCTCAGACATTTTCCCAAAATTCTTGCGATATTGTTTATCAACGAAATTGGACGGAAGTTTGTCATGTAATTTTTGTTGCCACTTTTATAAATTGGGACAGCTATGCTTTCTTTGAATTGTTCAGATATGTCTATGTGTTTGAAGATAAGGTTGATAATATGTGTAGAGGTTTACAGATGTGAGCCGATAGCAGTTCTAGTGTTTTTACCGTTATTCCATCTTTTCCAGGAGAGGAGGAGGGAACATATTATATTTTTTATTTCAGTATCATCAACATCTTCCAGGAACATGGAGTTTAGATTTTGGCTTATGTTGTCGTTTAAGGTCAGGTTTTGTGCGTGTTTAGGAATGTCACTAGATATTTTTTCGCCAATGTCAATAAAGAACTGGTTACAGCTAGAGGCTATTTCGTCTTTGTTTGTGATTACTGTGTTGTCTGTTATTATTTGCTCTATATTGTCTTTGCATTTTTTATTACAATTTGTGATTTAGTTGATACAGTCCCAAACTTTTCTGAAATTGTTTCCGGAGTGGACAAACTTTAGACAACTTTAACAAGCTAGAAAAATGGCACTGAGCTAGTGACAAGTTAAATAAATAACACAGTGGATGTACCAACATTTCGTTGCAGCCCTTAATAACATCGCTAGAATATTCGGACCTGGAGCAGCCTTCTGTCTCAACTTTTCGATGGCATCTTGTAGTTATGTCAGATTCAAACATTTTAGGTACATTTAGGATGCTATTGTTAGTAAACTTGCAACAGTTAAACTGTTCTATGTCTATATTTTGATCACTATTAAAAACTTTTTAGGTTATCTGCTAGAGCTTCCACCAAGGTCTTCGCCATTAATTAGGTTGGTATCGTTATATGTCATAACTTGCGGTAAATGAGAGTGTATCTTCCTGCTGTTAACATAAGACCAGAAACTTTTAGGATTTGCATTTATATTTCCCTCAGCTTGCCTGGTATAATTTCTATATGCTATATTTATATCCCTTTTTATTTTACTTCAGAGATACTTAATATTTTCTAAATATATTTGCTCCGTTTTCTTTTTGTATAACTTTCTGTTTTTTTCTTTTTCTTTAATGTCCTTTTCAATTTCAGAGGTCAACTATGGTGGATATTTGTATTTTCTAATGGTTTTTGGTAGAGAAACTTCAAAAATATCATAGATCATGTAGGTATCTCTCAAAAGCGTTTTCAATACTGTTGATAGAATATAGTATGGTCTGGTATGGTATGGGAAAAGAATATTGTAGATCGAAGTTGGCCCTTCTGAAGTTATAAGAAGGCTTATCTGAAGGTAAAATGCTTTATTAGCTGGGTGGTGTTATTTCTATATTTATTGATAATACTGGAAGTCTAATGTCCTCAGTTCCCTACAACTGTTTTACATTACACCTAACATTGGCAGCTATAATATCCAGAAGTCTATTATCTGCGTTTACTACTTATGTTGTAAGATTTAACTTAAGAAATATTTTTCAAGACTTTTGGCCTGTGTACTGCAGCCGCAGGTCTCTTAGATTAGCCTGAGCCCTTGGTAATTATCCGGGATAACCCCTCCCGTCGACTTCCCTGTTTATATTAACTGACTAAACTTCAATACTGTTTGCTAGTGAGTTTAGATATGACAAGCACGTATGAGGATAAGCTTGGACGAGTCAACTTCACAGGGAATTTTAACTATTTGCATTTTATTGCCTGTAATTTCATTATTGTTTGAGGTTACAATTATGACATCATTAATTTATTTCAGATTCGTGTACTAAAAACTAATCTTACCTATCTATGACACTTTTTTGATTAATACTAGGCACATTATAATTTTTTTGTCAAAATAAGGGGTTATTTAACTGTTCTGTTGCGAGGGAGATAATTATCTCAACTACCTTCTCCAGTAACAACGCCTTTGATTTTTCACTATTTATGCATTTGACTATAATTAAAAAATGATTAATTAGAAACGGAACAGTAACAAGCCTTTATTCTTTTTTCAGTAGCTCGATGAAACAATATATGTAGGATGAAATGTATGCAAACTGAAGGCTTTACAAATAAAAATGTAACAAAGGGCGGCTGCGAGTTTTCTCACAAAAGGAATCGTAATATTGCCCAGACTATGTATTGTTTTTTACAAACGTAATTAGTACCTTTCAGTGGCGGCCCATGAAATTTTGGCAAGCTGTAACTTACTAATGGAGCATGGGACTCAAGCCAAGCTTTAAGGGATGACTACTAAGACAAAATGAAGACGTTTTGTGGAAAAACTATTTAATTTAAATTTGCAAAATTTGTTTTCAAAAAGTGCAGTGCGCACCTTGGAATGTAGGAAAGTACTTGTAAAATATTTGCAGTGTATTTTTTTTTCAGAACAAGGAAGGAGAATAGGGATAGGTTTTTAATTTTATCAAAGAATCTTGATTTTTTATAAAGTTAAGTACGTACATCATTTTGAAATTTTATTTTACACTGACTTTTAATTTATAAAATTTCAAAATGGCGCAATTTTATAAATTGAAAACCTATCCTTATATCTCCTTCCTTGTTTTGAAAAAAAAAATGCTCTGCAAATATTTCACAAGTATTTTTTTACATTCATGGGTAGATAATGCGCCTTTTAAAAATAAATTTCGCAAATTTCAATATTTTTTCCACAAAACGTCTTCGTTTAGTCTTAGACCAATTGCAGGGCAGGAAAATGACAAATAGTATAGCAATAATGTATACAAAAGAAATATATATCGTAAATATATATAAAGACGCAATTGTTAACATGAAAACAGGTACAAATATGAGAAGCATGATGCAGTAAAAATATCAATGATCTCGTGTACCAGCGTATAATTCCTACACATTTTGAATAATGGGGGCGTTTTGAGTGAATGAGTCTACGTGTGTTCAGACTATTCTCCTTGAACTTAATTAACAGGAGGTATTGAAGGTATCCTAGTAGTGGATACTATAATAATAATATGATTTATTTGTAACTAAATAGGTATATAATGTAGTATACAAATCGTGTCAAACATATACTATAAACAAATAAACAACTCACAAAGTCGTAGACTGTCAGTAAGGAAAACTGTAGTATCGGATTCATAATGCATTATATCTGTACATAATGATATACATTCACATCTCATACTTGCATAATATATTTCATTAGCAACCTATTCGATGCTACAGTATAAAGTTTAAGAAGCTTCAAAATATTGGCTTGCTACAATTTACACGTACATAAACAAATAAATACGTTGGATAGCAATGGTTACAAGATATTACATAAATAAACTCACTTGGGCTACTGTAGCGTAGCAGATATCGCAGACACATCTTACCCCGGATAAGTGATGTAACGTGCCCACGATAAAATTTCACTAGCTCAGACTATCTCAGGGCGTTAAGCCCAAGTTTACATAAATTATGACAAATTATTAGTTTACTTACTTACACAAATCACTAAGGGTTCCATACGTAGTGGTCGCAGACGAAATAATGACACTTTCTTTAAACATGAAATGCACTATATTACAGAATTTACAAATATTGGTTCTCTAGCATGTAACCTGGCGATGTTCAAAATGTGTGGCAAATTTCTTGATTAATAAGTTACAACATTAATAAAATGCCTCGTGTAGCTACACATCGGTTTACAACGTAAGGATAAATGGTAATAAATTCGGCCACAATGGGTCTGATTTAGAGAACCTCCTTAAATAAATATAAATGCATAAAATCTTTAAATATGTACAATTTACAAATCTTCGGGACGAAAGAAATTGACCCGAGGATGGGGTTGATTATAGCCTCTCCAGCCCTGGAACTTTCTACTGTGTGTGGATGCCCCGTCCGTGGAACTTCACTACTGTGTGTGGAAGCCCCGTCCGCTGTTACCAACTCAGTAATACATGAAAAACGCCACTAAATATCCACACCCTAGCCGGGATTTGAACCCGGGACTTCACAGTTGTAAACCCAACACATAAACTTGATCAGCTGAGCCGGTTACAACATTAATATAAATATTTAATAGCAAGGGCCCCAATATCGAACCTTGGGGGACTCCACGTAAAGCTCCAAATTGATCTGAATGGGTAACATTGACATTGCTCAAATTTTATCTTATTAAGATAAGATAAAATAAATAAAGATAAATAAAGTAAGTAATTTATCGAAATAGCCCCTAGACCGAATTTATTAATAAGAATATGATCTTTTGTGTTAATTTGCAATATTTTGAACATAATTAACAAGAATTTCAAATAATTTTTAAACACACTAAAACACTGGTAAATTAACAAATGTTTGACAAGCTAAACATTTCATTGCTTTCAAAGCGATCTTGGTTACTTCTAACCATTCAGTTAACAACAAAATTGTATTTTCTTATTATTAGTGGTGGTTATTGCAGAGTTGAAACACATTTTCCCTTTCCATTTATATGGCTTAAATGTGGGCGTCTGGATGGTCAGTTCAATTAAATTCCGTAAAAATTATAGCTAAATTAATTATAACAGATTTTCAATGTTTAATTTTGTTTATTATTCAAAAAACTTTTTTTGGTAGAAGAGTTGCATAACTCCTCTCGATAACAGAAAAAAGTTTAAAAATCAATGCGGCTTGTCTTTCGCTGTGTGGCCCCACGTTCTTGCATCCATAAAAAAGGTGCCGCGATAACCATCGAATGGTAATTATCAGATAACTCTGCGTAAAAAGCGGCTGCTATAAGAAGTTTGAATGTTGTAAATCTGAGATTAAAAGTCAAAGAAAGTTTAAAAAATAAGTTTCTTATGGCTCGGCGCATTCAATTATTCATGATGTTGAAGTTCAATAAAGTATTAACAAGAGAGCATCGAGAACACACACACAGTGGCGTAGAGTATCTAAGGGAGACCACTTCTGAAGTGAGAACTTTCAAGCAGATTTTAAACTTCGTATCTAAATGGGAGTCAGGAATTCGGAAGCAGGAAGTTTTCAGGTAACACTTCTTTAAAGACATCGGCGTTGGCAATTTGTCAAAGCTTGTAATAGAGAAATAGATGGAAGATTGAAAAAACGCAAAAGAGTTACTTTAGATAATAAAAAAATCAACAGGTTTCGCCGAACACTGTTATACCAGAATCATTTCTTTAACAATAGTTGTACTGAACTTTTACATAATGCTAATAAAGGACAGATTTTAGGTTTCAAAATTTCATTAAAAAATTAAAACTCCACCGTTCGAAGATACAAGTGTGCAGGATGCCGACCGTTTACAAAAAGTTAGTTGGCTCATGACTTATTTTTTATAAAATATTTATTTTAAAAGATAGGTATTAATAAAAGGCAATGTACGCCATATTCTTCCTTAAATATTCTTGCTGTCTATGTCATTACAGGTTTTTCAGAATTTTTGATTAAGAAATAAACATGTGCACGAAGTAAGAAATTAACATCTTTAATGAATATGTTCATAAATCTCTATATTCTTGGAATTACTATATATCTTGGAATCCTTATAATGAGACTAAGATCTAAGAAATACTAGAGTAGACTGGGTGAAAAATTCATCAGGTCGGATCGCGTGTCCCGCTTTTTGATTTAGAGTGAACGGTATTAAGAGAATGCCGAGAGAGTAACTAACCAATGAGAGAGTACATTATCAGCACGTTTAATATTATTAAACGTCTGGCCAATCATATTAGTCTTAGAAGCAATTCCAACTTTACGGTTATTATGACGACTCCACTTGCTAGAGACGTTATTTTTTTAACCTCGGGGGAAGAACCATGCAGTAAAAACCATTCAAGAGGGGAGTATCTTAACGTTTGAAATATATCTTTTTACACGTGAATCACTTGCATCTACATGCTGATGTAATTTTAACATTAATAAGGTCTTCCAATTATTCACACACATAAACCATTAACCCATTTACTTATGACTCTCTTGTAACACCTCCATCTGTCTTTATTGATTTCATCATTGATTGGTCAATGATCATATCTGACGAAGTTCCGCAATTTAATTTATCAAAACGGCTAATAGTGAAGAATCCTTGTGTAAAGCCTTTAAAAACAGTAGGATCAATCAAATTTCCTAATTACGCAAGAGTTTTATGGCGTTAGTCACACACAAACCAACACCTCGTGATTTTTACTTATATTGATCGTCCGATAATGTATATAGGCCGCGTACGAGTGCATATTAGTATTTCCAATTTTTGAAATCGGTGAAAAAATCGGTTTTTCGCAAAAAACTCGGAAAGTATCAATTTTACTGTAAAATATGTACACATGTAAATTATAGGCAATAAAAGTCCGCACATTTTTTTTTAACTTCGTGCCGAGATAGGTTTTTTGAAATTTTAACAGTTTTGCGACGCAACAGAAACGCGCACGCTTCTCTCTCGCTGTTTCAAATAAAAGTTGTGAGAATTCAATTACGAACAATTTCCTTTTATTTTTCATTTCCATTCGATCAATATTGGCAGAGAAATGAATTTTTAAACATCTTTATAACGTGCTATCAGAGCACTTGTTTCATGATAAAATCGATAAAAACTCGAAATCGATAGATCGTACGCATACAGTGTATCTAATGAAAGTTAAAAAGGATCAAATTTTGAATATGTTGGTGTATGTACAAAATCGTCTTGATAACGAGTGGATGGAGATAAAAGGGAAAAACACGAAAAATTGTCATTTTCAAGTGCATTTTGACAAATGGCTATTTTTTTATTGGCTTGCAATAATGACACTAAAGGTTTTTTGAAGAGGATTAAATTGTCTGTAAAATGAGCTTCATACGATGAATGGTTCACGAGTTGCAGCTGTTTATAGCTATGAGCAAAAATTTCTTTTTTTAAGGAGCTTATTGAGATAAAGCGTTATTTGAATGCGCATGGACTGCTAATGCGTGTAATTTGACATAACTACATAATTGAGATCAGTCTATTAGATTGCTTAAAGTTTTTTTTATAAAAATACAAACGAAAAATACCTTTACTGAGTTATTTGCATGCTTTGTCTTAAGTTTCTATAAGAACTGACCACGACATTATTTATGTGACGGTTCAAGTTTAACTTACTATCGAAGATTTCAGAGTTCTTATACAGACAGCACTCATTTTGAAGTTACCTCTCAAAATATCCTAACCGATAGCTTACATTTAAAGCAATTTACTGAAACTGAAGTACTTAATAGTACTCAAAGGTACTGTTGGCCCGGATAAAATACCTGCTTTTTTTCTACGAGACTGTGCATGTCTTGTTGCAATACCACTTACCATAATATTTAATCTCTCCATTAACACATCTACATATCCCTCTTCTTGGAAGTTCTCTAAAGTAATACCTGTATACAAGAAAGGAGGGAAAAACCAAATTGAAAATCATAGACCCATTACTATTATCAATAACTTTTCTAACTGCCTTGAAATGCTTCTCCATGATTTCCTCTTTTTTCATTTAAAAAACAAAATCACACCTAAACAACACGGTTTCATGAAGGGAAGATACACAACTACGAACTTATTCTGTATAACGCAATTCATAGCTGATACATTTGACACCGGTCTGCAGGTGGACGTTATATACACTGATTTCTCGAAGGCATTCGATAGACTCAATCATGGTATTTTGCTTAATAAATTAGATCTTTTTGGCTTGTCAAAAAATCTGCTATATTTTTTCAAATCTTACCTTGAAGACAGAAAACAGTTTGTACAATGTTGTGGCCAACAATCTACTGATATATCTGTCACCTCTGGGGTCCCTCAAGGATCTATACTGGGACCATTATTATTTAATATATACATTAATGATATCATAAATGAGGTGGAAGCAAATTGTTTATTATACGCGGATGATATGAAAATATACACTGCTATTAAGTGCTCTGATGACTGTAATAAGCTACAATTAGCATTAAGCAAAATTAATAACTGGTGTACATCAAACAGTCTGCCTCTAAATCCTTCCAAATGCAACGTAATGTCCTTCTCTCTGAAACACAATGTCACTATACGTGACCTTGGCGTAATTTTTGATTCTAACCTATTCTTTACAGACCATATAAATGATATAGTAACGAATTCCTTCAGATCTCTTGGCTTTGTGATACGGTATACACGCGAATTTAATGATATTAATACCATCAAGTTATTATACTGCGCCCTTGTTAGACATCGTGTCGAATATGCCTCCATCATATGGTGTCCTCACTACAATATTCATGTGCAAAATATAGAAAGAGTTCAGAGACGTTTTTTAAAATATCTCAGCTTCAAGAACGATAATTTATATCAACCAGTTGGATTTCCGCATAAAGAATTACTGTCTAGGCACTCTTTCGACGTTCTTAAAAATCGCCGTATTATTGCCCAACTCGTTTTCTTACGCAATCTAATAACTAATGACATTGACAGTGAGGAGATTCTCAGCCAGTTTAAATTCTCAATTCCCCATGTAATATTACGGCAATCTCCTACTTTCAATCTCCAAACACCCCGTATTAATGTACTGAAATTCTCACCGCTTCATCAAATTTGCAACAATTATAACTCTGTCCAAACCAAGTTTGATTTGTTCAACTGCAATGTGGCCTTGATAAAAAACCTAAAACTATAGTGTGTACCGACGTTTATTATATCCGAACTTCTAATAATTTAGCGGCACTTAGTTTTTAATTCTTAGCACTTTTTGTATTATCTTTTCTAATATTTCTTTTGTTACTGAGTATTAAGTATTGTTAGTTAGTATTGTTATAAATATCATAACTCTGTATTGTACCCATTCAGTAATTGGTGTTATACTGTTGAATGGTGTAAGTTAAATAAAATAAAATAAAAATAAAATAAGATGACTCTAAGGTCTTTAAATTGACTCTACCTAGACAGATGAGCATCACACTAGAACTTAAGAGTTGGTCGGAGTGTATTAGTCATCCATGCTTCCAATTTTAATTGTAAATGACTTCACGTCAATAAAATGACGCAGCTGAATGTACGGTGTGCTTGGAAGGCGAGAGATAGAGATGTAGTAGAATATGACATTGGACAAATTTATTATACCTAATCTTTAAATTTCTCTGTGCATTTGAGGACATTAGGGCTAATTTTATTTTAGTTCTACAAAAGGGAAAATGTTTATTTTAATGATATCTATGCGGGACGATAAAAATTATTTTTGCAAATCGATAATAAAAGAAAAAAAATTTATTTTTTTATATATTTTTTTTTTCTCTCATCGTCGCACATTGTAATATGTTTTGAATGTCTTTTAGTGAAAGCCGTTTTTTAAAATAATGATTTATATGAGAGTAATTTGCACCGTCTTTCCGGCTTATATCCGGAGCGCTCTTAAGTAAATTCGTTAAGTTTTCTTGTGAAAGTCGTTATTACTCGTTAATAATTTAGATGCAGCTTATTTTTCTCACACCACGTATTAATTTGTTGCAAATCTTTTTTGCAAGTTAAGGCATTCAATTAAATTATTAATGGCTGAATCAGCGTACAGTTGATTTTAAGTTCATAGCTGAAGTCATTTATAAATATTATGAATAACAAGACTCCAAGGACAGAATCCTGCGGAACGCCGTTGCTGTTATTTCTTTAGACTTAAAACCAGATATTGTAAAGAGAGTTACCTGTCAGATAGGTTAAGAATGAAAAAATAAATACTTCAGGACGGACGAAAGTGAACAATTGGTGACACCATGATCGAGTGTCAAAATCTTTAGAAAAATTTATATATATCACATCAATTTGGCCCCCCTGAACCGCTCTCCGCTATATTATTATTATGTACTAAGAATGTGTTGTATTTAGTTGTGTTGTCTGCAAACATAGGTTAGGTAGGCTTCTTCCTCTTCTTAAACGCTAGAAATGAACGAATTTTATTGTAATACGTATCTGACAACGTTGTATCATCTGAGTATTTAACAGTATACATCACCTGCATTCGAGTATTATTGGTCGGTTCAATGATGTGCCTGTTCACATTCTCCTTCTGCTCGAGAATCTCCCTTGAATACACCACTGGTTACATCCGATTTAACGTTAATATTTTAACGTTACTTAAAATATTTTTTTATCAAAACTGGCTATGTATTTTATAAATGTAGTACGATATAATTAATGAATTCATTATTTAATAGCAGCAAATGATTTTATCAATAATTTTATGTATACTGAATATTTTCATTTCACAGATAGATTATTATTTGGAACTCGAGGAAGTTTCATTCTTTTATGCCATATACGTAACTAAGCGTACAAATAACCTTGACATCTTGACAAATATCTCAACAGATGCCGAATCTTCCATCATCGTAATATTCGAGTGGCGTTAAATAATTTAGAGTCATCCCATTCTGAAAATTGTCATGGTAACTACAGGAGAGAGAGCAGGTGTTCGAGATAGAAGTTCTAAGTATATACAAAAATCTATTTCATATACACCTGCATTTTATAAATCGTATGTGTATAAGCGTAATATTCATAAATGCACTTTAAAATTGAAAGGGAAAATGGAAAATGCAAAACGGCTGTTTGTTTTATGTAGTTTAGTATGTCATGTTGAATAAGACTACGTAGGTTTATTTTATGTTAAAAGTTGAATATTTCTCTTGAATTTCATTTTCATGTCTTTTTTAAAAGCAGGCTGTATTCTTTGAACACGCCTCATGCCCCAATTATTCAAGATATACAGCGTGCACATAAAGTATGGATAAATAAAATCTAAGAAGGATTCTGAGAAAAATACATATATCAAATGTTGTCGACCACGTCATCAATTTATGTATTTATCAACGACATGAGATTTTTCTCTGTAAATACAAAGCACATATATGATGTAACTAACAGAAATTCGCGTCTGCTGGAGCTACGACAGAAGTTTCAAGAGTAACAATACAGTTTATAAATTAATAATACAATCGCTAGTTGTAGCCGCAACTAACGTTCAGCACTAAATATGTATCTTGTGACATTATTCTAGATAGAAACCACATTAATTTAGGTGATAATGCGAAGAATTTAGGACTGATTATTGATCAAAATTTGAACATTGAAAAGCATGTGTTAAATAAACGTAGTACAGAGTATTTCAAAATGAAATATGTTTATGAGTATAAATACATTTTTTCCAGTGACATAAAATGGAGGTTAGTGAATGCCTTAATTTTAAGTCACTTTAATTATACCAGTGGTGTTTATTTCGACATTCAAAACAGAATTCAAGTTATGCAAAATTGCTGGTTGAAATTCTTTCACAATCTAAACAGGGGTCATTTTATACCATATTACGTTGAGAATATAATTCACGTGTCACGTGGTACATTTCTCGCTTCGCACTCGCTCAATTTTCATCGGTTTTACCTCGGGCTATCGCCGATGATAATCATAACACTAGTTATATTATCCCCGATAATCACATTTTAAACATAGAAAAGAGATATTTTGCTTTTTAGTACGACTTTTTACAGAAAAGCAAGTTTATTTTTTTTTATACTTTAATTAAATTACTATCATACATTGCCTAACTTCTTAGTAGGTTAATTTAGATTTCCAAAGATAACACCAAGCTCGGTGGCTTAACGCTTACATGTTGGGCTTGTATTCACCTTCTTAATATATGTATATATTGTGCTGTTTTACTTTTATTGAACTTAATAATTTACAGTACTAATCAAACTTTAACTTGTTTATTTCCAATAGATAAAAAAAAACTTTAAAAATCAAAAGATCAAATTAAAATCTCTTACCTTTTGATCCGAAAGTATGTTAAAATATTTAATGGGCCGGTTAGCTTATCTTTTTCTTCAGGAGCAGGTTCAAATTCAGTTCCTCTTTTAAAATGAAATTTTATTAAAGTAAAATTTTTAATCTGATATAAATAATTTATTTTCTTTGATATTTAGATAATTTAGCTTTATAGCAGGTTCGAAAGTCTAATACACTATTTAAATTTTAATATACAACCTTGTCCAAAATTAAACACACAAAACCTTCCTTCTTCGTAGCTACACTCTTCTCTTTCCAAATCCAACAATTCTCCTTTCATTAATTCTTCACCTTATCTCGTCCTTATCTCCTCTGCAACTCCTATTCACAATAACACCTCTCCCTTCTTATTTACAGTCTATTTTTACTCTTCTTCGCTGATCTCCACAATTTCTGACTTTCGATTCAATTTCAAATTATTAATTCTTGTTTATTATTTTTCTCCTTCACTCCCTAATTTTCACTTGTTCTTTTTTTTTCTTAAATTTGTTTTTCCAATTTTATAACCTCTCTTTTATCTGTTGTTTGTTGTTCTATATCAATAAATATCAAAGTATCCAAAATAAACAAAACAAAACACCATATGAATTTTGATTAATTCCATTCCAAACATAACCTAACTTAAACTTCCTTGTCTTTCTCCAGGAAAACATTTACCAACTATAAAATAAAATTTCCTACTTAAAAGAAATGTCATAATGACTTAAATGTCAGAAATTATTTCAACAACAACTTAATAACTACTAACATACATGTCAGTATCAAACTTACTGTTGACATCAAATAAAATCTTTAAAACTATTAAAACAACTCTAAACAAGTATTAACATTCTAAAACACATACCTTTCGGATCTTTAGCTAATTTAAATAAATTTTGAAAACCATCTAAAGGAAACAAACAAATTTAAACCCTGATTCAGCAAATAACACAAACATGCAATCTTCGTAATTGTCCAATATGCAAATACATAGCAATATATATATATATATATACAATGTACACATGCAATAAATGAAATGTCATGGTTAAGAAATGAATTATATATAATTTTAAACAAAGATGTTTAAATTTCGAAAAAAGTACATGTTAGAGTTGTAATCAAGGAGTCCTGGGTTAGAATCCTGGCTAAGGTGCTATGGATGTTTAGTGGTATTTTTCATGTGTTACCCAGTAGATGATGTGAGAGACAACACGGCTAATTGCTATACCACTTCTGAGTTCGAGTCTCAGCTGCGGCAGATGGCAATGTCGTAGGGAATGGTCGGTGTATAATTGTCTATGTGTATGTGTCCTGGTTGAGTGGTGGAATAGCTAATGCTAAACTCCGCCAGGACGTTAATCTGAATAAGGCATTTAAATAAAAAATAAAATAAAAAGGGGCCCGCAGGGGAGTTTACCCCCAGAAAGCGCTCAATAAAAATTCGTCTCAACGATTTGTTTTGATTTCTCGCTCCTTCGTTTTGCAGATTTTCAATTTTTACCCCCGCGCCCCCTACGTGTGGATATTTGCATAAGTACCGGTGGAAAATTGTATTGTCATCCGATCTTAGTAACTGTGCAAAATTTCATCAACTGATTATTTCACGAAGTGTGTTAAATAATGGATGCAAGATTTGAAGACAAACATTGTGAAAACTGAATAAAAATACTACCTACATTGTGAGTTAAAGAAAGGCAAGTAAAAATAGCGACACTTAATTACTGAAGATGTGCTATTTCTTTGTACGATCAAAGAGAGTTCCAGAATATTGACGAGTGTAGGAAGAGTGTAATTTAACCTCAAACTTTAACAATAAAGCAACTAATCTATCGTTGTATTTTGTGTAATAATCATAACATTAAAATACATCAAACAATTCTCGCTCATTTGCAAAATTAAAGGACTTAATTCATCGTTTGTTAAATATTAATATATCACGGAATAAAAGTTCGGAAACTCATTTAATAACTTCAAATTGAAATTTGAAATCCCGAATTATATGAAATGAAATAATAAATAATAATGTTGATGTAATAACTATATTCCTAAACGTCATGCTATTATACAACTTAATATTTTATAAAAATATGCATTCTACCGTCGTTAAAATGAATAAATAAAATGGTGAAATGTGAAGTGGAAATTTATTTTATTACATAGGTAGAGCTCAAATTGGTTGATCTTGCGCTTTCATGCAAATTTTGCATTTTATTTTGTGCTGTATTCGTAGCACGGAGATAGAAGAATGCTAAATTTATAGATAAACGGTGGAGCGTATATAAATATATGATTAATTTTATAGGTTCACGTGAAGTACATCGCTGGGAAAACTAGGATTGTATCGTGCATACGTATAGAAAATAAATCATTTATTTACTCGTGTTTTCATTTCTTACGAAGGTATGCAAACAAATTGGAAGGTAACACTAACACGAAAGGTAATAACTAATACCTTATATCACTTAAAATAATAATAATAATAGTAACGCATGTTACAAGGTGTTTACATGCATTTTGTACATGCGGGTGCTCCACGCAGTTGAACCGGTTTACGAACGGATATATGAGCAACGAGGGTCGAAGAGAGGTGTCGCTGGCTGCAAGGAGAACCTGCTGATCGACAGATGTGTCACACAGGACTCCATGCAGTATAAGCGGAACCTCTTTATGGCCTGGATCGACTACCGCAAGGCATTTGAGATGACATCGCATGAGCTCAATGTTCACTTGCTCCGATATCTTGTGGTACCCGGTCCCGTAGTGAGATGTATTGGAGGACTGATGCCGCTCTGGAGGACTTCCTTTACCATAACATCGGGTAACGATAGAGTCCAAGCAGAGTCGGTAACATTCAGAAGAGGAGTATTTCAGGGAGATTCCCTCAGCCCCCTTCTGTATTGCATTTCACTACTGCTCCGGAAAACCCGTGGCTACAACTGCGATACCCCCGGCGACAGGAGGCATAAGGTCACCCATCTATTTTATATGGATGACCTTAAACTTTATGCCCCTGGAGAGAGGGATCTCCAACAGTCCCTTAGGGTGGTATAGGAGTACACGCAGGCTGTCGGTATGCAGTTCGTGTTGGACAAATGCGCACTGATCCATCTCAAGAGAGGCGACGCGGTGACTACGGAGAGGACGCGCAGCTCGTGGACGAAAGCATTTTACACCATCTAGATGCCGGAGAGTCGTACACTTACTTGGGTATCGAGCAACGCTCCACCCAAGAAGTGAGTGTAGTGAAAAACGCTCTCCGCGGCAAGTATCAGCACCTCCTCTGACAGATCTGGTCTTCAGAACTGTCGGGGAAGAACAAGGTGTCTGCTACAAATATGCTTGCCGTTCTGATCCTTCTCTACCCTTTCGGAGTAGTGAAATGGACTAGAGAAGAGCTGCATCAACTGGATGTAGTAGCCCGCAAGAAGATGCATCTCAATAGGAGCTTGCATCCTAAATCGTCCGTTCCACGGTTATATCTCCCACGACATCGTTGAGGCCGTGGACTCTTGAGCTTGGAGAGTCTCCATAGCAGGATGGTTCTGGATGGAGCACGCAAGGTCATCAAGAGTTCGGAACCCCTCCTGTGCATGGTCCGAGACGACCATGAAAATGCAGTGGTAGGAGCTTTTCTCTTTAAGGCAACACGGAGAGCAGCCGATGAACTTGGTCTCATCTTCGACGTCGAGCGGGTAAACCCCGACTCTGTCACCGAGTTGGAACCCGTTCGACTAAAAGCCCACATTAGAGCTGCAGAATACAACATCCTTCTGCAGCTCCATAAGGATAAGCCATTGCACGGAGTCTTCTATAAAAATATAGAAGACCTCGGCTTATCCGAAAGGTTGATCTTCGCCTTTTTAAGGTCAGCCGGGCTGAAGTCTGAGACCGAGGGATTCATAATGGCTTGCGAAGATGGTGTATTTAACACCCTCGTCTATCGACGTCGTGTTATGGGTATGGAGGTCCCTGATGTCAGCTGCAGGTCCTGCCGCAGGGTGCTGGAGACTCTAATGCAATTACTGTCGGCTTGCCCGACATACGCAGTCTCGGCCTATATTCACAGACACGTCGGAGCATTACGAGTGCTTTACTATCATCTAAGGCACTCGTATGGGATAGACGAAATACCAGTGCTGCCTTACGCTCCGGGGGATATTGAGTCCGGGGAATGAGAAGTGTCTAATTTATTGGAACTACTCGTTTCCCACCGTCAGGCAAATACAAGCCAACAAGCCTGACATAGTACTCCTCGACCACCAACTCAAGACAATGCATGTCGTGGAATTCTCAGCCCCGCTGAGAGCAACATTGTCTTGAAAGAGGAGGAAAAACGGACAAAATATTGAGATTTGTTCTTCCAACTCCGCAGGCTTTCTCCGGGTCATTCTGTCAAAATAGTGGTACTGATTATAGGAGCCCTCGGTGGAATGAGACAGACGCTGCTTTCGGAACTAAAGATCATACCGGCATGCCGAGATTCGGCAGAGATCTTAGAAGGCAGAATGCAGAAGGCTATCATCCTCGGTTCATTACGTCTACTCAGGGCACACGATTCGCGGACCCGGTAGTCACTCACCCCACGGGCGTGGGGAGTGGCTATTGGTATTTATTACCAGCTCCCCTTTGTGAGGGTCGGAGCCACAGAGTAGGGTGACTGATTTTTTGTAAAAAAAAAATAAAAAAAAATACACATTTCCATTATACATATACATTCAAGTTAATTTGAGTTGTGTATTGTGAGTAGGATACATTTTATTCTGAGTGATGAGTTGCATGCATGTTTTCTATTTTCTTTTATTTGTTCTGTTTGACAAAATACCAAAGTATTTTACAGAAAACAGATATTTTCAATAAATATATAAAATTTTTGTGTTTCAGCCATTAAAGGCAGATAGAGATGATTATAACATAATTTAATGATAAATAGAATAAGTTATTTTAAATAAATGCACTCAATTATTGCTATACTAATTATTAGAACGTTTAAAACATCTCAAACTGTTTACGCATTTACTCTGTTCAAGTAGATATAAAATTTTAATTTAATTTGTGCGAGAAATTGATAAAAGTGAAAAAAGGTTCAATATCACATGATGATTGAATGAAAAGATAAGAAACCAAATTGTTTTGTTAAGTTTATGTCACGAAAGATTCAAATTGGTATTTGCCATTTTATTTGAGGAAAAATAAAGGATATTGTGGAAAAATTGAAAATTGGGGGTTGCCGGTGATGGAAAAATAACAAGAAACTTGGAAATGGCATTTATTTGATATTTCTAATTGGCTTTGGAATTCAGGAACAAATTTAAAAAACTTCGAAGTAGACTTTGAATTTGAATAAAAGGGTATTTCTCAACAAATTAAATGTAAAATTGGCCTATTTTCTTAATTTGCTTGGATTTAGAAATGTTTTTTCCATTTTTCCATTTCATGAAAATTCAAATTCAACTCCAATTTTCCAAATAGTACCCTATATGTTTTATTTTTTATCAGATAGAGTGGTAAATTTGCTTTAGACTGGTTTTCCCGATTAAAAATTAAATATAGATTAAAATAAATATTAAGATTTTTGTGTCCATATTGTGCAGTAAGCCATGAATAATGGATGTAGAATTGCACACAGCATCTGTCAAAACGTTATTGTTGAGTGAAATAAGTTTATAATTACGTGCTTTATTCAAAATAAGATACGATTTACGATGCAATATACATAAAATGACGGCGAATGTCAGAAAAATGCCCATGCGGCCACACGTCTATATTATGAAAAATATCCCGATCGTCGTCAGCCATACCAGCAGTATTTTAAAATTATAGAAGAGTCAGTCCGAACTGGAGAAAATATTGAGGTGGCAAAGGACAGATTTATAGTAAGTGAAGAAATTGGGACATATGTATTGGCTTACACACGTGTACCCAAATGTTTCTACAAGAGAGCTGGCAAAAGAGATAGATATTGGCCTTAAGACAGTAAAACGCACATTGAAAAAACATGGTTTTAAATGCCACCAATAACAATGGCATCAAAAATTATATGAAAACGACGGAAACAGAAGATTGATCTTTTGTAATTAGTTTACTCAACATATATACTTAAACAACCCGTATACAGTTACTGGTCATAATCCACTGTCTCTTTAACAATTTTACGCAGATCCTTAACTTTGTCCTGTAATTTGCGGATCTCTCTAAACTCGTGTCCTTCTCTTTTAAGAAAGAAATAGATTTATAAATACTGTGGTATACGATGGCAAAACATGCAATATTACAAGAGAATATGCCTCTTTAGCAACGCAAATAAAAACCTAAAACACTTATCTGATAGGCCGTTTTAGTTCCTTTTCTTTTGCTTTTCATTTCCCCCTGCTCTATTGCACTAATTTTTTAATATCATTTATAAAAATTGCAGTTAAGCAGTTTTTAGAAATATTTTTTTTATACATTTATTTAACGTCGGCCTATTTCCGCTACTGAGGCCTAGCACCGACGCCTGTAGACGAGCTACCCCCAACCAGGAATTTTGCCGAACCTCTTCTCTTAAGAAGAGTAGGGATCTTTTACTTGCCTAACATTTAATAGACAAGGGACCGACGGCTTTACATCCCTTCCGAAGGATGGTATATCTCCTATACAACCCTCGCCTAAGGTTGTATAGCTTCCACGCATACACTGATATACAAGCCGCTGGAAGATGTGTGAGGCGAGAACGCGGTTTCCGTTGGAATGGTCACCGATCCAAGTACTAACTGCGCCTGTCGTTGCTTTACATCGCATACCGTACGTACCGTATGTACATAGCAAAGACGCACCTACACTCGCCCCCAATTTTAGAAATATAATTATCGTTTCTTCTTTTAGAGCGGGCGGACCTTAGGTGTTGTAGGTAGGCACTAGTAAGAGCTCACTAAAACACGGCCATAACAACACCACGAAAATCTATTTATTTAAATATTAATAATGCCTTAACATGTGAATTGTTCTGGTCTACATTGTGCTGTAGACCGGAGTAGTATATTCAGTAGTTGAGTACACTCAAACAACTCGGTCGTGGTAGATGGCTTTCTGTACAAATTATTGAAGTAATATTATTCTATAACGGCAAGGGAGAAATTTACTTGTATGGCTGCATTCATCTAATCTCTATTGACGACAACGACGATCAAGAAGTCAGAAATTTTGTTATACAGTATTGTAGTGTACCTGTCACACAGGACAAATGTTCCTGTTGAGACTTATCTCAACCAAATTGTTTTCTATCGTTCATTTTGAAATAATATTAATTATTCACATGCATTTTAAAATAATGCTACATTATTTAAATGCAGTATTTTTTGAATATCTTTTTGTAATAAGATATTGGAGCAAGCATCTATAGATGAGAATCTACTTAGTGGTCAAATACTTATTATAAAAAAGTCAAAGAAATTTTGTTAACACTTGATATTTTAAATATACATTCAATATGCATGTGGACATTTTATAATAACTATAATTCACCTAGAAACGAGTTTTGTGTACTTTGCTCGATTTCGGCGCTGTGTTCAAATTTACCTTACTGGATATATTCTAAAGTATAATATAGTTAATCTTGCATGACACACATTAAATTCAATATATTTTACGTAGTTTAATTTAGTGTACATGTAAGGTATATACTCCTAAAAGTAAGCTTACTGTTACAAATAAGCTAGTACCTTAACAGTCAAAATATGTATTGGTATAAGAGAGTAATAAGAATTAATTATTAGTTATTAAAAAAATTCCCGACTTATAAGGAACTAAAATGATTAATTTCAGTTTCTTAGAAGATTCTAAAGAATATACATTTGTTTTGTTACAATGATATTTGTTCACAGTTGACTAAGGTACAATCAGATCCCAGAAGCAAAATGAGACATTTTTCGACACATCGTATGAAAAAATGTATTTGTCTATAAAAAAAATTAAACTTGAAAGCACTCGTTAATTATGAATAAAAATGGTAATGAATTTAGGAAAGTAAAAACTTATAACTGCTTTCCGACATTTTAGTAAGGCCTAACCTTGGTAGTTTTAGTACGGTCGTGAGCAAAAAAAATAGGACGTCTTATAACGGTACTTTGCTAAAATCTAGTTGTGTACATCTAACTTTAGTTTTTGTGACATTGTCAGTTAGTTGTCACAATTTATTGCAAGTGTGCAAAAAACTAATATGCCTCATATAAGCGATTTAGTTAAATCTGGAGTTATTGTTAAAGCAGAAGATGAATGGTCAATGAGACAAATTGCACTGCGTTATAATATTGACAAAAATTTTAAGAAAGTAGAGAATAAACGGTACGATTAGTAGAAATCCTGGACCAGGGCGACGAAGGATATCAATTCAACAACAAGATTTGCAATTGGTAAATGCTTTAGTAGAAAATCCATTTTACTCAGTTATTCGGGCTGCTGAAGAAACGAATTTTCCTGGGTCGAGTAGCACTGGTCGCCGGCGAGTAAGAGAAACGGAGCTACGATGTCATGCAGCAGCACAGAAATATTTAAAACTGAACATAAAGAAGCTCGAGTAGGATTTGCGCTTGAATTTTTAGCGCATGATGTAAATTTTTGGAACAGTGTAATCTTTACAGATGAAAAAACTTTCCAGTCAACACACAGAGGTTATCTAGGGAACGCGTTGGTCAATGTAGTGTACCAATCGCTCAATCCATCTTTCATGGAAGGTAGCAACAGGATATATGTGAGTTCTCAGGCAAGTCACTTCAGGTGTATCACATGGATCCCTTCTAAGGCCACTACTTTTCTCCGTTTTCGTTAATGAAGTTGTTGATTTTTTTGAATGTTTTACATTGTGCCTTATACGCTAATGATTTCAAAATTAGAAAACACATAGATACACTAATTGATTGTATTCTATTGAATGAAGACTTAACAGCATTAAATAAGTTATGCAAAGCAAATGGGATTCATCTAATTACTAATAAATGTTGCTCCATCACTTTCACGCAGGAGATCAGCAGAGTATTTGATTATACACTGAATGGAGAATATCTTAAACAGGTCAAGGCAGTTAGAGATTTAGGGGTATGGTTAGACACCAAAGGATGATATTTATAATTTTTTAATATTCTCTGGATTGTAGTTCTAGTTACTCCATATTTGAAGACACCGAGTTGAGATATTGGGATTTACCGAGTAATATTGTTCGAAAACTAAGATTGTTACAGTTCAGCAAGAACCGAAGGGAGGTATGGGTATTTCTTGCCAGGTAAGGAGAGGATGATTATATTAGTAGGGGAAATGATATTAGCCAAATAAAATATTTCTTATGATAATAAAAATAAATATGAAATATTCATTAGAAGATATAAAAATAAATTGTTTTTCTTTTAATGGTAATAAACAACAAATTAACTCGCGCAGAATAATAAACGAAACATTTTAAACTTTCGATATAACGAAATTTTTAAAAATGGAAGAACCCAACAGGATTTGACCTCGGATGTATTCCATAGCTATTCAATTAGTCGAGTATCTTTACACACTGAGCTACACGAGGACAAGAATTCTGCTATAAAACGTGTAATGCGTGAGTATTATAAAATTGTAATACGTTTTGCATAAAAGTTGTAGAGTTGTATGTATTTATTAAATGCAATTAAAAAACAATTGCTTGCTTATATCAGGTAAAATTTCTTAAGGCTAATTTACTACCAATTTATTTCCCTTTAACACCTCACCTCAATTATCGCATGATTTGAACGACGATGTACTTTATTAAGAATGTAATTAAAGGATATCCTGGTCATATGATGAAACACATTCAAAAAATATTATTAATTAGAACCCCTAAAGAAAATTCACATGAAATTGCTATTAGGAAATTTGTAAATTATATTATCTACATCTGTGTCTTATGAAGCAATTATCTCTTTTCTCTTTTATATCCTACAGTTAGATTATTAGATATAAGAAAACTAAGAGCAACTATAAAAGCAACGATTTGTTAAGTTACAAAGAACAGTATTATATAACTTTTCCATTTATCTAATTTTTCTTGCAATATCACATAAAGCTATTTGTGAGACGGAGTGTTATTTATGGCGTGACGTAATCGCTTTGAAACCTTCAGCTAGTTCAAATTGCATCAATTGTACTTTGTTAATAGCAAGAAATTGCACGATATCAATCACTTAATACAGATTAAATGATTTATTATATTACATTCTTTTCACTTTATAAAACACTTACTAAAATTCGCTTTCTAAAGCGTTTTAAAATTACTTTATAATAATAATAATAAAATTATTAGATGTCTAGGAGTATCATAATCGCAGACTCAGTGTAAATTCGGGTCTAAGATTGTTGCATTAACAATTTTTTCTGCAAAAATAAATTAAGATCTACAAATCATTAAAATTTTCTTGGAATTTAATTAAGTGGATTTAATTTGTCCCCTGCCTATATATTAGAATAACTGCTTTATACAGGGTGTTGCATCATGAGAGGGACATACTTAATAGGATGTAGAGAACATCAGTGGTAATCAGAACCTCCCATACAAATTTCTGAGGATGTTTTATAATTTTTGCCAAAAACTGTTTTTTCTCATAACTTTTACATGAAATAGAATAATGGATTCATATTTGGTACAGGTAATACAGTAACGATCCTTCAGAAATACATATAAGGCATGAAAAAATATCCAGGTCCGGAGTCACTAAAACTTATGTTCCTTATGTACTATCGTGAGCAGAAAAAAATACAACTTTTTTTTTCTAATGTAAATCTGTCTCTATTTGAATATGTAATGAGTAGCCGAAATAAAACAGATATCACTTAATTTACTTTTTATTTTAATGCTGTAGTTATTGCTATAGTAAGTGATGGATTGTTAATGAGACAAATTGCACTGTGTTATAACATTAACAAAAATTTGGTGTGTAACATTTTGAGAAAGTGGATAATAAACGTTAGAAATTCTGGATCAAAGGACAAAGGATATCCTACTTAATAAGAAACTATTAATATTTCGTTATTGCACAATTTCTATTTATAACTTCTATAAGTTTTCTTTGGCAAAGAATTAAATAACCTTATTCAATAATCATTAGTAATAATATTATCCCATGCATTATTTACTATTTCCAGTAATTCTTCGGCATTCCGTGGTCTCACGTTTTTGGATACTTCTTACGAGTAGTCTCCATATTTTTTCCACAGGGTTAAGATCTGGACTATGACTGGGACAGTTAGGAACATTGATGTTGTTATTTTGAAACCAGTTAGTTACGGTATGAGCAGTATGAAAGGAACAATTGTCTTGTTGAAATATGAACTCATTATTAGGAAATCATTGTGACACAGAAGGGACCACAATATTGTCTAAAATCCTAATATACGTTTCACTATTAAATCGTTCCTCAATGTGCCACAAAACACCAGGACCACGTGCCGATATCCAAGCCCACATATTGCCGGAAAATCTACCACTTTTATCATTGTTAGATATATATTTCTCATCGAATCGAGTATTCGGAGGGCGGTAAACGCGAATACGACCGCTGTGTGTTGACTGGAAAGTTTGTTCGTCTGTAAAGATTACATTGTTCCAAAAACTTACATTATGCGCTAAAAATTCAAACGCAAGTCCTACTCGAGCTTCTTTATGTTCAGCTTTAAGTAAGTATTTCTGTGCTGCTGCATGACAGCGTAGCTCCGATTCTCTTACTCGCCGGTGACCAGTACTACTCGATCCAGGAAAATTCGTTTCTTCAGCAGCCTGAATAACCGAGTAAAATGGATTTTCTACTAAAGCATTTACCAATTGCAAATCTTGTTGTTGAGTTGATATCCTTCGTCGCCCTGATCCAGGATTTCTACTAATCGTACCGTTTATTCTCCACTTTCTTAAAATGTTACACACCGTACTTTTGTCAATATTATAACGCAATTTGTCTCATTGGCCATCCATCTTCTGCTTTAGCAATAACTCCAGATTTAACTAAATCGCTTATATGAGGCATATTAGTTTTTTGCACATTTGCAATAAATTATGACAACTAACTGACAATATCACAAAAATTAAAGTTAGATGTACACAAGTAGATTTTAGCAAAATACTGTTATAAGACTCGTCCTGTTATTTTTTTGCTCACGACCGTACCTCTAAAAAACATGGTTTTGTATCTTTTTCTTCGAAATTTCTATACGATATTAGAAAAGAACACAAGAAATAAGCAAAATGGCCGATATCATCAAGAAAATGGATTCCAGAACGATATTAAATGAAATTCACTTGAAATAAATAATTTTGAACCGAAATTTAAAAAAATTCTATTGAGGGTAAATAGGCAAGCAAACCTGTAACAGTCCATAAAATTGCATTTTAGGGCATGTACGAATAGTGAAAGTCTCAAAATTTTTGTTGGCATCGGCCACCCCCCACCCCCACTATCATCCCCAATACTACCCGCACACTATTATGAAAGGGAGTAAAAAAAATTGAAATGTGATTTAGTGTGTATACAAAAGCAAAAAGTCTAAAAAAGTTTTTCTGGCGTTAGTTACCCCCTCTACCACCCCCTTGCCACACCCACCTTATTAATAAAGGGAGTAAAAAATTAAACTGGGATTTAGTGTGTATACGAAAACCAAGGGCCTCTAAAATTTATTTTGGCATTAGTTACCCTCCTCTACCACTCCCATTGCCACCCCCACCATATTGCTTAAGGGAATAAAAAATGAAATTGGGATTTAGTGGGTATACGAGAACCAAGGGCTTTTAATTTTTTTACATTAGCCACACCCTCTACCACCTCCACTCTATTATTAAAGGGAATAAAATATTACATTGAGATTTAGTGTATATAAGCCTTGGCTACAAAATCTGGATGGAGAAGTAGTGATTCCTTGGGCATCGGTTTTTTATCTTATTGCCATCATTATGTTACAAACATCTTTATCAAGAAACTTACGGACATTTTTATTTAATTCAACACCTCGCAAATAGCAGTAATGCAGCTTAACTTTTAAAAACTTAATTTGGTGGTAAAAGATGTTCCCGTTCTAAAGTTGCAAATCTAGTTACTTCCCTTAGTTTCAAACTATGAAAGTGATCTCACCCGACGCGGTAGTGGATTTTGGCAATATTACTCAGACTTCTCTAACAGATTCTCCACTGCTAGAGAAACAATGAAAAATAAAACAATAGCTACAATAAACAATCGGCAAACACTCTACATATAACCAATTTAAATTTAATTTCCTACAAGATTGCAATCTCAACATAAAGTTCCTGGTAAATATTTATCATTGAAAGTTAGGTCGAAACTTCGCGTGAAAACGCACTGGAACTTAGCTCCCTAATATATATTATCGGTATAGTTTCCATTAGACTTTAAACAATGAAATAACAAATACAAATTACGTGGATAATATTCTAGATATCCGTAAAATTTATATGCAACCAAGAAATAATTGTTTTCAACTCATTTTTACCATGCGCAGTTCGCACAAACAAGAAAATATTGAAATTGAATGTGCTCCTTCAGTCACCATGTTGGCATCGTGGGGAAATTATTGAATGGTAATTTCATGTCTTTATAAGTGCGCAGTGTATCGAATATTTTTATTATTTCACTCTAATGTGAGTCTCGTCAGTTTAAATCTAATTATTGCGTAATTATTAGTAGTTCAGTTGAGTTACAATCTCTTTTACAGTGATTTAGACCATACAATCTAAGTTATCAGGTGAACTCAAGGAATTGTGAATTCAATTGTGTGAGTATAATAATTCCGCATAACGGTCCCTATTTAGATTGAGACATATTTTATAGGTACGGTCGTGCGGAAAAAATAATAGGACAAGTCTTATAACGGTATTTTGCTAAAATCTAGTTGTGTACATCTAACTTTAATTATTGTGACATTGTCAGTTAGTTGTCATAATTTATTACAAGTGTTCAAAAAACTAATATGCCTCATATAAGCAATTTAGTTAAATCTGGAGTTATTGCTAAAGCAGAAGATGGATGGTCAATGAGACAAATTGCACTGCGTTATAATTCGGTGTGTAACATTTTAAGAAAGTGGAGAATAAACGGTACGATTAGTAGAAATCCTGGATCAGGGCGACGAAGGATATCAACTCAGCAACAAGATTTGCAATTGATAAATGCTTCAGTAGAAAATCCATTTTACTCAGTTATTCAGGCTGCTGAAGAAACGAATTTTCCTGGATCGAGTAGTACTGGTCGCCAGCGAGTAAGAGAATCGGAGCTACGCTGTCATGCAGCAGCACAGAAATACTTACTTAAAGCTGAACATAAAGAAGCTCGAGTAAAATTTGCGCTTGAAATTTTAGCGCATGATGTAAATTCTTGGAATAATGTAATCTTTACAGACGAAAAAACTTTCCAGTCAACACACAGCGGTCGTATTCGTGTTTATTGCTCTCCGAATACTCGATTCGATGAGAAATATATATCTACAATGATAAAAGTGGTAGATTTTCCGTCAATATATGGGCTTGGATATCGGCACGTGGTCCTGGTGTTTTGTTGCATATTGAGTAACGATTTAATAGTGAAACGTATATTAGGATTTTAGACAATATTATGCTCCCTTCTGTGTCAAAATTATTCCTAATAATGAGTACTTATTTCAACAAGACAATTGTTCCGTTCATACTGCTCATACCGTAACTAAGTGATTTCAAGATAACAACATCAATGTTCTTAATTGGCTCAGTCATAGTCCAGATCTTAACCATGTGGAAGAAGTATGGGGACTACTTGTAAGAAGTATCCAAAAACGAAAAGACCACGGAATACCGAAGTATTTCTGGAAATAGTAAATAATGCATGGGAAAATATTATTACTAATGATTATTGTATAAGGTTATTTAATTCTATGCCAAACAGACTTATAGAAGTTATAAATAGAAACGGTGCAATAACAAAATATTAATAGTTAGTTTCTTGTTAAGTATGATATCCTTTGTCTTTGATCCAGGATTTCTACTAATTGGAACGTTTATTCTCCACTTTCTTAAAATGTTACACACCAAATTTTTGTTAATGTTATAACGCTCATTAACCATCCATCATTTACTATAGCAATAACTACAGCATTAAAATAAAAAATAAATTAAAAGTGATATCAGTTTTATTTCGGTTACTCATTACATATTCAAATAGAGACAGATTTACATTAGAAAAAAAAAAGTTGTCCTATTTTTACACACCAAATTTTTGTTAATGTTTTAATGCTCATTAACCATGCATCATTTACTATAGCAATAACTACAGCATTAAAATAAAAAATAAAAAATAAATTAAAAGTGATATCAGTTTTATTTCGGTTACTCATTACATATTCAAATAGAGACAGATTTACATTAGAAAAAAAAAGTTGTCCTATTTTTACACACCAAATTTTTGTTAATGTTATAACGCTCATTAACCATCCATCATTTACTATAGCAATAACTACAGCATTAAAATAAAAAATAAATTAAAAGCGATATCAGTTTTATTTCGGTTACTCATTACATATTCAAATAGAGACAGATTTACATTAGAAAAAAAAAGTTGTCCTATTTTTACACACCAAATTTTTGTTAATGTTATAACGCTCATTAACCATCCATCATTTACTATAGCAATAACTACAACATTAAAATAAAAAATAAAAAATAAATTAAAAGTGATATCAGTTTTATTTCAGTTACTCATTACATATTCAAATAGAGACAGATTTACATTAGAAAAAAAAAAGTTGTCCTATTTTTACACACCAAATTTGGAACGTTTATTCTCCACTTTCTTAAAATGTTACACACCAAATTTTTGTTAATGTTATAACGCTCATTAACCATCCATCATTTACTATAGCAATAACTACAGCATTAAAATAAAAAATAAATTAAAAGTGATATCAGTTTTATTTCGGTTACTCATTACATATTCAAATAGAGACAGATTTACATTAGAAAAAAAAAAGTTGTCCTATTTTTACACACCAAATTTTTGTTAATGTTTTAACGCTCATTAACCATGCATCATTTACTATAGCAATAACTACAGCATTAAAATAAAAAATAAAAAATAAATTAAAAGTGATATCAGTTTTATTTCGGTTACTCATTACATATTCAAATAGAGACAGATTTACATTAGAAAAAAAAAGTTGTCCTATTTTTACACACCAAATTTTTGTTAATGTTATAACGCTCATTAACCATCCATCATTTACTATAGCAATAACTACAGCATTAAAATAAAAACTAAATTAAAAGCGATATCAGTTTTATTTCGGTTACTCATTACATATTCAAATAGAGACAGATTTACATTAGAAAAAAAAAGTTGTCCTATTTTTACACACCAAATTTTTGTTAATGTTGTAACGCTCATTAACCATCCATCATTTACTATAGCAATAACTACAGCATTAAAATAAAAAATAAAAAATAAATTAAAAGTGATATCAGTTTTATTTCAGTTACTCATTACATATTCAAATAGAGACAGATTTACATTAGAAAAAAAAAAGTTGTCCTATTTTTACACACCAAATTTTTGTTAATGTTATAACGCTCATTAACCATCCATCATTTACTATAGCAATAACTACAGCATTAAAATAAAAAATAAAAAATAAATTAAAAGTGATATCAGTTTTATTTCAGTTACTCATTACATATTCAAATAGAGACAGATTTACATTAGAAAAAAAAAAGTTGTCCTATTTTTACTCACCAAATTTTTGTTAATGTTATAACGCTCATTAACCATCCATCATTTACTATAGCAATAACTACAGCATTAAAATAAAAAATAAATTAAAAGTGATATCAGTTTTATTTCGGTTACTCATTACATATTCAAATAGAGACAGATTTACATTAAAAAAAAAAGTTGTCCTATTTTTTTCTGCTCACGATAGTACTAAACCGAGTACTAACTATATAAAGTTTTTATTTTTCATTTAATTCCATTTCGTCTTTCTGCAAAAAAATAGGTGTTTTACTAGTATTATAAGTTATAGTAGTATTATTTTTGTAGGCGACATCTTTTGCTTTCCTCGACAAAAAAATAGTAAACTGGGTTATAAATCGCATGAATTATCCACCGATGATAGTATTCCATCACCAAAGAATATATTAGAAAGTATGGAAAACGCAAGAAAATATGCTAAACTGGATACTGAGAACCGAGATAACAGAAGACACATTCAAAGTTATAAAGGTTGTGTTGTAAAAAATTTGGAAATGGAAGACGACTTGGAGGATGATGATGATCTTGAAAATGAAACAGATGACGAAATACAAACCGTTGAAATGTCTGACGCAGAAATTGAAGAAATAAAAGATGATGTAACTTTACTGTCTGAATTTGACGATTTGAATTTAAAAGATTATGGAGAAAAAAAGTTTCCAGATATTAACACAACACCATTTTTAAAAGTGAGATTTAATAACAATAAAACTAAAACTATTAGAAAATCAAGTATTCGTTGATATTTTCGCAAAAGCAAGGGAGATTGTCAAGTGACATACTTTTGAGAGTAAGAGGTATGCAAGAAATTTAGATGTTAATAAAAAAATTCGAATAAACACGTCTGTCAAACGAAAAAACAATAATGAAAGGAAAAAGTAACAGGAAATAATGAGTGATAGTATAATAAGAGAGTGATAGTAATGATGAAACAAGTGAAGAATATAATAGTGAAGCTGAAATTCCTTCAGAAGATGTTTCAGAGACAGAACTCTCCGAAGAAACCAGAACAGAAGGAGTTGTTATCACAAATAAAAAATATTACGCAGTTTACTACGACAATCAGTGGTATATAGAAAGAATTCTGGAAATTGGAGAAAACACATGGAAAATAAAATTTTTGATATAGGACTTGGATAATTTTGTGTGGCCCAAGAATGACGATATACAGGAAATAGACAATATATATGTAAATTTCATCAAAATCGATGGAAAGATGGCGGAGTTATACGGCTGTAATACATGGACGGACGGACATGACCAAATTATAACAGTTCCGTTTTTTGCGATTTGGCTACTAGTCGAAGAAATTAAGCACTGAGCAAGCTCAAATTGGTGTAGTAAGATGGATCGCGATGGGATTCGTAATGCCGTCCCGAAACTTTGTGAAGATAGTTATTGAATGCATTTTGAATAAATAAATTATTGCAATAAAAATACTGATTTTAGAAAAGCAACGCCAAGAAGCATTAAATAACTATTTTACAACTCGGTCAATTATTACAGAAATAAGTCCAATTTTGTTACTCGGGGGTTTTGGGGGTCGCTGAGCACGATTATGTAGTCGGCGACGGCGTCCGATGCACCTGGGGCCCAGGGTGGGCGTCAAATACGTCGTCTTCTGGAGTTTTGCCTCTAATTTATAAAATACTAAACTAAAATACTTACTCGAGGGTTTTTAGGGTCACTGAATACGAATGTGTATTCAGCAAGGACATATAAAAATATTGTTTTAAATTGTTTATGTTAAAAAATTTAAAGATTTATTTAAAAAAAATTTACATCACAAAGACAGTGTATTTTCGGGTTCTTCATCGCTTTCAGCATCACATTCTGTACTTGCAAATTTATTTACATTCGTGCAATTAGCACCTGCACAATTTTTGCACGCTACACTACAAATCAAACCGTGTTTACGGCATCCACATGAAGTACAGCAGTCCTTTTTGCAAGCGCAAAAAATTATTTGTAAAATACTGGATGGACCAGGGGGTTGCGTCATCCTAATGGGAACCAAAGACCCATCTTTGCGTTCCCATCCCCAGTCTACAGGATTTAGATTTTCGTCCTCTCCATACAGCTAACTTTGAACCTGCAGATAAACTCTTTTCAAATGTTGCGTTATCGCATCCACGGTTATCGCATCCAGGGTAGGGTTAGAAGTTTCGTATTAGTAAGTTGGATGCTAGTACCAACTGTGAAATATGTAAGGCGCCAAATTTAAAAGCGGACAGGGCTCGAAGCTACGTATGGATGCCCACCCTGGGCCTCAGGTGCATCGGACGCCGTCGCCGACTGCATAATCGTGCTCAGCGACCCCCAAAACCCCCGAGTAACAAAATTGGACTTATTTCTATAATAATTGGCCGAGTTGTAAAATAGTTATTTAATGCTTCTTAGCGTTGCTTTTCTAAAATCAGTATTTTTATTGCAATAATTTATTAATTCAAAATGCATTCAATAACTATCTTCACAAAGTTTCGGGACGGCATTACGAATCGAATGCAAAAAATCCCATCGCGATCCATCTTACTGCGCCAATTTGAGCTTGTTTGGCCTGATTTTGTGCTTTATTTCTTCGACTATACAGAATCCTAAAAAAACCATTAAAATCGGTTAATAAACACATTTTTTATGGCAATGTTTCTATTGAAACTGGATCACACTGTATGTACATTCAATTTATTTCTTAGCAATAGCGTCAACTGTATGTCAGACAATATTCAGATATTATATGGAATATTTTTTTAGTTACAGCTCCAAAAGACAGACAGACATACCAACCAAATTGAATAATTCTTTATTTTTGTAATCTACGTCATTTGAAACGTAAGAATACACTAAAATCTCGGAAGGTGAAGTCGAGTAAAAATGAAGATCCTTTACCTAAAGCTCTATAACAAGAAGAAGAAGAACTAATTTAAAGTCTATGTCAGCACTATATTTTCATAAGAAGGTCAACATAACCTCACTAACCTATCAAACCCTATACAATTCTACGTTTTTGACAAATTGATACTTACTCAACTTAACCAACGACATAAGAAATACCAAATATTACTTTTCGATTAATATATTTTTTTTAATGATTACTATTGTCATCGACTGAATTGGGCAATTCATTTTTGTTATTAGTTTCATTAATTTGTGCACATTTGTTACCAGAATTATACAAAACAATGAAGTTAGTAAATTGATAGTTCTTAACATTTTATAATAACACTTTTAATATTTTTATAATTATTTAGCGACTGGGGGCGAGCATAGGTGCGTCTTTACTATGTACATACTTTGGTATGCGATGTAAAGCAACGACAGGCGCAGTTAGCAGTTGGCTGGGTGACCATTCCAACGGAAACCGCGTCCTCGCCTCACACATCTTCCAGCGGCTTGTATATCAGTGTATGCGCGGAAGCTATACAACCTTAGGCGAGGGTTGTATAGGAGATATACCATCCTTCGGAGGGGATGTAAAGCCGTCGGTCCCTTGTCTATTAAATGTTAGGCAAGTAAAAGATCCATACTCTTCTTAAGGGAAGAGGTTCGGCAAAATTCCTGGTTGGGGTAGCTCGTCTACAGGCGTCGGTGTTAGGCCTCAGTAGCGGAAATAGGCCGACGTTAAATAAATGTATAAAAAAAAAATTTAGCGACTGCATCACAGTTATCATTTATGAACTGTTTTAGAACCTCTGGCTTTTCTGACCCATCCGATACATATTAGTTCAAACGGCGAAGCGGCCTTTGGACCCGCGTAATTAAAGTTTTTTAGACTTTATAAGAATATATTTATTACTTTATGCTTGTCAATTCTTTATATCGCATTGATTATTATGCATATTTGTCTCGTATGATGAAGTTAAAAAATTGGACTAGAAAAAGTAATATCAATGATATATGCGATCCTTAATCTGGTGAATATTTACCTAAAATATGTGAATGAAACATATTCTGTTGAAAAACCTACGAGGTAGGGAACTCGCTTAAATTCGAGGTAGCTTTTTATGTTTTATGAAGTAAAGAGCGAGAATAAGGTCTATTCGTCAAGTCTATAGCCATCAAGCCTGAAGTTGCTATGTAAGTTGACGTTGGAGTATGGATGGGGCTTCATTTTCTCTGAACAGACAATATATTAATACTTGACTGAAGTGATCTTTAAGAAGTGCTAACAGCTAAAAGTTGTTCGATGTTAAGCACGTTCTCACAGGTGCGATTTGTCAAATTATGTTGGTATACGGAAACAATTTCTAATCGGGTAATGTTTTTATGAAAATTGCCTTCATAATGGAGGAAAAATTAATTTAAAAGCTGTCTGTCACTTCATGGAATAATTATTTGTAAAGTATAAGTGTAATAGACCAGTCGCCAGGTCGAATCGGACGAAAGATTTTACTGTTGGCCCCAGTTCATTATATGGTCCAATAAAGGGGATTAAATGATCAATTAGACATCTCATATTCACTTCTGTTTACCGGGGCAAAAAAGATGTAACCCTTCTAGGTAATGGTAAAAATGTAATTGTATCTTATTTATGTTAAGGATTATGATTTCCTGTTCAGTAACCTATTTAATTAGACCCTAAAATTTCCTGTATTTCATTCTATTTTGAATCATTGTTTGATAATGTAAGGCCACAACACTTTGTAAATATAGTGGTAAAAAATCGGCAGCTACTGGAAGCGGCTGGAACCTCCCCACTCGGTGGATCTTTGAAGCCGAAAAGAGCATTAAATTGTGTGACAAAACAGCACTAAATGTAATCCGATCTCATCCAAAACCTTTTCACATCTTCTGGGACCCTAAAAAAACCCTCAACTTAATGAATTTACAATCATCTATGCGAGTTATTACCTACATTATCGCTCGTTGAATAATATACTATTAGGATATTAACAACTTTAATATCACTTGAACGACTAAGAAAGTCTAGTTATCCTAAATACTACAGATTTGTAAAGCAACAAACTGAAAATTGGTAAAGTGATAGTCTATAATAAATTCACCAACGAAGGTACAGAAAGCATATGATATTGATATTGTTACATCTACCTTTAAAGTTTGTGACAATCCACTAAAAGTTACAAATATGCCGAAATCTTATTAACATGACATGACACCAACGTTATCGGATGACAAATGATAACAGTGACAATCGTCAAAATTTGCTCATTGCAATCCTATCGCTAGCGGCTGTCTTTGTTAAATGAAACATTAGCATTTCAGTAATTTTACTAGATTTTAGAGGAATATTTGTAGTTTAATTCTTCGATTTGTCTGTATATATATTTAAAAACGGCACTAAACGTAATCCGCTCTACTTCTAGAGCAGTGAAGAAACTCTCACACGTGAATTGATACGTGATGTGACGAGTTTCACGACGTAACGGCTACGCGCATCGATCATGTCATGCGAAATGCGATCTATGCCATATTTGCTTTGTTTTTAATTTTTTTCACGGAAATCAAATCGAAAGGGTGGAAGTGTGATATATCGTTGAAATCAGAATTTTAACTGCTTTTCAATGGTTCCATTGCAAATTGAAAGTAATTAGAAAATAAACAACTTGTTGCGTCAAAATGGCACTAAACGTAATCCGATCTCAACCAAAACCTTTTCAGATTTTCTGGGGCACTAAAGAAACGCACATGCAAAGTTTCATTCAAATTCGTTCAGTAGTTTCGGCGCTATCGTGCTAACACACATACACACACACAGACATTTTTCAAAAACCACTTTTTTGGGTTCCTAGGACCTCAAAACGTAAAGGTTTGATGTTATCTCAATTTTCGTTTTTGATTCAATTTTAGTAACCTCTCACAATTTTATTGTGGAGAGGTTAAAATATAGTAGTGTTTTGCTCATTTCAGTAATAATAATATTTATTGACTTTAAGACCAAGAGTTACAAGGCATTAGTCTTGTCCACTTTACAACTACTAATTTCTTATACAAAAAATACTTAACACAAGAAACATGACAAGATAAAAAATATATAAAATAAAACAATACACATTAAAAACTATTTATAACAGGTGTTTAAATTCAATATTCCAAATATTCATCTATAGTGTAGAAATTTCCATCTAACAGCAGTTTCTTAACCTTGTTCTTAAAAACTATTTTGTTATTGGCAATGTCTACAGCTCCGGGTAAATCCGTATGATTAATTTTTATTATTCCTCCGTCTAAAACCGGGCATGCGCATGATTGGCTGCCGTCGAGGGCAAGGGACATTATCTATCATAAGCAACTATACTACATCAAAAAATATTAACATATTTAACCCAACGAACTAACCTAAAGAAATATTCGTATTACGTATTTTAGTTAACAAAATGTGGTAAAAAAAAAAACTATAACACGCGGATTCGAACCCTGGACCTCACGTGTGAGAATCGGGAAACCTAAGTATTACACCACAGACTGCTAATAGGTAACCTTACAATTCTTAGTATATCAATATATTTGTACGTCATCGCGCATGTGCGGTGTGAATTGCCTGGACGGAGGAATAATAAAAATTAATCATACGGATTTACCCGGAGCTGTAGACACTCCCTTTGTTATTTATATCTTTTATCGAATCGGGAAGTTTATTATATAGCCGGATACCGATGTAATATGGGTTTCTTTCATAATGAGTGAGATAATGTAAGAGTAATAGAAGTTTATCCTGGTCTCGAGTGTCATAATTATGACTAAAATTGGTTCTTAAGAATTAAGTTATATTTTGTTTTACAAAACATACTGTTTATAATACATACAAGGAAGCCAGAGTTAGCACTTGATATGTTTTAAATAAATCTCTACAAGAAGTTAACATTGACACTCCTGCTATATTAAGGATGGCTTTTTCTGCATCTTGAAAACTCGTACAGCAAATTGTGAAGTACCCCAAAAAATAATATCATGGACATAAGTCCGACAAATGACGTCACAAATATGAAAAATCCTTATACCTCGCGAACGGATGTTCATATCGCGTTCATATTTGACATGTAAGTGTTATTATTGAAGAGGGATGGAATCCGAATGATCCTGCTGAGCGATTTGTTTCATATCGGGTCAGAGCTTGGGTGGGACCGAAATATCTAAACAATAATATCTAATATGTTTCCCAAGATCTTCACGGCTAAATTAGGTAAAAATAGGGGTAATTAATACTAATTAACGGTAATAAATAAAGTTATGCCCGGTATTTATTAATTATTTATTTGATGACTTACTACAGTGAAAACGTAAAAATGTGCACATCAAACTAGTTTTTAAATTCATTTTGGGGAAAATTTGATCAAAGAGAGGGTCAATCAATGGAGGAAATAATGAATAATTGTCCTGAAGAATTTTTTAATATGTTTATTAACCAGAGGCAATATTAATTAATAGTGATCTAGATGTTAGAGTTAGCACTGTTATGGTCCATATTGAGATAAAAACAAAGTACCTATGTGGTCCTCTGACAATGCGTCTGGTATTTTCGTATATGTTACAACACAGGGTAGTCTCTTAAAACTCTACAGCAATCTAGAAAAATTAGAAGATATAGTTCTCTATTATGATACAGATAGTCCATTTATGTGTCAACGCCATGTGCATTTGATGGCTCAATTGGTGAATTTAATTGGTGACATAACAGATCAGCTGAAATGTTACAGCTCTCTTTTGTACATTACAGAATTTGCCAGCGGGGGTCCTAAACAAAAACTCCACCCAAAGAAAAATTTGCGAAGACCACAGTTCTGCTCCATACAATATAATGCATATATAATAAGAATGTATGCTAAAAATAACCCTACAATTGTGCATTATTAGATACAATTTGGATTTGATTTGATTGTGGTCTACTCTATATATTTATAAAGCATTAATGAAAAATGGATTTTCGAGGTACACAATACAGAAGTCGCAGGGGCCATACAGACAAAAACCCAGGAGGAATCCGAGAAACCAGTGGCAAAAGCATATCTACCTTACGTGAAAGGGACGACAGATAAAATTGGGAAACTTCTACGTAAACATAACATAGAAACAATATTTAAAACAGACCGAAAAATCAGTGCAGTCCTCCGCAATCCAAAATCAAAAACTACCCTAGAAAACAAAGGTGTATACGAAATCCCGTGCCAAGATTGCAATAAATCATACATAAGACAGACCAATAGACGTATGCATTATTTTTTTATTTATTAATGTAAGAAAGGAAGAACATATGAATGCAGTACGAAAAGAGGAGAAAACATCGTCTCTAGCACAGCATATAAAATCCACAGGACACAAAATAGACTTCGACAACACCAGAACAGTAGCTAATATCGAGTATTATAGGTCAAGGATTACCAGACAGGCCATAGAGATCGAAAAAAGACCACAAACCTTATTAAACGAGATGATACGCAGAGATTACCCAGTTCTTGGAAGCCCGCTCTTGTTGGAAGATACGTAGCAGAAAACACACGACGATCCACCGTGGACGAACCAATCACGAGGAGGTACGTTCAAGCATTGAAATAGTGAAGAAACACAACAATCTGCCCGAAATGGACCTATCATGAGGAGTCAGAGCCAAGCGCTGACCGATCAGAGAGAACCTCGTCATTCTACGGCAACCATTGGACACGAGGATGCCCAACCACCAACGAGAAGTCACGTGGAGGGTGACGTTTCAGCGAGGCCACTTTTCGGGTTGGCTCAGACGCCCGCTACTCCTCCCACAAATAGTAGGGGACCAGTGACACGTAGCCAGTCACGCAGGCGCGCCCCATACCAGAGCTTATATAAGGAGCCGCACAACGCGGAGAACGTCAGTTCAGGTCGAGCAACGAGGAACAGCAGTAGGTAGGTTCTCAGTGAGAACCTGAAGATGGCAGATGAGATTCTGCCGAAACGTCGTTTAATCAACTGTGACCTAGAGGAGTCGACCATCGACGCTACTAGATATATATTGTTTAGCTTCAAGGATTCTTATTTTAAAAATGATTCTACTATGTATTGATGTAATAATTCTAATTGTTCGTGTAAATACTATGTAATGAAATCGTTTTGTTCAATAGAGGGTATATTCTATTCTACTACGCTGTTGGATAAATTATGCTTTGATCGAACTTTCTATTCTGTTAGAGATCGAACTTTGCTAAATATACTACCTATATCCTATATATTATTTCAAATTCTTATGAAATTACGGCTATATGTATGGATATATGAATATAGAGTTGATGTAATGATTCCAATTGTTTTTGTAAAAATTATATAATGTAATCGTTTTGTCCAATAGAGATAGTCTACGCTGTTTTGCATAGGTTTTAAGGGTAAATTATGTTTTGATCGAACTTCCAATTCAGCTAGAGATCGAGCTTTAGGAAACATACTACCTATAATCTATATATTATTTCAAATTTATATTTCCACGCTAACAATATTACTAACATGTGAAATAAAACAGCACCCCTAATCTCATAAGATCAAATTATATGTTGTAACCACACATTAAACATATTAATCTAATACATATTCTCTAGTATCATATCCTCGAATACAATTCGTTATATAATGCCCACTTTACCAACATTTTGAGATATATCCAGCCAAAACTGTATATGAGCAAGGGTCTTATACCTATGTAACCTACATTACAAAGACCCCTGTCTAGTATGCTCGTATAAAACAGTGTAGAGGAAGTACCACACCACGATGGCTCAACGATATGACGTTCGTCTTTTTGTTTCCTGTATATATGAATGATAAAAAATTGGCACACCATAATGAAACTTTAAAACATTTATTCAACTGCCTGGCAAAAAATTGGCACAAAAATTTGCTCAAACTTTAAGGAGAGTGAAATAATAGGAGAACAAATTAAATTTCGAGGAGCGTTTATTTTCGGCATCCATCAGCCAACCCAACTTGTCATGGTGAATACCAAAACAGTTATGAGGGACCTAACTAACATTGTAGCATGTTGTGCAGGTTTACTAATGTATTATCTCAGGGAAAAATAACTCAAAAGAAATAAATGTTACTTAAAAAGTTTAATAAAAATATTTTAATTGGTAATTGGTCTTACAATCAAAGTGCCCGTGTTTGATTCCGCACGCCGGCTCCGGTTTTTTATTCATTGTAAACCAAAATGGCCGTTCCCAATTTCTCAATTTCCATGAATTCAAATTATAAGTAATTATTGTACATTAAATATATATAGACCACCTATTGTTATTAAAAGACTTGTGTAGTTTCCCAGAATCCCGAATTCACGTTCTCATTGCGCCGAACCCACTCGTTCTCATTGTTCCGAACGCAAATTTTGCAAAATGAACCTCCATAAGAAAATACATGGGATTTTGCTGTAGAACTCTCCTAGCTCATCTACTGGACTATAATTAATCTAGTAAAATCTTTTGTCTGATTTAAAACAGTATTTGCGCATTCTCAACTCCCTGACGACTGGCCTATAATGTAAGTATTCAAATTTTTTCAAACATATTTAAAATTCAAATGTGCTTTTAGAGGGCGGAATATTAAACATAATATTTTTAGTCGCAAACTCCTCTATAAATCCTTATTTTACTATAAGGAAATAACCAGACTGCAACCAAAGTTACAAATCTGGCGCGTTAAGTGTAATAATTGCATATTATCATCAAAATGCTAATGCTTCGATTGCAACAAACACCAGCCGAAGGACTGATCCTACTTAAAGGAGCTCCCTTGCAAGTCGTCACACACCACTTGCAGACTGCAGTTTCGAGCTGTTGGCTCTCGTCAGTGCAAGGTAGGTATGCGACGACCGACATGAGAATCCTTTGACTATAGTACATCCCGGTATTTTTACAATAGCGACATGTAAAACAGCCAGCAGGCGCCATCTAGCGGTCCAGTGTCTGTTGCAATCGAAAAATAAATAGCCTGACTTGGCTTAGCATAGTTCAAATGTGCTTTTAGAGGGCGGAATATTAAACATAATATTTTTAGTCGCAAACTCCTCTATAAATCCTTATTTTACTATAAGGAAATAACCAGACTGCAACCAAAGTTACAAATCTTACGACTGGCAAGGGAGCTCCTTTAAGTAGGATCAGCCCTTCGGCTGGTGTTTGTTGCAATCGAAGCATTAGCATTATGATGGTAATATGCAATTATTACACTTAACGCGCCAGATTTGTAACTTTGGTTGCAGTCTCGTTACTTTCCTTATAGTAAAATAAGGATTTATAGAGGAGTTTGCGACTAAAATATTATGTTTAATATTCCGCCCTCTAAAAGCACATTTGAACTATGCTAAGCCAAGTCAGGCTATTTATTTTTCGATTGCATCAGACACTGGACCGCTAGATGGCGCCTGCTGGCTGTTTTACATGTCGCTATTGTAAAAATACCGGGATGTACTATAGTCAAAGGATTCTCATGTCGGTCGTCGCATACATACCTTGCACTGACGAGAGCCAACAGCTCGAAACTGCAGTCTGCAAGTGGTGTGTGACGACTGGCAAGGGAGCTCCTTTAAGTAGGATCAGTCCTTCGGCTGGTGTTTGTTGCAATCGAAGCATTAGCGTTTTGATGGTAATATGCAATTATTACACTTAACGCGCCAGATTTGTAACTTTGGTTGCAGTCTGGTTATTTCCTTATAGTAAAATAAGGATTTATAGAGGAGTTTGCGACTAAAAATATTATGTTTAATATTCCGCCCTCTAAAAGCACATTTGAACTATGCTAAGCCAAGTCAGGCTATTTATTTTTCGATTGCAACAGACACTGGACCGCTAGATGGCGCCTGCTGGCTGTTTTACATGTCGCTATTGTAAAAATACCGGGATGTACTATAGTCAAAGGATTCTCATGTCGGTCGTCGCATACATACCTTGCACTGACGAGAGCCAACAGCTCGAAACTGCAGTCTGCAAGTGGTGTGTGACGACTGGCAAGGGAGCTCCTTTAAGTAGGATCAGTCCTTCGGCTGGTGTTTGTTGCAATCGAAGCATTAGCGTTTTGATGGTAATATGCAATTATTACACTTAACGCGCCAGATTTGTAACTTTGGTTGCAGTCTGGTTATTTCCTTATATTAAAATAAGGATTTAGAGAGGAGTTTGCGACTAAAAATATTATGTTTAATATTTAAAATTCACCAGCATGGAGTGAAGAAATATCAAATTTTAGTTTTATTAGTGGATTGCTAAATGTCTTTATTATTCTAGTTCTAAGTTTTGGTTTTCCAACAACACTTGATAACTAATTTTGGATGCAAGACCATCGAATGACAAATTAAATTCCCATAAAAATGATCACTTAATAAAATATTTCACGGAAATTAGGAATTTAAAAAGCAGAAGTTCAAAGACCCTTTTTAGAGCACGAAGCCCAATATTTTCATTTTAATCACGTTCTCCTCTTGAATGGAAACACAGCAATTCGTCTATAACCCCTCTACATCAGTTCGAATACATCTTCATCGTGCAAAAGTGTTCTTTGTTTGATAATATTTAAAATGGGTCGTCTCCATTTCACACATCGTCCCTCATTCATGAATAGCCCATAAACTAATATTTAAAACTGGAAAATTATGTAAATGGTGTATTTAAAAACCGAACACGTTTTTGCTCTCAGGGAAAACTTGTGCTATAATAGCACAACGCACTAAAAGGTGTTTTTTAAAATCATCCCGGCGGCCTGTCTGATCCGATCTATCACGTCTTGGTCATGTGATAGATTAGAGCAGGCACCGGGTTAACTTGGGTAGATTTATATTTGCGGAGGCCATTGAGTAATGAAATGACGTGTCACCTGCATGTAAAATGATAAAAAAGTATCTGGCCTCCCGTAGAGGTTTTATATTATGTATGCATATGAGTTTTATTACGAAAATGTTAAGGATTTTTTATTACAAGTACAGCGATACGTATAGAGATTGTTCAGAAGTTTATAGATTTTAACGACGTACTCCTTACGTATAGTTGTGTAAGTGTATCGTTTGTTCTAATAAAGTTTTAACAAGGTATGGTTACATTAAACTAGAACATATTTGCCAAGGTATGGTATCTTATATACAATATTTATACGGCTCTCCTCGAAAATGTTAATGAAGTTAGACAGTTAAACAGAAATTAGACTAAAATAAAAATAGTTTAGTGTTAAATATACAATCGGGATTCAGAAAAAAACCTTCAACATCAAGTTAAGATAGGCTTTTTTTATTACTTACTTTATACATCTGTAAATTGGACTTTAATGAATTATCAAATACTACACCAAAACTTTTCTCTGATTTGCCAGAATTTTTCCATTTATACGACCGCGAATTTGTTTGGAAAAATGATACGCTGAACAGCTGTTACCTAATATTTCACCAAATTCAGTTATCGTTATGGATAACGCTTATTATTTGCGACTAGTAAATAAAATACAAAATAATAATACGACAAAGGACGATCTTGATTCGATTCTTCAACAATTATTAACATTGTGTAAATTTATTAGCAGCTAGTAATTTTCAATTTACTTTTTTTACAGGGCAATAAAAAACTCGATTTAAAAAAAAAACTGACCTCTTAATTCAGCCACTTCAGACAAGTTTTTGATCCCAGCCAGTGAAGGCAAGGAGGTAACTCAGCCATTTAAGGCAAGGTGAGGATGAGGCAATTAGTTTACAGCTTAACTGCTACACTAGCAGGTTTTAATTTCAAAATTATAGCAGGTGTTCAAAATGGTGCCCATTGATTTTTTGGCATTGTCCGAGACAAACGTAAAAATTTTCAATAGCACTTCTTATCATCTGAGGTGGTATTTCTGCAAAAATGTTTATTATGCGTTGCCTCAGCTCTTCCAAATCACGAGGTTTAGTGAAATAAACCTTACCCTTCACGTAGCCCCTAACAAAATAATCAAGTGGCGCGAGATCGGGAGATCTTGCTGACCATTCAATAGTTCCTCTTCGACCTATCTATCGATTTTCGAAAGTATCATTCAAATAGTCCCTAACAATATCCCGATAGCGTGGAGGAGGCCTATCTTGCTGGAACCAAACATTATCGAACTCATCACCAGCAATCTCTTGTACTGCGGGAACTATTTGATTTGTTAACATTTCCAGGTATTTTTCTCCATTCAAATTTTCATCTATGAAAAACGGTCCTATGATTCGATCCCTGAAAACTCCTGCCCAAACATTTAATTTTTGTGGATACTGCGTGTGTGTTTCAAGCATCCAGTGAGGGTTCTCGTCACTCCAATATCTGAAATTATGGCGATTAACTTTTCCACTGAGTTCGAAAGTTGCTTCATCTGAGAAGACAAGTAGAGATGACAAAAAAATTGAGTTTTGGTTACTCTTTTCCATCATTAATTTACTAAATTCAAGTCGCCGATCAAAATCATCTTCATTTTACTCTTGGTGAAGGTGAATTTTGTAAGGATGAAATTTCAAAAGTTGCAAATTCTTATGAACGAAAAATGCACTCATATCAAGCTGTTGACTGGCTTTTCTGATTGATAACTTTCGATTTTCAAGAAATGCCTGGGCCACTTCCATTTGTCGAGCTTCTGATGTTTCAGATTTTGGTCTGCCAGATTTTGAGCGATTTTTATTTGTCCTTGTGTCTAGGAATCGTTTGATGGTACGGGACACAGTTGATTTCGAAATTCCCACTTGATCTACACGGAAAGTTTCGTTGAATAAAATCACAACTTCATCATAGGACCTTTCTTTATCTCCCCACCATCATCATCATTAAAAGAGAAACTCTCTATTCCTCTGTTAAAGTAGCCATTATGCATAAAAAACGCGAGAACTAATGAAAAATGAAATAACTTTTTACGTACAAAAGTACGCTCCTGCCTCTGCAAAAGTTGGAAGGAAACAAAACAAATACTGTTATTAAGAACACTTTAAGGGGCGAGCGTAGGTGCGTCTTTACTATGTACATACTTCGGTATGCGATGTAAAGCAACGACAGGCGCAGTTAGTACTTGGATGGGTGACCATTCCAACGGAAACCGCGTTCTCGCCTCACACATCTTCCAGCGGCTTGTATATCAGTGTATGGGCGGAAGCTATACAACCTTAGGCGAGGGTTGTATAGGAGATATACCATCCTTCGGAGGGGATGTAAAGCCGTCGGTCCCTTGTCTATTAAATGTTAGGCAAATAAAAGATCCCTACTCTTCTTAAGGGAAGAGATTCGGCAAAATTCCTGGTTGGGGGTGGCTCGTCTACAGGCGTCGGTGTTAGGCCTCAGTAGCGGAAATAGGCCGACGTTAAATAAATGTATTAAAAAAAAAGAACACTTTAAAAAAACCCAAGATATCACAGATATTGTTTTTTAAACTGAATGTTTTTTTGTCAACACGAATAGCTAGAGTTTGTAAATATTTACAAACTTATGGATGGCTTAAGATTTATTTCAATTTTGTGCGATTGCAGCGACACCTTGCGAGAATCGAAAAAAATGCCCGATATAAAATTCACGTATATTTGGCCGTAGAATTCGAATCCGCTATAAAAAATAGGGATTTTCATTACAAATTTCAAAGTTGCCCCCGCCCCACCCACTGGGTTAGGGGTAGGATAGTCGAATCCAATGTCATTGGATAGATTTTGTAAAAATAACAAATATGTGTTTTTGAATTGGACGTTTTTTTATGGGCACAAGACGCTACTCTTGAAACAGTAATGTTTTCTTTTCATTTTTTGCGATTACAGCGACACCATGCAAGAATCGAAAAAAATGTCCGGAATAAAATTTACGTATTTTTTGCCGCAGAATCCGATTTCGCAATAAAAATAGTAGTTTCTATTTGAAATTTTAAAGTTGCCCCTTGCCCCACCCGCAGGGTGGTGGGTGGGGAGGTCATTTCGGTATCAGTAGATAGTTTTTTGAAATTTTTTTAACACGTATGTTTTTATTTTTCGATTTGATGCAAACTGTTCGAGATTTTCCACCGTTCCCATACTTTTCTAACACCCGGTATACGTTTCCCCTTTCCATCCTGGCAAAAACTACTCACACTGCCCCCTGCTGGTTTTTGCTGGACCGTGACATTTTCAGTAATACCAAGTTTTCTAGTTCTCTACATTATGAGTCGATAAAATTTATACGTTCTGCAGAAAATGTCATTGTAAAGTTTGTTGTTAGTTTATATAAAAGTATATAGGTATTATTGTATTATCACTTTCAGTCATAATTTATTAATTGATAAGTCTGCAAAACAGTGTAATATGTTAAATACATAAATGAAATACAGGAGCTAAGATAATAAACCTTTGAAATAAGTATTATTCTTTTACCTTAAGATTACATCGCGTTTCGAAGAACAGAATGAGCAGCTTTTCAGTTTCGTATATTTTATTAATGGCTTCTAAGTCAGTTCCAATATCCAGCAAATATTAATAATTTATTAATCATAGCATAGTTTAGATCACTTACTGAACAATATTTAGTTTAAAGTTATTATACGCAATAGGACGTACCTAATGTATGTACGTCAAAGCTTACTAGTTAAGTGATTTGATGTTCCATATTTCTTCTATAAATATAATATAATTTAACCTGCATTCACAGTACGTTTTACATAACTTAAATATTTTAATGCACTTAGTCGAAAGTAGTTAATTTTAAAACTATGACTAGGATCAAAGCACTATACGACTTTATGTGGAACTTCTTTTTCTCCATTAATAATACATTTTTGCATAATGTATAAGTTGGTATCCCATTTATGTTACATCGCTATCTGCATGTATAGAGAAACATTTTCAATTTTTACCGGCACTGGCGACGCATGTTAAATATTTACATTTCATGAATTAACTGCAAAAATATATCGTCAGCAGCATGGAGTATTTCGTGTTCATCAGAAGTGGAATATACTTGCCGGTCTCAGTAACTGGAAGTAGGTAAACGATAGTTGAAATCTCATTTTTGTTCATTTTATTTTGTTCCGTTCACTCAGGAGCGTATTTCTTTCAGTTAATAATTCAAATTAATAACTGTAGCACATAATTTTAGGTAAATTTTTTTGGTGAAATTTCGGGGTAGATCCACCTTAAAAGCCCGCGGAGGCACCTCCACCCCCTACTCAGAGGGGTGGCGCGCAAAATTGTGTATTTTTTTTATACATTTGTTTAACGTCGGCCTATTTCAGCTACTGAGGCCTAACACCGACGCCTGTAGACGAGCTACCCCTAACCAGGAATTTTGCCGAACCTCTTCCCTTAAGCAAAGTCGGGATCTCTTACTTGCCTAGCATTTAATAGGCAAGAGACCGACGGCTTTACATCCCCTCCGAAGGATGGTATATCTCCTATACAACCCTCGCCTAAGGTTGTATAGCTTCCGCGCATACACTGATATACAAGCCGCGTCTTCGTTGGAACGATCACCCATCCAACTACTAACCACGCCTAACGTTGCTTTACATCGCATATCGAACTATGTACATAGTAAAGACGTACCTACGCTCGCCCCAATATTTCATTCTTTTTCTCGAAAATAGCAAGAGGTGCAGATTTGCGGTTTACGCTAGTCGAAGAAGTTTGACTAATGAGAGCACTAGTTAATATAATAATAGGCGAGTCCTGGGGAGGCAACTGTTGTATATTTTAATAATAATAAAGTTATTTTGAATTGATTTGACTTAATTGACCACGGTATTCTATTGAATAAACTGGCTAATTTTGGTTACTCTGTAGACTTTCTGAAGTTTTTAAAATCCTACTTCTCAGATAGGATCCAGCATGTTCTATATCGCGATTGAAATTCTCTGCAAATATCTGCTACGTCGGGTGTACCACAGGGATCAGTTTTAGGACCTCTTTTCTCTATCCTATTCATTAATGATATTGTTGACAGCCTGATAGTATCTTGTCTTCTTTATGGTGACGACTTAAACATGTTTTGCAAGGTGCAAGTACCGACGACTGTCTTGTACTTCGACAAAATTTAATTCACATTAAGAATTGGTGCTTAATAAATAACCTTTAAATATACAGAAATGTAACGCAGTGCCTTATTCCTCTAAAAAAATTATTGATCCATTTTGATTACTCTATTGATAATAACACGCTCTCAAGACCTGAAATATTTTGGAATCTGGATGTTATCTTTGATAAAAACTGCTCTTTAATTACACATTACGTACATTGTCACGAAGACTTACAAACCTTTAGCATTTATTATCAGAAATAGCCGCAACTTTCAGAATATTGACACACTGAAACTACTATATACCATTTTTGTCCGCCCTAATTTACAATATGCTTATATTATTTGGTGTCATAACTACCTAACATATATTGATAATTTGGAAGGAATTTTCTTAAAATGTGCTCCCGAATCTGAACTTCTCATAAATTTCGGCTTCGACTCACTCGAACACAAGCGCACAAAAGCTTATCATGGGCTCCCAACCTGAGCTGGGTCAGTGTCAGACTCTTACTGACTAAAACCCCTCCTCACAGGGTCGTCTGTAACACTCCGAGGGCATTGCAGCCTCTTGGGCTTATTGTGCACTCCCTGTTCCGATTTACACTGCTCATTTTAATACTCCTGTGCCACTGATGAGGTGATACAGGTCTGAGAATGGGCGAGTTTTAACGCTTTGCGGGTCTGTTTGTGTTTGCCCGTAAATATTATATCTTCTGCGGGCCAATGCCTCACATTCATATATAATATAGTCTACTGTCTCTGGTACCTTGCCACATAATCTGCAGTCAAGATCGCCATCGAACTTGCCAGTTCTGGGCAGGTGTTTCTTAACAGGAAAATGTCTCGCCAAGAGGCTTGTTACAATTCTCAACTGTAACCTGTTCTTTGAGAGCAGTTCTGCAGTTTGTATTGGGCATGGTCCTTCAATAAGTGTTTTCCCATGTCTATTACCTGGTATGATTGTGTTTATTCCTGACCCAGACTTTAATTGCCCCTCTAGCTGAGCATTTGGTAATGCCCAGCACAGGCTCTGGGCATAGAATGTGTTAGCTGCTCCTTGTCTAGCAAGTTCATCAGCTTTTTCGGTGCCGTCTATTCTGGTGTATCCCGGCACCCAGAGTAGTTTAACTCTGTTCTGCTCACCCAAAAATTCGAGCTCTTTATGGCAGTCCCACACCAGTCTGGAAGACACTTTATTAGAGGCTAATGCCTTTAGTGCCGCCTGACTGTCAGATGCGATGCAGATCTGCTGGTTCACATGTCGTCGATTGACATTCTCACGTATACACTCAAGTATAGCCAGAATTTCAGTTTGAAATACAGTGGCGTGAAGTCCAAGAGAAAGTCTTATACTTGCCCTCGGTCTCACTCCATGTATTCCTGCTCCAGCTCCTGGTTCCATCCTGGACCCGTCAGTATACCAGGCCAGGCCTTTGCGTAATAACTCAGGAGCTCCTGTTGACCAATCCCCTCTCTCTCCAATAGAGATACTGAAGGGCTGGTGAAATGTGATTTTTGGGACCATGTAGTCTGACCTCGTGCTCAATAGAGGATCTACTACAATATTGATTATCCTCATATGTCCTGACTCCCCTGTGTGGAGAGCCAAGTCACGTGAGTAATCTGATCGTGTTACACAAGATAATTCATAACAACATAAACTACTCAGAAATTTACGGTATGTATTGTATAATGCAGTACTTTAATAAAGGCAATTTATTGTTATTAAATTTTATGTATATTGTTAAATTTTCATACTCCCAGAGCTGAGGCAAGACAGACAAATCTATTATATCTGCAAACTGTACGAACAAATAAAAAAGTATTCCCCTCTTCACAATATGTAAGTAAGTAAGTAAGTAAGTATTTATTGGTGCATTATACATGAGTATTTACACAAGTCAGCAATACAGATATATATATATAAAAAAAAAATGTGAATATATATATATATACCCAAAATACAAGAAATTGCAGTCGTATTACATGTATACAAAAGAAATTAATAAATATATAGCAAATATGATATACAGAACAAACAAATATGAGATAAAAAACAAACAGATCTGAGATAGATAACATTCAAATATAATTTAAGGTACAAAAAAAAACATAAGAATATGTTACTTACATAAAGTAGAAAAATCTGCGTAAAAAACTCGTTGAATGAATAGAAAGCATTTGCAATTAAAAACGATTTTATTACAATTTTGAAACGTGTATAATCTAGTTTCCTAATATTATGTGGTAACGCATTAAAAAATTTTATTGCATGGTATGCTGTCCCATTGCGTGTTTATGACAGACGTAGGAAATCAATTTGTAAGTTCCCAATACTTCGGGTATGAACTTCGGGTATGATGGGAATGTAGCTGAGCGCGCGATAAATATTTTGTTTCATTATCTTTGATATATAGGAGGCATTGCAAAATATAAATACTATACACAGTTGGGATTTTCAGTTTCTTAAAAGATTCCTTGCAATCTTCTCTGTAACTTAAACCCGCAGTTACCCTTACTGCTTTTCTTTGTATCGCAAAAGCAGTTGCAGCATGTGGAGAGTGACCCCAGACCAAAATTGCATAGATAAGTACAGAGTGAATTAGACCAAAATATGCTGTTATTAAAGTTTTCTGTGAGACACAGCTAGCAAGATTGCGTAGTAAATATATACTTTTGGACATTTTGCTACAAATAAATTGAACCTGTTTTTCCCATGTTAGTTTATGGTCTAGATGGACACCTAGAAATTTAACACTGTCGGTGGTTATCATATTATCTAATGTGTGGCGTTTCAAACTAAAAATCATCGATTCTGTTTTATTTTCATTTAACATTAATTTATTTGCTAAGAACCAGTCATGAATGGTGGACTGAGTATCGCGCACACTAGAAATCAAAGCGTTTACATCTTTATTATTATATATTAATGTTGTGTCGTCCGCAAAAAGAACAGATCTTGCAGAAGCTGTGTTATATGGAAGATCATTGATAAAAATAAGAAACAGAGTTGGGCCCAGGACGGAGCCCTGGGGAACGCCAAATTTCACATTTACAGGACTGGAGTTTATATTACAATGATTGACAAAGTGAATTCTGTCTTGGAGATACCATGTTAGTAGCTTCTGGCTGGTAATTGAAAATTTGTAATAACCTAATTTCTTTATTAGTATATCATGTGAGACGCAGTCGAAAGCCTTACTTAGATCTAAAAACTCAGCGCACAAAATTTCACTTTGTTCAAAACCCCTGTTTATCATATCAGTTAGGGTATTTATAGCTAGCGCAGTGGACAATTTGGCTCTGAACCCAAACTGGTGAGTATTAAACAACTTACAGTTCTCAAAATAAGATGTTATTTGCAATTTTAGGACTATCTCAAAAATTTTAGCGAGAAAAGGTATTATGGAGATTGGTCTATAGTTAGAAGGATCATCAATATTGCCTTTTTTATAAATCGGAATAACTTTTGAAATTCTAAGAATTTTAGGAAATACGTTGTTTCTAATACAATGGTTTATAAGGTTGGTTAATGGAATGAGAATAATATGTTTAATAGAGTTGAGTATTTTAAGATTTATCTCATGGGCGTCTTTACTGTCAGTCTTTTTTAAATTATTAAATATATCAAGTATTTGAACGTAAGAGACCTCAGAAAATTTAAATTCGGTGTCATGTGCATCGATGTTAGTGTTAGATAAGTAATTTTCAAAGTTGTTCTTTGACGGGGGTAATGAATGCATTTATTGTATTTTCGGCAACCGTTCCAAAGAAATTATTCAGGTCTTCAGAATTTATGCCAGAAGAGTCTGGACGTGTGCTATTGGTACCCGGTTTCATGTTACTAATGACATTCCACATTGCTTTGTTTGGTTTGTTACTTTGAGAAATATACTTATCGTGAGCATTAATTTTAGCCTTCCTTAATTCAAATTTATAGAGTGCTTTTTTCGTATTCAATAAAGATTTCAAATCGGGTGTAGGATTCAGTTTGTAGAGATCTTGCAGAAGATGTACTGACTCTCTCATTTGTATTAGGGGCTCAGTAAACCAATTAATATAATAATATAATATTAAATATATGTGTAATACCCCGTTAATTAAAAAAGATGGATTTATGATTGATATATTTCGCTGTTTCTTTATGGTTGGTTATTCATACTTTTTTCCTGTTTGTACATTTATATTTAAAATATTTCTTATCAGTTTATGTTAGTTTATTTTTTTAATTAAGTGTATTTTTTTGTATATTTCTCCTATTGTGTAATTCGGTCGCACGACCTGTTGAATAGTGTGAATAAACAAATAAATAATACCACAGATAATTACGACCCTCTTTATCCCGGAAGGCTCTAGAAGAGATTTGTGTGGGAGGGCGCTACACATTTAGAGACAAGGGACACACACCCAATATCCGTGTATAGTGGAAAAAAACCCTCTCACAGTATTTTCCACTGCCACGGCCGGGAATCGAACCCGGGACTTTCGGATGAGAGGCAAGTGCGCTTACCTCTCGACCACCAGTCATATATAAAATAAATAAATAAATATATAAAAAACACGAATAAGAATTTTATTTTCATTATTACCATAAGCTTTATAAACGATTTGTAAATAAATTTCTATTTACTGTAAATAAATGCGACACTTTAAATGTTTTCCTGAATCAGATTTTGCTTTTAAAATTCAATATTGACAGCGCACTGCTCACTAAGCAGAAACACAGCAAGGCGAGGTGCGTGTTTGATTCAAAGTTAACTTTTATTCACCACATGGATCGTGTAATTTTAACTCCCAACAAATTCTCGTGATTTCTGTAGCACATGCACCAGAAAATTGTTATACGATTCCTTTGTAAAATCTCGACTGGAATAGAATTCTATTATTTGGCCTCTAAATTACGGAAAATATTTTGAAGGGCTGGAAGGAGCGCAACATGGGAGTTTCAACTTTGGACTCGGTAGGAATTATGTCTGTGATAATATGCAGGAACTAAGTTATCCTCATAATTTTTATATAAAATACGTCTAAAAATTCCTGTTAGTCCGCTGCAATATGGTTTATGCAATTTTTCCATATACAGCACTAAACAAAAGAATTTATTGATAAACTATTTTCTAAAGGTGTAAAATTGTTGTTGTCAATATTATATTATTATTTGTTATATAAAAAACAAAAACGGGATATATTGTTCGTTAACCCTAAAACATGAATGGAATTTGATTTTTTTGAATCATAATTCTTCAATTAATGAAAAGAAAACTGGTGTACGTCCCGCCACTAGATAAGCTATGGGGTTACGGGACTAAAATACCATGTATTTAGGTTCATTCTGATTATCAAGGTCATTCATTGTATAAAGCTTCATGTTCGTGTTCATGTCATGTTCGCATTCAAACAAGTTGTATATGAATGTCTTTTACTTATTTATAAAAACAAACAAATTTTATTTAACTGCAATATTGTACTTAAGTATGACATAAGAACTCTTAATATAAACTATGCAATACATAGGACAACTTTAACAGAAAATAATCCTCATTACATGTGAGTTAAACTGTACATCTTGCATGAGAACTTTAAATGTGTTGAAAATCATGATGGATGAAACTATATCCAAAATTAGAACATTATATTTTGAGTGATTGTCTTGCAAACAGAAGTTAGATATGTTCATATTGACATTATTTCAGTTTTATGTTTCACTTTACTTCGATCACGTAAGACTTTCATTGTAATATTATTATTATTATTATTAAATATTGATTCACTTATTTTTAACGGCCATTCTATTTTTGAACACTCAAGTATGATGAGAACACTACACCCCATTGATGGCTATTTAAAATAGGAATTTCTAGAATTTCTAGACATTCTGTACGAAAAAGGCTTTGAGTCCCTTGTAAACGATTATGCACGAGTTCAGTAAAATAATAAAAGTTGTATAGACTCACCTCAAACATAAGTGATCAAAATGCGACATTGGTATTTATAGAAAAAAAAAAGAGGTACATTTACATGAAAAAATAGACTGCATTTTTGAGCAAATTAATTACAAAAAAGTAACGCAAGAATTGTCACATAATTTGGTTATATTTTTATGAAACAAGAGATCCCGAAGAGGCCAGCAATATTCTAATAACTTTAAAAATGCCATACAAACTTCTGTAAAAAAAAATAAGACTTAAAAATTTTAAAAAAAGGGAAACATGGTACAAAAGGTCTAATAACGTCGATCGAAACTCGTGATAAAGTGATTTAAGATTCGTTAAAACAGCCGTTAAATGTCGGCTTAGAACAAAAATATAAATTGTATAGAAATAAAGTCTTACTAATTAAAAAAACAAAACAAAAAAATATTATGAGAACAAAATTTAAAATAATTATCATTGAAATAAAACTCAATGGAAAATAACACAAGATATTATCAAAGGTCAAAAACAAAATCAAGAAATAAAGTAAATTAAATTAAATAACAATCATGTAGTAAATAGCGAAAAAGAAATCGCAAACGAATTTAATAAACATTACTCAGAAATAGGAGTAAAATTAGCCAATAAAATAGACTTACCAAACACAACATTCCCCATTTCAATCACCAACAATTCACTTTTTCTTGCACCAATAAACTATAATGTTTTCTTAAAATGTTTTCTTAACCGCCCCTCAAGTTACCGAAGTAACCCCCTGGAAGATCTCAAGGATCTTGTGCTAGGCGAGAGGCGAGGCCCTACAGTTTAATGTGGACTCCGAACCACTCTTGGGGCAATTTTTTTAATGAAAAATTGTTTCGCCTTGTGGGTATCGAACCCACTTCGCTAGGCAACTCAGTTTGCTAGCCAGACGCTTTAACCAACTGAGCTACCATTCCCCCTGAAATACAAGAATATGTAAAACAATTGAAAAATAACAAGGACCCCTGGATTTGACAGTATTACATCAGAAATGTTAAAAGAATGAATACATATAATAACATCATTATTAGTTAATCTCATAAATAAAATTTTTCACTCCAGAGTGTGTCTATCTAACTTCAAAATCGTCATAATTAAACCCTTACATAAAAAAGGTGATAGAAATTTAATGGAAAATTACCGCCATATACCTCTGGCATCCAATGTTGCGAAAATTTTTGAAAAAGCTTTTAAGAATAGATTAGTGTAATAAGTTTAATTTACTATCTAAAAATCAATTCGGGTTCCGAGAAAAAAACAACATCAACAAGTGATGCTATAGCATGTCTGACTGGAAAAATTTATGTGTTTAGATAATAGTATACCATCCCTATGTGTTTTATAGATCTAGAAAAGGCTATTGGCACAGTTAGTCATAAAAGAATATTAAAAAAGTTAGAACATTATACGAGTAAGGCAAGAAACGGGCTCTATGGTCTCCCGCAGGGCACGGCTCTAGCACCAATTTTATTTATAATGTATTCAAATAACATATTTAGCATACATATTAGAAGAGATATAGTATTATTCTCAAATGACACTGCAATTTTTTTAGAGGGAAATCATGGGAAGAAATGAAAAGAGTATCAGAATTGGACTTGAAGGTGATTAAGAATTGGTTTGATGAAAATATCTTGACCCTTAACATTTCAAAAACTACATATTTGCCATTCTGCTCTTATAAAAGTAATTTACCAGCATTTACTGAAATAAATATTGCCAACACGGATTTGGTTATAACCACCTGTGAAAAAATTAACTACCGTAGAACCATCATATCACTAACACCGTAAAAAATTAAAATCATTGTTATACAGATTCAAAAAATTAAAAGTAATATCTAATGAGAGGCACATTAAAATTATATACTATGGAATGATAAGAGCCGATCTTGAAATATGGAATTATAGTATGGTGAGGGGCTAATAAAAATATCAATCCTTTAAAAACAATCCAAGAAATGTATTTAAAAATTTTATACAGAAGACCCAGCCCAGCCTTCATTCTACTAAATATACTTAAGTTATATGCCCAATGTTTATTGATTAATCAACATAAAATATATTCAGAAACAACACTCGTTGGACATATCTACGACACAAGACGTAAAGCCGGAAAACAACTAACGGTGGTAGTTGCACAAAAACTAAAGAAACAAAATGTTTTATCTACTTAGGCTCTAGATTATATAACAGGCTTCCGGAAAATATTAAGAAAATCAAACTTGTAATAAGATATAAAAAGAAGTAAAAAATGACTACTGGATATAAATTACACACAAATAGATACATTCGTTAATACTGAAAATATTTGTCTTCTTTATGTCTTTAAGTACAAAGTTGATAACTTCTGTCATGAAATTTTATTTATTTTTTTCTTTTCTTCTTTATTATTAGGTATGTTTTAGGTCTTAATACTTATACCTGAAGTTTCCATTCTATCAATATTTTTGTTTATGAATAAATGTAAGGGGGCGAGCGTAGGTGCGTCTTTACTATGTACATACTTCGATATACGATGTAAAGCAACGTTAGGCGCGGTTAGTAGTTGGATGGGTGACCATTCCAACTGTTGTAGGGTATGTCCCCTATAACCCTAAATTAAAAAACAAAAATTCTAAAAAACACCAAAAAATCAGATAATCTCATGCTACCTGGCAAACTACATAAAAAAAGTCAATCAGACACCATCCACATAAAAAAACCGTAGTTAAACTCAAAAAAATCTGAGAAAATTAGCCAACACTCGATAATTCACAAATAACTTAAATTCACTAAATTCCAACCCCAAACATTCATTTACACTCGTTCGTAACCGTTTCATCACAAAAAACATTACTTAAAAATACGGCCCCCATATATTCTTCAATCTAGTCAAAATCACCATCTAAACCCAAATTTTCAACGTCGTACTTCAATCCCTCAATTTCCTATAAACAATTTCATTTCCAAAAGTTCCAACTTTTCGATCAATCCCTGTATACTTCAAATCACGTTCCGTGCCTCGAGTCTCAAAAGTCCAAATATCATTTCACCAAATTTCCGCAATCCAATTGCTATTATAAATTTCCCCCCATTTTCGTTCACCCCTGTATAATAGCATACAAGCATACAATATCTCCGCTCTACTCAATTCGTGCCCGGTAGGAACATCTTTAATATCTTATCTTCATGCGCTACGCACCTATCGGGAACATTTTAACGGCGTTACATCTTTTAATATCGGACCTCCGTTGATAGCTTACGGGGTCAAGCCAGATTTTACACATAAAACTTCAAATAACTTCCAAACGAAAATAGATCCGACTTTCATTTTAATTTTAATAAATTCCCCTTTGCATCGCCGATTTTTCTATGTAAATTTCATTTTCAATTTCAAAAATTTTCAAGTAACGCAACATGTCGCAATCTATGACTCATCTTTGCCCGCACGGAGCGATTTCAAGCCTTTCTAGCTCTTCGCGAGACTCGACGGGGCGAGAAAAACGAAACTTTCTTAAAACAGTATAAATACCGGTGCATTGCGAGCCGAAGTTAAGTTCAGTTTTGACAGTGACTCTTGTGTTAAGTATTCACGTAGTGTCCTAGTGGAAATTATAAGTTTCCAAGTTAATCTTTGTGTAATAGCTGTTGACGCTGGGTCCGGTTACTATTTAACTTATGTTGTAGATACCCGCTTGGCTAGGTTTCCTTATTCCGTTTTTAAGATCTCGCCTTAAGTGGCCCCTTTTCATTTTAATGTTAATACTTCGCCTTAAGTGGCCCCCTTTTTAAGTTTTATAACAAAATACTTCGCCTTAAGTGGCCTCCTTTCAATTTTTTTTCCTTCGCCTACGAGGCTTAATCGTAAAGTGAATTTTTTCAGATTAATTATTTTTTCACCATTTTAAAAAAAATACTTTAAACACAACATAAGACAGAATTTCTGTTGTCGATTAGTTTCTACTTCAAAAAGAAACTTGTAAAATTAAATTAAATTCAATCCAACTTTGTTCCATATCCTTCAATAAATATTTTTATATTTCGTTTAAACCGTAGTGTTATTTTTCTTAAATAAAATTACAACATACAGGGTGTAGCCGTTGACCCTACAATAGCTATAATAATTAAACCAGTGCTAATTTAAATAACCATAGTGCAAACCACAATATACAGGGTGTAGCATTCGACCCGAAACAGCACTTACTGAAATCAACCCTGAGACTCAACCCATCGAAAATTAAGTGCACGAACGCCTCTGGGGTCTCAGCTCTAAACCCCCACTACTCCAATTATTTATTTCACCGAACCAGAGGTCGTAATCGTGTTCACAACGAAGACCGCATCCTCGCCTCACACATCTTCAAGCGGCTTGTATATCAGTGTATACGCGGAAGCTATACAACCTTAGGGGAGGGTTGTATAGGAGACATACCTTCCTTCGGAGGGAACGTAAAGCCGTCGGTCCCTTGTCTATTAAATGCTAGGCCAATAAAATATCCCTACTCTTCTTAAGGGAAGAGGTTTGGCAAAAATTCCTGGTTGAGGGTAGCTCGTTTACAGGCATCGCTGTTAGTCCTCGGTAGCGGAAATAGGCCGACGTTAAATTAGGATCCTTCGCTAAATAAATAAACCTTGTGATTCAGCTAGGTATTTTGCATATTCAGGTACATCAATACATTAACTTAATAATTTCTTAAGCAACCATTGCTCTCCTAACGGGTCTTTGCAATTACTTATTTATTTATTTATACATGTAGATATTAAAATTAACTAATGTATTATTTCTGTTACTCTTGTAAATAAATAAATAAATAAATAAATACTCTATGTTTATGAAATACAATTTTTTTAAGATTCTGATGGGTATAACACACAATAAACAGTTTGTGTTAGAAAATAACTGGTTGTAATTTCAATTTACACACTTTTTATAAGACAGAAATTTAGCATAAAAAAGCGAGAAGTGCCATTAGTTCTTATTGTTTGGATCATTTTGGGAATTGTACGCATTTTGGATTTATTTTGGGCTATTGCGACCGATTTTGAATAGTAGAAAACTGTCCTGATGATACTGTTCTATGTTTTGGTCATACTGACAAACGCTTACCAATTTGAGAACGCGATGAGTTATTGCTGAAGTAATAACTCGTAAGCGTAAAGCAAGTTTGGAAATAAACTAGTGTTTTTTATTTTAAACAAAAAAAATGTTTTTTTTGTATAAACTGTTTTTTTTTGTTTAAAACAGCTTTTTCCACGTTTTAAATGGTATGTTTAATTCATGTTTAAAACAGATTTAAAACGTTTAAAACTGTCTTCAACTAAAATTAAATGGTACCAAGTTACTGTGTCTGCTACTACAACTTGATATCAGATGGCATTCTTAAATGGATTTTACAGCACTCTACAAATAAAATGCTCAGTTTAGTGCATGTGTCACCAAATTCTATTACAACATAAAGTCGTTTATAGTCTGTTTATTTATATATAATATTGTATACTATTGTAAGACCATCATCGGCACTTTTCCACAAACTCTGAAATAATACATTTGTTTAAAACATCGCACTGCATTTTAAATTGCATTTTAAACATCTCATTGTGTACTAAATATGTTTTGTACATTTATCTAAAACACAGTACGATGTTTTAAACATTTGTTTAAAACAAAATGTAACCCTGGCGTAAAGGATACGAACTCTTCATTATTTATTCGAGACACCAATTTGAAGTCTGGAATTATTTCTCCTTTGACTCCAGCCCTGACTTTTTGTTTCAAATTTTAGTAATTGCTATTTCTTTATAGAGCACACGTTGAGTTTGCAACCGTTGTTGCCCATTTATTTACAGTGAACTATCTCGCATCGCAAAATAAAGCAAATAATAATCAAGTGTCCACAAACTCATTCGCCGGGGCAAACAAAATGGTCCTCACATGAATACAGCTGGAGGTTTATTGTTAAAATCAGTTGTTTAGAGTTCACAAAAGTGACAGCAGAGACATGTTTTCTTTTCAGTTTTCCGCGGAATTGTTTAAAAAATTTATATTAGCATTTCTCAGGCTTGCTGTGAATTTATAAAGCAATCAACTCATGGAAAACAATGGAAATAGAGCACCGATGCGATGGCAGGTCTGAGAGAGCATCCCAGTAATTTATAACTAACGCTTCTCGACGGTATTTATCAAGATGGACAATGGAACGCGCGGAAGCTTCTCAACGTTGATTCTGGCTTCTGGCTTGGCGGCAATCCAGGGCAATAAATAAATGCTCTCGTAAAATGCGCTCGCACTGCTCAGAGTCAGTTGTCAGACGTTCCTGAAAACAGATATCGCCACATTACTGTACTATATTGATTGCCGGTTAAAAACTACCACTATCTACAGCCCCCTTAACCAAAATTTATTGGTTCGATTTAACGTTGTTAACTTGTACGTCGTGGCTTTATACGAAAAGTTTTTATTTTATATTGTGGTAATTCTTCTGAGACTAAACTATACAAGAATATTGTCTGAAAGTTATTTGTGGCATTCTACGAATATTCTTTCCTATTATTTGGGTTTTCTACCACATGTACTATTATCCTCTTCAAAACAAATCACCGAATCTACAAAATAATAGAATTATTGGAAAAAAGAGCCTCTGCGCCCGTGACGTTTACGCCAAAGGAAAAGTCAGAGGTTATGTTTTGCAAATAATATAAATCGGAATAAACACAAAAATAATGTATTTTGCTGACGTTTCGGAAAGTAATCTCTTTCCGTTTTCAAAGCTATTTTTTGAAGAACTCTTATTTTGCTGTGTATGTCAAATACACAGCTTTAAGATTCTGTTTATGTTATTTCCATAGATACTTACTACTTACACAGAACATAGAACTGATGATATTTTTTAGATAATGTTGAGTTTGTTAAGTTCTTCTTTTAACATTGGTAGCCAGGTTGTACAAATATCTACAGAACAATTCGATACGCACTTATCTTCATTTAATAAGATTATTGCTGATTCTTTAATTTTTCTTTTTTTGGTATCTGTTTCTTTTGTTAAAATTTTTGCCGAGTCCCAGTTTATTCTATGTCCGTTTTCCCAAGCATGTTCACAAATCTTTGATTTTTGAATTTCATTCTTTCTAATGTAGTTCTTGTGCTCATCCAACCTCACACTGAATTTTTATTGCTACCGATAGTAGGTGGTTTCCTGACTCCATTAATGCCACCACACTTTTACCCTATCACGAACCCATATTTTATCTTATTTATTCTTAGTGTAATATTTGCATTTGGGAAAATATATTAAAGTGAAATAAAAAATTTATTAAAATCAAATGCATCATATATGGCATTAATTCGATAAAATTCGGACCAGCCTTCATTTTGAGTAAACGTTCTAAACTTGCAAATAGAGTATTGTCATTAAATGACCTTATTGTATAACATTTATTACCAGCATCTAATTTGTTATTATCTAAACTTAAGTCATGCAAAATTGTTCTATGATCAAATATGTTATTGTCGATTATACATAATAAACTATTTATGTTAAAATTACTAAATATTGGATCAATCCTAAATTAAAGGAGAAATTAAAAATTAAATCCGGAAGGATATACGAACTGTAAATGCTAAAGTCAATGACGTGGAAGAAAAAGTTGGCAAAGTTGAAGCAACAGTTATTAACGTTGAAGAAAAAATGGGTGATACTGAAGGAAAACTTCGGTTAGTTGAGGGAAAAATGATACCAGTTAGTAGTATCATCGGTTACAACCGCCCTCCTTGGACGGTCAAACTTCATGGACGACATATAAGAGACAATTTGAAGCTGCTGTGTGTGCTAACAACTGGAACAATGAGGAAAGGGCACGGCGCTAATTCTAGTATTGGGAGGTCAAGCATTAGAATTGTGTCAGATGATCCCAATGGCGCAGCAACAGGATTTTAATGTTTTAGAAGCTGCATTCGACTTAAGATATGGTGACCAACACCTCGCTCAACTAGATAGGATCCAGTTGAAATCACGTATACAAAAAGCTGGGGAGAACTCCCAAGAGTTTGAGGCTGCAATAGAGTACCTGGCTTACCCGGATGCATCAAGACAGTTCCATGAGCAATTGACATTTGGAACGTTTATTGGTAGCATGAAAGACGAGGAGATCAGGCGGGTCCTTAAGTTACCTGGACAAAAGACTAACAGCGAAGCATTGATCCATGCACTTGAGATAGAAGTCGCCTATACGAAAACAGAGTACAAGCGGTACAAGCTTAATCAGATGAAACGAATTTGAACACCAAACTAAAGAACATACACAAGATGTTTACTCATTGAATGACCAAGACAAGTTTTCCAGGAAAACAAGAAAACCGACAAGGACGTGTAAAGCCTAGCGGAGGTATCCGGTATTACCGGAGCAGTAAACCAGGTCATATGATGCGAGATTGTTGACAACGGAACCCTGGGGAAGTAAACACTGTAAGGGAAGAGGAAATTCGCTCCGATAATACGAAATTGATTGTTATTCTAACTGATATACAGAAGATGGTCGCGAAGTACTTAGCGAATTAAGTTCGCGATCGGAGCCGAAAAACAGGGACCGCAACCGCCGAAACAGAAGCCGAAGCTCCAACTAAGCGATAAAAGGTTGACAAAAGGAATCCGTTGTTATAATTGCGAAAAATTGGGGCATACCAAGAGGTACTGTTGCCAGAGGAAGTAAATGCCGAGAATGTGAAGAAACAGCAGGATGCAGCAATGGTGAAGACGGTAAAGATAGAGGTTCCGAAGCACCGAGCAAAGGGAAGATAGGAACAACTCAACGACGTTGAAATGGGACCAATACTGAAGGTGAAAGAAAAAGGAATCCGCCCAGAATGGAAGGACCTTTCTAGCAAAAGCGTTGGATTGAATAGAAGGCTTTATGGGCACAATGAAATTCCCTAAGGTTTGAAGATGCAGTATTACGGATAGTGTAATAGAGCCCTGATGGGAAGGAAGTTACTATGCGGCTGGTTATACCCAGATGCCAAAAGTATTTCAGGAAGTGCACGAAGGAATATCCGGAGAGCATTTTGGCAAAAATAATACCTTGGGTAGAATACGGGAACGATTCTACTGGACTAATAGCCGTCAGGATGTAGTGGCTTGGTGTTGCAAATGCAAGGTTTGTGCGGATGCGGCCACCAAGAAGTCACCTACAGGGAGTGGTAACCGAATAAAGGCTTGATATGACCGTAAATCAGTTAAGGATTCAAGGTGGGAGATTTGATTTAGCTGTAAGAAGTCCGAGATGAAAATCGTACCTGGACAGACAGGAAAAGTATGTTGGGGACTCTGGTTTGCCTGACCGAGACGTTCAGGCTTAAGGAAGGAGCAATGTTATATGCACGCCCACGCGAGATTTAATCCCTAGTAGCATTGTGAAAGGAAGCCTGCCTAATTAATTACCATATGATAATAGTTCTCCAGTCGGCCCAGAGATGGCGCTTCCTCATAGACCATACTAGAAGGAAGGAGAAGTCTGGAACAGTCGGGAGTGAAATGGATGAATCGAAAATAACCGCCACGGAGTATATAAGAAGCGAGACCAGCGCAACGGACAGTCAGTTCAGTACAGTTCTGAGATAACCCAAGTGATCAGATAAGAAAAAACAGTAACAAGTTGTGAATTATAGTAATGTCTATAGTAGATAAAAGTTATAATTAGTGTGCTTTATAAGGACTAATTATTGTAAGAAATTTAGTGATACATAAATCAATGATTAGTGATAATCCGTGTTGCAATTATTGAACCCATGGTCAGTTTGTTTACTGGAGGGCTTAAACACGTAACAATGTCAAGTCATAATTCATTCAATTTATCATTATTTAAGCACTATTGGAGACGAGACAATTTAAAATTTTTTCCGTACAATAGCTCATAAAATAGGGGGTTTCTCAACTAAGCCAGTTTTTTAGTTAATTGTGCACATTTCTTTTATCCCCGTATTCTTGTATTATAAAAGAAATTCCAAGAAAAAATATATAAATTCTGTTATAAACAACTCACTAAATACATATGTCGCAACGTTATCTAAAAATGTTTATTAACAAACTAAGTACCTTATCTGTCATTACGGGTTAATTTTGAGGCCAAAGTTTAGCTTAAAAATGGCTTATTTGTAAAGCCGTTAGTTGAAGTCGGTTTACAGAATTAGGTTCTTCTCAAGGAATGCTACGTTAAAGTCCTCTTATTATTTGTACTGAATTTTGTCTGTGTGGGAGCATTCGCTCCCAAACTTCCTTAGAGATTTGAACAGTATGGGTCGCTGGCCATCTTGCGTCGTTCGCTCGGAGGGTTCCTTCCATTTAGCTCTATAAAAGACAATTAAATGCCGGTAACCTCCGAAAGTTTTCTTATTAACTCCGGCGGATTCGAATTAGCCTACGTTGCAATGTAGCGACATTTTAATGTGTTGCATACCGTTTTTTTTATGGTTGAAATGTTGTATAAATTATACTGGAAATGGGAAGGGATATAAAAAGATCCCTCAACTTCTACTTCCTTGGCCACTAATTATTTTACATTGGTCGGATAAATACAATACAGTTTATTCTCAGTTGGAGTTATTCTTGAGTATTTGCCTGATTAAAACTTTAGTAATTCAGAAAATAATAACCTCTTGTATACCTAGAATGGGGCAAAATTAATTCTGAGTTGATATATCTCATAAACTTATATTCTGAAACTCTTACTAAGGAAGCTACCAAACGTTGTTAGTTATTTTACAAAGTTTTACCCAAGTATTGGAAATAGTTCATAAAATATTTATGAATTGTGTTTCTATCTCTCGCTGGCTTTGAAGGAAGCAATTAAATATATATAGTTGTCTAAACTTTTGTGCATTTTTAAAATAATTTAATTTTGTTTGCAATGGAAGGTAGTTAAAGAAGTATATTTTATGTATGATGGTCTTAAAGACAAACGGTTCGAATATAGAACGTATAGAATTTGAAAATTATTGTTATGCAGAATTCAGGAAAGAAAGACGCGTCAAATAAGGTGTCACTTGTCTTACAATGCCATTTAAAATTTTGAGGGTTGCGGTTATAGAGCGAAGGGGTAAAAAGAGTTGCAGGTTGTTATATTGCGAAAGATGTTCTCGATGCTGAGTATTTTTTTAAAAATCTGTAAACTTGTCTGTGGTTAGTCTTACTACATTTCCTTGCATGTCCATTGCTTAGATATACCGGGTGTAACAGGATCATGGTATACCCCCTTTCTCGTTTAGTTTTGAAGATAATTGATTGAAATTTAGGATATACTGCATACATAATAAGCGGCACTTTTTGACATACAACTGATTTTTTTTCACTTCCGGTTTGGCCGGAAGTGACACTAACTTTCGATTTTTAAATAGAATACCCTCTATATTATTGCATTTTTGAATTCTGCATAATTTTCTGAATCCAACGATGCCAAATAAGTGATATTTTAAACATCAATTTTTTTATAATATAATTTTTAGTTTTCCATTTAAGTGTATCATGATGGTTCCGATTTATTCTAAATGACCCGTGTATTGCTATAAAAATCGAGATCTCGTTAAAAACACTAAATTACGTGATTTATGAGCAAATAAAATTCACCAAAATTGTTTATGGGGCAAAACTCAATTTTTTCAAATGGAACCATATCGGTACCGTGGTACCATTTATTTGTACTATTAATAAGGAATTTATTCATATGTCGTATTAAAATTTGCGATAAATACAAATAAAATTACAGCTAAAATAAAATAAGAAAATAAATTTTTTTTATACATTTATTTAATGTCGGCCTAATATTTAATAGACAAGGGACCGACGGCTTTACATCCCCTCTGAAGGATGGTATATCCCCTATACAACCCTCGCCTAAGGTTGTATAACTTCCGCGCATACACCGATATACAAGCCGCTGGAAGATGTGTGAAGCGAGAACACGTTCCTCGTTGTGAACACGGTTTAGGCTCCTTATTCGGGGAAATAAAAAATGGTCGGCAGAGCTGTGAGCCTTTGAGATTTGTAGAGACTCCAGGAACCTCCCATGCACTTATTTTGTCGATTTGTAGAGTCTCAGGGTTGATTTCTGGGAGTGCTTGTTAGGGGCAACTGCTATACCCTGTATATTTTAATTAGCACTATTTTTATTCACTCGTTTTTAATTTTCACTGATTTGACTTTTACAGCTATTTTCGGGTCAACGGCTACACCCTGTATCTTGTATTTTGATTTAAATTAAACATTGAGGTTTAAAGGGAATACAAAATTATTTATTCGAATTTTATCGAACAGAGTTGGATAAGATAATATTTTATTTTACAAGTTTTTTTTGAAATTGTAACTAATCGACAACAGAAATTCTGTCTTAGATTATTTTGAAATTTGTTTGAAAAAATGTTTAAAAAATAATTATGTAAATCGAAAAAATTCACTTTATGATTGAGCCTCGTAGACTGAGGGAAAATTGAAAAGGGGGCTACTTAAAGCGAAGAATTTTATTAAAAGAAATATAAAAAGGGGGCCACTTAAGGCGAGGTCTTACAAACTACCTCTTTTTAACCAGGTTTCGGCCTGGGAAGCTAGAATCGAACAGCTTGTCTGGAAAAGATTGCTGGGACTGGGAATAAGAAAACCTAGCTAGACGGGAGTATCTACAACATAAGTTAAATAGTAACCGAACCCGTTCAATAGCGTCAGCAGTTATTACACAAAAACTCACTTTTGAAACTTATATTTTCCCAAGAACACTACGCGAAAACTTAACACAAGAGTCACTGTCAAAACTGGACTTGGCGTGGACTTGTTGCACGCCGGTATTTATACTGTTTCGAGAAAGTTTCGTTTATCGTGCCCCGTCGAGTCTAGCATTGACGTTTTTACCCCCATTTTAGGTCTGGAAATGGCACCGTCGAGTCTGGATCGGCAAGATTGCAACATATTACGCAATAGTTTACTAAAAGTTGAAAATTTGAAATGAAACTTAGATAGAAAAATCGGCGACGAAAAGGAGAATCTTTTGATATAAAAAGAATATTTGAATCAATTCGGGTTTTGGAGATATTTGAGTTTGATGGACGGTTAATTTTGACGGTATGAAAGGGTCCTGTAAAAGTGTCCCGAAGGTCAGACGTTTAACAGTTGAAATGACTTGATGATGCTCCCGATAGGTGCGAGGTGGCTGGAAATAAGATATGATAATGCTCCTATCGGTTACAAGTTACAAGAGTTGGAGCGGAGATATCAGTTGAGGGAATCGAGATATTGTATGCATTTTACGAGGGGCGATTGAAAAGTAATGAAAATTGAATAATTAATTGAAACGCTGGAATTTGATGAAACTAAATTTGATATGATGACTCGAGGTGGGGAAGGTGATTTAGTGTATACAGGTCAAAAAGTAATAAGATTAAAAATTGAAATGGATGCGAGAATTGAATGAATCGAAGTTGAATGGGGAGTTTTAAGATAAGTTGAAGTGTACGAGGGGTCGTCAAGAAGTAATGATATTTGTATTGTAAAATTGGTTTAAAAAGTGAATGAAACGAAATGGACTATTGCTGTTTTGGGTACGGATGGTGGCTTTGATTGATTTGATTACGGTAAGGGGGTTCTATTTTTAAGGGATGTTTTTCGTGAAAATTCTTTTATAAAATTGCCAGATTGAATGTTGGAAGTGTGTTTTCGATGGTTTTACATTACTTGAAAATTATGGAACGTTCGTGAATTTTTTCGGATTTTTGTGACCTTGAATGCAGTTTTTCAATGTAACTTAGGTCTGGTTGACTTTTTTATCATGGTCTGCCATGATGCTTGGATTGATCTGATTTTTTTGTTAATTTTACATTTTTTTGTTTGTTGCTTATGACTTATAGGGGGAATACCCTATAACAGTTGAAACGGTCACCCATCCAACTACTAACCGCTCCTTACGTTGCTTTACATCGCATATCGAAGTATGTATAGTTGGGAAGAAACATATACGAGCCTGTTTATATTTCCATAATTAGCACAAAAAGTTAAACTGAAGCATGCCGCTCAAAGTGCAGCGTTTTTTGCTTTAGGAGTCCGGTCGGCTTGTGGGTGTAGCAAAAAACGCGACACTTTGAGCGGCATGCTTCAGTTTAAATTTTTGTGCTAATTATGGAAATGTAAACAGTCTCATATATGTTTCTTCCCAACTATATAGAGTAAAGACGCACCCACGCTCGCCCCTAAAATACAATTTTGTTCTAATTAAGAAGCAACTAAGGTTTTTATTGTGTCTTTAAAAATTGTTTAAAATTCTTGTTAATTGTGTTCAAAATGCTGCAGATTTATCCAAGAGATGAAAAAGTGGACATGTTAATTATTTATGGGGAATGTAAAAGAAATGCAGTTGCGGGTGATCATTTTTCTCATTTGAACCGAAATTTCTACATGTTGATAACGATATCGTGCAAAAACGCATCCGCGCGCGTCTCCCAATGCTTCATACTTATTGTTACTAGCTAATCTCACATATGTCCTGCGTGCTCATTTCTTACATATTTTTGACCGCAGGATCTCGGAATATTAGTATTTGTAGTTTTAGCCATTTCATCCACAATAAACTTCTTATATATCGCCGAATGCTGTTTCGCTAGCCTTAGCAGTTAGCTTTAACCGAAGTACGATAGAATGGAATATCTTTACCGTTAACCATTGTTGGATTTCCGCTTTTCGCCATGCAGTGGTTGGTAATTTTTTTTCTTTCTGTTTAAGAATTTTATTATCGTCAAATACAACAAACCATCCACCACTTTTGACGCAACTTTGTATACATTAGAAGCCATTTGGTCATTTTTTTACGCGCTTAGTTATCTTGCGTACAACTATACTATCTCTTATTATATTATTATTTCATTAAACCCCAGTTCTTTAAAAATAACATAAAAATACTGCGATTTTTTATCTTAAAGTTGGATTTATTAGAACAATAAGGATTTTCTAAAAGTAAAAATAGTGATAAAACCGAACATGGAACAATAATTTAAAATGTTAAATTAAATAAGCCATTTAAAAATCTTATAGACTTGACTTCAATATAAATGCAATTTTTCAGTTAATTGAATATTCCGAATTCGATGTTCTTACACACAGTTAATTGCTTTTACTCAGATCCTGCACAAAAACCGTTCAACCAAATTGTAACAAAACTAACACAATGCGACAGGGAATCACGAAATGGGCTGTAAGTCATCTCGCAATACACGCAATGAAGGTATTTGTTACACTTCTAATTAAAATTATTATTAGCGACACGATTGCAATCGTTTAAACAGCGGAATTTCAAATAATACTTCTATAAATTACAAGGGCCCGGTTAGTGTTTCCTAACGATAAAATCAGTATCTGGTCTTATTCTGGTAAACGCAAAATTAGCTCCTGTGACAACTTTATCTTACATTTCACAATTTCAGTTTAATTTCCAATCGATTCTCCCAATGAACCGCATCTTTGTCTTGGGATTCCCTTAGATTTGGGAAATAGATATTTCAAATGACCAATTAATACTCTGAAACTTCCAATTTACCAATAGTTTTAGTACTGACATAGATTAATAACGAACAATAAAGTTTTGTTTCATATTTTCATACTACGTGCAATACTACGAATGCAATTGGCATAGACAGTAATGTACAGGGTGGGCAACTAAGAACGGAGGCCGGCCATATCTTTCTTAGAAACCAATCGTCGCACAAGTTTAGGGAAAAATTACCTTAAGTAAAGGGACCGTGAAAAATGGCTCTAAAATATTTTCGAGTTTCTAAAATGGCTACTAGGCGGGGTAACAGCCATGACTGAATATTAGGTTTTTCTTCGTATTTTGCTAAATTAAATGGTGTAAGGGTTTATAAATAAATAAATAATAGCTTCATTGTCCAACAGAGAACGCCATTTACAAGACAATTTATTACGGTGAGATTGTCACAAGAGAACTAAAAGTGCTCTAAAAAGTAGAAAATAAACTTTGAAGTAAATCAAGCCCATCATTTTGTTACATTATATATATTTTTTTATGATATAAAATCTTGTCGTGAGATTTTCCTGTGTAAAGGAGATTGCTCGCGACAGACTTTTATATTATAATAAAATATATATAATGTAACAAAATGATGGGTTTGATTTGCTTCAAAGTTTATTTCATGCTTTTTAGAGCATTTAAATAAAGCTTTTTTTTAAATATATTTTTATATAATTTAAATTTTTTACTTTTTAGTCTTTTGATATGCTGTAATCCTCAGATATCGATTTTGAGACGAATCGGATCATAAAAGATAAAGTCGTCCGCTATCTTGAACTAAATTTTTTACTAGAAATTCGTAACCCGCGACCCCTAAAACCTCCAGATATCGATTTTGATCGATTTGGATCAAAAATGCTAAAAGTCGTCCGCCATATTAGCGCCGCCATTTTGAATTTCTAAATTTTGACCAAGAATTCATAATCGGCGATTTCGAAAACCCCCAAATATTGACTTTGAGTGTGAGTGTGTGTTATACATGGACATAATAGCAATTTATTAGTTGCGTTCTTGTATAACCTAAACTATTAAGAGTTGTTCGGAGTGTATTAGTCATCCATGCTTCCAATTTTAATTGTAAATGACTTCACGTCAATAAAATGACGCAGCTGAATGATTTATGTGGTGCAGCATACCGACCACGACAATGAAAAAACTAAAAGTGCTTGAGCACAAATTTATGCGCCTCATCTCTAATTCTGGAAGGTACACCTCCCTCAGAGACCTGTACGCACGTTGCAGCGACATAACCCCGATAGCGGATTACGTCCAGCAGATCTCTCAAAACTTCTATTCTTTCAAGCTGGGCGATAGTCCGTTAACAAGACACATAACACAAATTAGACAGCATAATGCCCCATTTCGGATTAAACGCCCCTTACCGTACCAGACGTTACCGATTTTCCGGCAACCCCTGTAGCCAAACTTCACCAACTATAATCTCAACTTACCCTATCCACCTTTACTAATATTTCATACCTTTCATATCTTTAAATCTTTCCTGTCCCCCTCTTCCTTTATGTTTGTAATCTTTTGTCGCGTTTATTTTTTCTTGCTTTCTTTTTGTACATTTTTGTCTCTAAATTTATTTCTCATCGCACATTTTTACAAAATCAAAACCTTGTGAAATCAAAATTTTTAAAATCAAAGTTTAGGCCCGCCTTTGCACAGCCCGGAATTTATACACCTCGTGGAAGGCTCCTCGTTTGGATTGAGGTGCCTGAGTCAGCTACGAAATTTTTTAAAAAAGTGATGTGAACAAGTTTTCTAAAAAAATGTGTAGTTTTAAGTGTTGTTAAATCTTTTATGTTAGATGTAAGTAATTTTAATACCTTTTTAATCTGTTTGTCTCAGAAGGAGTCTAGGTTTAAGTTTTTAATTGTTTTTTAACCGAACCAGACCCGTTCCGCCCGACTCTGCAATCCGCCATCGTGTAGCGCGGTGGTTGCACGGTCGATCCCGGGATGGGTTCTGGGGAGGTACGTATTATATCATAATATTAATAAAGTTATGTTGAATTGAATTGGATCATAAACGGTAAAGTCGTCCGCCATCTTGAAGCCGCCATCTTGTTTTTTTCTTATATGAAAATGTCAAAGTGTATTGTCACCGGACTTATACACATGTGCAAAATTTTAAAGCTCTAGTTTAATTAAAACTAATCGAAATATTTATTGCAAGATTTGACCTAAACAAACTAACTAACTGACAAACAAACAAACTTTACAAGTTAAATAAAAATTTTTAAAAATAAATCTAAGATTGTACTGTCGTGAGCAGGAAAAAATAGGACAACTTTTTTTTTCTAATGTAAACCTGTCTCTATTTGAATAGTAATGAGTAGCCGAAATAAAACAGATATCACTTTTAATTTATTTTTTATTTTAACGCTGTAGTTATTGCTATAGTAAATAATGGATGGTTAATGAGACAAATTGCACTGCGTTATAACATTAACAAAAATTTGGTGTGTAACATTTTAAGAAAATGGTACGATTAGTAGAAATCCTGGATCAAAGGACAAAGGATATCCTACTTAACAAGAAACTAACTATTAATATCGTTATTGCACCATTTCTATTTATAACTTCTATAAGTCTGTTTGGCATAGAATTAAATAACCTTATACAATAATCATTAGTAATAATATTTTCCCATGCATTATTTATTGTTCCAGTAATTCTTCTGCATTCATGGGTCTCACATTTCGTTTTTGGATACTTCTTACGAGTACTCCCCATACTTCTTCCACAGGATTAAGATCTGGGCTATGACTGAGCCAGCTAAGAACATTGATGTTGTTATCTTGAAACCAGTTAGTTACGGTATGAGCAGTATAAACGGAACAATTGTTTAATGAAGGGAGCTCCTTTAAGTAGGATCAGTCTTTCGGCTGGTGTTTGTTGCAATCGAAGCATTAGCGTTTTGATGGTAATATGCAATTATTACACTTAACGCGCCAGGCTTGTAACTTGTAATTCAGCGCTCGGCGGGGCACATAGCCCGGAGAGTAGCTGTTGGTCGCAGTCTGGTTAGGTTCCTTATAGTAAAATAAGGATTTATAGAGGAGTTTGCGACTAAAAATATTATGTTTAATATTCCGCCCTCTAAAAGCACATTTGAACTACGCTAACCCAAGTCAGGCTATTTATTTTTCGATTGCAACAGACACTGGACCGCTAGATGGCGCCTGCTGGCTGTTTTACATGTCGCTATTGTGAAAATACCGGGATGTACTATAGTCAAAGGATTCTCATGTCGGTCGTCGCATACCTACCTTGCACTGACGAGAGCCAACAGCTCGAAAGTGGTGTGTGACGACTGGCAAGGGAGCTCCTTTAAGTAGGATCAGTCTTTCGGCTGGTGTTTGTTGCAATCGAAGCATTAGCGTTTTGATGGTAATATGCAATTATTACACTTAACGCGCCAGGCTTGTAACTTGTAATTCAGCGCTCGGCGGGGCACATAGCCCGGAGAGTAGCTGTTGGTCGCAGTCTGGTTAGGTTCCTTATAGTAAAATAAGGATTTATAGAGGAGTTTGCGACTAAAAATATTATGTTTAGATAACGTTTTATTATTAATATTATAAGCATATTCATAACTCACCGGTTTCCGTGTAAAGCTCAAGGTTTTGCATTTCGAGATATTAAGATGTAATTTATTTTCTATACACCAACGCTGAATATGATCCAGTTCATTTTGCAACTTCATACAATCATCAATACAAGTTATAGCTGAAAATATCTTTAAATTATCATCATAAAAAAGCCTGGAGCAGTCAATTACATCATCTGAATCATTAATAAATTAAAGAAATAGCAGAGGGCCCAGGGCCCTTGCGGAGCACCTGAGGTAACAATATAATGAGAGGACTCGAAACCATTGTACGCCACGCCACGTATAGCTGTCTCTTACATAAGTAGGATTTAAGAAATTCAATGGCTTGGGAATTAAAGCCATATTTTGTCACTTTATTAAGCAGGACACCACGGTCTATTCTATCAAAAGCCTTTGAAAAGTCTGTATAAACGATGTCCATTTGTCCCTTGTCATCCAATATATCTGAGGTATACACAGCTAAATTAGTAACAGTTGATCTGTTACTAATAAATCCGTGTTGATATCTTATTACGAACAAATAAGTATATGCGATCATACAGATTAATTTCAAAGACTTTTGAAAAGTTTGAGGGAATGGATATGGCCCTATAATTATCAACAACTGCCCGCTCGCCATTCTTAAATGCTGGACAAATTTTAGCCTCCTTTCAGAGACTAGGAAATATCCTTGTTTTTAACCAAGATTAAATATTATACATAAGGGTACAGCTAAAACACCTGCACAATCTTTAACCATAAAAGATGGCATGTTGTCAGGACCTGAGGTCATCTTGTTTTTTAACTCCCTTATAGCGAGCATGACTTCGTTTTCAGAAATATTCTTAAAGCTAATATTTTATTATTTTTCAGCTGTAATTTACCAAGGGCGCTGATAATCACGCGATAATTTTTAAGTAATTACCCGACGCCGTAAGGTGCAACAAGCTTTCGGTTCATTATTAGAGAAAATTATAAGAATTTATCAGCGCACGCGGTAAATTCGGTGAGATAATTTTTTGAAATTCTAATATGTCAAATCGTGAATGTGACTTTTTAAATAAATTATAAAACTGTCAATAATTTTTCGTTGCGTAGCAACATAAGTGAAATCTCCCTAGGGAGATTATCAGTGTAATCCTTTAATAATTGGATGGATTTTGACATGTGACTGGAAATGGAGGGATTTTATTGGATTTCTATTTCTTCAAAAAATTGTCGTAATAATCTCAATTTTGATTAACATTTACATCGTCATCTATAGGTAATGGATAGACACTTTTAAAAAACGCACCAAAAATATTTACAATATCTTGTGGATTATCGTAAGTATTATTTTCATGTCATTTTTCCAGGCATTCTTGAAGTTCCCCTCTTTGAATGAAAGTATGACCAGAAGAAACGCGGGTTGTAAGAAATTGATGATTGAATATTCTCGATGGACTTATTATACGCAGTAGCTATTTGTTCCTTCACAAACAATCGAAGCCTTCAAAATTCTTGTACTATATTGCCATTAGGGTTTTCTTATACTTTTCAAAACCTTTTTGTTTATATTCTTTATGATATTTGATTCATACCAGGGTAGATACTTATGCTATCTTGTACACTGGGATGTTCTCGTCAAAGCTGGTATAAAGCTTTTCATAGAACTCGTGTACAGCTAATTCTACGTCATTAATTTCATTTCAGAATGACCAGTCTGACTCAAGTAAGGCATTATACAAGGACATAAACTCAGCCTTCCTAAAATTATATGTTCTCTGATTCAGGTTAGGTGACAATGTTGGTTCATTTGCATTAATCTTATAAAAACTAAGTATTATAGACGGATGATACAAATCTTCTTTAATTAATGGTGCATTGTCTCGCATTACATTGCAGTTAATATTAAATATAACCAAATCGACAACTATAACAACATTATTTGTTTGCACAAAGTCAAAGAATAATTCAAAGTCTTCAATCGTTGTCGAAGGAGGTATGTATAGAACTATAATATAAAATGGCTTAAATAACATTTAACAGCCAGCATATCAATTGATGGAAAATTCAAATCAACGAAAGAAACATCCAAAACTTCCAGTTGAATAATATTTTTGACCGCCAATAAGACACCTCCTCTACGTCGTTGTTTCGTAGATTGTAACTTATGGTCTTTTCTATGTACCTCATAAATATCAGGAATATCACTACTGAAAACGTCACTATGAAGCCATGTTTCCCTTATAGCTATTATGCCAAATTCACTTTAACTAACAGATTAACAATTGTAGTGTAATCCTGGCAGGATCACCATTATTGCGTATTAAGTCGTATGACATTAGTCTACGACAACAAATTAGTCACGTAGTCTGTTAACCTGTAGTTACTTAAAATCTATAATTTGATTGATGATGTATTTATTTATAATTATGAATTATGAAAGATTTTAATAACTAACACTTACTACGTATAAAACCTTACAGTGGTATTGAAAATATATGTATTGTAATCCTGAGACAATTTTGGATCTTGTTAGTTTAGTTCTTAATTTTTTTATATCTTCAGAAATAAATTGGTGGGAGAGATGCCACGTCTATTCCATGTCCAGAAGTCTGTATATGCTCCTGGACAAGACTAGTAGATTTAGGAGTCCACATCTGAAACTGGTATATACTGTTGTGACTGAATATGAAGCGCAGGTCTGTATTTGGCTGGTAGACAATTTCGTTTACTATTCCAGGAGTACACGTTCATTTGACCAGTTTTTAACGAGCACCCTGTATGAGTGTAGTTTCAGTTTAAGTTGGGTAAAGAGACGAATGATTTAAGAAACGGAGAACGAAGTTTTATTTTACATTAAATTTACAATATAATTCAAAATGAAACGAAATTTATTACTTAAAAATGTTCACAAATTAAAATATCAACTGTACTGCTGCAGAAATTACTGATGTATTAAATTTGAAATAAGAAATTGATTTACAATAAATTTTAAATAGGCACTGAGATTAAGGTTTGTATTATTAATAGCAAATGGCTGGTTTATGAAAAAGATAAACACTGGGTTTTTAGTTTTGAGGTAAATATTAAGCGTATAATTTCCTGCGAGTAACTGGCTGAATTAATCAATTTAGAATAAATAAGTACTGAATGTATATGGTAGATGTGTTAATGACTGCAATTTGCCGGCTGACTCGGCTTCTTATACTTTTGCATTAATCAGCAGCATAACGTAAAAATTTGTTTGCCGACAATTATCACACCATTTTTCTAAGAATTATAGGTATTGGATAATCGACACGCATTGTTACAGTAGCGATGGGCGGAGCTAAATAACAAACGATTAAAATATGTTAATTTTGATGCTGGAATAATGAATTTTGGAATATGTATGATATGACTATTTAGTACTATTTGTATGTTTTGCCTAACATTTGCTTTCAAGCAACTAGATTATAAATGCAAAGTTGAATTTTATCTGAGTAGGTCGAACGGAATTCGCGTAGGTCAATTTTCCTAACTGCATTGAAGAATTGGACTATGCTAAAAATTTGAAAACTGCAATAAAAATCGTGAAATAAAAACTACAACAAAATATATTTGGAACTGTACTAAAATTTATGAATTGAAAACTGCTGCAAAAAGTTATGAATAGGAATTACAACGAAATTTACGAATTCGCCACTGCAACGAATTTTATGAAATTGAAAGTGCAACGAAAATTTAAAGTTCAATAAACTTGAAAGTGTACTAAAATTTACGATTGGTTTTATATTGAATTGTAAAGCTAATAATTTTGAAAGTTCAATAAAAATAGTTAGGAGCTATACACAAAAAGATTTATTTTCATAAATGTTGAAATAGTTAGAGCCCGTTGTCATTTTAGGCTTTCTTAAAAAACACTTAGTACTTCAGCCTCAGCGAAAGAGTTATTTATATTTAATAAAAATATTAAAAACTTTATGTTCCGAAATAGCACATGCATAAACATAAACAATCTGACAGTGTTGCTTGGTTTAATTTCCTGTCTTCATATTTGGCAAGCTGTTGTTATTTTCTGTTAATAATAAATTGCCACAACTGTTTGTGATTCTTTTTTTACTCTATGTCACTGCAATAATCCCTATAAGAATCCTTTGTATCAGTTTACATTTTTTGCTTCAGACATTGAAATTCTGGCAGTGCGATGGGGTGATTATATCATTTATAATCTTCTCAAGCTTTACGTTTAAGACGGATACTTTTTACGGTGTTGGCACTAAACCAAACGAGATAAATACTTCTAGGAGTTCTGATTTTAAATCCTTCTCATAGAGTAAAATCTTAAAAATTAGTTTATTAATGTATTAAACTAGTTATAATTGTTATATTATTTTCATCAACTGGCATTAAAAATAAACTGTTACGTGGGGGTGATGTCATAAGCTCCCCATTATGTATAACTTGTGGAGCAATAATTGAATTGGCAAATCTCCTAACTGATATTGCAGGAAAAAATATATTCATTTGCTTTTTGCTCATTGCAGGTAATTATATTGCCATATTCATCCAATATATTGATATTATTTGTCTATTTATTTTGATCTATGTTAGTAGCGTCTCTTATTTTTTCTAAACTTGTCTTATACAGTGTGTCCCACTTTTCACGGTAACACTACGTAGGTCAATTATTAATAAATCGATTTATTTTAAACTTGGTTAAGTTATACACCTCTTGAAGGTAACTAAAAACGTATATACCTATTTAATTTATTCCATAGACGTGCGGACTAAGGGGTTTAAATTATGAAAAATTTCAAAAATAGCGCGTCTCATTTTGGCGGGTATATAAGATCGAAATTTGGAATTAGAAACATCACACCAAATCTCATCTTGCAAATTTGGAATTTTCACTTTCTGCAATACATATTTAATATTATTATTTTGGAATTGATTTTTTATTAATGTTCCTAGTTCCACATCTCCAATTTGTTCATCGTTCAGTGATTTTTAATTAAAATCTGGAGAATTTACTACAGATATTGCTATAGTACATTCCATTACCAATAAGTAAACAGAAAACAAAAAATGTAAAAATTAGCCAAAAAATGCAATCATTCGGTCCGAAAGGACAAACCCAGATAAAAAAGTCGCCTTCATTTTCATTTTAAGCAAAAACCACAAATGTCACGAAAAATCAAAAAAAAAAATCACGAAATATCGATAATTCCAAAATATCTTAAAACAACTAAAAAACCCGTTGCAATAACCCATTCATCGATTTTACCACATAATCTTTCAAAACCACTCACCTAAAAAATACAGCCCCCATATAATAGCATTCGACACCCAACACGTTTTACGTACCTCCTACATTCGTGTCCATAAAGTTTTTACAACTCATTTTCTATTCAATTTTAACATTCTCTCGAATTGTGCCCGAACTATTTTATCTGTTTCATTTCAGTTCACATTTCCAAATTAATGTCACAACTTATTTACTTTCCAACGCACTTTCACTTCTTTTCAGCTCCATATTTACCCCCCTCAAACATCATTACGCGAAACAACTCAAAGACCATATTTCGTGTGTGCGTAAATGGTGACCATACGAGGACGGTTCAATATATTCAACTTATTTTTCTTCTAAACCAAAACAGATTCGAATTTAATTTAATTATCAAATAATTTCCCTTTCTATTGCCCAAACAGTCATGTGATTTTCATTTCAAAATTTGAACTTTTTGCAACGATGATGCAATATTGCGCAACTCTCGCCAGTACGGAATGTCGGGATCCAACTTTCTAGAATAAAATAGGTGTAAAAATGTTCGTGCATGACTCACGGGGCACGACAAACGAAATGGTAATAAACAGCATATTCTCGCCAGTGTAACTCGTGCTCGTGCTACTTCCTAGGCTGGAACCTAGTAAAAAAGACTTTTTCTAATTAATTTAATATATCACAGCGCACCTAATATTAAGTGAATTTTTTAGACATTTTTAAATAATTTAATCTGCCACCGCACACCTAATTTTAAGTGAGTCTTTGACATTTTTAAAATCGACACTCCAGCGAATCAAATCTCCCAAATCCAAATCGGCTGTCGAAAAGTTACAAATTAGTAACTGTAAAAAATAATAATAATTCAATTTTATTTAAACCTGTGTTCGTTATAATAATAAATATTATAATTCGTTCTAAAACCGAGTGTTTCAATCTACAACGGCTGCATACAGGGTGCTCCAAAGTACTTGGGCATCTGAATAATTCTTTTCAATTTAACAAAAGTGCTTCAGCACAAATCTTACGTACAGAAGTATCATATTCTCAGAAGTATATACAGGGTGTTGACAAATCACCTGCGACAAAGAATCAAATTCAGTTTAAAGTAAATTCAGAAATCAACAAAATACATAGAAATAATCAGCAGGGGCTTCTACAAGGTGAGCCATTTGTCCTGTTACAACCTTTTTAAGTGTAACACCCCCCGAAACTTCATTCTTTTATAAATTAAGTGCATGCAACGCCTCAAGGGTCTCTACTAAGCTTATAGCTCTTATTAAGGTGCGTATTCGTAGCACCCAATCTAAAACCGAAATACCAAGTCGGAGGCATCTTAGCGTGTTCAATATATGATCTACTAGTATGTAAGTTTGAGCATTGTCAGGGATACATTGTTCCAGTGAAGATAAATCATATATAAGTGAAAGCACACCAGCAATGACATTATCCTTACCTTTAACATGCTGAATGTTGTTTGTAAATTGCGCTATAAATTCAATAAAACGTATTTGTCTGGGATTTCTCTCCACCGTGGAGAAAGAAAGCTACTGTCAAAGATTTGTGATCTGTAAAACAAATAAACTTTCTTCCCTCCAAAAGATATATGAGAATATTGTTTTTGGGGGTCAAGTTTTCGTGAAAAGAGAGTTAAAGACTTACATTCTCCATCGTATACTTGTTCCAACACTGCACCTATTGAAATATTTGAACAATATATCGTAAGGACATTATTCTTCTGTCGTAGATACCATTAGCAGCGGACCTAGATACCAGAGGTATCTTTCTAAATATAAAAATAATAACAACAAAAATAACTAACTAGTAATAGTAGTAGATATGCCACAACTATAATGCACGATTATTCTTCGCTGTTGTGCTACATGATTATTATGCAGTGACTATGCATTAAAACATGCACAGCACCACAAACTTTTATAGATAAGAAGTTTCATTACCATACTTGAGGCGCCCGATGCACTCCTAGGACTATTAATTGTATTATTCTGTGTTCATTAGTGAAGACGAGAAAATTTTAGTGCTTAAAAAGTTATTTAGCGGTTTTCATAGTAATGGACTGACGCCAAATTATGCAGCAGCAATTTACGAATGTCTAACTGTTCTGCATGTATAGGCATCTGGTTACCTTAGATCACTTTAAGGTTTCAACTAAACAACTTATAAATTAGGATTGATTGACTTTATGTCTCCTCCTCGAACAAGAAACAAAAATTAACTGACTTATGTATTCTTAGCCACCAAATGTGACGATTTCATCACTAGACACAGTTTGTACAAATGAAAAAACAAGGATAGGATCTTCAAGAAGAAGAAAAAGAATCTCTCTAACCCTTCGGACTTAATGGCCGAAACTAGTTTCTTTAATATCTGGGAGCTCAATTGTTTCCAGAAAAATATTGCGGAACAGCGATTTTATAAAAGCCTTTGTAGATTTTTCTAGTCTGAAGTCTCGCATGTATACTAAGACAAATAATTAACATGCCTTACGGTATAATTAAATATCATATTGGTTAGGTACTTAGAGACCTTCATGTGCACTTCCTGAGTTAAACTTAGTTGAGAAGCGCGGAAAGACGCGCCTGAAGCGAACGAATTTTCATTCATAAGTTTCCCACTGCACTTTATTAATAACCTAAACTTATGGTGTGTATTAAATTAATTACGCTTTGAGTTCGCCTCGTCGAAACTGCAACCGCAAGTGCTTCTTTACCTTTAACTATATGGCAAAGTAGGGAAGCTCTGTAATAAGGTCTTGGTTTTTACACTTTTCGTGCACCAAAAATGAAGGATTTAGAAAGAAGTAATAATTATTCGCGAACTATCGATTTGCACCTGTTTTTTTTATTTTATCTTATCGAGAGACCCTAAATATTAATAGTAAGTGTACAATATTTTTTTATCATTATTCAAACAATTGAAAACAATTGTTACAACAAACTAATTATTAACGCCGGTGAACCATTCGGTATGGTGTCATCAAACAATAAAACCTGTAAAGGTAAGTAACGGTTTCTTAATGAGGTCGTAAAATTTTTATTGCGTTTTTTAACTGCACGGTAAAATTGCAAACGAACATACCTACGGTAGCGCCTACAAATCGTGTAACTTTCTTAATACATTTTAGTAACTTGCTTAATTTAAAACAGTTTAATCATATAAATAATAGAAACGTGAACATTTCAGACCTAGTTTTGTCCAATATAAATTGTGTAGTTGATAAAGCTCCCGATATTTTAGTCCATGAGAATCTTCATTATCTTGCGCTTATGATATTATTGAAGATTTGTAAAATATGTAGCATTAAAGAGATCTGACCTGTTATAACTATCGTAAGGTCGATTTGGTTGAGCTTTACCAAAACTCAGCAAATACCGATTGGCATTTCCTGTTCGATATTGAAAATGTAAATTATGCTTTTGAATAATTTTATGAAAAAATTCATGCCGAAGTGTTCTTACTTACTTTTTGTATTTAATAAATTTTCCTATATCTTTACGTGGGGTGGTAAAATATTTTATAGTTTTATGCCACAATAAAAGGCAGGTCTTTGTGCATGGCTTTTACTAACCAATGGTAAAGCTACAGACATATTTTCAATAATTTTAGTTATATAACTAGGATGGGCTGGTAGAGTCTTTTTGTGAAACATATGCATCAAAAAATGACAAGCAAAATGACTTTTAATATTAAATACATCTGCCTCCATATATAACAGTGCAGAGGAATAATTTTTTTAATTATCTTTAGAATAAAATTTTTAGTACAATAACGTAAAGTCCTCTCTCAGATAATAATACAGTACCTAATTATAGACTCAAATTGGGAATTTATAAATAGTCATTCAATTTTTCCTATTTAATATGTTCCTTAAAATACAGAATTTTTGTAAATTATCTAATTTTCTTTGTAATTCCATCTTAGCTGGTGGTCAAGCATAACTCCTAAGTACTTTATTTTATAGAGTTTACGATAATAAGACACCCATAATGTGTTTGTTGTGAACATACAAGTGTATATAGTGTTTTTTAGAACATTGATCAGTAGCTAATAACGTAAATATTAAAAATGTGGCTTTTTGTGTGTTTAAGCTTAATGAACTCACTACTTACTTTATCTACTTGAAAATTAATGCCAAACTTTCTTCTGCATTTCCATGTACCAAGACCCACGATCAATCAAGAAATACAGCCATGCACTTGTACAATTTCTTTAATTAAGTCCAAAACTGCATGCTCTTTACTTATATTTTTTTAAAAGCCGAATAACATGTTTATCGAAAAATTCCTCCAGTCTGTTGCCAAAACATTTTTCAAATATTTTTACAAAGTTACTGATAACTGATAGGTCTGTAGTTGTTCGAGTTTCTATAATAATCAGATTTATGTACTGGGGTTACACTTGATTCCTTCCATTGATAAGGTATTATATTTGTTTTAAGTGTTAAATTTAATATATGCAGTAATGGTTTAACGATATATAAAAAGGTATGGATTTTACTATTTTGACTGGTATCTGTTACATGGCCTATGTCCATTTAACAGTTTTATATAAAAACTAGTATTTTCGGTTATATTTAGCATGATCTGTGTAATATTTTGATTCAGTTTTTGTAAGTGAAACTGTTTTCAACTAACAGAATTTACTTGTATAACTGCTAAATCATTTCACACTGTTTTATGTACATATTTTTATATCTTGAAACTCAGTTATGTTTTTTACACTATTATGTATTTCCGTTCTATTACAGCATTATCCCAGGAAACGATTGTCTACAAAATATTTATACACTCATATACCTATATTTCAATTTTTATATTTTTGTTTACTATATAAGTACATATGGTTATTTTCCTTACCTTTCTCATTACTATATATAGTATATCCCATAAGATGTAATATTTTTACTTAGTTCTCTCAAAACGTTTTACTATTTATTACGGCAGTTCATATTTTTGGTTATGTATAAAATAGAAATTACAAATTGTTACAATTTAAGCCAGCTGTGGTATTATAGATTTCTTTTATCGATTCTGTCATTTATTTGAGTACGGGAATCTACATCAGGCAGGTTGTTGCGCTTAACTCAACAATTGACAGATGACCATACCTGTACCATTTCTCCGTTTTATAGCTTTCTATATAATTAGGGGAAATAGATTTCTCAAGTTTATTTGGTGGCATTATTTTACAACAAGTAGGACAAAAAAGTTTGCCTTATTAGTAAAACTGACCAGAAAATCATTTGCTTGCAGACTTTGTACTGATTCGGACATATATAAACTTAACTGTGGACTTCAGTAATTGATATTACATTTTTATATCCGCGTTAACAACTGTTTAACATCCAGGTGAATTTCATTTATTACTAATTTAAAATTTAATTAACCTTCAATTTTTGTCTTTGATGTAATTTCAATTATTTTTAAAATAAATTTAAACAGAAATCTGTCATGTATGCCGTACATTTCAAAAAGGGTAAGTTTCTCCAATCTTACGATACTCTGGATCCACGGCTCTTTGCTCCGACTGAAACCAGCTAGTCGTCCGCATATGTTGCCTCAATTCTTTCCCAAAAATAAATAATAAGGGAAAGGAGGTAACATATCTTGTGGGACCAGCAGATGAGCTGTTTTCTAAGCTGTCTATTATTTCATTTTTTGTTATATGTTTAAGAAATGTTGATGATTTTAAATAAATAAACACCACAGAAATTAGATAACCCCCAATTCCAGAAGCCGGAGGCTCATGCGGAAGGAGGTTACACATTGAAAAAACGCGGACATCTAACCATTTCCTCGACAGTGTCAGTGTTGGAGCTGGGATTCGAACCCGGTGGCACGATAGCTGCGTGATTAATCGCGATTGCCACCTCGCGCCTTAACCCACGCGGCTATCGGTAATAAATGATTTTCTAGCACGGTATTAGATAGCTTTTCAATGTTATTATTGCCCTGCATATTATTATTTTATCATTGCGTTGTTATGTCTTTTAATTTGTAGTATTTCATGCATTGTCCTTCGGCGATAGTTTGATTCTTTTTCTAAAATTTGTACATTGTTTACGTCGAAGCCATGGTTATGTTATAAAACATGTTTAGTTAGAACAGTCGAATTTTGGCTTACTTTTTTTATATTTGTGTTCATATATGCTTATGTGAGAATACTGTTTTGATTGGCCTATATATGTGCTATTACAGTTGGACTGCAATAAGTGTAATAGTACATACAGGGTGTCCCAATAGTACGTCAAAGTCTAATATCGGTCTTTGGAAATTTTTTTCGTAGAAGTGGTATAGTATCAAAAGGTGCACATTTTAAAAATGTTTTTAAATATACAGGATGACTTATTACAGCAGAGCATCTTCGAGGTCATTTTTTTAAATGGAACACCTTATATATTTTTACATTTGTAAATTCGGCGTAAAATTATCTTTCCAACGACTCCAGATTTTCAGTTTTTGGCGCGGTGTTGCCGATTTATTCGAAAAAATATGAAAATTTTGCTCGGAACAAGGTTTAACAAATTAATTCGCTGTGTGTGTATTACTATTAATTAAGAAGATTTATTTTGCAATTATGTAGACAATGGATGTACTACAACCACCACCATTGATTATAATTATACAGGGTGTATTTTATACTAGCGCTAATTCAGGACATTTCAAAGTGAAATTTCTCAATTTTTTCAAATGGAACACTCTGTATATTATTGTATTTTTGAATTGGCACGTTAATTCTCTACAATATTCGTGAACAATATTTTATACCTAAAATCGATATTCCCAGAGATATTTTTACTTCTTCATTAAAAACTGTTAAATTTAATACTTTTCATTTCGAACAGATCTAATAGCCATGATTTTGACATAAAATGAGAATAATTGAAAGTAGTATTAAATTTTTTTCTGGGTGCATCTTGGCTCAATAGTACTTTGTCACAATTTACTTAAATCATATTTGAGTCTATCTTAAAAATTTATAAATTACAAAAATGTTGACATAAAGCATAAGGTCTTCTAATTAGGCCGATATTAGACTTTGATGCACTATCGGAACACCCTGTATATAGGCCAGGCGTTGAAGTAGGCAGATAATACTGAAAATTGATTATCAAATATTGTTATTTATCTTATACACACAATGTTTTTCTGTTTACAATAGTTTCTTAACTTTCAATTATTTTTAGAAACGCACAGCGAGAATTCAAGTCTCGACTAGAGAAATACGATTCTGAACGTGTGCACAAGATTTAATACACATGAATGCATAGACAAATTACCGACTTATTTGTAAATCTAACAATTCAATTTGAACATTTGTTGAATGAATAGTTTATTCAAATGAGTATTTTATGCTGTCGTTTGTTCGGTTATTCGAAAATAAACTAAGGGTTGGGATGATTGTATTATAGAACAATGTACGTGTGGTACAATATTAACATTCTCGGTAAATACACAACCATAACAAGAACTTTACGCTTTTTAACTGGAATCAATTTGGATAATATAGGAAATATTACGTTATTTTATTTACACTGCATTATGTATTATTATATTCTACACGCCATTTGATATTTACCACGCAATTAAGTAATTTATTTTTTCAATGTAGAGACCCACACACGGAAATAAAAACCGTCAAAGTTTTCCTATCATAATTAAGAAAAACTGCGCTAACAAAATGTCCCTAAATTGAATAATGATTGCACGGTGCGTTATAAAATATTTGTTCAGTTTCTAAAGACTAGAAAATTACATTGAAGCGAAAACAGCGTATTTAGATCCTTAATAAAAAAATAAATAGTTTACTTTATATTGTATATAGACATGCGAAATCTATTAACACGATTTTTTCTGAATAACGTAGTGGCATAAAAAAATATGCGTTATAATTTATCAAAACCTTTGAATATTTTAATAATAATAGGTACAAACTTAATAGTATGTAATATGTTAATAGATAAAATAAATCAAAAGCAAAAGCGGAAGGGGAAATATACAGGGTGTCCGGTAAGGCTAGGATAATCCTCAAACTGGTGATAGACTAGATCGTGGCTTATGAGAAAAGTAAAAAGTAGTATGGAAATGAGAGAGGGTAAGATGTAATTAATGGTAATTAAGAGTAATAGATAAGGATATCCCTACACTTAGCATCTTTAATTACACTTACTTTTTACCTAAATTACCTTTAATTATCATTATTTTTTTACATCATCATCCTTTTCAATGCGTCCAATTTCTTCAACACCGTAGCAGACATTTATATCATAAACTAATAGATGATTAAGTCATTTAGTTCACAACATAACCTTTCAATGGTCGATCCACCGTTGGCACCCACCGTTGAGCTGAAATATGAAACCCGAAAGACGAAGTTCCCAGAGCATACAAGAGTATGTGCGTTTATACTTCATGATGCTTATTTAACGTGCAGCGCATCGGATGGTTCAATCCAGAACGGCTTTGTTGGTGCTAAACATACATTTCCTACTTTGATCAGTGACTTACAAGGTTTTCAATATAAAGATAACGAGTTTATAGTGAAAGAATTCGCCGCTGTCTGCTGTAACATTAAACAACAAATACATTATATTTTCAAACCACCATATCCATTCTCATCATTAACAAATGGCAAAAAAAATTATCATGGCTTAGAATGGAGTCATGGATACATTCAACTGAAAGAATTGCCACTAATTTTTGAGCAACTTTGTCAGAATGCTGTTGACAACTTTCAATATAATTTACCATTAAACGATGTTATAATACTATGCAAAGGTGTGATGAAGAAGGATTTCCTACTACAATATCTACAGTGGAATAAAATTATAGATCTTGGCGACTGTTCACCGCTTCTACCTAATCTTAAATCATTGACAATACCAGAATGTCTGGAACATTGTCAGTATAATAATTGTCATTGTACCCTCGCAAATATTCATTTATCATAGATTTGAATATAAATATCTTCAGTAATGTAATCAAGAATATGTAATAAAATGAATGTATTATACTAATCTTTGTTTTATTTCTAACATCATCATAATATAAAAATACAAACAGTAGGCTTTATAGCATTTCACACCCACCTCACTTATGGCGTCAGTATGCTTCTGTATCTAAAGCCGTTAAAGAGGGAGCGCTCATAATATAAATCAAACCTTTGAAGTGCAACCATAAGACAAATAATGAAAAAGGCTACTTAAAAACTGCATTGCAATATTTCACTAAAAGTAACAATGTAAATGTTCCCTTTGATAAACTCAGTAGATAAGACAGGTAGGAGCACAAGGTTCATCAGCGTAAAATATCCCTAAGTCTGTAGTCTATAAGTCAGGTAAAATACTTTATATCGCAATTGTTGATCGGCAAAAGATAAGGTAGGTAGGTCGCAATTGTTCGTCATCATAAATAAAAGGCAGGATTGCAATTGTTCCTCTCATAAATCAGTACAAGATATCCCTATGTTTATTGTCATTGTAAGAAAAATACACAGATACTATAATCGTGTAATAGGACAATGCAATGACTGTCCGGCAGACGAGCAGGTGGACAGAGAGACGAACAGGTGGGCAAGCGGACAGAGGGATGGGTGGACAGAATTGCTTTAATTACCATTATTTTTACTGCAATTACTTAATCATCCTTATTGTTACTGTAATTACCCTTAATTACCCCTAATGTTACAGCGATTACCCTTAATTATCCTTATTGTTACTAAAATTACCCTTAATTGTCCTTATTGTTACTGAAATTACCCCAATTGTTACTGTAATTACCCTTAATTATTTTTAATTACCCTTATTTGTACCAAAACAGATTTTTGACAAAATAATTTTCGGTCTGAAAAATTAAGTTCACATTTGGATTTTGCCAAATTTTTGTTATCAAACTTTGACCTTCCGTCGTGATGGGAGGGGGTTAATTCAAATTTTATTTTAAACATCTCAGATCTCTACTATGAATTTGAGTTCGTCCTTCCATTTTATAAAATTAGGTTTCCCTATTCTGAAAATATTTCAAATGGATCTTACTATGTGTGTGAATCCCTTTCACACATATTTGATAATTTGAAATCGGGTAATTGTGGGGTAATATGACCATTTTGGGGAACAGTTGTAAAATATCTTCGAAAGCGGTTTTCAATTTTTTGTAAACGGCGTTTATCTTCTTGAGCAAGACATGGATCGTATACAATATTTGCATAGATCCATAGATATTTTTTATAAAGTTATATAACTGGTTTAGGCGATAGACATCTTTTTTACAAATAATACTAATGTGGCCAGTAAAGCTTAGTAAGGGAGCTAAGTTAATACCAAGATGTCTTACGCTATTAGTTGATATAATGATCTCATTATTTATTTGAATATACAGCTCTTCAAAATTGAGAAGATCCAAAAAAATATTTCGACTTTTATTAGCATTAAGTACAAGAATATGGAGTGTCCATTGGTATATAAGGCTTATGTCATTATTGATGTAAAAGTCTGCCATTTGAAAATCGGAAGGAGAAACACTAGCTGAATATCGTCAGGGTAGAATGTCTAGTTTCAATCTAGTGGAAGTCTCGATATCTGCAATGAATGATTATATTAAAAATTAGTGGTTCAAGAATAGATCCTTGCAGAACACCAGATCCTCGCTTAGCTGATCTATTTTGTGATGTAAGGATCGAATTTCCTTATTAATACTAGTATTCTTTACTACTCCCCATGACTTTAAGAAAGTTAGTCCACAGGATTATTCTTCGTAATATTAATAGGAAAAGAATAAAATACATTATTTCTTGAATAACGACATTGTTGTAATAATTATGAATGTCACAAAAATATTGCCTGTGAACAACACTTCTACTTTTTTATATCTTAACCAAGTTTTTCTTTTAATTTTTTTGACCTTAAAAAATATTTTCTTAACAATAGGCTAACTGAGTTCTTTAAATTTCAGAAGTTCAATCTGGGATTGATATTGTGAACGGACTTTGCCATTTGGACTTCTACGAATTGATGCGGTTGGTTGATGGTAAGTTTGACAGTTTCATTAAGTACAACTTTTCATCTATTCAAATCCAAGCGAATTGTATATGATGACATATTATAAGGAACTAAAATTAATTAATTAAATTATTTGAGGATATGAACTATTTTAACTAACTTTGAAAAATTAAGGGAAATATAGTTTAAAACTTCTGCTTGACCGTAAAAGTGCATTAATGTCATTATGCATTTAAATTTTGCAAAGTGCTATTTGTCGTTAGCCGGGTAACTTAGGCTAACCGACTAACTAAATTAATAATTAAGGCACTACACTGCAGGAAAACTTAATAGAAAGATAAAACAATTATTAAAGTTATACCACATTTGTATTTTTTTCTTATAATGTTTTAATAACCTAATAATTATCAATTTACATCGATTGCTCTTGAAAAATGGCAGGAAAGTTTTATTATAAATTATATAATTGAAAGGGATCTGGAAACTTATGTACACAGTAATACCTAATATATGTCCCTTCTGGAAAAAGCAAAGAAATCCCGAGAAAAACTGGGAATGATATCTAGAGCCCCCCAGGGGGCATCTTGAGGGGGGAATAACGTCCGAAACGAAAGTATATATAGCCTTGAAGTGACAGTGGAACAGGCAAGCGACGTATTGTGATAATAGCTGCTTACAAGGAAAAAACAAGAAAAACTACTAGAAGTAAAACAATTTGTTGGAACAAACATCTAGAAGGCCTCAGGTCCGAAGTTAGAAGGCTGAATACAAGGCCAAATTTAACCAACTACTCAATTCTCCCAGGATGAATGAAATATACCCCATAAGGAGCTGGAGGTATTAATATGCTATCTGTGTAAAATATTCAGAGCCTACCTGGCCTGGAAAAACATACCAGTAGATGGCGAAAAGGGTCCTTTACCTACCAAATACAGGTAAAATAGTAGACCAAACACTCAAGTCATATATATCTATAAGCCTACTTGCTCTTTTAGTGATAAGAGGATCATAATATGCAATATAGGCAAGGCTATTATTAAGGGAAGGATCAGCAGAGGCTGCCACCAGGGAGAACTATTATTTCTATTGCTGTGTGCAATTCTTACCGATGAACATCAAGAGGTGATTTGTGAACACGATATTAGAGCATTTGCAAAGAGCTTTAAATATCATCGACATGGTGGTGGTGCAGTAACTTTCTATAAATCCTCACAAGGCCACAGTCGTCTCTTCCACAAAGAAATTCCATTTGCCTGCGAGAGGAAATAACTTGGAGTCATCTTTGACCAAAAATTGACAGGGAATGTCCTTATTTGTAAAATCACACAGAAAACAATCATTGCCATAGGAAGGTGCAGATAAATGTGTGCAAAAAAATTGTGGTTAAATCCCAAAATGACAAAGGGTATGGTGAGACTGAGATTTCAATTACTTGGGGAGGAATAATCAAGGCCGAATAGCTACACTATGAGGCTTCTTTAGGCTGTAGAGTCTGATACAAGAGACAAAGCTGGATGGCGTACTTCCAATAATCTGAAAAAGCTGTGTTGGTCAAGACCATTCCCAGCTCTTCTACTCATAATTTATGGATATTATTGCCCTAAATTTTATTACCGTACAATACAACCTAAAATGACACCCTAAATCAAGTAACTTGGACCACTAAATGAAAACTAGTCTTACAGTTGTTAGGAAGTACTGATTTAGTTTTTCTAAATATCTTTTCTAGGTTAAAATGATTAAAAAACAGTTGATGCAAATGAAGAATCGAAAATTATGTACATACATAAAGCTACTTAATATGAAGTTATTCATATTTGAACGATTTTTAAAAATAATAGAGTATTGCATCAATAAATTTAAGGCAATTCAAAAATGGAAGCAATGCTCCTGCGGTTATTTATTCAAACTGCTGTTCTATGTCTACAACGTACCGGAAAACTTCAACAAATGAAAATTAATAATTCATAGCTTGCAATGTAACTTTTTTCCAGAATAGAACGTGTGATAAACAATATCCGTTACGTTACAAATTAATTTCATCCTTTATACCTTTCGCTGAACAATTTTTGTTCTGTTATAGTTTGAGCACTTCTCATTGTAAGAACTTAAACTATTATGGATTCAATGAGAAAATGCCGATAAATTTTACTGCACTACAAAACAATTTACGCAGAATCATATTTATTATTACGATTGCTTCCAGTTAAATACAATATTTTTGTTTCCAGTTTTAAACGAATTTGTTTTAAACCTAGTAATAGATTTGAGTGTTAATATACATAGTGAGTCTGCCATATGTATGGAATGATATCCGTTACTTTTTACTCGACTGCTGAGTATAGAAGAGTGCAGCTCTTACATATACCTACCCATTAAATAATCAATACCAATAACACTATCTAAAATAAAGAAAACTGAAAGATACTACATATTCGTTAAAATATTTTACCAATACATATTAAGATATATCTTGGAGTATCCAATAACTAACTATTGTTGTATTAATTATATAAGAATATAATTATAGATTTACAGTATTATTGACTACCATATCCGCTTAATTGAAATTCGTTTACATCAGTTTTGTTATTTTATTTCCATTAATATTTATATCGTACTCAAATTATTGAAATTTCAATTTACGATTATATATCATTCCATACGAATAGTCCAGTAATAGCAGTGTAGCATGGGTTTATGCGGAGAAAGTCAACAGTATGGAACCTAGTACTCAGATTGTTCAATATCGTGGCTTCCAATCTGGGCTAAGTAAACAGAAATCAGGAATACCGCAGAGTTCGATACTTGGACCACTATTTTTCGTACTTTTTTACAGTGTTTGGTGACGGTTTCCGTTTTTCTGGATATCGAGTAGCAAATGTGCTGCAAGTTCTTGATATTACTTTATCACATTCTCCATAAATAATAAACAAATTTAAAAAGTTTTCGTTGGTATAATTTAAACGTGCTGGCGTTTTTTGACATAAGATAATGACTGATTGTTTCTAATCATGGCTATTTTGATGAAATGATTACAACAATTCATGAATTTCTAATAAAATCGCAAATATTTCAAAAGTTGTAACTTTAACCCGCACAATGCTAATATCAGAAAAAATGGAATACAATTTTACACAACTTGACGTAAAAAAATATAGGGTGTTCCATTTGACCTAAACAAGTTCTCGCGGTTTGAAGTTGACAAAATGTAACGCGAATAACGGAACACTTGGTATGATATTATTGAATTTATTTCAGTTGTAGAGCGTAGTTCCTCGTGTGTTCTTTTTATGTGACAAGAAGCAAATGCGAACCGTTGCACCTGTCAAATTTTCTATAAAATGTCAAATATCTCTGAAACGGCTAGGTTTAGGTTTAGAATTTTATGCTCTTTTCGGAAACCCTAAAATATATTGGGTGTTCCATTTGAAATAAGCAAGTTGGTATCGATTTCCGGTATAAGCGGAAGTGCCAGCTGCTTGTAATTATTTTAGTTGGATTGGCCAAACCGACGTTAGTAATTATCTAAATTTTCAAAATTCTCCATATCGATCGATTCATTTCCCGGTGAGACACCCTGTATATGTGTGTGTTTACCTTATTGCATCTGAAAGACATTTACACATTCAGTGTATGGAGTGCTCACTCTTATATATTTATTAACATTTGTGTATTTATCGTTTTACATTGAAAACAATAAACTTTTAAATTTTTTTTATATTAAGCTACATTTACAAAAAGAAATTACCGAACAATAAAACTTGATGGAACGAGAGCGTAATATTGATACTGATAAAGGTAATTAAATACGCTAACTATAGCCTTATGGCTTAATACAACTTAGAGTTTCTAGTAGTTACTTTTTTTTCTACGTCGAGATTGAATGTTGTCGCATTACTAACATGTACGGACGGCTAAATCCTGACCTCTTAATGTGACATTAAAGTTTCAGAACTAACGAAATTTAGTTTTGAACTTTGGTTAAGCCAGAACCAATTGTTTCTAACTTGCAACTTGGTACAACGATATGACATCTGTATTGAATGTGGGTTTCGCAAACTTCCTTACAAGCCAGCCATGATTTGTATAAATCGTGTTATCGATATTTGATTGTGTTAACTCTCATTAGATTTTTGAAGATCTATCTTTATTACAAAAAATAATTAATTCATGGATAATAATTATTAATTGGATGGAATCTGCGGCAGATTCTTGATGAAACATATTCAATAGAATAATTATAAATATTCAAAAGAATAGTTACTATACGCACTTGGTTTATTGTTTCATTAGTTTTGTTCAGATTTCTCTGACATATGTTTCGGCATTGCGACCATTATCAAAGAGTCTTAAAAACTGACCTGAAAGTGGTGGTTCACAGTATATATCTTAGAAACATTCTACCTACTTAGAGGGGGATAATAACTTGATTTGCTATTTCTTTAAATTTAACAGTACAAGCCGGAACTACGAACTTAATTTTAATTTTATTATTTTGTCTAGTACAGGGTTGTTCATAAATTTTGTTTGTGTATTTGTAACGTTTTTATGGTTTCTTAGGGCCTTCTTAATTTCTAAAATTTCAAGCATAAATATGACTATTTTTTGCCATTTAATTACAGGGACTGTAATCGTAGGAAGTTCTTTCGGAGCTTGAATTGTAGCTTTTATTGGCACCTACCTACTCTAAAAATTTCATGCAAAAATATTAATAACTTTTAGCGGACATAGCGGAAATGTAAGAAAAGGTGTTTTCGAAAAACGGCGTGGAAATGGTTAAAAATGGTCATAGAACAATTTTTCAAAAAGCTATTTGTTCCTAATGAACTTCTCTACAACCCTATTATCTACTCAAGAGAGTAGCGTAGTAGTGTACACTTTGTACTCTCTTGATAAAGGCCTAAGAAGCTGAAGTATTTGTAGAGAATTTTAAACACAGTAATTTGGTACATTTAAACATGAACAACTACAATCATGGAATGAGAATTTGTTAAAAAGAGTATTGACGAGAGAATACAAAAAGTACATTTAAGTAGAAGTATCCAACATACTACGTAAATAAATATAGCGGGGAGAGCCCATTTAGGTCCTTAGTTGGACCTGTCTATGGGCATCTAGAGGTATCGTTCCTCTCCTGCACTGCAATTCCTCTCTAAGGCGAAGCCCTCTAAGTGAGGCGTCGCAGCAAAGGAATGGAACAGCTATTAGAGGGGTTTGAATACATATAATAATAACGTTAAGATAAAAATATATCCTACTGAAAACACAGGAGAAAAAGTGAAGATATAATATCTTAGTTTCATATGTGAAAATACTTCTTAAATACAATATTATATAGACATATATGTACTGTATACACATATGCATACAAATGCACATACGTATCATACGTATATACATATACACAACATACACATTTACAAACATATATTTCATAATTCGTTACCCAACCGATTGATTACTAACTAAAATTATAAAATTGCAAAATGAAAGACTTTAGTTAAACATAACGGAGCAGCTATGTGATCGATTGTAAATTTTAACAATTCGTTTGTTATGCCATCTGGATCAGGAGTCTTATTGTTTTGGAATTCCAACACAGTGTTTTTTATTTCAGTACTATCTGAAAATTCCAGAAATATAGAATTACGTAAGTTTTCTCCTCGGTTTTCGTGGTTATTTAACATGGGTCCCTGCTGTATTTTGGAGGCAAGCTTTTCTCCTATTTGTGAAAAATAAATATTATAAGTATTTGCTATCTGAAAAGGATCAGTTATTTAATTTTCATTCTCTGTGATAAATTTTGTTATTTTCTTTTTCGTTTCAAATAAGCCCAAATTTTTTCAAAGCGATATATTTACTTTTCGATGTTCTATGAAGAAAATAAAAAAAAGACCTTATTTTCAATCGAATAATTTGGTTAGCAAATTTTCGATTAATGAACTTTACTAGTGCTCATTGTTTTCGTTGAAATCTCAAATTTAATATAGAATTAAAATATAATATTGTTTATATACAAAAATATCGTTAAAAAAGCGAAAAACCGAAAGAATTACTTTTTAAAAATCGAGTTTTCGGTGAAAATCATGAATTTCTTTTTCTTTATTGTAAATAAACGTTTACATTCATAAAAAGCGTTAATTCTCATACAATACTATGTTATACAAGTAATGTACATGTACCTAACTATTCTCGGCTTTCAAAGTCCCGAAAACATTATTTAAACTGCAATTAAATAGGTAAAAATTCAAAATACACAAAGGCTGTAAACTGAGAAAATTTGTTAATTATTTCTTGTGATTCGTAAGTATTTACAAATCATCACGTCAAAGTCTTATGTTTGATTATAAAATACAAAAATTAAAAGTAAAATAATTTTATTGAAATCTTTTTTTCTTCGTGGGCAATTCTTCATCGCCAGAATCGATCAAACTTTCGATTTCTTCACGTTAATTTTCTATATCTTCAATTTCTTGGAGTTCTTCTGGATTGTCCAGTTCAGTATCATTATTTTTATTATCATTTATTAGACAGTGGGTACTGTCTTCGTCTTCGATGTCCTCGAGATTACAATTTTTTTCGTACAACGATTTTTCGGCATTAGAACATTTATCAGAACCGTGACAATTTGAGCACAAATTTGTGCACTTTAAGCCATGCTTGCGACACCCACATTTGTTATTACCGCATCCTGTTTCGCAGCTGCAGCAGATAATTTTCAATAAATTTTCGGGAATTAATTCTTGTTCTGTAAATTTAGGTACGATGTACGATTAACGTGATGTTTCCATCCCCAATATGTAGCTGTTAATTGATTACCAAGCCAACTTTGTATTTGAAAATACACCCTGTAACAATGTTGCTTAGCTGCCCCTTCAGTTGGAGGTAATTTTTTCAAATGAAATGAGGATTTAGCAGTAGCCAGAGTTCAAATCTTAAATCATGTAGAGATGTATATATATTTTTACTTTTGTAAATAGAAGCTATTATTTTTAATCCATTTTCGGTAATCGTTTGTTTGTCTGCATTTGTATTGTAAAAAATTTCTGTAAGATTAGGTAAATGTTTATCGGCCAATAATGATTTTACAATTTTTTTTTCCTTTCCCAGCAAAACTAGAAGTTGTATCGCAGCCAGAAAAACAATGCAAAAATGCTACAATATGTTTATGTGATTTATGTTTAAAACTATTAGAGGTGCAATAAGTATCATTAATATTTCCTGCATCAGGTTTGTGGAAATAGATATTCAATTCATGTGAACTGAATTGATTTAAAAGAACTAAAAGATCTATGTCTTGACCGACAACTACCACTATTTTATCGGAGTTTTTTGCTACTTCAAGGGATGTATTGATAATTGGGAAATCTGCATCTTCTTCGGCTTCTTTGCAGACAAAATTGTTTAACATTCCCATTGCAGTTTAAACAATGTTTTCGAGACTTTGAAAGCCGAGAATAGTTAGGTACATGTAAATTACTTGTATAACATAGTATTGTATGAGAATTAACGCTTTTTATGAATGTAAACGTTTATTTACAATAAAGAAAAATAAATTCATGATTTTCACCGAAAACTCGATTTTTAAAAAGTAGTTTTTTCGGTTTTTCGCTTTTTTAACGATATTTTTGTATATAAACAATATTATATTTTAATTCTATATTAAAGTTGAGATTTCAACGAAAAAAATGAGCACTAGTAAACTTCATTAATCGAAAATTTGCTAACCAGATTTTTCGATTGAAAATTAGGTCTTTTTTTTTCTCCATAAAACTTTGAAAATTAAATATTTCGTTTTGAAAAAATTTGGGCTTGTTTGAAACACAAAAAAGAACATTTTCATGAAAATATAAACATTTTTGCGATAGTTATAAATTAAAAACCGAAAAACGGTTTTTTGCATTTTTATCGATAATTTTGAGGTTATGGTCAATAATATCTAATAAGAAAGTTTACATTTTTCGATAGGATGCATAGTTTAGCCGCAAATCGCAGAAAACGAGTACCAACCCATAAAAACGTATATATTACCACCCCAACCCCCCTTCCAGAACTTTTACTCAGTCTGGACGATTTTTCCTTAATTATTTACACCATTAACTACATTTTCCGACCATTCATATACTGCTAAGAATTTATCGTCTATTACAATCTTTTAAACGGTTTGGCCCTGGTTTACTACTTGCAGCTATATTTAAATGTTCTGCTATTCTGTAGATGTCGCTGCTACCTGGACACAAATTAAAGACAGTTTAAAAAGTACGAGTGAGGAAATTCTTGACACTGCAGCAAGTAAAAAACAGGAGGACTGGTTCAATGATAATGAAGCTTTTATACAAGAACTTCTTGACCGCAAACATATTGTCTTCCAGAACGCTATCAACCACCCCAACGACTCATCAAAAGCAGAAGCTTTTACCCAATCTAAGTATGAAACGCAACGCGAAATCAGAAGAATAAAGAACGAGTGGTGGGCAAGCAAGGCCAGAGAAATTCAAAGGTACGCCGATTCACACGACTACAGGAATTTCTTTCAAGGAGTAAAAGCAGTGTACGGCCCCAGTCGGAAAAATATGTGCCCTATTAAAGATTTAAATGGAAATCTCCTCAAAGAAGACCAGGAAATAAGAGCCCGATGGAAGGAACACTACTCTAACATTCTTAACCAGCAAAGTCAAGCCGATCACGATATTATAAATCTTATCTCTCAATATGACACCTTCGAAGACTTAGATAAACCACTAACAACGGAAGAGATCTTAACCGCCATTGGGCAGATAAAAAATAACAAATCTCCCGGCGCCGACTCACTCCCAGCTGAGATCTTTAAAGCTGTGTCGTCAGAGCTCATACCCTACCTCAAAAAACTGTTTGATGTCGTGTGGGAAAGTGGTCAAGCTCCACAGGAGTTTCGTGATACACTTTTAATCAACCTCTTCAAAAACAAAGGGAGCGCTGCGGACTGTGGAAATTACAGGGGTATAGCTCTCCTGACTGTTGGAGGGAAGATACTCACTAAAGCGATGGCAAATAGGCTAACACCTGTTATGGAAAAGTTACTTCCTGAAACACAGAGTGGCTTTAGACCAAACCGAGGCACATCGGATTTAATCTTCACACTTAAACAGCTTCAAGAAAAAGCACTCGAACATCAAGGAGAAATTCACATGGCCTTCATTGATTTAACCAAGGCGTTTGACTCGGTGGACAGGGAAGTGCTCTGGAAAATTATGTTCCGCTTAGGTATCCCTAGAAAATTTGTGGAAGTATGTCGCAGTCTACATACAAACAACAACGCCCAGGTTATGTATAATAATGAGGCAACCGAACCTTTCCAAACCCTCACTGGAGTTAGGCAGGGATGTGTCCTGGCACCCCTACTCTTTAATTTGTTTACCACTGCTCTAACAATTATTGTTGACAACAAACTGACAGTCAGAGGAATAGGTCTCAGATACCGTTTCGATGGCGGTCTCTTTAATATAGGGCGCTTTAGAGCTTTCACGAAGACACGCACACGATTCATTTGTGATCTCCAGTATGCGGATGACTGTGCACTTTTTGCCTCTACGCCGGAAGAGCTTCAAGAACTTTTAGATGTGTATGCCCAGAGCTATGATTCCTTGGGACTTAAAATCAACATTGGAAAGACTAAGATTATGTCAACTCCTCATCAAGTGAACCAAATAGACGGAAATTCTCTTGAAGTGGTGGATCAGTTCAATTACTTAGGCAACGTTGTTAATGACAAAGCAAACATGGACAGCGAGATTCGCAATAGAATTAACGCTGCATCTAGAGCACTCTGGGGACTTAGAGAGAGAGTATTTGACAACCACGACCTTGCTTTGTCAACGAAAATGGCTGTCTACAGAGCAGTTGTCATTCCAACACTGCTATATGGATGTGAAAGCTGGGTCACTTACCGTCGTCATGTGAAAGAATTAGAACGTTTTCAGCAAAGACACCTCAGAAGTATGATGAAAATCCGTTGGTTCCATCACATATCAAACGTGGAAGTACTCAGGAGAGCAAACAACCTTCCAATTGAGGTGCTTATTTCTAGAGCACGCCTAAGATGGGCAGGTCACGTTCATCGTATGCATGATAACCGCCTTCCTAAATGTACACTTTATGGTGAATTGCTAAGCGGAAGAAGAAGGCGTGGCGGTCAACGAAAGAGGTTCAAAGACGTTCTGCATGAAAATCTAAAATCCTGCGGTATTGCAGACGAGCAATGGGAACAACTTGTTGCAGACAGAACCGAATGGCGAGGGGTTGTGGCCAGCTATCAAGGAAATGTTTCTGCAAGAAGGCCGAATCCAAGACCTAACCAGGTCTATGTTTGTCCTGACTGCGGTCGACATGTGCTCTCCCGAATTGGCCTCTATAGCCATAGTCGTGTGCACCGTAGATGAATGGGAATTACAATAGACTACACCTTTTACTTGTTTTTTATTGTACACAATTTATCGACTGTAACATTTTTATGCTCGGACTCGAGTAACGGCTAATATTGTACTGTCCCACGCTTAAGTATCTCTGATATTTTGTGGAGTATTATGTTAATTTATACATTATATGAATTTCGTAACTAATAGAAATATCTTATGTATTCCATTCTATTCATTGCGAGAGTTCAGTCTTTCGAACAAAGTACACGTATTTATCATTTTTTGTTATTAACGAATGCTGTTTTTTAAAATTCATCGTCGGAAACAAAAGCTAGAAGGTCTATTTTCATAACAAATTGCACCCCATATCACAATTTCCACATCCTCGCAAGTGCGCCATGGGTCGCCGTATTAAAAATAAAAATATACTTCACTGAATATGAACATAATATTATTCCATTTAGAATCCCAAAGTGCACATTCGTCGCACCGCCGTAGTCTTCTGGGTCGCCGAATTGCAACTACAGCAAGTACAAATACGGATAGAAAGATTCTGACTTTAAAAGGTATGTTGCATAATATATCGTTAGAGTTTACAGTCGTAACTTGCCCATCCACCCTTCCAAATAATCTCTTTACTCGCATTCAGAGTTATTGATACTGTCGTTATTTTCTTCTTTCGCTGCAATTTACATTCATCCAGCGTCTTTGACGTCAGTCATCCTCTGTCTAAGCCCCTCAACACTTCATCGTTCACTAATGGAAATGAGATCTTGTGCACATGTCTTGCGTCTTGTCTACTATAAGCCGGAGAAACGTACTGGAGAAAATTGAATAAAGGAAAATATGAGATGTGAATAAATCGTTCCTGAGAAACAACGTCCTTTTTAAATTGTAGTTTTGCTTTGATACAAATGCAGAAAATAGGTCAGAAATAAAGGCTAGGAAGGTATACTTCTATATTAAGTGGCAATTTATTCATGGTTTACGCTGCCGATATATTCGTTTCCATCTGTCATATCCAGGTCTCTGCAGGTGGGGCGCATATTATTCATGTAATAACTTATCCTTCAATCTTAATAAATATACAGAGTTAAGTTTCTAAAATATTTTGAATATCTTTAAATTTATTAAGCCTTGGAAAAATCTGTATAGGCGAGTGACATCCAGTTGCCCGTGTTTATATAATATATCCGGGATATACTGAGTAATGTAAGCTAGGTTAGTCGTGGTTAACCTAGCAATCATGAATCTATGTTATATATTTCTTACATGTTCATATACAGGCTGTCCATTTTATCAGAGCACTCGAGAATATCACTTAATATCGGTCGTACAAAAAAAATTATGTTTGCAAAAATTGTGCCAATTTATATAACTTATAAAATGGTTTAAAGACATTTGAAATCCATTGTCTACTTTAAGAGTTTTGGCGGAAAATATCGAAAATGCGGAAAAAGTCTAGGCCAAATATCTCCGTTATTTGAAGAAATACGAGAAAAATTCTCAGGCAAAAATTTTTTGCAAAACAGAGTGTTTCAACGAGGAAAACCTCGACCCTTCAAGATACAAATTAAAAAAATTATTTTGAAACGGGCGGGTAATGGCGCCATTAAATAGACTCCATTTTCAACGATATATAACATGCCATATTTATTCACTGGTAATACGTTAGTAATTATAAAAACATTTTTTTAAAACCAATATATCGAAAAATGCAGACTTGTAACTTGTAATCCAGCGCTCGGCGGGGCACATAGCCCGGAGAGTAGCTGTTGGTTGCAGTCTGGTTACGTTCCTTATAGAAAAATAAGGATTTTATAGAGGAGTTTGCGACTAAAAATATATTTTAATATTCCGCCCTCTAAAAGCACATTTGAACTATGCTAAGCCCAGTTAGGCTATTTATTTTTCGATTGCAACACACACTGGACCGCTAGATGGCGCCTGCTGACTGTTTTACATGTCGCTATTGTAAAAATACCGGAATGTGCCAAATAGTCAAAGGATCCTCGTGCCGGTCGTCACATGCCTACCTTGCACTGACGAGAGCCAACAGCTCGAAACTGCAGTCTGCAAGTGGTGTGTAACGGCTGGCAAGAAAGCTCCTTTAAGTAGGATCAGTCTTTCGGCTGGTGTTTGTTGCAATCCAAGTATTAGCGTTTTGATGGTAATATGCAATTATTACACTTAACGCGCCAGACTTGTAACTTGTAATTCAGCGCTCGGCGGGGCACATAGCCCGGAGAGTAGCTGTTGGTTGCAGTCTGGTTACGTTCCTTATAGAAAAATAAGGATTTTATAGAGGAGTTTGCGACTAAAAATATTATGTTTTAATTTGTTTTTGTTACCTGAATTTACTTTATTCTTCTTAATTGTGTAAATGTTTTATTATAGCAAAGATTTGAAAAACTTATTGAATTATTTTATCGTTTTATTTAATCATACTTCTCCACGGCTAGTATAATGCTTGTTCAAATAAAATTTATTGGTTTTAAAAAAATATTTTTATAATTACTAACGTAGTACGAATGGATAAATATGGCATGTGATATTTAATGGCGCCATCTCCCGCCCGTTTAAAAATAATTATTTCTTTTAACAGCCTGAAGAGTAAAATACAGCGGTTTTGAAAAAAATTAGATAAAACCTCGTTGAATCACTCTGTTTTGCAAAAAAATGTTCGTCTTAGAATTTTTCTCGTATCTCTTCAAATAACGGAGATATTTGGCCTAGACGTTTTCCGCATTTTCGAGATTTTCCGCCATAACTTTTAAATTAGGCTATGGATTTCAAATGTCTTTAAACCATTTTGTAGGTTATATACATTAGTTGAGTATTGGTACACAGCCTGGGTGGCTGCTAAACTTCTCAGTCTTGTGAAAATTATAGTTTTGTGGTGGAAATAAGCAAAAATAAATTGCAAAATTACTCCTAAATACATAAATCTGTTGTTGGACAGTTATAATTTGTGTTTAAACAATAAACTGTAAGTACATTTGATAGTATAACCTGTAGAAAACACAAGTGTTTACAAACTTTTTTGTGGCAACGAATTTGATAAAGTGTAAATGGCTGTGTGCTAATTGTTAAATCGAACGGCTACATATCTAGATATTATTATTACAATAAGCAGTTACTCCGCAGGGAAGTCTGTAAAATTCGTGTATACTAAAACGTTTACGCAAATACTTGCTGATTGAAATATGTCGATTGGTTCTAACTTGAAAAATGAAGTATCTATCACAGATTTGTATAATCTAATAAAGAATAATGGAAAGGAATTAAAAGATGAAATACAGGGACTAAGACAAGAAATTTTACAAGAAAATAAAGATCTCAAAACTGAAATCTGTTCGCTTCGAGAAGAAAACAATAAACTAAAAGCTAGGCTTTTAAAAACTGAAAGGAAACTTAAAAAATATAACTTAATTATTTATGGTGTAAATGGAGAAGAAGGCCAAACTGAATTAGCTGTATTAAACATATTTAATGAAAAGCTTAATATTGCATGCACTAACAACGAAATTAGAGACATATACAGATTTGGAGAAGTTTCACGTGATAAACCTCGTCCTGTTGCCATAGAACTTTTACATAACAGATTAAAAACTGAAATTTTACAGAATGCTAAAAAACTTAAGGGAACCGGTATATTTATATCTCCGGACTATATATCTGAAGATTATCAGAAAAAGAAATTTTTATTAAATCACCTGAAATTAGCACGAGAAAAACAACTTAATGCAACAATTCGAAAAGATGTGCTGATAGTAAATGGAGAAAAATTCACTTTTGAAGACTTGAAAAATAATCAGGAGTTAGATGAACATATTTTTGATACTGCAACAGATTATAATGCTGTAAAAAATATAGTCAATACTTCCAACAGCGCCCCTTCTACACCGACGGTAAGCGAGCTCCAGTCACCCGAACATTCCATTGCCTGTACAACATTAGAAGAAAAGAAAAGAAAACAAGAACACCCGCCTGATGTAAATAAAGCAAAAAGAGGAAAGTCAGCTCAGAGGGCCAGAAAACCAAGATAATCTTTCTCTCCTAACTTTAGTTTTCACTAAGCCTGCATATATATTTATATAGATTACAACTATTTAACTATCTTTTTCCTTTTGTTCTCTTTATGCAACAAGACACAAATTTATGGACTTGTCTTTTTTTATTATTATTATTATTGTTAGATAAGATTTTACATATAATTTATTTATTCCGTCACTTTATTTGTTTTTTTTTCTGATTGCTGTGTCTTATTTATATATATTTCTTTTATATGTACTTTTTTTTTCTTTTTTTTTCTCGACTGTGTGCATAATGGTTACTTTCGCACACCTTAACATTAGATCCTTACTGCCTAAAATTAATGATCTGAGAGAACATATATTGGCATCTAATTACTCTGTACTCTGTCTAACTGAAACTTGGACCTCACCTGCTATGAATAATGATGTTTTTCAAATAGATGGATACAAATTTGTAAGGAAAGATCGTAGAGGGGGTAGAGGCGGAGGTGTGGGTATCTATATTAAAGAACCTTTGTCTTATACTATTATTGACCTTGAAATTAATAATTTGGAATATTTATGGATTAAATTAAAAGTAAATAAACAAATTTATGCTGTGGGGGTTCTGTATAGGCCACCAGATTTCTCCTATGTTGAATTTATAAATGGTTTGGAACAAAGTCTCTCAATTTTATTACCCTCCTATGACGAGGTACTATGTCTGGGCGATTTTAACATTGATATGTTGAAATCTGAGTCCTCGGCATTTAATAAACTTAACTCGATGCTCGAGGCTTTTGATATGGTACAACTTATTAACTCACCTACCCGCATTACACTTACCTCCATATCTCTAATCGATTTAATTATTACGACCAATAATACTGAAATTATACAAAGTGTAGATGTTAAGCCTGTGGATCATATCTCGGATCATGAGCTTGTCTACTGTAATCTTAACATAAAACATAATAAAGAATTACCAGTTCTAAAAACAATTAGAGACTTTCGAAATTTCAATCAGGAAGCGTTTTATGGTGACCTAAGTTCTATCCCTTTTGAAGTGATTTTTGACATGAATGACGTTAATGATAAGGTCTCATTTTTAAATGATAATATTCTATTTCTTTTTAATTACCATGCACCACTAAGAACCGTAAAAATCACTAAAAAGTATTCTCCATGGATAACGGACAACATACGATTGCTTATATCGCTCAGAAATAAAGCCCGCAACAAATGGCGCCGAACGAAAAGTGAAGCGCATTATAATTATTACAAAACTTTGCGAAATTATACCACTCTGGCCTGTAAAAATGAGAAGAAAGCATACTTTGAATACAGATTGAGGGTAACCGGCATCAATAATCTTTGGAAAGACTTGGATGTGTTAAACATTAAAAACCGGGGGAAAAAAAATATACCTAATGCCTTGAAAAATGTTGATGCAATTAATAGTTACTTCATCAATAGTATTCCTAATATGCCACCCAATCCAAATGTAATTGATCATTATAATAATACCGTTAGAGATTGTATAACTCATACCTTTGAATTTAATCCTCTATCTGAATATAAGGCCCAAAAAATTATATATAATATTAAAACAAACGCGCAAGGCTCAGATGGGTTTAACATTAAATTGCTATTAATGTGTTGTCCCTTTATCTTACCATTCGTCACCCATATTATTAATTTTTGCTTATTGAATGGTGTATTTCCGGAAATTTGGAAGCAATCTATAGTACAACCGATCCCTAAAAAATCGAATGCTGAACAATTTAAAGATTTGCGTCCCATTAATATACTGCCAGTTTTGTCAAAGGTACTGGAAAGAGAGGTAGACTCGCAACTCCGTCAGCATATTTCAAAATTTCACATTTTGCCTGAGGTACAATCAGGTTTTCGCCCGCTCCATAGCTGTGAAACGGCCCTGCTGAACATCACTGATGACATATTGAGGGGGACTGATAAAAAAATGGCTACAGTGTTAGTGCTTTTCGACTTCTCGAAAGCATTCGACACTATTAATCATGAAATACTTTTAGCTATATTGAAATCCCTCCGTCTAACTAACAATGTTATCAGTTTCTTTCGTAGTTTCCTATCCAGCCGAACACAAAGAGTTAAAATTGACAACAATGTGTCTGCCCCCCTCAGTGTGTCGTCGGGAGTTCCACAGGGATCTATCTTGGGTCCACTGTTGTATACTTTATATACTTCAGATTTTATAAAAATATTTAAGAACTGTCACGTTCATTTTTATGCTGACGATACGCAGTTATACCTCTCTTTTGATCCCTCTAAACATGTCGAAGCATCGACTATGATCAATATAGACATTGCGGCTCTAGTAGAAATATCTAAAAATCATGCCTTGAATATTAATGCCGATAAAACTGCCATGCTTATTTTTGGGCCTCAAAATGTAAGGTCAGTTCTAGCAGAACAACTTCAGATTAATGTAAACGGTCACCATATACTGCCCACTGAATCCGCAAAGAGTCTAGGCCTAACCTTTGACACGGTGTTGAGATTCAAACCTCATGTTAATAACTGTATTCGCACAGCATTTATGAATTTAAAAATGATTTTTAATAACCGCCATTTCTTAAATAAAAAGGTTAAAACAATACTATGCGAATCTCTTGTCTTATCAAAATTTAATTTTGCTGACTCGGTATATGGTCCATGTTTGGATTATGAAGACTCCCGTAGAATACAAGTTATTCAGAACTCCTGTTTAAGGTTAATTTTCGGTGTCCGGCGCCGGCAGGGTATTTCGTATAAACTGAATGAAATTGGATGGCTTAACATGGTTAAACGTCGTTTCTTACACTCGGCGTGCTTATTTCACAAAATCATTATAAATAAAATTCCAAATTATCTACATAAAAAAATTTCGTATAGGTCTGATGTTCACAACCTCAACATCAGATTTAAAGGAACCCTAACACCTCCCATGCACCGCACTGAATTGTTCAAACGTTCATTTACGTACCAAATTTCCAAAATTTACAATACCGTACCATCTGATTTTAAAAACAAATCATTATCCACATTTAAACGTTATGTTAAAAAGTATCTATTTATGCAAATGTAGTCGAGGATAATGCGAAAAAGGAGAAAAGAAGAAAAAGGAAAATACAAAAAATGTAAAAGAAAAAAGGGGAAGAGGCAAAAAGAAAAAGGAAAGAGAAAAAAAAAAAAAGAAAGGAGGAAAATGGCCAAAACGGCACATTCTTTATTTTCGCCGCTTTCTTTCATTGTTATTACATTGCATTGTAATTGAGTTGTAGGATATGTTTGTAAGTATCATTGTTTATCTGTTTATAAGTTGTACTGTTCTTGTGGGTTGTGTATAATATAGTTATTATTATTATAGTATGCTATATGCTTAAGATGAAAAACAGGGGTAGTGTCACTCACTACCATCTGATCTTCGGCATTTTTCCATTAGGCTATCTTAAATGTTATTTATTTATATGTATGATGTTTGTAGTTTATTTGTATTTGCTTAATGGAAAATAAAGACCTATTATTATTATTATTATTATTATTATTATTATAAATAGGCACAATTTTCGTAAAAATAATTTTTTTTGTACAACCGATATTAAGTGCAATAAATAGAGAAATCCATAATTATCAAACAAGAAACAATAACAGTTACCACGTACAAAGAACTAATTTCAAGAAATCAATGAATTCACTGTTTCACAAAAGTCACACAATTTAATGAGTTACCGATGGAGATAAAAACAGCTCAAATACTAACAATATTTGAAAGACAACTGTCACATTTTTTATTAAATAAGGCAAATCAAGCTTATAACATTTAATGTATAGAAAATGTATCGTATTAAATTATATTTTGAACTTCTATAATATTTGTTCCTCTTCATACTTTTTACTTCTCAAGAAGATTTAATTTGATATTATTAAGTAATGTGTATATTAGGCCTAACCTATTTAATAAATTTCATTTCATTTCGCATTATTTATATAAAACGTTTTTACTACACGTAACTGTTATTAATTATGAAAAAGATTATTAAAATATTAATTTTAATGTTTGGTTGAATCCTGTCAATTAAATTTACATTTAAATAGTGGAGAACATCTTACTGCTGTTTTTTGTATTATATTATTTGCAAACCTTAAAGATCTCAAACGGTTGAAAATGGAAAAAGCCATTAATTTTCATTGCCTTATATTTCTTTAGAGACGTCTACTTACAAAGTATCACTTCATCTACGTCAAAAAGTTACTTATTTATAGCAATATTATTTACATAATGTAAGAATAAACTCCCAATTTCAATTACTTTGCAATTTTCAACAGATTCAATAGAGTTTATTTTAGCAAAATGATACAATTAATGAAGGTCTCTGAAATGGAGAGAACGTATTAAAATATTAAATGAATACATGAGATGCTACTGATTAGAGTTAATTAAGATACTCACTATTATGCACGTCAAGATGACTTCTGAGTAGTTAAAAAATTTATCACCATTTTTGTTGTAGGGATTTCATAAAATTTTGTTTTATAGAGACGTTTCAAAAATCGTTTTGGTGCTAAATAGTAGAAAAAGTTACAAAACAATACTATGAAATTTAAAAACATGTAGGAAATTCGTGGTATGGTCTGTTTAAAATATTATAAATTCAACGTCTCTACCAGGGATATGTGTTGCTATGCTTCCCTACAATGATATACAGCAGACAGCGGCGCGTTATCGGTATTATTTTAGCTCCTCGTATATGAAATGTAATCGAGCAGATGTATAATCGCACTGATGTGGGCGGCCGGTGAGAATTCAAGTTGATGTTCGAAACGACCAGTTCTAAAACAAGAAAGTGCTGTGCGCGACTGTTTTCGTGGAACCAGGCAATGCCGTACGTTTATTTAACGTAGCGCGGGAGTTTTTCCCAAATAAAAATCCTAAGTTGTTTGTGTTATATGTACCTAAAATAATCATTATTAACGGTAAAATTTATTTAAAAAAATATTTTTTAAATAGCTTTTTGGAGGCTATTTGATACAGAAGAAAATTTACATAATGATCGGGTTTGGAGTTTTACAACCAAGATTTACACGTCCAAACCCAGCGTCTTCTTTTAAATATTTATAACAGGTTAAAGAGAAAAAATAATGCAGGTATTATAAAGAGAATGTTTGAATTAACTAATATTCCGGTTTCTACTCTTAAACCTGTTATTAAAAAAAGGGTTGTTGTAGATCACTCTGTTGAACGAAAACAGAAAAACTAAAAATTCAGAATAATTGATGATGCTTCAAAAGGCCGAAGAATAGTTTATAATTTTTTATCAAGAAAATGAAGTCCCTACTCAGAAAACGATTTCGAATAAATTACACGAATACCCTGATTATAATTTTCAATTTTTGGAAACTTTAAGAGATATTTTATTAGAGTCCGGATTTAAATATAAAAAATTAATAACTGTTCAATAGTAATGGAATCACGCCGTATTGTAGAACTTCAACAGAAATATTTGCGTAAAATAAAAGGATACCGCGAATAAAATAGGACGATAATATATCTTGACGAGTCGTAGTCTGATACGTATGATACTGTTAATTATGGTTGGGTAGATATGACCATATAATTCTGCATTCCGGAAGAAAAAATGGGTTCGTACCCAACACACTGCTCTTGTCAGCCAAAAATATAAAACAGTGTTCTGCTGACTATCACGAAGATATGACCGCAGATCAATCGCGACTATTAAATAAAGCACCGAATAATAATACGAAAAAGGACGATATAATAAAGTTTATGAGATCTAAAAATATAAATATTTCTGAAAAAATTTAATAAAGAAAGATACATTGAAAACTGTCTAAGAAAATTATTTTAAAAAGAATGTTGTAGACCATATCTGCGAAACACACTGCCAGAGTCTGTTACGTTTACCGCCATATTACTACATATTTAATCTAATAGAATTGATTTGGGGCAGTGTAAAACACTAGTTGAGAAAATGCAATTAGAATCCAACTTTAATCGTTTTAATTCTAGATAATATAAGAACCGTAATATCCGATTTAGACAAAACCGACATATGGAAAAAATCCGTGAATCACGTTATAAATAAAGAAAAAGAGTATCCCGTTTGGCCGCTCGTAGAACCTATTGTTATTCAGATAGCGCATGATTCTAGTAGCGAGCTTCTTCTTCTTCTTAGCGGTGCAGTCATAAATCGCGGAACTCAGGCCTAGTGGCCCATTGTGCATCCGCTAACTGATCAGAGGATGTCCCCATCCAGGCCGGACTCCAGAGCAAAGGTCAGAATCCTTCGCAGCGGGGCATTCCTTACCTCCTCCGGCATAGGGAGGCCTATACCGAAGTGCTTGTGTCTCAAGTTCATGAAACTGGGGCATGAGGTTAGGAGGTGGATGGAAGTTTCCTCCTCCTTTCTACAAAACCTACACTCGGGGTTGTTAACCACTCCAATGTTGTGCAGGTGTTTCTTGAAAGAGCCGTGTCCAGTCAGGAGACTAACCACGATCCTAACTTGCTTTCTGCCTAATTGCAGTAAATGTTCCGCCTCTTCGGCAAGGGTCCTGGGATAAGGAGCTTCGCTTGCCGAAGTCCTGGGTGGGAGATCCACAAACTGGGAGTGAGACCAGTCCTCTATTGACCTATTGGCGTTTGCTTTAGGATAAGCCAGTGCTGGCTCCGGGCCCCTCAAGGGCTGTTGAGAACCCTCTCTGGCCAGAGCATCTGCCTGCTCATTACCCTCAATGTTACTGTGCCCAGCCACCCAGAGAAGCCTGACCCAATTGGATGAGCCAAGTTCGCAGAGCGCCTTTTTACAGTCCCGAACCAAAGAAGATTTGGTTTTAACTGATGCCAGGGCCTTGAGGGCCGCTTGGCTATCACTACATATATATGTATATATATATATATATATATATATGTGTTTGTTAGAATATTCCCTGTGGATATTCTCCTGGATACAGACCAAAATAGCGAATATGTCGGTCTGGAATACCGTTGCAAATTTACCCAGTACCCATAAGTAGTGAGCTTACTGATGACTCCGTTGCCATGTGACCGTTTCTTTTCGTCGAAGCTATGAGAATTTTTTATTATTATTTAAACTTTCTTACTTTAACAGAAGTTTCATTTTAATTGAGGTAAAATGACATAACTAATTCTGTTTTGTCTGAGATGCAACGGCGTTTTAATGACAATTATGTTTTATTTTATTTTAGTAAATTACGCACGCCTATGGATGGGGCGCGTTCGAGGTCGGTTTACAAGGAATGCCGAGTTCTTGTTTTTATATCGTTTTAAACTGACATTGAAGTAAGTATAATACCAAAAATAGTAAATAATACCTGAATATAAAGTATTAATTTACTCAAAAATCATGTAATGAAAAATGCCGGAAAGCAAATTATTGCAACTGCAGACCCCAAATAAACAAACTTATACAAACAATAAATATTACATCAATTTTATTCGTTGGCAATTTACAAAATTAAAAGTACCTAATGGTAAAACAACATTTAATAAAAAAAAGGTGAAATGTTAGCCAAAGGTCGTTTTTCAATGTAAACTAATTAATTAAACGAGCTAAACAGTTTCATAAATACAAGGTGGCCCACTTAAAACAGTCTCTGTTCTGCAACTTTTGAATTAAAAAAAAATTAAAACATTCGGGACAGTCAATTTTTATTTCAAGTGGAGCGCATTATTTAAATGTTTTTATTGGTGTCTCTGCACAAAGCTGAGGTGACCTCCATTCTAAAAGTTTTAAAGTGCAAGGGATGTATTGTGACATCGTTTTAAAGCTCAATTAACAAGTTAAAAAACGACCCTTTACTTTATAAATTCGATCCACTGCTTGTCTGATATTTGCACATTAACATACATTTACCCAAGATAGGGTAAACTTAGCAATAAAGGAAACATTATTGAGATACAAATTATCACTATTATCTACTTCAGAATGAAAATCTAATAATCGCAGATGCCTTTGGAAACATTTGACATTTGATGTTTTAGATTCAAGATATTTTAAGGGTTTATCGTAAGCAATTGTAAAAACTTTACTGATATTAATGCTTTGAAAATATTGTATTTCTCTTATATGTCCATCTTATGTAAGTTGAGTATGCAGCTCTGATTTGATATCCATATTATAATCGTCACAAAATAATGGTGGAATGGATTCAAAGAAAATTCCTAAAATATTTGGCTTTCAAAGCAGATGGCGTTTATCTCGAAAAAGAAATAAATTACAACAATTTAATCAGCAGATTCAATGTTATCCGCTAGAATTTTAGAAGGATTTGTATATCATTAATATTTTTATACAAGCTACTACATAATACAATTGATTGTTGTGCTTTACTTTGTATTATTTAGTTTAATATACCTAGAATTAAATCGACACATAACCCAACCTTTAGATGTGATATACCCAAAACAAATATCCTGTTAAAGGCACTAATATATGTTATGTGTCAAAATTTTAATAGTTTATGTAATTTATGTGATATTAATTGTTGTTCATTAGACACTCTTATTGAAATAATAATTCTAAATCTCGATGTAAATGTTATTTAATACCTTGTTGTACAATCATCACTTATTTAACAGATACATCTGGTATGTAAACAACTTATACTTAGATTAACTATAAATATTCAAAATAGTTACAATACGCACTTGGTTTATTGTTTCATTAAAATTCAATTCATTAAAAACTGGGTTTTTAAGATTCTTTGATAATGATCGCAAGGCTGAAATATATGTCAGAGAAATCTGAACAAAACTAATGAAACAATAAACCAAGTGCGTATTGTAAATATTCTTTTGAATATTTATAATTATTCTATTGAATATGTTTCATCAAGAACCTACCGCAGATTCTATCCAATTAATACTTATACTTAATTATTTAGTTATTATATATTACTATGTATTGTCCTGTGAATAGGTCTTCGGCTCGGTTAATGGGGATGAAGTTCATCATGTCCCATTAGTCCGCTGGATGTTTAGATGGTCTATCCTTCGTCGTTTAGGAATTTCCTAGTAATTTGGCATGTTTGGAGAATTACCGTCCTCTGGATAATCTTTAAGAGTCCTCTAGGTAGGTTAAGGTGCTCCAAATATTCCAAGAACCTTTTCGTCACTATACCTGTAGTCGATGTTATGACCGGGATAGTTCGCATTTCCTCTAATCTCCATACGTGTTTAAGTTCGATAGTCAAGTTTTGATATTTATTTCTCTTTTCCTTCTCCGTTTTCTGCAGGTTGCTGGTTAGGGGCATCCTATATCAATAATGATGGCTTTCTTATCTTTCCTTTTGATCACCAGGATGTCAGGGTGGCTGTGATTTAAAGTTCTATCGGACTGGATTGGTCTATCTCAGTACATCACTGTTTCTTCGTCTTCTAAAACAGATAGAGGTGTGTATTTATAGAAGGGCGGTGGATTAGAAACGAGTCCGAATTTCAGGGCTAATTCTCGCCACCTCGTGATGTATTCCCAAATACATTCCTGTGGCCAAAGTAGGGCAGCCTCCTATTATGTGTTCGATAGTTTCGCCCGGTACTTTGCATTTCCTGCAAATATCATTCACTTCAGGGACTTTCAGAATATGTTTTTCATAGTTTCTGGCACGGATGATCCTGTCCTGGATGGCTGTTATAAATCCCTCTGTTTCTGGATGTAGCCTGCCTTTCTTTAGCCGTAACAGTGAGGTCTCCTCGTCAACCTCTGGATTATTTAAATTGGAGTACTTTCTATGAAACACTTTGTTTTGCCACGTTGTCTTTATGTCCTCATTTGTACGGATTACCACAGCATTCTGGCGGTCTTTAAGGTTAAGCGGTGAGTATTTGTTGTCACATTCCACAATTTGTGTAATGAGAAACCTATAAGATTTATAGAAAAAGAATCGCATGTTTTTTTCTTGTATTCTACACATTTTCTGAATACTGATTAATCCCCGGCCTTCTTGTGTGTGCGGCATACATAGTCTTTCAACTGCGCTTTTTGGGTGGTGCATCCTAAATTTTGTGGCGCGGTCACGGTCCGCGTCATTCTAGCTAGTTCTTCCAGATCTGTATCGGAATACTTCAGAATTTCTAATGTATATGCCAGGCTAGGGATAGCATAAATATTGTTCGCTGTAACCAAGTTCCTAGCGTTGAGTTTTGTATTTAGGAGCTTATTTAGGCGTTGCTTGTATTTCCCTCTGAATTCCTTCTTTAACTGGGTGTGGTCTATCCGTCTATTCTGCAGTATCCCAAGGTACTTATAGGTATTATCTGGAGTCATTTGCTCAAAATGGTCTCTGGTTGTTGTGCTAGTTTTCGCTTTGTGATGTGTAATTCAGCACATTTATCGAGCCCAAATTCCATTTGTATGTCATCACTCAATGTTTTGACGTTAGGGACGAATAACTTGAGTTGTTTTGGGTTCTCAGCATATGGCTTGATATCATCCATAAATAGCAAATGGCTAAGCTTTGAGTTTCGTTGCTTGGGATCTAGTCGAAAACCGTAGGTGGTCATTCAATATGCCTGAAAGCGGATTAAGTGCGAGGCAAAACCACAATGGACTCAGGAGAATCCCTTTGGTATATTCCCCTTCTGATCTTAATGTTTGAGATAGTGCCTCCTCCGATTCTCATCTGGATTTTCCAAGTCGTCATTACATGTCTTAGTAGCCTAGTGATGGTGAGACTAATTTTGTATACTTTTAGCACTTTTACTAGCCAGTCATGAGGTACCGAGTCAAGTGCCTATTTGTAGTCTATATAGGCCATACTGATATTTCGGCGCTTTACTTCAGCTTGTTTGATGGTTGCCGCATCAATAGTTAATTGTTCCTTTCATCCCAATGATCTCTTTACACAACCTCTCTGCTCTGGACATATTATGTTATTTATTTATTTCACAGTGCTCATTAATATGCTCAGGTATCAATGATGTGAAGAGTTTGTGGATTACAGTTTGAAGTGTTTTTTTATGCACTCCTCGACGTCTGCACGGGTAATATTGGTGTCTGGCATTTTAGGAACATCATTTAACCCGTGCTCGGTTGTTTGGAGCTATGTCGCTTGCTGGTAAATTTTGCAGGGTTTGAACAAATGCTCTGCCAGAATTTACTGAAGCGCTCCTGATCGACTTCCTCAGATTCGACATTACCTTGGTTGTGGTTTTTCGAGATTGCGATAGAAGACCTTTTGGAGATTGGAGAATAGACGGTTTTGCTCCTTGCGCTTTGTGGTTTCATTGTATCGTCGCAGTCTCGCCCTCTTAACTTTGGTCTTCTGCCTTGGATCGTCATAATAGTCTGTTAGCTTTTCCTGCAACTAATGGTCATTTAAGTCTCCATGCATCCTTCGGCATATGTCACGGATTTTGTTTTTGACTTTTCTACTATTATTGCCTTCTAAGTACTCTCTGATTATATTGGCCTCAGTTCTTAGTCGTTCGATTTGCTTTTCTAGTCGCATCTTCCACGCTGGTTTTCTTGGTTTCTGGGTTTTTCTATTTTGTTTCTGACTCTGAAGTTTCTCATCATTAAGCTCTATGAGAGTAGCAGCTCCTGCATAAAGAGCTGTATGTACAATGGTTAAATCAGGATCCTTACTGGTTTTTAGCTTCGGGATGGTTGGTCTAGCAAGAGGGTTAGAATCTCTAAAAAGAAGAAAGTTATTACGAGACAGCTCATTGATGTATTGTTGTTCTCGTACCCAAAGAACTATGAATGGTATAATTTTAACTCTATTTTTGTGAACTTTTGCTAACTTATTACCTATTTTAATTTGGTGACTTACTTTCTATGATGCTATAGGGACTTTTACAAAAAGATTCTATCTTATTTCCTATTTAATTTTTCAGCATAACTTTATTGCCTGGGGTATAACTTACAGTTTTCGCCTATTTATCTCTTTTCTTTTAACCTTCGATGCAATCAAATTATTTTTTGCGTCGTTGCATGCTTGTTACAATCTATATTTTAATTCTGGGAGATATTCGTCAACATTTGTCTGGTCGATAGCCGAGTGGGTTAAGGCGCGTGATGGCAATCGCGATTAATCGCACGGACATCGCACCACCGGGTTCGAATCCTGGCTCCGGCACTGTCGGAGGAAATGGTTGCATGCCCGCGTTTTTCAATGTGTAACCCCCTTCCACACAAGCCCTGGCTTCTGGAATTGGGGGTTGTCTAAATTCTGTGGTGTTTATTATTTATTTATAATTGTAGAGTGGATCAATCTTATTATTAGCAAAGTTAGAGGGTAATTTTGCCATTTTACCAAAAATAAGTTCGTGAGATGTGTACTTTGTCTCGATGTGTTATTATATGCGAAACAACAGTATGGAACCCATGAACTCCAAGTATTCGGATTTTTTGCAACTTGAATTCGCAAATAAGCTCCTAAATGTTGATGGGTATTTTCGAGCGAGTTAGAGTTTCGTGATGATAAGCTGTCGAGTGCATTTTTTAAATTTTTAATAATTTGCATGTTTCATTCAGTGTAGAAGCTAAAAATTCTGTATCACAATCTGAAACAATTTCTTTAGTAATTTCATACCGTAGGATAAAGCTTTCCACTAAAGCTTTGGCTACCGTGAGACTTCAAAAATTTAGTGATTACCTTCATAGTCTTCCTCTATGAGTCCAACAAGATTCAGATATATCTTTTGAAATCCGGAAGAAGTTGTGCTAATGACTGACACAGGTTCTTTATTTGAACTCGAATATTTATGTCGTTGACAATCGTCGCATTTTTTTACATACTTTTATGCACCTTTTTGTAAGCCTGTTCAGAAATCGCGTTTTTTATATTATTGTACATACGTCTTATTCCGGCATGTCCTCCAGTAGGTAGTATGTGGTAATCATTTAAGACATGTCTAGTCGCTGATGTTATTAACATCTTTTTTTATAGATATTTTCATAAGTGAATTTTTTATTTGACTAGAAAATTTTACAAGTTCTTTAAGCAAGAGCGCGCTATCTTCATTCTTAATTATAATTATTTTCAGAATTTCGTATTTTTCATATAAAATGTTCAGGTCTCTCAATGTTTAACCTAAGTTTAACGTTGATTGAGGGTCCCGCAACAAATACTTCCTAATTTACAATCATACCAGTGAACATTTTTTAACTTACAAAAATCTGAAGTTGTAATTGGACATAACTGAAAGGGCAAATGTGCTTTTAGAGGGCGGAGTATTAAAACATAATATTTTTAGTCGCAAACTCCTATAAAATCCTTATTTTACTATAAGGAACGTAACCAGGCTACAACCAATAGCTACTCTCCGGGCTATGTGTGCCGCCGTGCGCTGAATTACAAGTTACAAGCCTGGCGCGTTAAGTGTAATAATTGCATATTATCATCAAAAGGCTAATGCTTCGATTGCAACAAACACCAGCCGAGAGACTGGTCCTACTTAAAGTCGCCACACACCACTCGCAGGCTACAGTTTCGAGCTGTTGGCTCTCGTCAGTGCAAGGTAGGCATGTGACGACCGACACGAGGATCACTTGACCATTTAGTACATTTCGGTATCTTTGGAATAGCGACATGTAAAATAGTCAGCAGGCGCCATCTAGCGGTCCAGTGTCTGTTTTAATCGAAAAATAAATAGCCTGACTGGGCTTAGCATAGTTCAAATGTGCTTTTAGAGGGAGGAATATTAAAACATAATATTTTTAGTTGCAAGCTCCTCTATATAAAATCCTTATTTTACTATAAGGAACGTAACCAGACTGCAACCAACAGCTACTCTCCGGGATATGTGCCCCGCCGAGCGCTGAATTACAAGTTACAAGCCTGGCGCGTTAAGTGTAATAATTGCATATTACCATCAAAACGCTAATGCTTCGACTGCTGAAAGGAGTAGTTGGACAGTTTTAACAGTTCTACGACTCCTGGGTAATCAGGCTTTTTGTCAGTCTGTTTCTAAAATTTGTTTTGCCTTCCTATACTGTGTCCTAGTTTTAGCACAAATAGAACTACAAACACTTTTATTCAAAATTTTTAATTCGTCAAATGATATATCGATCCGTGATAGTAACATCTGCAACTACGTTGCCTATCCCTTTAATATATTTTACCACAAAGTCGTACTTTTAAGTTTTACAGTATTATCGACCAATCTAACTTAAATATACAGTTTTGTTGATTACGAAATATCATAAATTATTCACAATAGATTAGTATCGTTTCAGCTTTACCTTAAAATAACCACTATTATAGCCTTCTTTTTCTGTGCGAGTCGTTTATAATGTCAGATTAAAGTAAAATTATGCCAGTTAAAGATGAATTATTCAATAATCGAACCATTATATTCACTGTGGCTACTGGTCTATAACTAAATATTGTCTCTTAGTATTCAATATTATTTCTCTTCGTAAATACGTTTAAACAAATAAATGTAAACTCAATGTATACTCAGGTCCACGTATAAAAACAAATATAGGATAAAGAAATATTGCACGAAAAAATGTGAATACTAGAGGGATTTAAATCCGATTCCAATGATATTTTATTGGAAGTAAAACTTTTACTGGCAAAGGGAAAGTTTATTTTAAAGGTGCGTAGAAGACTGCTAACCTAGCCTATAATTCCTTAACAAAGTTTATGTTTCAGAAAACGTGAATATGAAAGTTCGCATATAGATAGCTTCTAAATGTTCCACACAAGAAACTGTGATGATTTTACAATATACGTAGATATCGTAACGTAATGCAGGCAATTTAATATGGGTTTTGGTCAAAGTTACCTATTCCCTACCCCTATCGTGTTAAAAGAAGGTCTACCTCCTTCAAGTTTATTTTTATGATGGCTCGGTCGCGGTTAGAAATTTAAATTTTTATTATACTATCTTTTACCAGGGCACTAATTGCCACAAACATAACAGATACCGATGCCACGTGAATTTATTGAATAAACTATGGTTAAACAGTAGCTAAATAAATTTTACAAAGGTTGTTAGAACGCTTATACAACAAATATATTTAAAAATCCCCAGGCCTTGATGAGATCACACCTGAAAGTTAAAGAAAATAGCTGACAATGTAACAGATCCGCTAACATACATAATAATACATCCATTATTTGTAAAGAAAATTCGCTGCTTGGTCCAAAATTTCAATTCTTAAACTAATTCCAAATGAAAGTGAACTGAAAGTGCTCTACTATGCATTGGATCAGTCACATATAAATTATGGCTTTATAGCGTGGGGCAATGCTACAAATTATTACATAAAAAATTTAGAAACGGTGCAAAAATAGATAGATAGGTTATTTAGCAAATACCTCTGATGTATTCTTCTGAGGAACTGTATGGAAATTGTAAAAATATGTATCTAAGATAACTGTTTTGTCGATCTTTGCTATTACATTCTTATAAAAACAAGAGACGTTTAGAATCAATTGACCATCCTCATAACACGAGGTACAAAATAGAGTCTGTGAAGATTTCAAAAATTGACAAAACAGTTGGTCAAAGAAGTCACAGGTATAGTCCAAGTAAGGACTTCCCTGCACTCAATAAACGCAACAAAAATTTTACGACATAATTACATCGCCGCGGGCCATTGCGCCATGCCCGTCATCAAAAGACCCGACGCACACTAAAAACCTATAAAGGTAAGCGAGTCAATTTGCGAACAGCAGCACAAAGAGTATCGGTATTTTAAGGAGGTCGTAAAGTTTTTGTTGCGTTTTTTATTTGCCGGGAACTGATTACTTCAACTACGCTTAGGCAGTGTGATATACAACTCTCTTCCTAATGATTTAAAGACAACAAACGCGTTGAAATTGTATAAAAATAGAATTAAACATTGGATAGTTGATAAGAAACGAATCAAAACACATTGATGCATACAGTGATGTACTTATCTAATCGAGCAATTTGACTTACCTAGTATTACTTGTCTCTCTCTGTACAACATATCAACTTTGACATCCACAATGGTATATTAGTCTTCGTTTGAAACTCTTAATATTATATAAGAAAATATTTAAAAAAAAAACTTTTATTTAAATGCTCTAAAAAGTAGAAAATAAATTCTGAAGTAAATCAAACCCATCATTTTGTTACATTATATATTTTTTTTTATGATTTTCCTGTGTAAAGGAGATTGCTTGCGACAAGCTTTTATATTATAAAAAAAATTATATAATATAACACTTAAATAAAAGCTTTTTTAAAAATATTTTTTATATAATCTTATTTCTTGCTTTTTAGTCTTTTGATATGCCATAATCCCCAGATATCGAATTTGAAACGAATCGGATCATAAACGGTAAAGTCGTCCGCCATCTTTTACTAAATTTTTGACTAGAAATTCGTAATCCGCGACCCGGAAAACCCCCAGATATCAATTTTGATTAATTTGGACCATAAATGACAAAAGTCGCCCGCCATATTGACGCCGCCATTTTGAATTTCTTCATTTTGACCAAGAATTCATAATTGGCGATCTCGAAACCCCCCAAATATCGACTTTACGTCGAATCGGATCATAAAGTCGTCCGCCATATTGGAGCCGCCATCTTGTTTTTTTTTCTTATATCAAAATGTTAAAGTGTATCGTCATCAGACTTATACATATGTATGGACAAAATTTCAGAGCTCTGGCTTAATTAGAACTAATCGAAATTTTGATTGCAAGATTTGAACTAAACGAACTAACAAACAAACATTGCAAGTCTAATAAAGCTTTTAATAGTTATAATTTCTGGATCTTGACATAGTGTTACCTAGTTTTATTTTTTATTTTCCTTCCTTTATGCTTTTTTGTTTTATCAAGTATATATTGTTTCTATTATATACAGTAAATTTATTAATTATATATTATTAAAATAGCATTTAGATTAATCCTCGCGCGGATTTTTCATGTGGATACTCTTAACTTTGTTATGTTGTTTAAGTACATAGTTTAAATTATTTAAATGTAAATACTCATGTATACAGGGTGTAACATAATGGAATGTCATAAATGAAGGAGAGTATTCCTCGTACAAATTTAAGAATATTTTGTCGTATAATCAATTGTCATTAGAGCCTTCATTTACAAGATACAGGGCGTTGTAATTTTCGAAAATACAATTATTTCCCTAAATATTTTTTGAACAAATGTAGGTATTTACCTGAACTTTTGTGTGTAGAATACCAATCATAACAATCCTGCAATAAACTGGGATAAAATAATTCTCATTTGTACAGTATTTTATAATGTCTTGTCTCCTCATATAATTCAGCTCTGAGAAATGTATCTTGTACTTTGAGGATTTTTAGATGTGGATTTTTATAATTGGCTGTTGTTACTTTGCTGGCCTTTCTCTTTAAGCCCATATTAAATATAATTCAAAATATATTGCAATCATTCTTCTGAAATATCTCTGATTTCTGACAACAATTATTCAAACTAACGAGCGCAATTATCTTCTGTCCACATTAGGACGCTGAGGAAGAGAAAAGATTGCATTCTTATTACCGAAGTTCGTATATTGCTTTTTATATATTATATAACATGCTTTTTATATATTATATAATATGTATATTGCTGGTAACAATATAAGAATATCCCTTTATTTGGACACTAAGGCGAATTAAAAGATTGTCTGGAAGAGCATGATTGGAATTGGAATCTTTATACCAAAGTAATTGAAGGTTGTAGAATCGCCAGTTAATATGCCGGAATACAACAATTAATACCAAAAGTACAAAGCAAATCAGAAAAGAAACAATATACAATTCGATAATAACAGTATTGAAAAATTATGATACAGAGCATTCGGAAAATTATATTTTCTAGAGGGGGCATATTAAATATTCAACAACAAATGCAATATTTAATATCAATCTTTTTGTACAAATTATTGAAATATAAACCACAATATGGATATGTTTCAATTTAGAGGAGATCAGATAGCGACGTAACAATACTGCTATGGGCCTGTGTTCCAGAGTCGAACCGGGGTCAGAAAAATAGGGCCACAAGCACGGCACTTTTTAAAAAAAATTACTCTTATGAAATTTAATGATATTGTTATTTCGTTTTATTGAAAATCGCTTTAAGGATTACTGGTTTAAAAAACAAAACAGCATGTCGCTCGTTTTTGGCGATTTATTGTTCATTTTTAACAAAAAAAAACAACAAAACAAATGGTATAAAAATAGATTTAATTATAAAACAAAAATATAATAAAATAATTTGCGCAAAAGTTGATATTATATTAGAAACATCTATTTTTCTGGCAATTTCATTTTCTACTGAATTTATTGATAAAGCAGACAATCTTTGTCTGCCCATAGTATTCCTTAAAACGTTTTTAACTAATTTTAATTTTGAAAACGATCTTTCCACTGAAGTCACCGAAACAGGGATGGTGAGAAAGATATAACATACAGTTAAAATTTCTACTGCACGAAGAAATATTTTTTATTTTTTATTAATATAAATTCCGTTAATTCCATTATGGAATATATTTTGGAAAAATCATTTTCAAAACTTTAACTTAACTTTATCTGCGTTATACATAAGGACCAAAATAAATCCCATAAATAGTCGTCCCATATTTCATACAAATTCACATTGATATGGCATATTTAAAGGTTTTTACTCACATATGATGAATTCTACGTCCGTTTACAACATTATATGGCAGGTAGAAATAGTTAAATATTTTGTGTAAGTTTGTATTTCAATGAAATGTAGCGGAATAATTTTATAGTTGTAAAGTCGACTTAAAAACTACACGCGTCGCCGTAAGGTTCAATTTGTTTTTACTTTCCACCGCATTATACATTCACGACTCGCTGTAGTATGTAATTGCATACATTCGGGCGCTTTTAATTAGTCTTGGCGTCACCACTAAACAGGTCTATTGGGCAGAATACTTAAGTATACTTTGTAGTGTTACGAATAACAAAAAATGCGTATTCATGTAAGCTGTGAGCGGGCCCCTTGAGGACCCGGGCCCTTGTTCCGCGGAACATCGGTAGTTACGCCACTGGCAGGCAATCACAATGTAAACGTAAAATTATAATACAGTTACAACCCCTCAATATTTCAATATAACACAAGCATATTTAATGGATGCAACAGAGGAAGTAGATATTCGATACAACTTGCATTCAGCTCATGAATTTTTATATTTTTACTTGCTTTTCTTTATCTCACAATGTAATATTTTTCAATTTTCATGTTTGTCTTCAAATCTTGCATCCCTTATTTAATACACTTCCTGACATAATCAACTGATGAAACTTTGCACAGTTACTAAGATCGGATGACAATACAGTATTTCACTGTTACTTTTGCGAATTTCCACACGTAGGGAGCGCGGGGGTCAAAATTGATTAAATATACTGTCCAAGCGGCACTTGTAGCAAATCGTAGAATATTTATTTATTTATTTATTTATTTATTTACTGCAACAAAGTTAACAAAAAAAATGTCTTAACCTAATTTACATAAAGAACAAAAAGCGACACATGAGGAGACCTCGTATTGTGTCGAGCAGTATGTACATTCTCGTTTAGTTGGCCTAATACATATAAATAAATATATATCTAATAATTTTAAATAATTTGTGAAACAGTATATTTATTGAAGTATAATAAGATGATAATTAACAAAGCGGGCATAGAAGTGTGAATATTTTGAGGTTGTGTAGGAAACAATGCAATAATTTACAGACAGAGGTAATAATTATGCGATGGGAAAAGATGGATATATAAAAAGAGTTGTGAGTTTTAAGGTACATTACTACTATTGTATATTATTAACCCATTGTATACACTAACCTTTATAATCTAATTTTGTAGAGATTTTAGCCATAGTAAATAAATAATATGTGGCGTTTGTATTAAGTTATGCTAGGATGGACAGGAGTGTAGTGTAATTGTCAATTAGATATTTTTTTGTTTCTATTCGGAACCATTTTTTCCTCATTTTTTTAATGCGTGATGGAAGTTTATTAAGAAGCTTGGTTCCATTGTATTTAATGCATTTTTGGGTGACAGTTTTGGTATGTAACGGTAGTGTATATATGTTGTTTGTCCTAGCTATTGTTTCATATTTGTGTTCAATAACACATGCAGTGGTATCCTTCTTGTTATGTGCGTTGGATATGGCAGCATGCATGTATATACCCTTCAAGCAATTGTTTTTCGATAAATATGTGTCTGCAGCCATCTCTGCTTTATTTTATTAAAAATTATTCTTAAAATATAGTGTTGTGTTATTTGCAGAGGTTGTAAAGTTGCTTTATAAGCTGAGCCCCCATACTGTGACACCATACCTAATTATAAATTCAACTAAACTGTTGTACACGAAAAAGAGAGTTTGATTGTTTAGCATGCTTTTTAGGCTATAAAATTTATAGATTATTTTCCGTATCCCTCCATTTGAGTAAGCGACGGGACTTACCCATTTCATGTGCGGGTCTAGGATCAACCCTAAGTATTTTATGGTGTCGGCACTATGTACACAATTGTAAACCGATTTATTAACGAGAATAGGTACTTGCACTTGGGGCATTCCAACTTTTGTTGGGGAAAAGGACATATATTTTGTAAGAGATCGTTTATATATATAAGGAATAAGCTTAGACCTAGGATAGTTCCTTGTGGAACGCCAGTTCTTATGTTTTTTGCTTCTCTGTACAAATTACCTATTTTAACTTGTGGTCTATTGGCTAGGTATTCCTTAAAAAATCGTGTACTCTCCCTCTGATGCCTATTTTGTTTAGCTTGTTGAGTATGGGATAATGTGTCAAAAGCCTTTTGTAAGTCTAAAAAGATGGCTAAAGCTTTCTTGTTCAATTCGAAATTAGTTAGTATTGTGTCTGTTAACAATTGAAGAGGTTCTTCAGTGCCAATATGCTTCTGAAATCCATATTGTTGTTTTAATATTATTTTATTTTTATCTATGAATGATCGGAGTCTATTATTTAGACACTTCTCAAAAATTTTTGCGATATTATTTATTAACGATATTGGACGATAGTCTATCATATCATTTTTACTGCCATTTTTATATACTGGTACAACAATACTTTCTTTAAAAATTTCAGGGACGGTGGAATTTTTAAACATAAGATTAATAATGTAAGCAATAGGTTTACTGATGTATTTAGATAAGAATTTTAAGGTTTTTGTGGATATACCGTCTTTCCCCGGTGAGGCGTTGTTTTTCAGGTTAGATATTCTATTTCGCCGTCATTCACGTCCTCTAGGAACATTGAAATTAAGATTTTCCTTTCGGCCTTCGTTTCCTACCATATTTTGTATTTGTTCGGGAATATCTCTTGTGTTTTGTTCGCCACTTTCAATGAAAAAATTGTGCCTGCGCCTGCAGTACTGATTCTCTTATCCAAGGATATTTTTTATGTGTATGTTGATTTTCTTTTGGAGCTACTTTGTCTATTGCTGTTTGAATAACATTCATAAAATATCCATATAAAACGTTTACATCCATAAATATATAATTCCAATCGGCTCCTGTTAATTCTACTATTGTTTCTGAAATGGTCTCATCCTTTAAACATATTTTATAAACAGTATTAAACGTGAACTCCGTGTCAATAATTTCATGGTCCTTTATCACAGGTACAGAATCACTCAAGGAGGGAAGAATTCCACCATTAGGTTACTTAGACAACTATTATTTATTTTACTCGCCTATTAACGTTGAAGAACATTCTTATTTTAAATCATGGATGTTTTCTACTCTTTTAGATCCTCCCGTCGAATTTCATTTGGACTAAATACAATATAGATATTAACGAAAGTTCTACTGGGGGCAATCAATTTAAATTCTTGCTGTATATGAAATTCTCTGGGGCAACATTTTTTTATAATTGTTATATTAATACAAGATATATAAAGTAAAGGTAATTTTATGCTAAAATAACAATTTGTTTATTTATAAATAACTAAGACGTAAAGCGTTACATAAACAGAAAAATTATGGTAAAAAATAGTAAATATTTCCCTTTGGATATGGCCACTGTAGTATTACATTAAAAAAGAACAATGAATTTTTTAAATCCATATAAATAACAATGCTATTCTGATCATGTATTTTCTAATATTTTGATAAAATATTTAAACCACTGGGTTTGATTTAATTTGTTGCCGCACGCTGAAACAAAATATCCATTAATTTCTATTACCACAGTCTAACAAAGTAATTATTCAGTCTGACGTTGAAGATGTTGTTGTTCCAGAAAAACAATGCAAGGCCTGTATTTAATGATTTATAGACAAGAGTGCCAGCGTCAGAAGTCCTATAACTGAGATGGCCTTTTTATTAGGTATACCTCGGTAGGAATCTATATGCATTATAAGAATCTCAAACTGATATAAGAATGACAATACGTAGATGTCATGCATATTAAACTTTAACACTTTAATTTTAGTTTTATGATGCAATTATTAATATGGAGAACATTTTAATGGTTGCATCATGGATATAGTAATATAGTATGTCAAACATATTTTATTTGTATTGAACCTTTATTGTTGATTTACAATCTACTCTAACTGTAATACAGAGTCGATTAGATTAACAAAGGAGCTGGTTGTTTAGCCTTTACCACCGCGACCTTTTCAGGTCTATTGTGATGCTCCCAGAATATCTTCCTTATAGTACCTCATCCAGCTTTGTCCTTTGTACTAGACTCCACATCTTTGATAAAGGCCCTTTTGTATAGCTGTCCGCCCTTGGATTTTCTTCTCCGAGTACTTGGAATCTCGGCCTCACCAGGCCTTCACAGTGGCAGAATACGTGAACTGAGGTTTCCTCTTCCTCTTGGCAGAATCTGCATGTCGCGTCCTCTGCCAGGCCCATTAGACTCATGTGTCTATTGAGTCGGCAGTGGCCAGTTAGAAGGCCTACTATTACTCTGATGGCCTTTCTATTCTGGCTTAGTAGATCTTCCGTAAATTTGGCCGAACGTTCTTTAATGAACTCCTTGGCCTGTCTCTGTCTTGGGAGATTCCTCCACCATTCCAGAGATTTATTTTGCACCCATTCTTTAATTGCTGCTCATATGCATGGATTTGCCACGCCACAAAAGGGCTCGGGTCCTATTGGGGCTTCAAGTGGGCCTTCCTTGGCCAGTTGGTCAGCCTTTTCGTTTCATCTGTGTCCCTCGTGTCCCGATACCCATGCTAGTAATACAGAGTAACAAGCAAAGATTTTATAAGCGTCTCGAAATGGGCACCAGTCAATGATGACCACTAGCTTCACCTAACTAGGTCTTCTGGTCATTTAGACGAGTCAGGTTAGATAAAACGGTAGAACTAATTCCCACAAAAATGTAAAGGGGAAGAATTGGAAGACATAGTTTGCAAAATTCTAGTATCTCTGTATGGTGGAAATAGTAACATATGTAGCCTGAATATTTATTTTATTTTTACATACACTATCCAACAGGTCAAAGGACCCCATTATTGGATAGGGAGCAAAGATTACAAGAATAGAAGAACATGAATATAGCTGTATTTAAACGTTAATGTGCATACACACAGACAATTTAACGCTTAACTAAGATACATAATAACTAAGACAATATATAATAACTAAGATTAATATGGTATAATATAGTCTAATACAGGATTTGCAAAACGCATAACAATTATTGAATTAGTGAATAATGATGAATTATTGACAATAGATGCATGCTTTTAGGGAAGCAAAGTTGCAGTTGAAAATAGCGATCCGATCGTCGATCATGAATGTTATTATAAGTAGAACACATGGTTTGAGCTGGAGAATATTTTTTTATATTTGTTCTGGGCATGATCAGTTTAAACAGAACTGTCTGGTGTGATCCAGTTCTGTGAACATGAAAGGGCAGCATATTCATTATAATAGTGGTGTCGGTGATATTATGTATCAATCTGTAAAGAAATGTAAGGTAAGAGACTTTACGGCGATCTTCTAACGATACTACTGAGAGTCTCGATAATAGTTCCAAATGGGGGTAACCAATAGGTAGATATACTCCATCATCTTTAAATGATGAGTATTGTAAGAATCTTCGCTGAATGTTTACTAAGCTATTTATATGCGTCTTGTAATAAGGAGACCATATCAATGATGCATATCCAGGTTAGACCTCACAATACAGAAACACAGTTGTTTAAGACCATTGGCATTATAATTCTAACAAGTCAGTTATTTGATTAATAGGGTGAGTGAATGATAGCTTTTAATCAAATACTACACCTAAATCAGTGAATGTATCTGGTCTAGAAAGTACACTGTTTTCAAGCGAGTAATCATTAGTTTATATCATTTTTCTTCGTTGACCTATATAAAAACCATGTTGAAATTCTGTTATTTGATGTTTCACGTGGCAAAATACGTAATCATACAATAACATTTCAAGGACTTTAGTAAAATTATTCAAAATTACAATGGGCCGGTAATTAGTAATTAAGGTTCTATCTTTCATAAAGACGGGTATGATTTTGGACTGTTTCCAACATTGTGGAAACGTTGAGGTTTGGAGAGATAGACTGAAAATTAAACATAACGGTCTGGCAAACACTGCGGCACAGTCACGGACTACGAAAGACGGAATATTGTCAGGGTCACTAGTTAGTTTTGGCTTTAACTTCTTCAGTGCCTTAAGAACTTCTTCTTCAGTGAAATTATGAACGTTTAAATAAGAATTATTAAATGCATTATACTCATTATTAACATTACATTGTTCCGATGTAGAGGACGATTGTTAAAAATATTCAGCAAATGAGTTTCTCCGTTATGAAAATTATGTGAAGAAAATAGCTTCTACGAATAAAGAATTTGACATTTCCTGCTTGCCTTCTACTAAATAAGCAGCGAAGTTCCATCTATTTCGAATTCATTTGCTTGAAGTCTCGTCGATAGCCACGTGGGTTAAGGCGTGAGGTGCCAATCGCGATTAATCATCTGGGCATCGCACCACCGGGTTCGAATCCTGGCTCCGGCATTGACACTGTCGGAGGAAATGGTCAATGTGTAACTCCCTTCCGCACAAGCCCCTTGCTTCTGGAATTGGGGGTTGTCTAAATTCTGTGGTGTATATTTATTTTATATATTTATACAGGGTGTTGCATCATGAGAGGGACATAGCTTAATAGGAGGTAGAGAGCATCAGTGGTAACCGGAACCTCCCATAGAAATGTTTCATTGGGCCTTCATTACGAAGTTACAGGGTGTTAAATAATTTTTTGCCAAACCTGTTTTTTGTCATAACTTTGACACATATTTGCAGTACACCACTTGGAAATACATTGACTCCTGATATTATGCTATGGGGATGGCAAAAGAAGAGCGAAGAATTTCAGCCAATTATGACAGCCATGAAGCCTTCACTAGATATACTGTTGAATATTACACATTGTGGCTGCAAAATGACAGATAGTGAATCATGTGATAATGAAATATACGTGCCATGGATATGGACTCCCATGTACATTACATTGTAAAATCTGTTGTGGGAAAGATTGCACAAATTCTGTAGATAAAAATGATAATGATGAAGAGGATATTTAGAGTTATGTGTTATACTGGGTGTTTTTGAAATTCATGCGTATATTTTTTTCTACGGCTCCCGATGGAATGTGAAGTTTAATACCATTCTTTAAATTTAACAATTCAATAAAAAATGTTCACTCATCCTTATCCACCCCAATTCCGACGCGCACACTGTAAATTATTCACTGTTATATAGCCGAGTTGACAGTGTTGCCATATGTGTACAAATTGATCAAATTATAATCTTAAAACTGAACATAAACACAAACAAAAAGTTGATATTTAGTTATTGTTGCCGTCGAAAGTCATGTCCAGATTGTAGGCCTTGAACTTTCTGCACGTGATAAGGATCAACTCCTGTTTGACACTACAAATTCGGACACTCCAATTTGTGCAGAGAGCCTGCGAATACTTAGGTACTCCACGACTTTCTTTGCCAGAATCTAAAATTAATGGTTCCACATCCAGTGTCTTCCGAGAGCGTATACGACCCCTATAAATAACAGGTTGAAAGTGTCCATGGTTCCTTAAATGTTGAGCAGCTGACACAAATGTTCTTTCATGGAGAACGGGGATACCGGGATATCATTCTGTGTAAACATGCGAGCTTGACGGGCATTTTCGCCTGCCGCATCATAACAAAGTATAATGTTTGTCCACTCAATATTTGTAAAATTCTCCATCATTAAAAATTTTTAAACACATCCTTATCCGTTCGTGCCCAGTTTCCGTCAGGTTTTCGTATGAGCCGGATAGTAGTTGGACTCTTAAATTTGATTGTAGCTTTCCATATTGAGTGGGAATTGATTGGCCACTGACATATATTAATATTGAATTGACAGATTATTAACAATGTATGCTGCTATAAATCGGAGAGATTAATTTTTGTGGGAGGGAATGTTGATGTAAAATTCTACCATTTGAAATTCGGATGGAGAAAAAAATAATACACTATATTGTCAGTGTACATGTATAATTTTGAATTGGTAGTTTTCAGATATCTGTAACAAATATTTTAAAAAGAAGTGGTCCAAGAATATATTCTTGCAGAACACCGGATATAACTGATCTATAACTTTGTCATAAACGGCAAGAAAAATATATATTGGACATTATATGGAAAATAAAAATAAATATTTCTTCCATTCTTCGGGTCAATATCTGACAAAATATCTCTCGTAGTAACCTTTAAATCCTCTAAAAACTATTGTTTTATTTATTTATTTAACATCCAGTCAGAGTTTAACATTTGAGGGTAGTAAACAATGCAAAGTACGTAGTAGAATGTAGAAAAATACTTAATTTTTTGAAAATCTTCATTTAATTTTTTGTGTACATTTTTAAATTCAGGAAGAACAGTATGATGAATATATTAAATTTAGATAAAACATGGAGTAAAACTCTTTATTTTACGGCTATACATAGTCGTCTTGTTGTTTTTAATAATATATTTTATACGTACATCTGTATATAAATTATATAAAGCCATAAACTTCTGAAATATCAGAAGTGCATAATTTACAAATGTATAGATTATATAGAAAAATCTCTGTGAAATGCCAATCTGGCCATATTTTTTAATCAATACTATGGAAGGAAGCTATAGCCAAATCAATGTTTTTATTACTGGGTTTTATCCAATAAGCTAATAAATCCGTCACAGAATTTTCCTCATACAACAATCCATGGCTTATATAGTAGTCTCTGAGAATGCCGAACCTAAAACAAAAATTACATTAATCTTTAATCCGTGTTAATAATGTTTTAATGTTGAAAAGCAGTAGTTTGTGATTAGACATTAGACACACATAAATAATATACTTTGATAATAAACTTTAAACTTCATATAGATCCACACTTACTTTACCAACAATAACAATGAGATATCGCTTGATAATATTTTTGCACCTAGAGATTCTAAACTGTCAAGCTGGGCAAATGCATTTAAACTTTTGCATGCTCTAATTTCATCTTTAGTCATAGGAATCATTCCAAATAACAAATAATCCATCACCACACTTTTAGAAATCTTTGGGATATCATCTGACGATGCAGTTAGATCTCCTACTTTTAAACTATATGGATCAACATCATTAACGTACTCTAACTTAGAAATATAATTTGGTGACTTCTAAAATGAAGTGTATAGATCAAATTTAAACAAATTTAACAATCCTAATTGCTAAAGTTAACTCAGCATTTCGAAAATAAACAATTTTTGACAGTACGCAAGAAACACGTCGGTTAAAAAACACAAAATTAAAGTCAGTTCAACAAATCACCAAACGTATTAATAAAAGGGAACACTACTAATTAATTTTATACAAAAAAGCTCTAGAATTCCTTAAATCTTGAGATAATTAAATAACCGTAAATGCCACAAAAACTTTTGACTCCACCGATCTGAAGTTGCAGCTGGTTTTGACGTCAGCTCCTAGTGCTCTATTAGACAATTTTTGGTGTTGTCCAGGATCTGACAAACTGTAAGAAAATCGGTTTTAAAAATTTACTTACTACTTTCCGACCTTTGTTGGTTTTGCTCGATTATAAGATATATTCGCTAAGCTACGCTACGCTGATGAGGAGCAATAACTCCGAAACACGTGTCCGTAGCTGCATTGTTGTTTCTCTTGAGGTATAAGGCAATAACCTGTTTCTTTATTTAATTATTTATCCACATAAACCCCCATCATATTTTACTTAGTGTTTGCCAGGTGGAAATAGAGCAGTACACATAGAGCTCCTCGTACTGATTGCTCTCATTTGAAGCCCTAAATGTGGCACATGAAGTATGAAAGTACAAATCGAGTACTGTGCACTGTACTTTCCGACCTTTGTTGGTTTTGCTCGATTATATTATATTCGTTAAGCTACGTTACGCTGATGAGGAGCAATAACTCCGAAACACGTGTCCGTAGCTGCATTGTTGTTTCTCTTGAGGTATAAGGCAATAACTTGTTTCTTTATTAAAAATTAAGTTACAGTATTAAACAACAAAGTCAGTAAGACTTATGAATTAATTCCTAATCATATTCAACCAAAATGTTCTATATATCTCAACCTTATTAATCTTAGATGTCTAAATTATACGGGCAATTAAGCGTTCATTTTGTCCTAAGTTTAGTAACTGAGTATTGAAAATCATTCAATAGCGTAGCGTTCCAAATTGAAAACTACTAATTAGTTTCCCTTCTCTCTATTGACTAGCAGAGTTGGACTTGTATTATATGAATTAGAATCGTTAAATTCGATTAACACAGACGAGGAATTCTATATGTGAGATTATGTCTTTGAGTGTATGGTTACAGTACTTACTAACTATGTTTTGAATGTTATTTCTCTTGTGTGTAAATGTTTACCATTAGGGGATAATTGTCTCGGCAGTATATTGCGTAGCAGAGTAATTTTTTAAGATATCGAAATACTGGATACTATACTACGGATATCCGCAGGAGAAAGTGAGAGGGGGCAGCTTCTGTCAACTGAAATTTTCCAAATGTAGAATTGCTCCTTAAAAAAATAATGTAGTAGGTTCATTCTTTTTAACAAATATCAGACTTTTAAAAATAAAGATACAGGGTACGGTTTGAATTGTTTGGTAGCTAATATAAGAATGTTAGTTTATGAAAAAATATTCTGGGTACTACGAATTGAATTTTAATTTTTAAATGTATGTTACTTCTTAGTTGTTGTACACAAATCGCCAAGCAGTAATTCAAATAAATTTAACGAATGGTTGGAACCCCACTTTGCTAGTAAAAAAAAATAATAGAATAATTTTAGGAGACTTTAATATTAACTGGAAAAAGACTATCGTCGGACCATAATCCACTCATAGCCAATGTGAAACTTAAATTGGCAACGAGGAAGAAACCCTCCCCAAACACTTACTTAAATACCAGACAAGTAATGAGAGACGACACCCTTAAAAAGACATACGGTGAATCGGTTAATGAAGGTTTTAGGAAGATTAATCAAATGGAAAATATCGAAAAAATTTGCACGGATATAAAAGAGGTAATGCGGATATTAAGGGAAGAATTAGAAAAAGGAAACGAGAACGAGTGGATGACGGATGAAATATTGGACATAATGGACCAGCGCAGACAATACAAAATACAAAGAGATCATCGGAAATATACAGAAACGCACAAAGAAATTCGGAAAAAAATCATAGAGGCGAAAGAATGTTGGATGTTAGAAAGACGCATGGAAATTGAAGAACTTCAGGAAAAAGGAGACACATTCGGTTTACATAATAAAGTCAAAGAAATTTCAAAAGTTCATACTAAACAGCACAAAGTTCGGTTAAGAAAGGAACAGAATGAACCAATAACATCGGTAGAAGAACTGACGAAGACCTGGAGGGAGTATGCAACAAATCTCTTCAATGATCAGCGTCCCCCTCAACCATCTTGTACACTCCCAGACGACAGTTTATCCGGACCACCAATATTGCGGAGTGAAATATTATATGCAATAAAAATAGCAAAAACTCATAAAGCACCTGGTCCAGACGAAATCAATATAGAGGCAATAAAACTATTAGAGGAAGACAACACTGAAGTACTTATCAAATTATTCAACATTATTTATGATACCGGTCATATTTCATCTGACTTGTTGCAGTTCACCTTCATAATGCTCCCGAAAACGGTAAATGCTTCAAAATGTAAAGATCATCGCCTAATGAGTCACCTACTAAAAATATTTTTACGTATTCTACATACAAGGATGTTCAAAAAGCTAGAAGAATTAAGCGGAGAGACGCAATTTGGCTTCAAAGGTGGAATGGAAACACGAGAGGCGGTATTCTGCGTGAACACCTTAATCCAAAATTGTTTAGATCAACGAAAAGATGTGTTTATGGCATTCATTGACTACGAGAAGGCCTTCGACAATGTCAGGCACGACACCCTCCTGAGATTGTTGCATAACGCTAACATCGACCAAAAAGACATCAGGTTCATACAGAATTTGGACTGGGATCAGAAGGCGCGTGTCAAATTGGATCATCACAGATCACAGACGAATTTTGTCACCGATGCTATTTAACCTTTACGTTGAAAACATATTTTCTAGCGCTCTGGAAGGCGAAACAGGCGGGATAAAAGTAAACGGTACAGTGATATCAGATATAAGATATGTCGACGATACAATAATTATTACTGATAACCACGAAGATCTTCAGCGGCTGGTAAATAAAATAAACATAGTGGGTAGGGATAATGGCCTGAAAATTAATGCTCAGAAAACAAAACTCGTGATTGTCAGCAGAAATCCCTTACCCATGCAAAATGTCGCCATAAATGTCAATAATGCGCCCATAGAACGAGTACATACATTTAAATATCTGGGTACCTTATTAACTGACGAATGGGATCTACAACATGATAAAATACCGCATACAGCAAGCGAGGCAGGCATTTACTAAATTGAGGCCCTTCCTATGCAACCAAAATCTGTCCTTTTTGATCCAGTACAGAATGGTCAAATGCTATGTGTGGTCAATCTTACTCTATGGAATGGAAACCTGGACACTTAAAAGTCACATCAATTATTAGATTGGAAGCTTTTGAAATGTGGTTACTGAGGAGAATGCTCCGCATATCCTAGGTAGATAGAGTTTGTAACGACGACGTACTACAAGGAGCGAATGTGGAGAGGCAGCTCTTTAACTTGATTAAAAAACGCAAGATAAACTACTTGGGACACATCTTAAAAGGACCGAAATACAGAATACCACAACTAATCTTACAAGGAAAAATTGAAGTCAAGAGAGGAGTAGGGAGTAAACAGATGTCCTGGTTACGGAACATTAAACAATGGACTGGAGTAACCAACACCGGCGAACTCTGTAAAGAAAAATCTCCGAATATCCGTAGAAAATGTTGGTTGTAAACAATTTGTAAAAGACACGAGGGTTGCAAATACAACAAGTGGTTTAACATATCTTATAATAAGTAATGACATTATAATAATTATATTGGTAGAAAAAAAATACACAATAACCACAAATTAAATTAAAGGGAACTGAAAAAAATAAAATTGTCACAAAAAATATTAGAGAAAAAATAAATTTTAAAAAACATATTGATTCAAGACGAATGGACTATGATAGTAGCAATGTGGATGTTGTATCATCACGATTTATTTATAATATGTTTGAGGCTCTCAATACGGTTGTTCCATTTAAACAAGTCAAAGTTAAAGAAAAAAAAAAGAATTTATAGATTAATAATGAATGTAAAGAGGTAATACAAAACAAAAATGCAGCTTATAAAAAATATCGATAGACAAAAGGGGAACAAGACTGGAATACATATAAACGAGAGAGAAAGTATTGATAACACAAAAAGAATCCCAGACAAATGTGGGCAAACTAAAAGAAATTAATAGGTAATAATAAAAAATCTAACCTCGCTAAATACATTAAATTGTAATAGATGATTGTAATAGATGAATTTAAAGATATAAACGAAATTACTAATACACTTGACACTTATTATATAGGCAGCATAGAGGACGTGATCGTTGGCATTGGTGTAAATATTGTTGACGATGAGAGTGTGTTAGAAACAATACCTAAAATGAACTGCCCCATGTCTTCTATTGATTTGATTTCATTAAAAAATCTAAATAAAATAGTAAGTAAGTACAGATGAGATAGGGAAGGAATTAATAAAAAACACTTTTCATGTAATTGGTTATCCCCTACTAAATGTTATAACCTATGTTTTGGAAAAATTATTTTTCCGGAATGTTTTAAGATGTCCACAATATTACTAATACCAAAAGTTCCAAATACTAAGTTAGCAGAGTATTTGAGACTCATAAATATGCTTGCTTTTTGTGAAAAATTACTTGAATTGAAGGGGCGGATTGGCCTGGCGGACAGGGACGCAAAATCCCACCGGGCCTCCGAAGCTCTCGGCGGACTCCCGAGTTAAAAATCTCGTTATTTAATACTTGATATCACAAATCAATAAAACAACAATTTACAGCCTGATAACATGAAGGGTGAGGTTCTTGGAGTACAAAAACAAATTCTGGAAGTGATGAAAGACAGCGTTTACGTACCATATCTTAAATTTATGTACCTATATCAGACAATTGCAATAATTAGCAACCCAAAAATTTATTGGGATTACTAAATCGTTTGGTAACTTTTTTTCAGCGAACCTTATAAGCGAATGAACATTTGGTGTGATACAGTAGCTAAAATTCGCAAGTAAAAATTAAATGAACCTCAAAGAATTGGAGAAACTCGGTGGTGGGTGCGGTAAAAAGTCCTCAAGTGGATTTTTTCAGGTGATAATTGTCTATACCATGTTGTATTGTTCGCATTAAAGAAAGTAATGGAAGATAAATACGATACAAGGCCCAGTTTTGAGGCAGCCAGTGTTTATCAGTTGGAAGTAAAATGACCGTATACAACTCTTTAATCTTACCACACTTTACATACTGCTGTTCATTAATCTTACCTCAAACGCTAACAGGCAAAGACTACTGTGTGCATAAACTTTTAATTCTGGCTGCAAGAAGGTCTGCATTATTTCTTCCTAAAAAAATAAGATAAAATGGTTTCGAAGGGGGCAACGGCACACCTAATTGTAATATGATAATTTTGTAGAGATTTTTGGTATGCGTAAAGTTCCATTGTTACCATACACTTAAATAAAAGAATGCTGCCAACTTTGTTCCCCTACCTGCCGTGTACTACCTAATCTAAGAATGTCATATTCCTTTGTGTCACCCGATACAACCTTTTTGAGATATATTGAATGTATCTTGTTGGAGAAAAGGCATTTTTGAACATTGTACAAAATCTATTCCATTAATAACGGTATAGAAATTACGCAGATAGGTAGAAAATGCATGAAAGTGCATATGATTTTTGATTCACTATCCAGTTTTTGAACAAAACATTTGCTTCGTTATCAGGTAAAATATATAATAATCGGTAACAACATTTCCAAAGCTGTCGCCAAAAATAATCAACTCGACTATACTATAACACTGTTGTTGATTACCTTTAACCTTATATTTCAGGGTAAGGATTCGAATTAATGTTTCGCTCTGAGGAAGATGAACACCCTTAGCCGAGAGATAATTATCCCGTGTTACTCCTGTTACACTCCTTTAATAGGCCTAACAACGTAGTTTTATTGAAAATAGAGTATAAAAATAGAACCCAAATTCATTACAGTAAAAAATATGCGATTCAAGGCTGACGCTAAACTTATTTTGCAGCTATATGTAAATATAGTAATTTTGTTCCAGTAACATCCAATTTTAGCTTGGAAGATTCATTATAATTATTAATGCAACAGCTTGTGTATAACAGAGAATACAACATTGTGCGTCAGCGTTCCGCCCGCCGACGACGTTTTCTTTTCCTGAATGAGCGAGCAGCTACGCAAAACGAGGGGAGAATGAACGAGATATATGAGCCACTGAACTGTTGTTAATTATCGTTCTATTGGTAGAATATATCTTGTAAACAGTTTAATAAATTTAAATATACATACATATTATGATTCTGGTTTGGGCGTTTTCTTTACCTGCTTGATAGTCAATTTGTAAATTTCGATAATTCTAAAAGATTGAAGGTAATGTATTCTGTCAGAGATACCGTTTGTAATAATATTTTAAGAAATGCTAGTAGTAGTGAAAGGGATTAATGATGATTGTATTTTTACAGCTATCTTGAAACGCGCATCGACTAAAGTGTTGAGTGTATGTGTATAGTGTTTGGTGTTTGTGAAAATGCTTTATTGCTAGTGTTATTCTGTGACAATTGTTTCAATTACAATTAGTCCACGCAAATTAGATGTTTTAGAAGAAATAGTTTATAAAGAAATAATACTTGAGAGGCGTACTCTCGATAGGGTTAGGAATAGATACCCGAAAAGTTCCCACCCCATTCAGGAACGGAAAGTCCCTTTTTGCAAAAAAGTACCCCTAACGGGGTTTTTAACTTTTATCATGTAAACCGTTTGTTGGAAGAGAAAAAGTATAGGAAATAGAAATTTGCAGGTATCTGAAGGGTGGAAATTGGTGCTGTTAAGATATTGTCCACTTTTTTTGCAGTCCCATTCAGTTGGTTCCAAATTTTCTCTTCGCCAAGATTGAATTATATATATATATATATATATATATATATATATATATATATATATATAAAGAAGAAGGGTAGTCTTGACTGACTAGTTAAGAAAACCAAAATTAAACCCACGTAGGATATCTTGAGGTTGCAGTCAGAGGTGAAAAGTTTACGGCCACAAAACAGAAAACTCTTTTGTTACTTTGTCAAGGTTTCGGAAATTACAAGACATTAACTTGAGGTTAAAAGTTAAGGTCACATATATTATAAAATAGTCGCATTTTTAACTTAACATAGACAAATTCATACACAAATTCCTTTACAGGTACACAATTCAAGGTAAACAACTACTGATTATTTAAAATTAAGGATTAAAACCATCATTAAAATAGATATAACAAAATGAACATGAATAATTACCACATGTGAGTATAGAACTAAATTTCTTTATCAAACTACTAACTATCAAACTAGAGTTTTTTGCCTTCAGTGAGAACCTGAAGATGGCAGATGAGATTCTGTCGAAACGTCGTTTAGACGTGACTCCTGGAAGAGTCGACCATCGACGCGGGAGAGCACCCGGAAGTACAACAACACTTCATTTAACACCCGCGAAAACCTAAAAAACAACATATATATATATATATATATATATATATATAGCCGTAATATTTTGAAGCTATTTATATTTATCGTCTTGTTGAGCTTTGCTAACGGCTATTAAATTCACCAAGACTCGTTAAACACGCACAGTTTCACCTTCTTAATGCGTCTTTTCGCAAATGAAACAATCACCTATTGTCTCCATATCTACAGAAACATTTTCACGCCCATTTAAGTCTATGTAGTAATAACGTACTGTCGTGAGCAGAAAAAAATAGGACAACTTTTTTTTTCTAATGTAAATCTGTCTCTATTTGAATATGTAATGAGTAGCCGAAATAAAACAGACATTATTTTTAATTTATTTTTTATTTTAATGCTGTAGTTATTGCTATAGTAAATGACCCATGGTTAATGAGACAAATTGCACTGCGTTATAACATTAACAAAAATTTGGTGTGTAACATTTTAAGAAAGTGGAAAATAAATGGTACGATTAGTAGAAATCTTGGATCAAAGGACAAAGGATATCCTACTTAACAAGAAACTAACTATTAATATTTCGTTATTGCACCATTTCTATTTATAACTTCTATAAGTCTGTTTGGCATAGAATTAAATAATAAGGTTATATAATATAATAATATTTTCCCATGCATTATTTACTATTTCCAGTAATTCTTCGGCATTCCGTGGTCTCACATTTCGTTTTTGGATACTTCTTACGAGTAGTCCCCATACTTCTTCCACAGGGTTAAGATCTGGACTATGACTGGGGCAGTTAAGAACATTGATGTTGTTATCTTGAAATCAGTTAGTTACGGTATGAGCAGTATGAACGGAACAATTGTCTTGTTGAAATATGAACTCATCATTAAGAAATAATTGTGACACAGAAGGGAGCATAATATTGTCTAAAATCCTAATATAACTTTCACTATTAAATCGTTCCTTAATATGCCACAAAACACACACCAGGACCACGTGCCGATATCCAAGCCCACATATTGACGGAAAATCTACCACTTCATCATTGTTAGATATATTTCTTATCGAATCGAGTATTTGGAGGGCGGTAAACACGAATATGACTGCTGTGCGTTGACTGGAAAGTTTTTTCGTCTGTAAAGATTACATTGTTCTAAAAATTTACATCATGCGCTAAAAATTCAAGCGCAAATCCTACTCGAGCTTCTTTATGTTCAGCTTTAAGTAAATGTTTCTGTGCTGCTGCATGACAGCGTATCTCCGATTCTCTTATTCGCCGGCGACCAGTACTACTCGATCCTGGAAAATTCGTTTCTTCAGCAGCCTGAATAACTGAGTAAAATGGATTTTCCACTAAAGCATTTACCAATTGCAAATCTTGTTGTTGAGTTGATATCCTTCGTCACCCTGATCCAGGATTTCTACTAATCGTACCGTTTATTCTTCACTTTCTTAAAATGTTACACACCGAATTTTTGTCAATATTATAACGCAATGCAATTTGTCTCATTGACCATCCATCTTCTGCTTTAGCAATAACTCCAGATTTAACTAAATCGCTTATATGAGGCATATTAGTTTTTGCACACTTGCAATAAATCATGACAACTAACTGACAATGTCACAAAAATTAAAATTAGATGTACACAACTAGATTTTAGCAAAATACCGTTATAAGACGTCCTATTTTTTTTTGCTCACGACCGTACCTGCATATATTTTTATGAATTTTTTACTCTATCTTTACCGTATTTCATAAACGTTTTCTACCATAGTGAAGGTTCGAGATACAAGGCACTCTCAGGCTTAACAAAGAGTCTATTCTGACCTTCGCCTTTTCCTTCTCCTACATATCACAATGCTTCAAACATCTGCTCTGAAGGTCGCCTAGAATGAATGGTTTACATAAATTAGTGAGATATGTGTTTTCCCATTTTTTTCACAACTATGCGTTTTCTAATTTTATTTAACATATATATCTCACTAATTTGTATAAATCATTCATTTTAGACGATCTTCGGAACAGATGTTTGAAGCACTGTGATATTTAGGAGAAGGAAAAGGCGTAAGTCAAAACAGACTCTTTGTTAAGCCTGAGAGTGCATTGTACCTCGATCCTTCAGTACGATAGAAAACGTTTATGAAATACGGTAAAAATAGACTAAAAAAAACATAAAAATATGTGAAGGTACATTCTTACTGCATAGCCTTAAATGTCCGTGAAAATGTTTTAAAAAATGTGAATTAATGTCAGAGGGGCTTAATGTCAATCCGAGGAAACCAGTTATTGTTCCGTTCACCAAAAGGAGAAAACTTAATTTTAGAACTCCTACGTTGAATGGACCGATGCTGAACTTTTCCAGTGAAGTGAAGTATCTAGAAGTAATCCTGGATCAAAAACTTACCTGGAACTTACATCTAGAAGGAACACTTACTAAAGCAACAGCGGCTACATGGACGTGCCGTAGGCTGCTTGGTAAGGCCTGGGTCTGAGGCCGAAAATGACACATTGGTCTTACCTTTCGGTTGTCACACCTATGGTGGCTTTCGCATCATGTGTATGGTGGCCAAAAATAGGGAAAAAAATAGCACAGAAACTGCAACACCTTTCCTCTTTAGAGACTTAGAGACTACAGCAGCAATGTACTTATGTCCCACAGCAGCTATGGAGGTAATGCTTGACCTACTGCCGATTTGAACAATATTTTCGATTATTTTTTTCTAATAATTAATATTGTTCTTGACTTAATTAGGCAATTCATTTTTGTTATCAGTTTCATTTGTGTCCAAATAAGAATTACACTAAACAATAAATTAATACTTCTTAACATTTTATGATAACACTTTTAATATTTTATAATTATTTAGCGACCGCATCAGTTATCATTCATGAACTGTTTGAGAACCACTGGCACCTAAAGTCTACTAGACTTTATTAAATGACACCGAAGATGTTAGTTCAGTAATGGCCAGTTTCTGAAACGTTAAATAGAGTTAATTATTCGTTTACTGTCATGGTTACAATTGTGGCAACAATTGTTACTATGACATTTATTAATAGATAACTTTATTTTACGTTTCAGAAACAGACCCTAAAAGGCATATTATTTGTACAATAGCACGGCACTTCCAGGTTAGGTCATTCATATTAGCATAAACAGAAAAAAAATATATAAAGTTTTGCCACTTGGGGATTAAACTTGTCAAGGGATGTACTTTCAAAATAAAAAGAGTTCCCAAGCAACAAGTGGTAGCTTCATCCCTAAAACTCACCCCTAAAGTGCAATTCGACAGTTTTTTGCGTTTTTCTGGAAAACCGTTTGTCTAACAAAAAAAATTATACTCATAAAAAATTTTCCCAGTAAAATTCTGTATAAAAAAGTGTTTATTGCCTAAATTGTTTAGAACAGAGGTTTTCGAGAAATCAACTATTGAAGTTAGGGGTTGCATTAACAGAGATTCACGAACATGGTATGGTATGTATTTTAGGTATAATTTTGGAACACTGTGATTTAATATAAGGTTGTATTATAGTAAGTTTTACGATTTATACAAGAGCACCCGTTTCCAGACCACCATTGAGGTAGAGTTATTGGCGTGTTTCTTTAAAGTGGTTTCTCCCACGGCAATTTCTGCACATAGTTGTGCAATGTAAGCCTGCCTTAGTACAGCTGCACCTCTTTCCACAACCTTGGTTGCAACTACAGGTTATTAATTTTAAAATAGAAGCAAGGAATGAGTGGTTTAGTGGTATAGACAAGTAACAGGGCATCATAATTTTTTTCCAGCCCCAAAGCTCAGGGTGCAAATGTTGTCCACGCCATATTTGTACTTTAAGGTAACTACGACGGGAATGCTATTATACTGCTGCCGACGTGGGAGGTAATTTTGAAAGGACCACGGCACTGCACGCTTGGCCAACAAATTTATTAAAGTAAGCATATCTTTGCTCACTGAGATTGCCCTCTAATGATTTATCTTTATAGAGTTCCACTATAAACCTTTGCCTAACTTGCTCAGTTTCTGTTGGTGTTGACTTAGCATTATTAAAAATCTGAATTACACTATCAATATCCTTTTTGCGATTAAATAGATGCACAAACTGTTGTTTGCCCTTTCCAAAGAATCCTGACGTGGTATCGCAGCCACTAATAGCATGAATGAATAACATAGATTCTTTATAATTGCGGACAATATTAGATGACAGTTTTTCGAACTATACAGTCATTTTTTAACATTACCTTGAGCCTCTTTTTGAAATATGATATCTGTGCCCTCTGGGGTTAGTGCAATTAATAAAACAAGAAGGTCGACGTCTTGATCAACCACTTGTTCATTTTCCTGAGATTTTCTGACAGCAGTGGCAACAATTTCGACATCAACATCATCTACTGCAATATATGTGCCTACATTTTGGTTGTTGCAATGTTCAGAAGCTGTGAAATAAGTCGTTGATTATTGTTAAGAATCGAAATAGAAGCGGCGCGGCGTTAATGTCCTCTTGTGGATTGAAATGTGTTGAAATGTCGCGTGTTTGATACCGGCCGCCGGCGCCACCTAGAATTATAAGTGATACATTATATATCATGTTCGTGAATCTCTGTTAATGCAACCCCTGACTTCAATAGCTGATTTCTCGAAAATATCTGTTTTAAACAATTTAGGTAATAAATACGCATAATTTTACTGGGAATATTTCTTGTAAGTATATATTTTTTGTAGGATAAACGGTTTTCGAGGAAATCGCAAAAAACTACTGAATTGCACGTTAGGGGTGTGTTTTAGGGGTGAAGCTCCTACTTGTTGTTTGGGAACGCTTTTTATTTTGAAAGTACATCCCCTGACAACTTTAATTCCCAAATGGCAAAACTATATATTTTTTTCTATTGGGCTATTTTTAAGCTAATATGAATGGCCTAAGTTGGTTTTGCAAAGTATATGGTTTGAAAATTACATTGATCTTGACAGTTTTATTATACTCTTATTAACAAACGACCTGTTGATTTTAATAAAGATTATACTGATTAAGCCCTTTATTGTAAATTTAACTAGCGTTTAAAGAAACTTGTTCAAATACTATACTTCACTATTTTGGTATTTGTGGAAAGTCTATGTCATAGCATAGCACCTCCTTTTCATCTTTTACACTGGTTTTACTTGTTTTTAACGATTCAAACGTTTTCTGTAGATTTAATCGTTCTAATGTATTGCTATCTTTACATAGGTCAACTTTAAACTCGCTTTACACGGTTTTTTGTTCCTTTGTAAATTCGTCTCAAATTGAATCAAAGTTAGCTCGAAATTCATCTGCTGCACCGTGAAACTTTCGTAACATAATTGCCTTTCAATTTCACTCATCACTCCACCGCCTCTACGAAGTTGCTAGCAAATTATTGCGCTAAGGCGGAATAGTGCTTATTCAGCGGTGCATGTGCATTGATGCTGGAAAAGATCACGAAAAATTCCAGGTAAAACAGGAATACACGCGCAGTAGCTGCCATTAGCACTACCGGGATAAAGAGTTGTCGAATGTCAATTTTCAGTAATTGTAATTTGTGAAAAATTATTAGAAATCTTGGAATTTGTTTAATTGCATTGTGTCGAAATGCTGACAAATGTTCTTTAAATCTAGTTTCAAAATTTCTTCTAGTCTGGCCTATATAGTAGGTATTGCATTCTCAACATTAAAGGTTGTAAACTACCGATTTTTAAAATTTTTAGTTTAAAAGCGCTTCATTTATCACACCCAAAAATATGTCTATTCGTATGATACTGGCAGGAGGAAGTAATTAATAACCATATAACTACATATTCAATCAATTTTATTTGTGTTATTAACGTAATACATGTTTTACACAAGTCAATATATTATAAAATTCTATGTTAAAATCTAATTATGTGAGATCATAGTTATACTAATTAAGAAACGTAATATGTAAAGAAAGTATATTAAAAAAGAAACATGTTACATGTCACCTTACTACGCGTTAAGCGAAATTTTAAGAACATTATGCATTCTATTTTGACTAGGTAAATTCACTGTCAAGATTGCAATATGTTATTAATCATGTAAAAACTATCAAATCTGTACCCCAAAATATTCGGAACATATTCTTGCATTTTTTATTCTAGATTCGAGAAAATCATCTATACGAAGCGCTGCTGTATTTCTATTCTTGCAGGCTCTACTTGTCTGGTTTGAATAGATCGACATTCAAAAATTTCATTATTCTTTTTCAATTCCGTCGGTTAGTGCACCCAACAACAGCGGTCGTCGACATTCTGTTTCTAAATTGGTAACAAATTTAAACTTATTAGCAACTTTTGAGCTTGAAGTACAACCCTGCCAATAAGTGAAACAGATAATAAAATTATATAAAAAAGTATTTAAAAGAAAGCTTCTTAAATACTCTAAAAAGTAGAAAATAAACTTGGAAGTAAATCAAACACATCATTTTGTTACATTATATAATTTTTTTTATGATATAAAAGCTTGCCGTGAGATTTTCCTGTATAAAGCAGATTGCTCGCGACAAACTTTTATATAATAAAAAAGTTATATAATGTAACAAAATGTTGTGTTTGATTTACTTCAAAGTTTATTTTCTACTTTTTGAAGCATTTAAATAAAAGCTTTTTTTAAAAATATTTTTATATATAATTTTATTTTTTGATATACTGCAATCCCTAGATACCGATTTTGAGACGAATCGGATCATAAACGGTAAAGTCGTCCGCCATCTTGAACTAAATTTTTGACTAGAAATTCGTAACCTGCGACTCCGAAAACTCCAAGATATCGATTTTGATCGATTTGGACCTAAATGGCAAAATTCGTCAGTCATTTAGAATGTCTGAATTTTGACTAAAAATTCATAAGCCGAGATCTAGAAAACCCCCAGATATCGAATTTGAGTTGAATCGGATCTTAAACGCCAAAGTCGTCCGCCATATTGAAGTCGCCACCCTGAAGTCGCCATACTGAACTAAATTTTTGACTAGAAATTTATAATCAGCGAACCCGAAAACCGCCAGATATCGATTTTGATCTATTTGGATCATAAATAACAAAAGCCGTTCACCATATTGGTGCCGCCATTTTGAATTTCTAAATTTTGATCAAGAATTCATAATTCGCGATCTTGAAAACCCCCAGATATCGATTTTGAGTAGAATCGGATCATAAACGATAAAGTCATCCACCATCTTGAAGCAGCCATCTTGTTTTTTTCTTATATGAAAATGTTAAAGTGTATTGTCACCGGACTTATACACATGTGCAAAATTTCAAAGCCCTAGCTTAATTATTACTAATCGAAATTTTGATTAAAAGATTTGACGTAAACAAATTAACAGACAAACATTGCAAGTTAAATAAAAGCTTTTAAAAATAAAGCTATGAGGTTCTACGAGACTGATATCGGTTTTTGAAAGAAATTAGTTGATTTCGCATATAGTCATATCAATAACCATCAAAATTCCAAGAGGTATTCCTGCTCAAAATGATGTAAACTCATTGTGCAATAGAATGTCATAGAAATTCGTAGGTATAGTTCAAGTAGGAAGAAACTGAGACATAAAAAACATAACAAAAACTTTACGACATCATTAAAATACCGGTACTCTTTTTTGTGCTGTTCGCAAATTGACTCGCTTACCTTTGTAGATCTTTAATGTGCGTCGGGAATGTTTCATGTCAGGCTTGGTGCCATGGCCCGCGACGATATAATTATGTCGTCATTTTTTTTTGCATTTTTTATTTACTGGGGATCTATTTATTTCAACTACCGCCATGTACCGCGGCGATAATAATTATGTCGTAAAGTTTTGTTAGGTTTTTCTGTCTCGGGAATTTATTACTTGAACTATAAAACTGTTACCGACATCTACATAGATCCTCCTTATGCTCATAGAAAAATATACATTTTGAATTACTTTCGAGATGTTTCTATATGCCATTAATGGCAGGAAATTAGTAATATTGTCAGAAAATATAAATTTCACAGCAATAAATATTAATCTTTTATAAAACCATTAATATTAGTAAATGGAAATTACTACTGTCTAACCTATTGCATTCTATGTCAAAATTTGCTTATAACCTATCTAAGAAAGCATATATTAAATGAATATTTAAGCAAATAAGTCATATCATATACCTACCTAACAAAAAAAAACGAAAAACTAAATTATTAGCGTTATTAGTGCTTATATTTACAATTTACGAGTTGGCAGGGTCAGTCAACATATCTGACAACAATTTTTTTTCTAACAGCACTGATAGTGATATGTAACTTTCGCACTAGGCTTTTTAAAAAACGTTAATAAATGTCACCACACAAATTTGATATTAAAATTATGCACCACTAATATTAGAATAGATCACAAATTAAGACTTATTCTTATGTCAAATTCTTCAAAATATCGACGTAACCTTTGCAGGCTGTCAAATTATGACGTCACTATTTGTACTCCATTATAAATATCTGATCAGTGTTTTATAATGCATGTAAAAAAAGATGAATACATACATGTCGAACTGATATATTTTTTAAGACATTTAATACAGCTATGTTGGCATTGAGGAATTACGTTTTAAGCTCTATACATTATACAATAAAAATGTCACGGTTAGAGAACAATAACGTGGAAACTCGTGTGAACTTTCACACTGGTGCTAGTATGCGCTTTAGAAATTCTATCCATTTACTAACTTGAGTTACCCTGTCTAGTGAAGAGTTGTTTACATTGCGTCTACTTAACTGCTCATATTTAAATATGTACACACACAATAGATAATATATGTAGGTACTAAATATTAGATAAAGATGTATCCAGAATATGACGCATAAGCTAACGGTAACAGAGAGTTTGCTTTACGCCCATCGATGGTAAACAGTTTCCTCGCCGTATTTTTGAAAATATTACTTGATCTTATAAGAACAACGATGACAAGGTAGTAGAGATTTTTTAAAACTGGATGCTTTGAAAGAGATAACTTCTTTGTTTTTCAATAACCCGCATAAAGTGGTATTCTAATTATACACGTCGTAGTTATCGCATCTTAAAAAATACTCAACTTGTCAGTTTTAAGCAGAAGGTCTATCATTGAATAAAAAATATACTGAGTGACCCAGAAAGTATCTACTCCGCCACTTCTTCCTACGGTTTTAAAAATAATATTCTGACATTTGGGAAGTCAAGTATAGGTATCAAAGGCCACATTTTAACCATTCGGTAGTAAAAAAATTACTTCCGGTATGGTCGAAAACTGCAACAACTTTCTTATTTTAAATAGCGCCCAATATATTCAAGTCACTTTTTTCATAAAGTTCTAATTTCTCTTTCCACCGCTTTTTCAGATTTAAAATCGGATAAAAATAACCTTGGAAATGGCATTTATTTGATATTTCTAGTTGGCTTTGGAATTCAGGAACAAATTTACAAGATTTCGAAGCAAACTTTGGATTCGAATAAAAGGGCATTTCTCAACAAATTTAATGAAAATTGGCCTATTTTATTCAATTACTTGGATTTAGAAATGTTTTTCCATTCTCCCAGTTCATGGAAATTCGATTTGTGATAACTCCAATTTTTAAATAGTTCTCTGTATGTTTTATTTTTTTATCAGATAGAGTGTTAAATTTGCTTTAGACTGTTTTTTTCCGATTAAAAATTGAATATAAAATAAATTAAATATTAAGCTTTTCGTAAAAGCTTTTCGAATTATGTGTTCATATCGTGCAGTAAGCCAAGAAAAGCAGATGAGTTGCTTATAATTAGACTAAATTTATTTTGATAAATATAACAAAAATTTTGATAAATATAACAAAAATTTTAATGAATCATTAGCAAAAAACAAAAATTTACACAATCAAAACCAATTTATAAGTTATGATAACCTATTTGAACAGCAATTTACTAAATTGATAAATATTATAATTAGAACAATATAACACAACCAAATACCAAACCTAGAGCATGTGCTCAAAATGACGCCCACTCATTTCAGAATACTTGTTCACTCTTCGAATAGTTTCTCTCATAACACTCTGTAACATGACTGGAGTTATGGATTCAAAGGCATTTAAAATTTTATTTGGGAGTTCTTCTAATGTTGCAGACGGCGTTGAGACAGATAACTCCAACGAAAAAAAAATCAAGTGGAATTAGTTCTGGTGACCTAGCAGGCCACCTAATAATTCCATTAGTATATATTACCCGGTTGTCAAACTTTGGGCTTTAATACAATAGCATTATGCGGCGGTGCTCCATCTTGTTGGAAGTAAATATTTTTGAAATTTTCCAAGGAAAGTTCATCCAGTTCGTTTTCTATTTCATTTTGCAAAAAGTTTAAGTAACGCGTGCTGGTTTATGGTCCTGGAAATAGTATGCGACCAATAACTTTTGTGCCGAATGTTCCAGCCCACACATTCTCTAGAAGTCTATCTTGATGGTTACCTTCAAACAATTCGTGTAAATTTTATTTAGGCCAAATAATGTAGATTATGTCTATTGTATATGCTATTATTCGTAAAACGAGATTCATCACTAAATAAAATTCTATTGTTTAAGTATACGTGTTGAGTAAACTAATTACAAAAGATCAACCTTCTGTTTTCGTGGTTTTCATATAATTCTTGATGCAGTTGGGTAGCATTTAAAACCATGTTTTTTTAATATATGTCTTACTGTTTCACGACCAATATCTATCTCTTTTGCCAGCTCTCTTGTAGAAACATTTGGGTATACATGTGTGTATATTTCTCTCAATTTCTTCGCTTACTATAAATATATCCTCTCTGCCACCTCAATATTTTCTGCATTTCTGAATGACTCTTCTAGAATTTTACAATACCGCTGGTATGGCTGACGACGATCGGGATATCTTTCATAATATAGACGTGCGCCCGCATGGGCATTTTTCTGACATCTTATTTTGAATAAAGCATCTAATTATAAATTTACAAATAATACATACGCTTCTATTTCACTCAACAATAATGTTTTAACAGATGCTGTGTGCAATTTCTCATTTGGTCTTATGACAAATTGAATTTTCGTGAAATGGGAGAATGGAGAAACATTTCTAAATCCAAGAAAATGAAATGTGTTGAGAAATACCCTTTTATTCAAATTCAAAGTCTACTTCGAAATTTTTAAAATTTGTTCCCGAATTCCAAAGCCAACTAGAAATAGCAAATAAATGCCATTTCCAAGGTTATTTTTCATCCGATTAAAAAAAAATTACAGCTTTATGAGAAAAGTGACTTAAATATACAGGGTGCTAATTAAAATAACAAAATTGTGGCAATTTCATTTCCCAAATTTTTGAATTTTATTTTTAAAACTGTTGAAAAATATGGGGGTAAGTACTTTCTGGATCACTCGGTATGTATTGTACTTACAAGTTCAAAACGGTATAAAGTTTCTGTTACGCTCGATTGCAATTTCTTCTCGTTATTATTTATGTCAAACTTCGTCATTATAACATCACAAAATAAAAATATGTGTGTGCACAACAACGTTTTCATCGGATATTTGTTTTTATTTGAAGTATGAATTTCAATGTGAAAAATACAGCTGTTTGATGCTTCCTTTGTTACTGTTTGTTTGTTTGTCATCCAGCATACAATATATTTATATCTTATGTAGGTATGTGTTAAATTCAATAGTGTTCGTCATAATGGGGAATTTTTTTATGGATCTGATTCAGCGAACCAGATTCTTGTCAGTCTCTCCGCATCGCATGTTCAAGGTTTACAATTTTCAACTTTCCAGAAAAAGTTAAATTATCATTTAATATGAATTTAATTTTAGAGTTGGCAATTTCGTAAAAACTAATATCTTAAGATATTTTTCTGAATTTAAGAAATGAGAAACATTGTATTAACTCCTTGTCGAATGCTTATACATCTTTCGGCTTGCCTACTACCAATCCATCATTTATTTTAATATACTTGTCAATCCTTTTATGCACATTCATAGTAACCTTTCGTATTTGTTCTGGAGAAATTTCTGCGTAGGCTTGGCGATTTCCTAACCCTTAGTTCTTGTACAGTTTGTAGCCGTGATTTGTAAACTTTTTGTTTCATTAAACCCCAAAGGAAAAAATCGAGTCGCGTCAAGTCTGGGGTTCTCAGCGGCCACTCAATCAAAGAACTATTTCGCTCTATCTCTTTATTTGAAAAAAGAAAAGGAAAAATGTTGTATTTTCATTTAAAATAACAGTACGCACATACTGGAAAAAAGCCAGTTTCCAGCACGTGTGTGTATGTAATAAGACAAAAAAAATATTTAAATAAAAAGCTTTTATTTAAAAAATGCTCTAAAAAGTAGAAAATAAACTTTGAAGTAAATGAAATCCATCATTTTGTTACATTATATAAATTTTTTTATGATATGAAAGTTTGTCGCGAGCAATCTCCTTTACACAGGAAAACAATTTATTCAAAAATTATGTGGATTTTCTTGTGATACATTTATTGGTAACAATTTTCATTAACATTATTATTTAATAATAATTTGACGTGAATAAAATAAATATATAAAGAAAATAAATGCATAGAAAAAAATCAGTCATTTTTATGTTTAATTCGAAAATTTATTACGTACAAACAAATGGCTGCTTCAATAATTTGCAAAATAATTAGATTATAAAAAATAAATGGTTTAGAACCAAATTGAAGAAAAAGCAAAAGATTTATTGCAAAATTTGGCATTCACGTTGAAAATAAAGTATCGGTAATAAAACACGTAGATTTTGCCGGCATATCCCAATTTTCCAGGGCAATAACAATTAGCTACTTGTTAATATTTCGTCGAGTTACCCCAGATTTTTTAAAAAAAAGTGAAGATTCTACGTTGTCTAGAAGCCGAGATAAAATTTTCATATGCGATGCAATTTCAAATTTAGATGTCAAAAAGTTGCCCCCTGGAAACAGAGCTCAGACTATTTTCCCCACCTCCTCACCAACGCATAAAAAATAACGGACTTTTTAATACCTACAACTTTTACTAATACAACTTTTTTCTGAAACGTAATTGAAAAATTCTACGGTCCGCAAACTGAGTTTTCCGACTTTGGTTTGGTCGTTGTTTATAAAAGAATAGGGCCAATCTATCTGGCTGTACATTTATACATATTTATCATTTACTAACCCCCCCCCCCCCCATGACTTACAACCTTCAGATACCTGGAATAAATTAAATCAACTGTTTTTATATGTGATATTATAAGAGAAACCGAGGTCCCTGAAAAGGGGACGAGTTAGCCAGAATCGGTCTTATATAACTACTTATGTGCATCATATTCATACGATTATCGTCTTGTGAAAATGTTAGTAATTGTAGGACGTATCATACTACAGATTGTGTCGAGTATGCAGTGTTTACTACCAGTTTGGCCAGCGGCAAATCGCTTTTAGATTGAAGTTATCAGTGGGCCTCGTAATTGTATTGTCAGTTCACAAATTTACTGCCTCGCTAATTAATAACAAAGTAATCGTAAATATTTATTAAATTGATTTACTAGTAAATCCAGCGGTAAAATTTATCACTATGAATTTCTCATAATTAATTTTGATGTTTAGTTGACAATATTTTGATCGAGATTTACTGCGATAATTAACAATTTAATAATTATAACGCCAGCCGGCCCGTATTGATAAACTGTTCATTGCAAATCTATGAACTAAATTCATTGTTATATCACCTAACTGCAGGATACAGTATTCCAAAATTGCTTCCTCGCTGAATAGATTTAATTTAAGTTAGCCAACCATAGCTTGGAGGATTAAAACAAAAGAATTTCAAGTCGCGTAGCACACAAACTACTAAGGTGTACTACACAGAGAAATATCTTAAGGAATAACATAGCAAATGGATCCTATTGTACCGTTCAAAGCGAATAGGAAAGTTTTTGTTTTAAATGTAAAGAAATATCTGGCAAAATAAGATGTGCGAGAAGTAATCTTACCGTATTTCTCTTTAAACAAAATGAGAATTTTATGAACTCCTAGAGGTATTTCAATATATGTCTGTACAGACATGATCACTTCTGTGGATATGAGGAAAACAAGGCGAAGTTTAATTATCGGGAATTCGTACAAATGTCTATAAGGTCAGCGGTAAAGTACCTAGTTGAAACAAGAAACTTTAATGCATGAATGGATGTGTTATTTAATGAGACAATTTGTTTCCATCTTCTTCTTGCCGTGCCATATCCGTTAAACGAATGTTGGCAATCATGTTCGCTATTTTGACTTTATGAACCGCCGCTCTGAAAAGCGCGGTCGTTGACTTCCCAAACCACTGTCTCAAGTTCAACCAGGACGTTCCTCTTCTTCCTCGGCCTCGTTTTCTGTTGATTTTACCTTGGATTGTCAGATGTAGTGTATTATATGCTTCTGGATGTCTTATTACGTGGCCAAATTATGATAGTTTCCTCTTTTTCACAGTATTAATTACTTCCTTATCTTTACCCATTCTACGCATTATTCTATGTTTGTAACGTGGTCTACCCAACTTATCCGTAGCATACGTCGGTATACCCACATCTCAAAAGCCTCAAGGTGTTTTCTGTAAGAGTCCAAGACTCCACTCCATACAAGAGGACGCAGAATACATAACAGCGAACCATCCTTATCTTCAATTCTATATTTAGGTCATGTCCACAGAAGACTTTCTTCATCCTCACAAATGTTGTTCTTGCTTGCTCTATTCTTGATTTTATTTCAATCGAGTGGTCCCAGTCATCAACTAGAAGCTGTCCCAAATATTTCATTCTATGCACCCTTTCTAAACGTTCTGTCCCAATCCATAGTTCTCCATTAATATTTCTTTTGCTCACTATCATTAGTTTAGTTTCTTTGACATTCAGTTTGAGGCCATAATTTTCACGTACGTTGATTATTCGGTCCAAGAGAAGCTGGAGTCTCTCAATATTGTCTGACATAAGTACTGTGTCATATGCATAACGGAGATTATTCACTGTAACTCCGTTTATTATTATACCCTCTGAGACGTTGTACAGTGCCTCTCGAAATATTACTTCGGAATAAACATTGAAAAGTAACAGTGACAATATGCACCCTTGCCTCAGGCCTCTTTTTATTATGATATCTTCCGTTGTTCTGTCTCCCATTCCTAGATTTGTCTTTTGTCCCCAGTAAATATTAGCGATGAAGTATAGGTCCTTGGGGGCGAGCGCAGGTGCGTCTTTACTATGTACATACTTCGGTATGCGGTGTAAAGCAACGACAGGCGCAGTTAGTACTTGGATGAGTGACCATTCCAACGGAAACCGCGTTCTCGCCTCACACATCTTCCAGCGGCTAGTATATCAGTGTATGCGCGGAAGCTATACAACCTTAGGCGAGGGTTGTATAGGAGATATACCATCCTTCGGAGGGGATGTAAAGCCGTCGGTCCCTTGTCTATTAAATGTTAGGCAAGTAAAAGATCCCTACTCTTCTTAAGGGAAGAGGTTCGGCAAAAATTCCTGGTTGGAGGTAGCTCGTCTACAGGCGTCGGTGTTAGGCATCAGTAGCGGAAATAGGCCGACGTTAAATAAATGTATATAAAAAAAGTATATATATATATCAATTCCAGTTGTTTTCAGTATCTCAATAATTTTTTCGTGTTGTACCTTACAAATGCCTTCTCAAAGTCTATGAAGCACATGCAGGTGTCAGAATTTATGTCTCTACATCGCTGAATTAGTACTTGTATGCTAAAAAGAGCTTCTCCTGTACCCAGTCCTTTACGGAATTCAAATTGAGTGTCCCCAATATGCTCTTCAATTTTGGGATAAATTCTTTGATGAATGATGCTCAGAAATAGTTTTAAAACATGGCTCATCAAACTTATAGTTCGGTGTTCACTGCATTCTTTGGCATTTGTTTTTTGGGGATGGGGATGAATGTTGATATCAGCCAGTCAGGTGGAATTATTCCTCTATCATAGATGGCCTTGAACAGTAGTACTAGTGATTTTATTGCTTTGTCTCCCAAGAGTTTCAGAATTTCTGTTGGAATTTCATCTGGGCCATTCGCTTTTCTAATCTTGGCCGTTTCAATGGCCTTTTCAACTTCTTCTCTGGTGATTGGGGCCGTTTGTTTGTTCTCGTATTTTATGAAATCTACTTCTTTCGTCATCAAACAGTTCTTCTATATATTCCTTCCATCTTTTTAATTTACATTCTGTGCCTACTTTATGTTCCCATTTTTGTCTGTTACCTTATTACTGTGGTTGTTACGTTTACCTCCGGTTACTTCTTTTATTTTCTTGTATAGATGGAAGGTATCGTGCTTTTTATCGTATTGTTCTATTTCTTCACATTCTTGAGTGAAGTATTGGGCCTTTGCATTTCTAATTATTCTTCTTATTTCTGAAGTTAAACTGTTTGTAGTTAGCATCATTTCCTTGGATTTTCTGTTGTCTTCTCTCTTCCATAAGGTCTAGGATATCCTGCATCATCCACTTCCTCTTTCTTGTTTTCCTTTCAGGTTTCAGTTTCAGTTGTTTCCATAAAGAATATAAAATTATAAAAAACAAAAAACCAGAAGTAAGTTGAATCCTAAACACTTACTGTTGATATGACAATTTAATGGGTTTATTGAAATGGGTGTTTTTCTGTGGTAGTTTATTTAAAAGCTTATAAAAATTAGTTAATTTTAAGTTTAATAGCAAAAATGTTTACATGCTATATGCTAAACAACAGGTTGAACCTAAACACTTACTGTCGATATGACAATTTAATGGGTTTATTGAAATGGGTGTTTTTCTGTGGTAGTTTATTTAAAAGCTTATAAAAATTAGTTAATTTTAAGTTTAATAGCAAAAATGTTTACATGCTATATGCTAAACAACAGAACACTAATTGTTAAGAATAAATAACATCAGAAGCTCTCCTATCTTGATATGTTTTTATTGAATTTTTAGATTTGAAGAATAACACTGTGCGGTGGCTGTGTTTTTTTGGAAGTAGCAGGGGCGTTGGTAAATCAGTCAGCAATCAACAATATCTGTGCAGTTTCTGACATTAAAATATTTGAAAACTTTTTACTTAATTTAACCCTCAGCAAGACGCTTAAAAACCGATCTGTTTTTCAGCTATTTTATTTTTTGTTTTTCCTTGTGGAGAAATTTTGCCAAGTAAAATCTCACCTAAACTATTATTTCTGAAGCGAATCCGAGATTTCATTGTGCTTAACAAAGCCTCGAATTAAATTTATTGTAGCTATTTGACAAGAGTATATTGTAATCGGACCGACATTTTCTTAATAATGTCTGTCGTTTATCTGCCTGTCAATTCTTATCTTAATGAGGGACTTGAGGTATTATTATTCATTTGGGTAAAAGCATTGCTTGACATTTATTTTCTACTGAATGATGAGCAAATTCGGAAAATTAGAGATGAGTTATTCTGCTCTGAGGTAATTGTTAGCTAACGTAAAAGATCGATTTGAGCAAAATCTAAGTTGTTCTGCTATCGGAACTTATTTTACCAAGTGAATTCATTTCGTAAGGTACAGCTTTTAGATATTAAGAAAAAAGATTAGTAAATCTAACATAAAATATTGCATGATAGTTATAGACTGTAAAATTTTCCTTATATAAGAAAAACAGTAGTATTTGTATTTTTGGAATTGACATTTATTAAACAGTAAAAATAAATACGAGAAACTTATTGAACAGACAAAAATACGACAAATTGGTTACGAGTTCAGTGGAAATCAAAAAGTAAAAATTTATCGAACGTTAAGGTATCGAGTATTTTCAAGTAATCCTTTCCTATTATTTGGGTTTTCTACCACATGTATTATTATCCTCTTCAAAAACAAATCACCGAATCTACAAAATAATAGAATTATTGGAACAAAGCCTCTGTGCTCGTGACGTATACGTCAAAGGAATAGTCAGAGGTTATGTTTGCAAATAATATAAATTGGAATAAACACAGAAATAATGTATTTTGCTGACGTTTCGGAAAGTAGTCTCTTTCCGTTTTCAAAGTTTTTTTTGGAAGAACTCTTATTTTGCTGTGTATGTCAAATACACAGCTTTAAGATTCTGTTTATGTTATTCCAAGTTAAAGTCAAGAAAATGTCATTCGTAGGTATGGTCGTGAGCAAAAAAAATAGGACAAGTCTTACAAGGGTATTTTGCTAAAATCTAGTTGAGTACATCTAACATTAATTTTTGTGACATTGTCAGTTAATTGTCATAATTTATTGGAAGTGTGCAAAAAACTAATATGCCTCATATAAGCGATTTAGTTAAATCTGCAGTTATTGCTAAAGCAGAAGATGGATGGTCAATGAGACAAATTGCACTGCGTTATAATATTGACAAAAATTCGTTGTGTAACATTTTAAGAAAATAGAAAATAAACGGTACGATTAGTAGAAATCCTGGATCAGGACGACGAAGGATATCAACTCAACAACAAGATTTGCAATTGGTAAATGCTTTAGTAGAAAATACATTTTATTCAGTTATTCAGGCTGCTGAAGAAACGAATTATCCTGGATCGAGTAGTACTGATCGCCGGCGATAAGAGAATCGGAGCTACGCTGTCATGCAGCAGCACAGAAATGCTTACTTAAAGCTGAACATAAAGAAGCTCGAGTAGGATTTGCGCTTGAATTTTTAGCGCATGATGTAAATTTTTGGAACAATGTAATCTTTACAGACGAAAAAACTTTCCAGTCAACACACAACAGTTGTATTCGTGTTTACCGCCCTCCAAATAATACTCGATTTGATGAGAACTATATATCTAACAATGATAAAAGTTAAAACATAATATTTCTAGTCGCAAACTCCTCTATAAAATCCTTATTTTACTATAAGGAACGTAACCAGACTGCAACCAATAGCTACTCTCCGGGCTATGTGCCTTGCTGACCGCTGAATTACAAGTTACAAGCCTGGCGCGTTAAGTCATCAAAACGCTAATGCTTCGATTGCAACAAACATCAGCCAAAAGACTGATCCTACTTAAAGGAACTCTCGTGCCAGTCGTCACACACCACTTGCAGACTGAAGTTTTGAGCTGTTGGCTCTCGTCAGTGCAAAGTAGGCATGCGACGACCGACAAGAGAATCACTTGACTATTTAGTACAATTCGATATCTTTGGGATAACGACATGTAAGATACTCAGCAGGCGCCATCTAGCGGTCCAGTGTCTATTGCAATCGAAAAATAAATAGCCTGACTGGGCTTAGCATAGTTCAAATGTTCGTTTCTTGTGTCATGAAATTATAATAAAGTATATCATTAAACTAAAGGAATTATCAAAAAATTGTGAATTTGGGACATTTCTACACGAAGCCTTAAGAGACAGATTAGTTTGTGAGCTATCATAAGAAAATTAATCTTGTTTATTACCCGTAAACAAGATAACATTTGATAGTATATGTAAAGTGTGCAACCAAATTTTATTAACAAAATCAACTAAAATAATCAATTTAAAACGCCTGAAAATGTGAGAAATAATAATTCTCGCTCTAGTAGCCAAACAAGCATAAATGTTAATTATAAAATAAACATTAGTTCGTATGCCACTTAGTATTGTTTTTGACGTGAAAGGAGTCATAACGTTAAAAAATGCCTGCCAAATCATGGGAGTGCTTTCTTTGTCACAAGATGAGACATACGTCAAAACGGTATAGAACACGACAATCAGTCCATTTAATTGCGGATGATGTATCGTATAAGCAAACCTCCCCCCCACAAGACTTCCAATGTATAATACTACAAGCTAATCTTCTATTTGGCTTCCCCGCACCCCCCAGACTATCCATCGCGTTTATCTTTTTGACTATATATACTTCATGATGAGCAACATAACCTTTACTTGAACTAAACTGGAAGACAATAACAAAAAGCGCTTTACCGTTCTTGCAGTTCCCTGCGCCTTCTGCCCACCTTTACTTCCTGATACAGATTAAAAATTCATGAAACCATGTAAAGTTCATTTTTATCCTTATTTATTTTATTTTAACAGACTAAAATTTCTCCCATTAATGTGCATTGATGATAGAGAATAAAATACAACAAAAATTGCTTTACTGTTACCACAACAAAATACAGGTCAGAAATTTATGAAATCGTGTGGAGCTGATTTTTACTTTTATTCATTTTAACAGACTAAGTTTTTTTTTATATTTTTCCTATTAATATACACTGATAGATGGCCATACCTGTACCATTTACCGATCAGAAATTTAGAACTTATTTTAAACCTGATTTATTGTTAAATACATTTTATTAATACATAATGATAGCTAAAAGCAAAATATTGCAGGTTATAAATTGCCGAAATCATATCCAGTTAATGTTCAACATTGTTTTCATAATACAACAAAAAATCTGAAGCTGGATTTCACAGTTGGAATCTAACACTTTCAAGAGGCGTACAACTTCCACTTTCTCTACACATTATTAGAAGAATCATAAAACAAAATAATGCTTTTCAGTGTTGAGAAGTGCTTAAAGCACTTCTGTTATATCAAATATAATAAGTTCTCTATTTTAGCAATATCAAAGAAGCAAATTTGCATTTAGATTCTGACAACACACAATACCTGTCTTAAGCTGTCATTTATTTAAAAGTTTTGCCACAGTATAAGTTCATTTTAACTGAAGACTACTAAACAAATATAATCAGAAACAGCCAAAGTAATTTCCTCTTCTGTCTGATGAGGGCAATCAAGTCATTTAACTTCAACTTCCTTTTTACCAGAAAACAATGTAGCTGACAGATTTCGTGTGCAAACTGTACAATAGTCATAGCGCGAAACACCCGCCCGCCGCATTTTGCCGGACAGCTCTATAATCAAAACGATGAAGTTGCAAGTTACCAATGTGGTTCAGCGTAATGTATTGAAAGTCGATTTTACATTATAGCCCAACAGCGTAATCTGAATTGAAATCTAACTATAAACATCTACTTGATATAAAGGGTTATTTGGGACGATAAATTCACCTCCTTTATGACCTTATTTTCGCTCCACTAATTTCATTAGACAAAGTTAACACTGAATTTATACAACTATAACAAACGTTTATATATATGGATCATGTAATACCGCAGAATCTTCTGTTCCTATTTGCACGACAAACACAATCTGCTGATTATACTGTAGGGGACGGTGTGTTTACTCTTTTAATTCGATTTTCAATTATTAATAACTTTGTGTCAATATGAGTATGTCGATAATATTTATGTAAACATCTGCCAGGCGTATCTGAAATAACTTGATACAGGCGGTGCCTTAGTAGTTTCTTGTTTTCGAAGGGGTTATATATTTCAATAGCTTTTCAAAATGTATACATTTAATAATGTCATGTAATGTGTGCTTAAGGAAAAAGAAACTAAAAACCGAATTTTCTGCATTCTCGAAAATGAAAAACAAAAAGAATGTGGTTTGTAAGCTACGTTGGTTTTACAACTTACACTTTGGGACAATTGCAAGCGGGTTTTACCTCGAGCGCCAGTTTCTGATTTAAAGTGTAGAAACACCACTTTGTCTATCAGCAGTATTATAGAGGCTCTAGGTAGAGCCAGTGAAGATGGTTTATTACCAAGTGTCGAGACTTTGGCTATCATTCTCGTAGAATGAACAGCTGTAATAACTTTATGTTTGTAATACTTTTACTATTCCTGGAAAATGTAAGTCGGAGGAAGAACTCAAAATAAAACATGCAATATTTTTTAATAATTTATTGAAAATATATGACTGGTGCTCGAGAGGTAAGCGCACTTGCCTCACACCCAAAAGTTCTGGGTTCGATTCCCGGTCGTGGCATTGGAAAATACTGTGAGAGGGATTTTTCCACTATACACGGATATTGGGTGTATGTCCCTTGTTTCTAAATGTGTAGCCCCCTCCCACACAAGGCTCTTCTAGAGCCTTCCGAGATAAAGGGGTTCGTAATTGTGGTGTTATTTGTTATATCAGTGGCTTGAAATTTACGTGTTAGGCTTGCAACCAAGGAGTCCCGAGTTCAAATCATAGCTATGGTATGGATGTATAGTGATGTATTTAATATGTTACCGAGTTGATAGCAGTGGACTAGACGAGGTTGTGTGAAAGACAACACGGCTAGTTACTGTACCATTCCTGAGTTCGAGTCTCAGCTGCGGCAGATGGCAATGTCCTAGGGCACGGTCGTTGCATAATCGTCTATGTGTATGTGTCGTGGTTGAGTGGTGGAATAGCTAATGCTAAACTCCGCCAGGACGATAATCTAAATAAGGCGTTAAAACAAAAAAAATAATATAATAAATAAAATACATGTCAAAGAATTAACTAGATATATGTGAGTATAGGTATTTTAAAGCATTTGTACATATATTTATGATAAATCAAACAAATATCACAAAAACGGCTTGGTATTTAAGCAAATTAAAATACTATTTATTCAAGTATTGGGACGGAATCAAATTTACTAGTTCTAGATTGTATCAAATTGAAAAGCAAAATATATAACATTGAATCTATTTCATTGAAATGACAAAAAGCAAGAAAGCGATGAAATATGCAAAAGGTTCGCTGCAGATTTGGATAATTTGGGATCGACTATATGAAAGACAGACGGCTATCTAAATTAAAAATTTCTAACAAAAGTAAATTAACTTTGAATACTACGGAAAGAATTATAATATGACGGATTTTAGAATGCGTAATTTTGCAAACAATAACCCGAAATTAAGTTCAAAAATTTAAATTGCGGTACATCTCAATTGGAGTGTCCCAGTTAAAGGCAGCGTCCACAAATAAGTAATTTCACGAAAAATAGCTCACACTACGGAGCGTCTCAGTTGGAGTGTCCCACTTAAAGGCAGCGTGCCCAACTGATCAATTACGCGAGAAATATTCCAATGTAAATACTAGTATATAGAAAATCAACTAAGCAAACAGGTATGATTGTCAAGTCTTAATCGAATAAAAATTAAAACAAGAAAATCAAACGTTACCTAAATATTTTATCAGATATTAATTTGCACTTTTATATCGCGATCGTAGGCGAAAATAATGTATTCCCTTAACAGTTTTATCTTATTCCATATAGTTCGACTCAATTGAAGTGTTCCACTAAAGGAAGCGTCGCCAAATGAGTAATTTCGCGAAAATAATCTGTTTGTCAAATATGGGTTGAGAAATGAAATAGAAATGCAAAGTTTTAGTACGACGCCTCTGGAGTGTCCCATTTAAAGGCAGCGTCGCACACTATGTCTTCTCAGATTTACTATTCAAGATCGGTTATTTGAAATTGACAAGTCGCTGAAGGCAAAATTTGCTAAGATATAACAGGCAAATTAAATCACTCAAAGAAATACCGAAAATATTATAAGTCCAAATTACCACAATGATAAATGAGAATTTAAATTAGGAAACTCTTACCAAACGGTCGACAGATTACCTCGAGCGCCGGAACCAAAAAGATTCTTAGTAGCGAGCTGTTTCAGGATACCACCGCGTTTGGGCTAGAATTCTATATGTCTAGCTTAGGTTGTGCGGTCACATATGAGTCAAACAGTCATCAGCCGGCGGAGTTGCTGAATGTTTATAATCTATAGCGTTAATAATTGATATAAATAATAATTTTTCGACAATTTAGATGGCTGGGATCGCTTGTAAATAAATCAGTTACATTATTTCGGAAAAAGAATAAATTTAATAACATTTATTAACAGTTATAACTGTAAATCAAATTGATATTCTTAAAGCCATGTTTCATCGCTGTCACAGAACTTTTCGGGTTTTCCAACTTTTTCATGGACTAAATAGACTACAAATGTTATTAAGGTATATTTAATTTTTATGAATTAACTTATTCAAAATTTAAGATTATCCCTACCCCATATCTGTGCAAAAAATTAATTTCGTCGTGTGCCAAATTGCTTAAATTATAATATTTTAGCGAGCCGGCAAGCTTTTTAATGAGTTGGCCATATTTATGCATATTTTGTCTAGAAAAGTAACACAAAACAGTTCGGAACTTGTTGCCTTTATCTTCTTTAATGGAATATCATGGAAGCATGCCGCGTGAGCTTTATCAGAAAAACGATCGCCAATTTGTATACAAATGAATTAGCTCTAGCAAAATTTAAATATAATTACATATCATTTTCGCACGAATGTGTTGAAATAATGTAATGTTTTCTAGCCGGAGGTGAAATTTTAAAATACGATGGTTAACAGCATTTTGACGATATAATACAGGTATAGCTGACATATAAGACATAATAATCAGAATACAATAAGTAGAAGTAGAGATAGGAACATTCTTTGATCACTAAACAATAAGTTATACATATATTAAATAAAAATATAGAGTGTCAAAATGTTATGTCATTTGATGACATAAGTCACGAGATTGTGACACAGACTGTATTTTAATTGACACTATATATGTGTTCAAAGTTTCAAATAGATATTATGAATTATTAACATAAATATGCTAAAAAATTGAAAATAATGAAAAAATCGACAAATTCGAGATTCGAAACTTTTTTTTTCCCGTTTTTCTAAGCTGCTAAATGACAATAAATCACTAACATCGACGTACCATTTGAAAGTAGATATCTCGACGAAAAAAATGAGCACTAGTAGAACATCAAAATCCAAAGAAAATCAATAAAGTTGTTCGCCGAAGATAGGGGTGTTTTTTCGAAAAAATGGTAATATCTCGAAAAATATTCATTTCCCATAATTGAAAAAATTCACGCTTATTATATGCAAATAGTTACGTCCTTTCACAAAGTTCCATTTAAATTAAATAATTTTCACACGAGAAAAAAAAAATAAAAACAGAAAAATCGTTTTTTCGTAATTTTCTCGCAAACTTCGAGGTTATGTCGAAAAATATATAGAATAAAAGTTTTAGATTTTTTTATTATCTACAATTTTTGTATGAAATACTTTTCTCTACGAGGTCACGTTTCGCCACAAATCACGAAAAACGGTTTTCATCCCTTAAATAGCACCCCATTTCACTACTTCCCTTCATCTCAAGTTTCAAAGTTTTTTTTTCATTGTTTATGACCTCAACTATATATTCCAGCCGGCCGTTGCCTGCTATTAATTTTTTTTTGTAGCATTAAAAATCCGTAACGGCCCCAGCCTATAAACTCTATAAAGGCTTTTAAGTAATGCATTCTGATGTACAATAGCGACGATACAAGTAATATTTTCATTTTGAATATCAGATACAAACATTCGTTTTTGCTAAGACACATTTAATAAATTAAGAGATATTTGACGTTTTCCATCACATAAATATTTATAAATCGACAGTGATGGGATTTTGCAAGGGGCTGGGAACAGCATTCTCACACTTTTCAGCCGTAAAACTGAAAAATAAACATTCAAATGAAAATGAATGACTGAAAGGCTGTATTATGTCACGGATGCAAATAATGAAAAATGCAAATAACGTTTGATAAACACATTACTTTTTGCCTAATGGGATTAATCGAAATCAAATACGCAAACTGCCTCGGCCACTGCTTTAGAATTTGCAAATATCAGATTACTTCAAGTTAATAATTATTCAATGCACAGCCTGAAAACCTCTCGGTTAAATACTTTTACAAAGAAATAATAAGTAAGAGTAACGAAGTCTACACCGAATAAACAGTAGTAGTAAATTATGTCGCTCCCCATTCTAATTCACTTTCTTTTACTATCTGGTACGTGGCATCAAGCCACCTGTCGCGGTTGTTTGTTACGTGCACGGCCCCGCTAATGCATCTTGATAACATCAGCTTGCTTGCTGCTTACCGAATGGTTTTTTCTAAACAATTAATAGCATGCACATTGTACCTCGCCAAAATCGCCAGTTTTTCTGCATTTATATCAACAGTCTTAATCCTGAATGTATCAACAGATCCAAGCAATAGGCAAAAAATTATTAGATACTTTAAATAGCAAACCATTGTAGAGTATATCAAAACAACTACTTTATCATAGTATTTGGAAGCAAAAAAATTTAAATGAGAAATCAGAAAGAAAGAAAGAACTTACTGCAAGACATTAAAATTGAAGTTGAAAGTTAAATAATCAACAACGAATTTAAAATTTATGTTTACAATGTCGAAATCCCCTTAAAAATCCCAATACAAGTCCCCACATGCCCAGTATCAAGAAATATGAAAAGGGGTGGTTTTAGGGGTGGTTGGTGAAGGGTGGGGGATAAATGAATATTACCACCGTGTTGAGCACCCTCGAAAACGGGGGTTCCCATACCCATGACGTTTTAAGCATTGTGCAAATCTGAAAAATTCAAATTCTTCAAGTACGGACAATATTAGCACAAATTTATTTAAAAAATGTATAATACCATAGAAACCATTAACAGAACTTTTAAACTGTTCTTATAGTGAAGGAATTCTTCCAGAAAAATCGAAAAATCCAAGATAGTACCTTTATTTAAGTCAGGTGGAGAATTATCGACCAATATCCATATTAAGTTCTTTTTCTAAAATATTTGAAAACTATATAGCACAAAAGAATTACAAGTTTCTTTAACAAACAGAACTTATTTAATAATAATCAATTTGGTTTTCGTGTTAGTCTCTCCTCAACAACAGCTATTATACACGTTTTAAATCATCTGTATGAAAACTTAGATAAAAATAAGAAAAATGTTGGGATCTTCTTTGATTTCAGTAAGGCGTTTGATCTCGTATGCCATGCTAGACTTATAAGAAAACTTGAAAGATATGGTATAAGAGGTGAACCATTAAAATGGTTTAAAAGCTATTTATGTGGTAGAGCGCACCTTGTCGAAATTAGCAACGTTAGGTCTGATATTCTTGAAACCTCAACAGGAGTACCACAAGCATCAGTTTTAAACCCTTTACTATACATTATTTATGTAAACGATTTTATTATAGACGACTCTATACTATTTGCTGATGGCTCGTCTCTTTTAATAGCAGACTCAAACATAAAACATACTAAAACGTAATATTTTTAGTCGCAAACTCCTCTATAAAATTCTTATTTCACTATAAGGAATGTAACCAGACTGCAACCAACAGCTACTCTCCAGGCTGTGTGCCCCGCCAAGCGCTGAATTATAAGTAACACGCCTGGCGCGTTAAGTGTAATAATTACATATTACCATCAAAACGGTAATGCTTCGATTGCAACAAACATCAGGCGAAAGACTGATCCTACTTAAAGGAGCTCTCGTGCCAGTCGTCCAACACCACTTACAGAGTGCAGTTTCGAGCTGTTTTCTCTCGTCAGTGCAAGGTAGGCATGTGACGACCGACACGAGGATCCCTCGCGTTCGGCGGGGCACTTAGCTCGGAGAGTAGCTGTTGGTTGCAGTCTGGTTACATTCCTTATAGTAAAATAAATTTTGAATTAACCTATCACTTATTAGTCCTGAAGAAAACAACAAAGCTTATCGAAACGTCGCGCCTCGACTCTAAAGAGGATATAAGGTTTGCTCTTTTTGTTTTACACAACTACCGAGTAAGTACCTACCTAATATGATATATTTTTACTTACACATTATTCTATTACTTTTAGGCTTTAAATTTATGGAAATTTTATTTCCTCTTTATTATCCGGTCGGTGGCATTGACGTAATTAATTTTCGCTTTTTCTTACCTTACTCTCCCCTACATTTCTTGTTGACGATAACTTAAGTGGTTACAATGGCTAAAAGAAAGCATTTATCAGTCGAGCGGATCCCTAATTCACCGATCAGTGGAAGTTTCTCCAGCTTAGATTAAAAATAAATGTTAAAAGAGAATTCTGCTTTCGGGTACTCGGGTAAAAATAGGGACGGACATTTTAAGACAAACAAAAAACAATCCGCAATTATTCACTTTCAATCTAAATAAAACCTTAATTAAAGACAAAAGAACTTTGAATCTTAGGAAATTCTAAAAACTCTTTTAGTATAAAAATTACTTTTACAAGGTTTGTCGACTACGACCATAGGCTTATTAAATGCTAAATGAGTTTATCGTTTGTACCCTTCTTAAACAGGTCTGATGAGGTTCTTTCACTGATATTACAAAAACTTAATAGCCGCAGATAGCGGACTAACAATAGGCCAATTTTGCTACATTTAAAAAAGTTCTTATTTTCTACGTTTAGATCAGAAGCCAGAGATCAATTCTAGAGACGATTTTTACGGACAAATAATATGTGAAACCATTTCCAAATAGTATAACAACGATACAATGGTAAGATGTTCTTATATATTACGTAATAAATCTGTTTTCATCAGATAATTCGATGACGTGATTTTGGTCAGCAAGTAAGTAGTTATTTACTCATCAAAATGTACTTCATGTAAGATGCACCCAATAAACAAACAAGTTCCGGTTCTTACCTCATATCATTTTTGTGAAATTCTGGAGGTGAATTCCTCCAAGGCTTTTAACAGACTAGATTGCAGTATTTTAATATGACTGGACAAAGTCGGTCTTTATTATTCGTTACTATATTTAACTCAATCATATCTGCATGGTAGACATCAGTTTCAGGGGTCGATACTTGGCCCACATTTCTTTGTAATATTTATTAACGGTATCCTGTAGAGGTTCCGTAATAACATCTATTTCCTCTTGTACACAGATTATGTATTAACTCAGCTGATGACATCTTCAAGACGCATGGATGCCATTAACACTTGGACTGATGGTCGAGAGGTGAGTGCACTTGCCTCTCACCCAAAAGTTCCGGGTTCGATCCTCGGTCGTGGCAGTGGAAAATACTGTGAGAAGGATTTTTCCACTATACACGAATATTGGGTGTGTGTCCCTTGTCTCTAAATGTGTAGCCACCTCCCACACAAGGCTGTTCTAGAACCTTCCGGGATAAAGGGGTTCGTCAATACCTGTGGTATATTTATTATTATTATTTATTAAAGACAACTATTTACCTCTTATTGCCAGCAAATACAATGTAAGGCCATCTGTTAGAAAAGCAAACACATACATGTTTAATCATCGTCATTAAAATGAGTGTCTACAAAGATCTCATTTCGATCCAAAACTGTCTTTTAAAAACCATGTAGAAAATTTCAAACAAAATAGGACATGCTCTATATATGTGCTAGTATTAAATTCAGTAACATTTTCAACTCTCCTGGTGCTGGGTATTGCCACACGCCAAAAAACAAGTGTGTCATATATGCATAAACATAGAACGGAGAGTGTCTCACTCTACTGAACTTCGCCCTTTTATTATTTATTAGTAAATAAAGACATGTTATTATCATTATTACATTTAGGCGCCACGTCACCCAGAGCCAACCCTGATTCTGGTATATATCCCTGCCTCCCGACCTTTGGACTGAGTCAGACACACATATACATTGGAAAAATTGTTTATTGAATATTTCACGTCATTTTAATATACAGTTAAGGCTGAAAAAAGTTTCAAGTGCAACAATTTACTTAAATACACAGCCCCACTTTTAACTGATTGTTCTATAGTCATCAATCTGCTTGAATAATTTGTACTATCAACAACAAGTACATTTACATTCTGATTAATTGTAGATTTTGCATAATTAGTAACGCAGCTGTTATTCATTTACATTGACTAGGATAATTCGAATTGATTATAACCCATCAGGCTATAAATTATGAAAAATCGCGAGATTTGCTTGTTTCGAACCAACCGTAGTTGGGTATCAATAATTAATTGAAACAGTTATTAAATTCAGAAAATCTGGATATTAAGAGAAATGTTTCATAGATATAGAAGGTAAGATTAGCTCGACTGACTATTTAAGGACAATAAGGTTTGCAATCGTACGGTCCACAAATTAAGACTCTCTACTTCTGTTCAAGCAGTTACAATTAATGTATTATACAGGGTTACTGGTAATTCGATACATTCCTTTGGAGATGTGATGGGGCATGAGCTAAGGAGTAAATCTAACCCTAACATACATTGTGCAAAACTCTATAGTTTTTGAGATATTTCAATTTTTTTGTTTTTCTCAAAAAACTAGAGCTTAATGTCTTAAAAGTTAATTTCCGAAAAATCTACTTGACATTTTCAATTTTTTTTTAATGGATTACTTGTCCAATATTATAGATATCCGTTTGGAATGAAAAATATCCGGAAACATTTCGATCATGTGAACATTTAAAATAAAAACTTGTAAATTTTTTTTTTAAATCAGTTATGAAATTTACCTATTAGGTTTTTTCAAAAAAATATTAATGTAGCACGCGTACAAATTATTATAAAAATTTCCTTATTTCAATAGCTATCTAACTAGGTAGAAATGTTTAATGTATCCTTGATAGTTCTAATAAAAAATTAGTAAACATAATGCTGGTGGCGGAATTTATTAAACGACTAATCGTTCATTTTCATTTAAGTCAGTCAGTCCTTGACTTTCACGTTTGTGCATATATGTCATTAACTGACATTCTTACCTCCGTGTCCCTAAAGTTTGTTGGTCTTGTTAAATTAGTTATCGAAGATTTTGATTTTGCTCGTAGTTGTTGTTATTATTTGTTGTAATTGTATTTTCTGTGTCTAACCGCCGCTTACCAAATGCACGTGTATTCAGTACGGCATATCGAAATATCGCTGAAACTGGCTCCGTGAAATGTAGAAGAAGTGACGCTGGTGTTTATGAACCAAATGATGACGAAGAAATATTGAGGTATTTTGAGGAAGACCCAACCATTTCAACTAATGAAGTCGCAAGACTAACCGGAGCGTCACAATGGAAAGTTTGGTCTACGATACGTAGAGTTGGATGTCATCCTTACCACTATACCCCTGTCCAAGGCTTGGAGGAAGGTGATTCTGGAAGAGTGGAATTCTGCCGCTTTATGTTAAATTCAGATGCAGAAGGTGCAAATTTTTTAACAAGTATTTTATGGACGGACGAGTCGAAATTTAATCGCGAGGGTATAACAAATTTCCACAACCTACACTATTGGGGAGAGGAAAATCCCAAGTTAACACGTGAAACTAGTTCCCAAATGAAGTTTTCTATTAATGTGTAGATGGAAGTCATTGGCCACTATTTAATAGGGTCACACTTTCTTCCTCAAAATTTAAACGGGGAAATCTATGAAAATTTTTTAAGAAATGATTTGGCGGTGATTTTAGAAGATGTTCCTCTCGCCGTCAGACAGCGAATGATGTTTCAGAACGACGGTTGTCCAGCACATTATCGGCTGACAGTACGATCAACGTTTCCCTAACCGTTAGATTGGAAGAGCGGGCCCAATACCTTGGCCAGCGCGAAGCCCTGACTTAACACCCCTTGATTATTACGTATGGGGTCATATGAAGGAGATAGTCTATGCCACACCAGTCAATACTATAGAAAACCTTAGACAAAGGATAGTCGATGCTGCCGTGTCTGTATACGGAATAGGGGCTCCCATTTTGAGCAAGACATAAAAAATAAAGTACAACTTTGAAATTAATGAAGAATTAAACTACTTTTAAAATTTTTTTTACTGTTTATCTAAAAATAAAATTCATACTACTTGTATTATTTTTACTAGTATTTTCTTAGAACTATTAAGGGTACATTGAACATTTGTACCTTATTAGATAGCTATTGAAATAAGGCAGTTTTTATAATAATTTATACGCGTGTTACGTTAATATTTTTTTTAAAAAACCTAATAGGTAAATTTCATAGCTGATTTAAAAAAAAAAAAAATTTAAAGTTTTTATTTTATATGTTCACATGATCGAAATATTTCCAGATATTTTTCATTCCAAATGGATATCTATAATATTGAACAAGTAATCCAGTAAAAAAAAATTAAAAATGTCAAATAGATTTTTCGAAAATTAATTTTTAGGACATTAAGATCTACGTTTTGAGAAAAACAAAAAAAATTAAATATCTCAAGAACTGTTGAGTTTTGCATAATATATGTTAGGGCTAAATTTACTTCTTAGATCATGCCCCATCACATCACCAAAGGAATGTATCGAATTACCAGTAACCCTGTACAGGAATGATATCAGGAGTACTGACGAAGTCCTCAACTGCCAAAACACCCCACCCTTAAGAATAAAAGTAGCCAACCTGCACTTGTATCAGTTGTCCCACTCTTTGTTATACTTGTTGGACTGAACTGATTGAATATATTGCAATGTGATAAATACTTATAACTAAATAAATAAATAACACCACAGGTAATTACAACCCCCTTTATCCCGGAATGCTCTAGAAGAGCCTTGTGTGGAAGAACATTTAGAGACAAGGGACACACACCCAATATCCGTGTATAGTGGAAAAATCCCTCTCACAGTATTTTCCACTGCCACGACCGGGAATCGAACCCGGGACTTTCGGGTGAGAGGCAAGTGCGCTCACCTCTCGACCACCAGTCATACATGTAAATTGTTGAGGCCTTCGATATATTTTTTTGAATTTGAGGTGTTAGTATTTTTGAGGAATTACTCATTTCAAGAAATTGTCTTTTATTTTGTTGTTCTCGATGTCTAATATATTGACGTTGTCATATGCAAAACTATGATTACAATTGTTGGCATGTTTGTCCTGGTTGTACGATTTCTGATGTCATTTTTGTGGGAAGTTAACATGTCTTTGAGAAATCTTCCGCCTGACCCATATATTTTTTCTCACAAGCACCACAGGGTATGCAATACACAATACCGGATATCTCTAGCAATTTTTCTTTGTCTTTTAATTTGGGAAAAATATTCGTAACTGTCAAATTGTTTTTAAACGCAAGTTTAATATTATTGTAATTGTTGATTTTTAGAGGGGTACCTACTCATTCTGAATATTCCATTAATTTTTTTGAGATTTTGCTCCCGCAGAGAGGTCTGACTAGTTTTAATGACTCTGTTTTTCATTCCTGTAATAGAATTTATTTTTTGTTGTTTTGATGGAAGGACTCATCGTATAAAAACCTTGCTGAAGCAACTATACCATGAGGTTGTGATGGTACAATCAGTATTTTTGATCAGTATAGTATTTCACTATTGTTATTGTTTTCCTTTTCGATGGTAAATTTCATCAATTTATCAATATGTTTTGACTCGCATGGAATATGAGCAAATCCCTAGCATGGTGGGTTGTTATTCAGTTTCAACTGATATTGGAAAGACTATAATTATGATTTCTGTAGGCTTATGTCCTGAAGATGTAATACTAAAGTAATTTTAAATAAATGAAAGCCTTTGAGATTATAATTTCCCCCTTTTCATCCCTAATTACATTACCTTTTTGATAAAAAGTATAATTTATTTATTTATTTATTTAGAATACAACTACTCAAACAGATAAGAAATCCAGTTACAGGGTAGGAAAGAACAAAACATTGTTACAGAATTTTGTACGATAAATACATATGAAAAATAAGTAAGTATAATTACATAAAATATTTGTGTACATAAACTAGTAAATATTTTTAGTTTGAATGCAATACAGATTGCTTAATTTTTTTAACAGTAGTACAAAATATATCAACATCGTCCTGTATATGTGCATAGTTTGAACACATCATATGCAAGGGTGAAGATTTAAGTAAATTTGTACGAGGCGTATTTAGATAAAAAGAATTATTTGAGCGTGTATGAACTGATGGTACATGTAATTTGACATAACTACATAACTCAGGGCAATCAATCACATTATTCAAAATTTTATATAAAAACACAATCGAAGAATATTTACGGCGGGATTCCAAATCATGTATTTGATATCTCTTTAATAGATCACATTGAGGTGTACCTCTTGCTGGATAAATTCCGTCATTTCTATACCAAAGATATTTACTGAGGATCCTTTGCGTTTTTTCAACGCTAAGCTTATGCACGGCGTATTCTGGACTCCAGATTATGGAGGCATACTCTAATTTTGATCTGACAAATGCATTAAACAGCAATATCAAGGTGTTATTATCTACAAAGTCTTTGGTATTTCTGATTATGAAACCTAAGTTTCTGTAAGAACTGTCCACGATACCAGTTGGATTAAGCTTTCTTGTGAAATTCATGTATTTACATTTATTAATATTTAGATGCAGTTTAATTTTGTCACACCACGTACTAATTTGTTGCAAATCTTTTTGCAAGTTAAAGCAGTCATTTAAATTGTTGATGGCCGAATACAGCTTGCAATCGTCAGCGTACAGCAGAGTGCTAGTTAGAAGCTCACAGTTAATGTAATTTATAAATATTATGAATAACAAGGGTCCAAGAACGGACCCTTGAGGAACGCCAGACGTTGCTGTTATTTCATCAGACTTAAATCCATGGTATTGGACAGTAAGTTTCCTGTCAGATAGATATGAGTAAAAAAAGTTAGTAAATGTTTCGGTAAGGCCGAAGTTGAACAATTTTTGTAACAAGATACCATGATCGAGTGTGTCAAAGGCTTTAGAGAAATCTGTATATATGACGTCAACTTGACCTCCTCCATCTAACGTCTCCGCAATAAATTGAGTTATGCAAGCCAGATTTGTAACAGTCGATCTACTAGCGAGAAACCCGTGCTGATTAAAGCAAATTTGGGATTTAACATGGGAAAATAAAATATTATAAAGGACACTTTCAATAATTTGCTGAAGTTACATAAAATGGTAATTGGTCTATAGTTTTCAACTGCAGCCTTGTCATCCTTTTTATAAACGGGACAAATTTTAGCTTGTTTCCATAGGTTAGGAAACGTAGCGGATTGAAGAGACAAATTGAAAATAACTGACAAAGGAAAAGCAAATAGCACAGCACAATCTTTCAAAAGAAACGCGGGTATTCCATCCGGACCAGTAGTTAATTTCGGTTTGACCAATTTAAGCGCATTTAATACGTCTACTTCATTAATTATTGGAATAGCGAGATGTGGTACATTACTATTTGAGTCAGTGGCTTCCATACCAAATTTAGTGGACGTTGTAAAAGAAGATGAAAAAAGGATGCAAATCCGTTCAAAATTTGTTGAGGGTTCTTCAAAGGTACATTATCTTGCGTCATTACACTTGGAATACCAGTAACATCTCTCATATTATTAATATGTGACCAAAACTTGTTCGGGTTTTCAGAAAATAGATTCCAATAAATTGTGTTTAATAAATGAAAGGGTGATATGGGAAATATTCAAATTAAATGTCATATATATTGTTCCGTCTACAGAAACCTACTGACACCAATATATATCAGCTACATGTTTCTGAGATGGCAATATATTTCAAATTTTGTTCAATTCAATAAGACATAAATTCATATTGGCATAAAATTACATTCCGTAATAAATTGGATCCTCTTTAGTTCTAAATCAGTAAAAGTTTCAATAACCTGCGAATTACACCAGAAAATTAAACCCGTAACTCAAGTAATCGATTCCAACTACGAACATTAAAGAAGTTTAGGCATTAAAAATTTTCCACTTTGCGAAAACACCATGATACAGAGTAAATTTGCCCCAAAGGCAGTAATTGCAGAAATATATAAAATTAGTTCGTTATTCAATATTTTTTATGAAGGCGGCTTATTAAAAATGAGAAACGAAGATAATTTAAAATCTTCAAAGATGTGGTTTAATTTTATAATTAAAAATCTCTTTCCCTCAATAGCAGTTAAATTGGAATTAAATTTGACATCAAAGTCATTAAAAATAATACGGGTGGGGTTCATATCTGCTTTCCTCAAGAGTCGGTATTTAAATCAAACAAATTAATGAAAACGAAAGCTTCACGTTGTTATGAACTATTCTTATTCCCAACGATTTGACATGCTTTTTTTATCAAAGAATTGTTCTAGTTGGCTTCTCTTTTTGGCATGTTCACGTTGTTGCGGTTGTCTGTTAAGCGTACGGTTCACCAATATTATTCCTCACCCACACTATTGTTGAAATTAACCAGACGTTTTGGAGGGTGAACCACTTATGTTTTGGTTTTCCTTTACTCAATGAATGTTATAAAATAAAAACGGGCATTTTGGTGGAAGTAGCACGCTATATTATTAGCATTATTATTTGGTTGCATAAAAACATTAAAAAAAAAAAAAGAAAATTGCTCAATCATGTGCAAAACTCACGAGGATTTGGATGGAGGTGCTTAACCAAAAAACTTCATGTAAAATCAATAGATTTAATTTTATGGTACTAAATGACTTTTAAACATATTGCGGCTAGCAGTTTGGTCCTTGTGCGAAAGCCATAAAAAAGGCAAAGAACATGAATTAACAAATTAAAAGTAACCGCTATTTCTTGCTATATTAAAACATACTATTTCAGTCGCAAGCTCCTCTATAAAATCCTTATTTTACTATAACGAATGTAACCAGACTGCAACCAACAGCTACTCTCCGGGCTATGTGCCCTACCGAACGCTGAATTACAAGTTACAAGCCTGGCACGTGTGTAATAATTGCATATTACCAACAAAACGCTAATGCTTCGATTGCAACAAACACCAGCCGAAAGACTGATCCTACTTAAAGGAGCTCTCGAAATAGTCGTCCCATACCACTTGCAGACTGTAGTTTCAAGCTGTTGGTTCTCGTCAGTGCAAGATAGGCATGTGACGAATGACACGAGGATCACTTGACTATTTGGTACATCTCGCTATCTTTACGATAGTGACCTGTAAAATAGTAAGCAGGTGCCATCTAGTGGTCCAGTGTCTGTTGCAATCGAAAAATAAATAGCCTGATGGCAAAATTAATTGTATGTGTAGATCCCAAACTATTTCCAGATTTATACATATTTTTCTTCCTGACACCTCTGACCTAACATTATTTTTTTTCAGTTCGGCTAACATATATTGTATTTATTTTTCAACGGCCATACTTCCATAAAAAAATTCACGAAATAACACTTACAAGTCTTATTTACAATATATATTAGGTACAATTCAAAAATTTTTACAAATTCCAGAATAAAAGTTTCCAGAAATTTACTCAAAATGTCACAAATAGGTCTTATTTAATGTCTATATTATTTTCTAGTTGAAAGAACTTAACTAACCAGTAATATTTAAATAAAATGTTCTAGGAATTTTCCTAAACACTTATCTAAGGTCTACTTTACTTTACAGTTAAATGAACTTAATTAACTACACTAATGGCCAAATTGAAAATTCTAGAAATTTTGTTACATTAGCACAAATAGTTCATTAACAGTTCACATTACGTCACTATCATCAATGGTTTCAAAATAGAACACTTCCACGAATACTTCAGAAATCCGCTTCTGACGCCATTCTTACGTATTTGCACCCTTTAGTAAACACCCCAGGCGTAGATTCAATTAATACAACACGAATTATTACTATCCACTGATTTAATTAACACGTAATGAGGAAGATATATGCATTTTAAAATTTATTATTTTTCTATAATGTGTATTTAATCCAGGCGTTTTAGAATTTTGGTGCCAAATTCGTGCCCTACAAATTTTTTTAAATTGTGTTTATTTGGATGTCTTGAATGGCACTTGGTAGTTACGCCATGATACACCTGGTGGATTTCGTGAAAACCGCGTGGGAAGGTCGCGGAAGCCGCGCATTCGCGACTAACTCAGTTTATATGGCCCAAACGGGAACAACACTTATTATAAAAGGTGTACCTCTGTACATTCTCTACCTTAAAGGTTCTATACATTTTTTTCGTGCGCCTAAACGTTTTGGAGATACGACGTGGACTAAGTGAAAAATGCATTTAGTTCCGCCAAACCTCTTTGGCACCACATATTTCGCAATTATCTTGCTTTCTATGTCTCAGAATGAATATTAAATATTGCTGTTATAGAGCTCGGTGATTTTTATTCTCCACTAGAATATTTTAAGCATTTTATTTACATTTATTTACAGTGAATAAGGCAAAACATGCATTCATTTCCCCATCACCTTAGAAGCAGAATGCTCAGCACGCTTTTTTTATATGGTTTCCCCAGGAGCCTTAATCCATGCCAGCAGTGACGCTTCTAGGTCATGAGACGCCTTCGTGCGAGAACACTTTTGGTGCTCTTTTTTGGGGGGCAAAGGGTACAATGTTTAAAAAAAAATTGTCAATATAGGACGTGTCTATTTTATTATTACAAAAAAATTAACAAACCGCGCAGTCGAAATACCATAAAATTAGCTTTTTGACGCCCCATGGCCTAGTGCGCCTTCATTAGTCAATATTTGCGACTTCTTCGGTATCAGAAACATTATTATCCAATGAAAAATCGTTGTCATTACTTTCATTCTGATAAGATTCTATGTCGTCCATATCCTCAATCATAGTAATTATAGGTGCGGTATTCAAGCAGGAGTGACCGTGACAATGTCCACAAGCTGTTGAACAATTCAGTCCTACTTTCCTACGGCTACATTTTCCTGCACAACCCTTCGTACAGTTGAAAAAAATTGAATTTATCAATATGTCTGGTCCTGGTGGTAACTGCGTTGATATTGACTGCAAAATATCATTCTTCCTAATCCAGCTCCACTGCTCAGAATCAGTGTCTCTTTTCCAATCATGTTTGAACGTCTCAACAATTCTGTGCTGTCCAATATAACAAAAATATCTAAAAAATATTAAAAAAAGGAACTAAATGCATTTTTCACTTAGTTCGCGTCGTATCTCCAAAACGCTTAGACGTACGAAAAATATATATAGGACATTTAAGGTAGAGAATTTACACATGTACAATTTTTATAATAGGTGTTGTTCCCGTTTGGACCATTAAAAGTTAATCGCGAATCCACGGTATCCGCGATCTTCCGACGCAGTTTTTACGAAATTCTCCAGGTGTATCATGGCGTAACTACCAACTGTCATTCGAGACGTCCAAATAAACACAATAAAAACAATTTTTTTTCGTAGGGCACGAATTTAGCGCAGAGGCCAATTTTACACGTCTGGAATAACTATATAAGTTGATAATATAACAAAATAAGCTCAAAGTAAAAATATAATGACTCCAAGTCATTGCTCGAATGCGAGATTAATATATAGAGCCGATGATCCTTTTCTTGCTAGCTTGTCAGTTTTTTCGTTACCATCGATACCAGAGGGCCCTGGAACCCACAATATAATTATCTTTTTATGGTCTGCCGGGGCTCTTAGTTCTTTTCGGCATTCCTATACCAGTTTAGATGTCACTTTCGAGTTTGATAGTGCCCCTAGGGACACTTGACTGTCTATTAATATGCTGATATGCCTATTTCTATAGCCCTCAGATTATTTTCTCTTACACAATACATGTCGCACATATCTCTGCCTTAAAAACAGAAGTATACCGTCCAAGTCATATGCTCCAGCGCCTTGTTCAGCCCTTGACCCGTCTGTAAACCAGGTAAGTTCCCCAGGGCTTTTGCTGTAGTCATTCTGTTCACTTCGATCCACAATTTTTACTTCGAAGTCTCTCTTGAAAGTATGCTTAGGAATCATGTGGTCCGTTCTCATAACAGATATGCTAACCCCCACTCGATTCCTGATTTGGTTATGCCCCAATCCTGCATAAACGCTACTTGGCTCTTCTTGCAATCTAAAATATCCTATCCTTGCCTCTCCCATTGTCGCAAATAGAAGAGGAGGAAGGTCCAGCAGGATGGTGTTGTTTTCATAGCTCCCGTTATCTCTAAAATAGCAAGTCTTTGTATATTTGTCCACCATACCAAAGATGCATATGTGATCGTGGGTCTGACCATCATGATGTACATCCAGTTTACTTAAATATCGATGAAAGTTTAAAGCTTATTTTCTTGAGAATGACTATTTCTTAATTATTTAATACAAAGTTTATGAATAAATCAAGGAGCTGGCCTAGTAATATGCGGATTATATTGAAGCCTTATTTTCCAACATAAGCATATACATTACATATTGAATATCTGGAACCTTTTTGTTTGTCAGTAGACAAATTCTAGTCTGTACCTAAGTTCTTTCTTGTTTATTGATTGGCCGATTGATAGAGATGGTCTGTTATTTTAATACTACGCATATATTTATTTGAAGGCATACATTTTTAAGATAATGTAAAATGTTCTTGAAATTAAAAAAGAGAACTAAAACATAAAACTAATTAATATAAAAACAACATGCAGGAAAAACTCTAGAAAAATGGGAATATTTCCACAAGCAATCGTTAAGAAATAATTATAATCACGTTTACAGAAACGTGGGCAACTTAATTTAATAACTCCTACACACATTCTTTATCCGTTTGTGTAAGAAGTCCCAAATATATCGGCATAAAATATTCTAATGAACTACCTGCTGATTTCAACCAGATTAAATAAAGCACAAACGCACTTAAAAAATGTGACACCCACACCTTGATACTGTTTTGATGTCAGATTTTGGAGTAGATTCTTTTTAAAATATTTCTATTGCTCTTTGCTACATCCTTAATGAAAGCTCTTTCTGCAAATATGTGAGCATCTACAATTTATGAACCTGAGTTAAATTAAACGTGAAAATAGATAAGCATGAGCATTCAAATTTGCACAATTTATTTATGTTTCGATCATCTATATAATTTTTCTACTCTGTGTTGTGTATAGTGAAGTCAAAATTAAGTTTTCACTCTTCTGGGAAGCTGTAACTTTTTAAAGTTTTAAATGTTCTCAACAATGCTCCAAAATTAAAGAAAATTGAGTTGTTAATTTATAATTGTTAGAAAAAAATGTTTTCGTTATCCTACTTCTCCTATTCTATCCTCTTGAAAGAAGTAAATTCCGTGTAGTTTTTTTTTTTTGTATAAAAATGAAATGCTGTTCGTTGGTAATCGCATCACATGGGAACGGCTGGACCGATTTGGCTAATTTTTTTTTAATATTCTTAATATTCCGAAGAAGATTTTCAGGGAAAGAAAAACTGAAAAACTTGTACGGAAAATTGGAAAATTCTGGAAAAACTCAAAGTGCTTTTTGTGACAGGACGTCTGTCGAGTCAGCTAGTATATAATATATACCATTCTGTTTAATTATATATACAGAATTTTATTTTTTTATGAATTTTATAGATATAGTTTAAACTATTCCTTATTGAAATACAAACTCAGGGCGCCAATACCTTTTGATATACCTAATTTAAAAGCAGAAGCAGACTGCATTGCCTGCAACCAGTTCTCCTTATCTCAAGAGCAGCTTCAAGTATGGGATTTAAATAAATAAAAAAATGTTGAAAATCGTTTTAAGACAATAATATATTTTATTTTAATATTGTGAAAAAAATTTGACAAGTGAATTATTTAAGCAATTGAAATTTTTTCTTTAAATATATTTAAAATTTGCTCGAGACTTATTCACTAAGTAAGCTTACTTGTTTGTTGTTTTTAAAACGTGAGATGTATTATTGTACAACTTTTTTTGATCTTCTTTCTTATTACAAATTCTATCTTCTATTCTTCTTCCTTTCTCATATATCCAACTCTTACTTTTATCTATCTTTTAATAATTAAAACTGCTCTTTTCTATTTCTCTATCTTCCTCTGCTATCTTATATATTTGATTTTGTTTTAAAACTCCCTTTCTACCTTCTCGTTTTCTTTTTCCCAATTCTTTTTACTACTTTCTCGTTTTCTTCTTCTCAAAATTTATGAGCATTTCAATCTTTTTCAAATTAAATTCCCTTCTGTAAAAAAAAATCTTGACAATCCACCTTTCACACCGGCCACGCACTCACTGATTTAAAATATTTCAGTTCATATAAAAATTTTCAATTCAACAAAACTTTTTTAAATTACCTAAACTGTATAAAATTTCCTCTACCTATTCAAACATGCTTAAACAAAAGTATAAATGATGACACAAATTATAAACAATAAAATAAATCTAAAACAGTGTACCATATGGCATTTCTTTATTTATTGAAACGTGCAAATTGGCGTTATAATAGTGGCTGCACACAAAACACCAAACAACAACATCTTCGTATTGAAATAATAAAAAAATCAATTTAAACATTTAGGATATCATAATAATACTTATATTTTTCACGAAGAATTTAAAAAATTTCATTTTTATAGTAAATTGACGCAAATTTTATGTTTTTAAAATGGTTTCCCTGTTTTAAATAGTAGAAACATAAAATATTGTCTCTTTATATAACCATCAGTCAATGAATATATATGAGAGAGATACATTATAAAATAAATGAATGAATATTCTTTCTTATTATTTGGGTTTTCTACCACATGTATTATTATCCTCTTCAAAACAAATCATCGAATCTACAAAATAATAGAATTATTGGAAAAAAGCCTCTGCGCCCGTGACGTTTACGCCAAAGGAAAAGTCAGAGGTTATGTTTTGCAAATAATATAAATCGGAATAAACAAAGAAATAATGTATTTTGCTGACGTTTCGGAAAATAATCTTTCCGTTTTCAAAGCTTTTTTTTGGAAGAACTCTTATTTTGCTGTGTATGTCAAATACACAGCTTTAAGATTCTGTTTATGTTATTTCCATAGATACTTACTACTTACACAGAACATAGAACTGATGATATTTTCTTTTAGATAATGTTGAGTTTGTTAAGTTCTTCTTTTAATATTGGTAGCCAGGTTGTACAAATATCTACAGAACAATTCGATACGCACTTATCTTCATTTAATAAGATTATTGCTGATTCTTTAATTTCTCTTTTTTTGGTATCTGTTTCTTTTGTTAAAATGAATGAATAAAGAATATTGAAACATCTATCGACGTAAATTTTCTTTACATCTGACATGAATCTACCTCTTCCACAAGATTTCTTTCAATTACACGTAACAAATAGCGATTCATTCTTGCATTGCAAAACAAATTAGAAGAAAATATTGTTCATAAAGCTGAAGATGATGCCGACATACAAATTTTTCAAAAGGCGTTACAATAACCACGCGAAAACCTTACCATCGTTTCAGAAGACATCAACGTACTTGTGATTCTAACCAATTTATGTCCAGCAGTTAGAAATATTCATTTTCTTAAACTGGGAAAAGGTGGTACAGAGCGAAAAAAGTTTTGTTTCGGACATTTTGTTCATTCATGCCTTTACAGGATGTGATAGTACATCAAGTCTCTTCGGGAAAAGTAAGGCAAAGTTTCCAAAAATATGCGAGGCAAGAAAGTATTTACAAGATGCTACTGATGTTTTTTTAGCAACAAACCAAGACTGTGTTGCTATATTTAATGCTGGAGTGACCTGCTTACTATACGATGTTACGACACCCATAAAAACTTCGAACTAGTTTCGTTTCAAATATTTTGTTAAAGAAACCACAAAGCGAAGCGAACTAAATTTAACGGCACTTCCACCAACAGAAGATCCAACTGTCTGCATTTTAAAAGAGTTTATTTTTAAATGCAGGCTTGGATTACTAATAATTTGCAAGCAGAAGACTGGGGTTGGAAAAGAGAGGATTGGAGTATGTCGCCAATTGCCATGACTAAAGATCCAGCCCCAAACAAACTGTTTGAAATGATTTTTTGCAGATGTAAAACAGGTTGTGGTAACCAGTGTCGTTGTAGGAAACTGGATTATTCTGCACCGTAGCCTGTTCCACTTGTTTCGGCTCTGATTGCCTGAAATATCAACAATTGTTTGATGAAATTGACCAAAAAAATGAAAAATTCTAAAATATATTGTTCAATTTTAAATAAAACATTTTGAACTTTTATATTGCTATATATCATTAAGACCTTAGGAATGCACTATATGCTCAGTGGAACGAAATCTATTTAAAATTCTTTGAATTACATCATTTTTTCATGAAATATTGTACCAAAAGTCGGCCATATTGGATCAGCTATTTTGCTTTCTGTTTTTCAAGATCATATTCTTTTTCAAAAACCCCTTAATACTAATTTGAGCGAAATTTATTTGAAATTCTTCGAGTTATGACATTTTTTATGAAATATTTTATATCAAGTCGGCCACATTGATTCATAATCCAATAAAGATGTCATTTGAAAAAAAATACAAACAGGATGATTTTTTCAGGGTTGCTTGGGGACTACCTCCTGAGTGTCCAATCAAAAGATACTCCTGGTACGATTTGCGCTATAGGGGTGGTTTCCTAAACATTTTTTTAGAGCAAAATGATCTTAATAAAAGTTGTAGAGAATCAAATTAGGAACAACTCATCCTTGTAATTTTTTTTGTATCTATAATACTTAACGAGTTACTGCGCATTATGTGACAAAAATTGCGCAAGTTGTTCAGAATTTAATCCTCTACAACTATTACTAAGGTCATTTTGCTCTAAAAAAAATATTTAGGAACCCACCCCTATAGCGCAAATTGTACGGTCGTGAGCAAAAAAAATAGGACGTCTTATAACGGTATTTTGCTAAAATCTAGTTGTGCACATCTAACTTTAATTTTTGTGACATTGTCAGTTAGTTGTCATAATTTATTGCAAGTGTGCAAAAAAACTAATATGCCTCATATAAGCGATTTAGTTAAATCTGGAGTTATTGCTAAAGCAGAAGATGGATGGTCAATGAGACAAATTGCACTGCGTCATCTACTGACAAAAATTCGGTGTGTAACATTTTAAGAAAGTGGAGAATAAACAATAATAATAATAATAATAATAATAATCTTTATTCATCCTATGAAATTTATACATTTATAGACAAGTCACAGAGTTAAACTACAGTATAAATATAGTAAAATATTAAAATAGTAAAAATACAAAATACAATATAAATAGTAAAAATATTAAAATAGTAAAAATACAAACTTATAGAATAACAAACTACATAAATTTAGAACAAAGGTATAAAATTAATTTTCACTGAGAAAAAATATTTCCATTTTCTATGATGAGTTGAGAAAACTCGTGTATGTTGTAGAGGCAATTTCGAGTTAGTATATTTTTTAATTTATTTTTGAATTTCATCATTGAGAGATTGCGGAAGTGCAGTGGCAAAGAGTTGTATAAACCAATTCCAATGTTATTAGTTCTGTGAAGTCTGTTTTGCGGTGTTAGCAGGTTGAGCTTATTTCTTGTATCATGTTCATGAATTTCGTTATGTGTGACGTAACTTTGTAGGTTTTGTTTCACATAAAGTAAGTTTTGATACACAATAATCGAAAATAATGACATAATTTTTAGTGATACAAATATTGGTTTACATGTTTCGTCCCATTTAGCATTGACTATACTTCTTACTGCTGACTTTTGGATTACAAATAATTTTTGTAAGTGACTGTGTGCCGCATTACCCCAAGCCAATATCCCGTAAGTGAGGAGCGGATGAAAAAGTGAGAGATAGGTTGTTAAGGCTGCTTGGTCATTTATGGTGTTCCTTATTTTCCTAATAGCATATATAGATTTACTTAGCTTTCCACTAAGAACTGTGATATGTTCATCCCATATTAAATTTACATCTATATTAACACCTAAGAATTTGACGTTGTTTATGTCTTGATTTGTACTGTTGCTTGATCTGGACTCAAATAGCAAACTTACAGTTTTACCTTCATTCAATACTAGTTGATTGGGTGCAAACCAGGCTTTTGCTTTTTCAATGATGCTGTAGAGGATATGCTGATAATCATCACCCTTGTCTACAGTGGACACAAAAGTTGCGTCATCCGCGTACATTACAGTTTTCACATTAATTGTTTGTAAAGATTCAGGCAAATCATTTATGTAGACAAGGAAGAGTAACGGACCCAACACTGATCCCTGTGGTACTCCTCTCTTAATTTCCATCATTTGGCTTTTATTATTTCCACACTGTACTAGCTGTTGTCTATTGTCTAAGTAAGATCTAAATAAATTTAAGCAATTCCCCCGAATGCCATAAAATTCTAGTTTATTTAATAAGATGTTATATTCAACACAGTCAAATGCTGCAGTTAGGTCCGTAAATATTCCTAGGCATTGATCTCTGTTTTCAAATGAGTTTTTAATGATGCTGGTTAAAGATAAGATTGCGTCTGAAGTAGACAGTCCCCGCCTAAAACCGAATTGTTGAGCACTTAATATTGAATTTGAGTCCAGATAAATAATCAAGTTGTTATACATCACAGTTTCTATAATTTTTGATATAGATGGTAAAATTGAGATCTGTCGGTAATTTTGGGGTTGTGTGTTATCCCCCTTTTTATGTAAAGGAATCACTTTCCCCTTTTTCAATAAGGCAGGAAAGTGCCCTTCAACAATGCATGCATTTGTTAAATCAGCCAACGGTTCACTGAGCAGATTTACACATTTTTTTATTATATATATATTTATGCCATATATATCTTCAGTTTTCTTATTTTTCAATTTATTAATTATTATTTTTATGTCCTCAGATGTAACAGGATTGAAGAACATTGAATTCCTATTTTGCATATTTCTATTCATGAAGTTCTCAGTATTGGTTTTAGATGTTGGCAAATTTTGTACAAGAGATTCTGCATTGTTTATAAAAAATTTATTAAAATGATCAGCAGTTAAATTATCGGGGTACGTGGTTTGTTTGTTTTTCCTACCTGTTTCAAGATTTATTATATCCCATACGGTTTTACTATAGTTATCCGATTTATTTAGGCGGTTCAGGTGATAGTTTTGTTTGGCCTGTGTTAATAGTTTGTTGTATTCTGTTTTATATTTCCTATAAATTTCCCTGTGTTGATCAGTGGGACGCTGTCTGTAACAGCTGTACAAAAACAATAACCTATTTTTGGCAATAGTGACCTCAGGAGTTACCCAGTTTTTTGTACATTTATATTTATCCCCTGCGGGTACTAATGGAAAACATAGATTGCAGTAATATATGAATGTGTTGTGAAAAGCACTAAACTTCCCTTCCGCTGTATTATTGTTGTAAACATCGAACCATGTTTCCTTGCCTAAGTAAAATATAAGTTGTTCAACATTACTATTGCTATATTTTCTATTTAATTTTAAAGTATTTGTTTCTGTATTGTAAATATTTTCGAATAGCTCTAGAATAAGACCTCTATGGTCTGAAATCCCTAAACTAATAATTGATGCATTCGGACAATTAAAATTTACAAAAATATTGTCTAAACAGTTTCCTTTATCATGTGTATGCTCGTAAATTTGTTGATGTAATCCAAAATTCATGAACAGATGATTAACTTTTAATGTGTTAGTATTTTTTTCCTGATTAAAATGTACATTAAAGTCACCAGCAAGAAGTATATTGGTATTTATGCTATAATTTTCAGCATTTATTAGGACAGTAAACATTATTTGCAGAAAATCATCAACATTTATCTGTTTTGTGGATCTATAAATGGCAATTACAATCAGATTAAGCTGTTTTATGTAACAAGCAGATATTTCACATATTTGGTCAACAGATTTCATAACTAAGTTCGTAATTTCATTAGCTTGTAGACTATTGTGAACGTATATACAACAGCCCCCGTTTTTTGTATTTAATCTACAGTAATGACTTACCATGTTAAACTGACTTATATTGTAACACCCAATCTCGTCAGATTTTAACCAATGCTCTGTAATGCAAACTACTTTAATGGATGTATTTAATGTTAAAAAGTGTTCTAATTCGAGTATTTTGTTTCTTAGACATTGAGCATTAAGGTGGAAAATGGAAATATTATTTGAGTTTGCTTCGGTATTCACTCCCTTGCTTGTATTTATGTCCCTAAAAAAGAATTTGGTTGATTTGTTATAATATTTTTTGGTTCATCATGTTGACTCAGAGTATCCTTGTGTTGGTTGTTGAGAAAGCGTTTCCCTAGTCGAAAGTTGAAACGATCATAGGTGATCATTTTGGGCCAGAAACTGGGTTCATACACTTGCTGTTTAAATTCAGGTGCTACTCCAATCATAAAGGACTGGTTGTCAGTTGTTTTAAAGTGAGTTGGTAGTTTCTTTACGTAAATATCTTCAGAGTTCGTTTGGTTTGATATATACTGTATTATGTTATCTTCAGTTATATCGTCTGTTACCTTAGATAAGAACAACCAGATTTTTTTATTTTTGTCTTCTCTTCCATGAAAAATCTTATTTCCTTCACCAATTCCAACTTTAGGTTAATGTCGTCTTCTTCTAACTGTACGGAATCCATCATCTCTTATGTCAGAGTTAGTATTCGCAGTATCCTTCTTTTTAGAATTTACTGAGGTGGGTGCATCCAGGTCACTTTCTATATTTATTACTTCTTGCATAATTTGGTTCTGTGCATTAATTAAATTAATCGCATTTGATGATAATTGATTATTACTATTATTTATTTTTATGCCAGAGTCTGTCCTTGTTTGTGAACCACCACTGGGATTTGGAAAGTATGAATGTTTTTGTTCCATTTCTTTAACTTTGTTTTTTGTTTCCTGTTTATATTTCTTATCTACTTCTTGCCACTTGTTTTTTTCTTCTAGCAATGTTATTTTATTGTTTAATAGTTTGTTATTTAATTTTAATTCGCCTATTAAATCTTCTTTACTTTGCAACAAATTTTTTAATAATACTGTTTCCCTCTCAAAGGATTTCTTAATTTCTTCCAGCATTATATTGGTACTGTTTATTTCTTCTTTACAGCCACATTGCACTTGACCGTTTTTGTTTATTATTTTAAGACCTTGCATGCGGCAGGCACATGAGCAATGATATGATGCTTCACAATTGATGCATTTAACTCCACTTTGCACATTTTTATTGCAATAACTACACTTTGATTTAAAAATATTCAACTCATCTACATCTGTGGCTACACCATTGGCGGCCATCTTCCATCAATCACACCCATCCCCACAACCCCTCGCCACTCGGTTCTGTCCGCTGCAAGTTGTTCCCATTGCTCGTCTGCAATACCGCAGGATTTTAGATTTTCATGGAGAGCGTCTTTGAACCTCTTTCGTTGACCGCCACGCCTTCTTCTACCGCTTAGCAATTCACCATAAAGTGTACATTTAGGAAGGCGGTTATCATGCATACGATGAACGTGACCTGCCCATCGTAGGCGTGCTCTTGAAATAAGCACCTCAATTGGAAGGTTTTTTGCTCTCCTGAGTACTTCCACGTTTGATATGTGATGGAACCCACGGATTTTCATCATACTTCTGAGGTGTCTTTGCTGAAAACGTTCTAATTCTTTCACATGACGACGGTAAGTGACTCAGCTTTCACATCCATATAGCAGTGTTGGAATGACAACTGCTCTGTAGACAGCCATTTTCGTTGACAAAGCAAGGTCGTGGTTGTCAAATACTCTCTCTCTAAGTCCCCAGAGTGCTCTAGATGCAGCGTTAATTCTATTGCGAATCTCGCTGTCCATGTTTGCTTTGTCATTAACAACGTTGCCTAAGTAATTGAACTGATCCACCACTTCAAGAGAATTTCCGTTAAGTGTAATGTCTATTTGGTTCACTTGATGAGGAGATGACATAATCTTAGTCTTTCCAATGTTGATTTTAAGTCCCAAGGAATCATAGCTCTGGGCATACACATCTAAAAGTTCTTGAAGCTCTTCCGGCGTAGAAGCTAAAAGTGCACAGTCATCCGCATACTGGAGATCACAAATGAATCGTGTGCGTGTCTTCGTGAATGCTCTAAAGCGCCCTATGTTAAAGAGACCGCCATCAAAACGGTATCTGAGACCTATTCCTCTGACTGTCAGTTTGTTGTCAACAATAATTGTTAGAGTAGTGGTAAACAAATTAAAGAGTAGGGGTGCCAGGACACATCCCTGCCTAACTCCAGTGAGGGTTTGGAAAGGTTCGGTTGCCTCATTATTATACATAACCTGGGCGTTGTTGTTTGTATGTAGACTGCGACATACTTCCACAAATTTTCTAGGGATACCTAAGCGGAACATAATTTTCCAGAGCACTTCCCTGTCCACGGAGTCAAACGCCTTGGTTAAATCAATGAAGGCCATGTGAATTTCTCCTTGAAAAACGAAATATGAGACCACGGAATGCCGAAGAATTACTGGAAATAGTAAATAATGCATGGGAAAATATTATTACTAATGATTATTGTATAAGGTTATTTAATTCTATGCCAAACAGACTTATAGAAGTTATAAATAGAATTGATGCAATAACGAAATATTAATAGTTAGTTTCTTGTTAAGTAGGATTTCCAGGATTCCAGGATTTCTACTAATCTTACCGTTTATTCTCCACTTTCTTAAAATACACACCAAATTTTTGTTAATGTTATAACGCAGTGCAATTTATCTCATTAACCATCCATCATTTACTATAGCAATAACTACAGCATTATAATAAAAAATAAATTAAAAGTGATATCTGTTTTATTTCGGCTACTCAGCAACCCTGAAAAAATCATCCTGTTTGGATTTTTTGCGGCCCCTATAAGTCGAACATAACTTAATAACTTAATAATAATAACTTAATTAATTAAATCAGCCATTTTGAATTTTTATTCTTCAACATTATATTCTTTTTCAGTGACTTCAGTAACCCCTAGGATATCAATTTGAATACATTTTCCCTGAAATTCATTATGTTATTACAACTTTACTTAAAAAACGGTTTTTTTAACAATTAGCATGCAAAGATATATAACTTACATAAGTATAACTTTTTATTTTAAACTATTTCAAGTGTATATCAAAATTATGATAATCCAAGCTTGCCGTAATTATTCCGAAACATAGCGTATTTCTGAGCTAATTTTACTCCACTAATATTAACGAGAGAGAGAGAATTCAACTCATGATTATGATAATTCTTAAACAGTTATTTTTAATAATTGACATCAAATCTGATTTTCCCTAAATATAATCAGAGTGTTATGTTACATTTAATACCGATGTTGGTGTTTTTTAAATCTCGCACTGAATTTATTTTTGATAGTGTATGAGGGAGTGCTAGCATTGTACGGAAGAACACTAGTCGAGGCTCGATTTAATATAAAGATACGCCAACATTACTGACTCTTCTATTTTGTAGTAGTTTTGAGGTAAAGCAAGCCAACAGTTATAACTTATATTACATTTCAGAACTTTAATATACCAGAGTCGCAAGACACAGATTATTTAATTAGATATTTGAGATTGGAAATTTCTTACCTGAAAGTTGGTGAAAGTTCATATTGCCAGATAGATGTCGAGTAATTCAGTGACTTTAATAGGAATACTATGACATTAGGAACTTTGCAGTTTATTGATATCCGATAGATATATAAAACTTCTATACGCTAGAAGGATATAACGTTGCAGCCTTTCCTAAGCTATATTGTGAGGACTTAACTACGAATTTAGAGTAAAAGTGGAAATGATCAAATCAATCCTGTCAAAGCATTTTCCAATACATTGGCGTGGCAATAAGAAGGGTCCAGAGTTTTAATAATTTAAAAATAATCCAATAATTGATTCAGTTTATAAAATGAAATTTAGTGACAAGTATTTAGCTAGTTACACAGTTTATTTGTATATTTATTAAAATCATTCTTTTTTTTTCAAATGGTATGCTATACTTTTTTTGTCGATTATTGTAAAGATTTTATTTCTGCATGCAACTCTGTAAAAAAAGTATACACTTCCATAAGAAAAATTTCGAGAAAAATTAAAAAATATGATAAAACTACATTCAACTGTTTTCTTTCTGAATCAGCATAGTTAGCCATGGATACAGTTGAATTTTGACATTGTTAGTAACGTCAAATTAAAATACAGTTATTTATTCTGTTCATTAGTAACATTGTTTGTTTTTATAAAAATGAATTACATAGTTATTTAAAAACAAAGCTTTCTTTAGCTTAAACATCAAACTGTTTCTAAAGTTTTACTTCTTATCAGTGCCGTATACGATCCTCGATGAAATTCTTCTCTTTTGAGTCGGATTCGCCTAGGTGGTACTAATTACATTGCTGCATACATGCTGATTCAGAACCAAAATTTTTCTTATGGAAGTACACTTTTTTACACAGTTGCATGCAGAAATAAAATCTCTACAATAATCGGCAAAAAAAAGTATAGCATACCGTTAAAAAATAAGTTGACACTATGGCATATGTGATCACAGAGATGATTCAAAGGCGTCATTTGATAGAGCTTGACAAGCGATTTACAAATATATATGGTTTGATGTAGTTTACTGTTGAAACAAAAAAGATACAGGGGCGCGAATCCCAAACTGAATCACCCGATATATAATTCTTGACAATATCAAAGTATAAACTACTGTAACGTGTTTACACCTTCCCGGCCGGAGACTAATTACATCTCTCTCCGTTAGAGGGCAGCACATAACACAACAATTTTAATTGCTCCAAATCAGATTTTCATAAAAGTTAAAACCATAAACATACACAAAATATTTCAAAGTACATTGTGAATATAAATATAAAAATTCTTATATTAAGTGTAAAAGTAACAGAATAAAACTCTCTACTTACCGAAATACCGTCGTTGGAATATAGCAGTCGAGTGGTAAGGGATGTGAATGCATATCAATAAATAAAGATGAGTTTTTCTTTAACATACAGAGGAACAGGTTAAAGAAATGACCGGAAGAAAAATGTGGAATACTGAAATTTCATTGGATCGACTATTTTCAACCCACGCAATTCGATACATTTCGAAATGAAACGACACTAATTTATGTCGTCACTTAACAAAGTTTCATCTAATGCGGTTTCTGATTAAGGGGTAAAGTCGTATAGAAGCTAAATGTCATAATCATATGCTTGAAAATGAGAGTGATACATTTGGTTAAAAAATAGTGGTCTTAGCATGGATCCTTGTGTAGCACCTGATAAAATTAATCGCGCAAAGGAGGTAGAATTATTGGCAGATAAACACGAGGTTCGCAGACGCTCATGGAAAAATTTAGTAGTTCTTGGTCTATAAAAAAATATAAGTAAGAAAATAATTACACCACTACTGTTTCATTTATATCTTTTTAATTTATTAATTAATTCAAATACTTGTTATGGATAACATTTTTAGTAAACGGTATCTATCTTTGATATTGTCGCACATGAAATATTCATAACTAGATTTTGATAGAAAAGCAATAAAATTTTCTATAAATAAATACTGTCACACATGAAATATTCATAGCTGCATGTTGATAGAAAATATAATAAAGTAGTGTTCTAAAATAAATACATTATGAAACAGTCTGAAAAAATAATTCCCAGATAACAAGTTATTATAATTTAATCAAATCTATTATAATTATTAATATTTCAATTTATAAAACATAATTCATTGGTAAATCCCAACACACTTAAAAGATGTAGAATTATCTTATTATAGTCATAATTAGTAATATTGAACATTGCTTCTATAGAAACGGTGAATTCTGCCGATTAAGCATCCGTTAACACTATAAATATTTAAAATCTGGAAGCAATAGGTGTGTGTAGTTCAATAATTGACACATCTGCCTAGGTTACTAAATTGGTCCAAAAACGAAAATTGAGATAACATCAAATCTTTACGTTTTGAGGTCCCAGAAACCCAAAAAAGTGGTTTTTGAAAAATGTCTGTGTGTGTATATGTATATGTGTATATACGATAGCGCCGAAACTGCGAACGGATTTGGATGAAACTTTGCATGGAGATTTCTTTAGTGCTCCAGAAGACCTGAAAAGGTTTTGGTTGAGATCGGATTATGTTTATTGCAGTTTTGGCGCAACAAGTTGTTTATTTTATAATTACTTACAATTTGCAATCGAACCACTGAAAAGCCGTTAAAATTCCGATTTCAACGATATATCACACTTGAGAGAGCGAGGGAGATTTGGCAAGAAAATTTTAGACCAAATTTACTTGACAAAAAGAAAAACTTTAGAAATGTTTGCAAAACCTTTTAGGCTGGTGCCAATGTTGTATTTGATGCATAAATAAGATGGCATTGGCTGACATTTTGGCATATTTCACTGACAGAAATTTTAATAGCGTGGTGTGAATTATTTTATTACCACATTTGAGAGAGAGGAACATACTGAGATAATCAGAAAACAGGTGGACAGACTAATTCCAACAAATACGAAAAGATCTAAGGCTACTATATGGAAACAATCTTTAGAATCATACAAAATTATAGGAGGAACTTCCGTCATAGTCCTGGCTGCAATTTTGGAGGATTGGCGGTTTAATATGAATAAAACAAACTGGGATGATTATAAAGAATCTGTTGTTAAGATGATAAAAATTGTTAATTATTTTAAATACTTATATACCATTAAAATATTTTTGTTAGATGGAGAGGTTAGAATTCGAAAATGTAATATTATTTCAGGTTATGTGGAATTTATCCGTAGAACAACTTCAAGATATGTGCTTCATCAAAGATCAGCTCAAATTTAATCCTTTTTTTGAGTTTGCTGCAGTAAGAACTGTGCATGATGCGAAACGCCGGCAATGAGGTAGTATCAGTGACGTCATCATTTGACAGCCTGAAAACGGTTAAGTGGATTGTTGAAGAATCTGACATAAGAGCAAGTCTTAGTTTGTGATCAATTCTAAAATAAGTGGTGCATAATTTTAATAACAAATTTGTGTGGAGACATTTATTAAGGTTTTTTTAAGAGCCTAGTGTGAAAGAAATTTCGATACATATCGTATCAGTGCTATTATTGGAAAAGAAAAATTTGTTGTCAGGTATGTTAACATCCCTGTTAAATCGTAAATTGTAAATATAAGCATTAATAACGCTAATAATTTAATTTTTCGGTTTTTTTTGTTAAGTATGTATATTGTATAACTTATTTGCTTAAATATTCATTTAATATATGTATTAATAGATTTGGTATAATCCAATATTGACATAGGATATAATAGGTTAGGTAGTAGTAATTTCTATTTACTAATATTAATGGTTTTATAAAAGATTAATATCCATTGCTGTGAAATTTATATTTTCTGACAATATTATTAATTCCCTGCCAAAAGTGGCATATAGAAATATCTCCAAAGTAATTTAAAATATATACTTTATGGAGAGGATCTATGTAGATGATGAAACAGTTTTACATATGAGTTTCTATGCCATTCTATTGCACAACGACTTGGGATTTTTATGGTTATTAATATGACTGTATGTGAAATCGACTAATTTCGTTCAAAAAATGTTATCGGTCTCATAGAACCTTATAGCTTTATTTTTATCTGTTTCTATGAGCATTTTTGGCAGGGTTGTACTTCAAGCTCAAAAGTTTCTAATGAGTTTGAATTTGTTACCATTTTAGAAACAGAATGTCAACGACGGCTGTTGTTGTGTGCACTAATCGATGGAATCGAAAAAGAACAGTTAGATTTTTGGGATTTCCATCTGCTCAAACCAGACGACAAGTAGAGCTTGCAAGAATAGAAATACGTACTCAGCCCAGCAGCATTCTGTAAAGATGATTTTCTCGAATCGAAAATAAAAAATGCAAGAATATGTTCCAAACATTTTGTCATGGGTACCTATACGATAGTTTTTACATCATTTATAAGATATTGCAATGTTGACAGTGAATTTGCCTATTTAGTCAAAATAGGATGCATAAATGTTCTTAAGATTTCACTTAAAGTGTAGATTGTTCTTAAGGTGATATGTAACGTTTTTTTTAGTATGCTTTACACATTATTTTAACATGTATTCTATTATATTGACTTGTGTAAAAAAGTATTGTTAATAACACAAATAAAACTGATTGAATATGTAGTTATATGGTTATTAATTACATCCTCCTCCAGTAACGTGCGAATAGACATAGTTTTGGGTTGATAAATGAAGGTGGGTTTTAAGATCAAATCAGATTTTAAACTGAGTGTACTAAACAATGCAAAATACATGGAAGAATAAAAAATAAAACCCTAACTTTTTGAAAAACTTCGTTGGATTTTCAATGTATCTGAACATTTTTAAATTCAGGAAGAAAAAACGATGAATATATTAAATGTTGATAGAGCAGCATAGAGCAAAATACTTTACTTTGTAGCAATACATTGTGGTTTTGTTGTTTTTATTAACATATTCTACATGTAAACTTAGGAAACATACATCTGTATATACATTATATAAAGCCATTAACTTTTTAAATATCATAACTGCATAATTTACAAATGTATAGATTACATAAAAATCTTTGTGAAATGCCAAAGCGCACTGCATACTCTAAGCATCTGGCCTTGTTTTTTAATACTACAGCCATATCAATGTTCTTGTTACGGAGTTTTATTCAATAAGCCAATAAATCCGTCACAGACGTATCCTCATACAACAATCCAAGGCTTAAGTGTTGCTTCTGATACTCTCTGAGAATGCCGAACCTAAAACAAAAATTATATTCATCCTTAACCCATTTTAATAATATTCTAATGCTTGAAAAACAGTAATTTGTGATTAAACATTGCAGACAAAAGTAATATACTTTGATAATAAACGTTAAATTTCATACAGATCTACACTTACTTTACCAACAACGAGATATCGTTTGCTAATTTTTTTTGCCCCCCAGAGATTCTATCCATTTACAGGCAAGCTGGGCAAAGGCATCTAAACTTTTACATGCTCTAATTTCATCATTGGTCATAGGGCTCGTTCGAAATAATAAATAATCCATCACCACACTTTTATAAATCTCTGGGATATCATCTAAAGATGCTGTCAAATCTGGCACTTTTAAACTATATGGATCAACGCCATTAATATACTCTAACTTAAAAATATAATTTGGTGACTCCTGAAATGAAGTGTATAGATCAAATTTCGATGAATTTAACAATCCTAATTGCTAAAATTAACTCACCATTTCGAAAATAAAAACCTGTTGACAGTACGGAAAAAAACACGTCGGTTAAAAAACACAAATAAAACACAAAATTAAAGTCAGTTCAACAAATCACCAAACGTATTAGTAAAAGGAAACACTAACTGTTAATTTTACACAAAAAAAGCTTTTAAAAAAGCTCTGAAATTCTTTAAAATTTGGGATAACTAAATGACTGCAAATGTCGCAAAAACTTATCTATCCACTGAACTGAAGTTGCAGCTCGGTTGTGACGTCAGCTGATACTACCTAATTGCAAAGAGATCCCACAAAAAGAAAAACTAATGCTGCTGCCCTTAATAATGAAAAGTATAATAAAATTTTAAAAGTATGGGACGAAAATGAATTATTCAAAGCCTCGGTCAAAGCCATAGGCAAAACAAATTCACAGAAGTTGAACAACGCCATGAATCAACAATACATCCGAATAATGTTTACAAAAATTATTGTGTGTTTAATATTTCCAATAATTATAAGAGTTGAAGTAATATCTAGTTATAAAGTAAAATTACGTTTTAAAAAACTTAATCTGCTTATTTTTATTACTATATTATAAAAAACTTTAATTATTAATTTACGTTCATTTGCTTTTCTCGTGTTCTAGTAAAATAAGGTGTAAATAATTGTCTAAAATAAATATATTATACTAAAAACTTTAGTTATTAATTTACGTTTATTATTCAGACTGATAAATCTGATATACTGACAGACAAATAGATTCACAGACACACAACGGTACGTCAGTTCGAATATATTTGTAATTGTCCGACTTGATGATCTACATTTTTCAAGACGCCTCCAATATTCAAATTCAATTTGAAACCAGCAACACATTTCAGCTGTCGACTTACGTCATAATAATTTTTTTCTCAATAATATTTGATGCGTATTGAAAATGTTTAAATTATGTGACTGTGCGCCAGTGGATTGTCACAAACTTTAAAGGTAGGTTGTCTACGAAAATAAAGGTGGATGTCTATGATTTTTGGTTGTTGTAAACAATGGGCCCCACGTTGGGCGCCATGTCTACGAAAATAAGGGTTGAGTTGTGAAAAATAAAAAATGTTTCTTGTCAGAGACTGCAAATTTTTGAAGTTGAAGGGCGCCAGCAGCCTCGTGAGTAGTGTTTCGTAGATCTGTGATAGGTGGACGAGTTCTCAGGGCCGATTTCTGAAGTTCTGTGATGGTTTTGACGATTTTCTGATTGTCGGAGGGTATTGCTGCTACCCCCTTGTTGCAACTTGTAAGTTGTCATACACTTGAACCGCTTTTGGAACAAGGTACCCCACTTTGTGCATATATATAGGCGCTTTTGCCTGGTATGTAACGATTCGCAGAAATAAAAGTCGGAGATCCAATAAATTGTAACGTTAAGCAGAACTCTGGCGACGTTCGTTGCACAATTTAATTTAATTTGAATTTTACCCCTAACTTTTACTGAGCTAACACAATAAATAGTAACGTATAGCGGTTGAAAGTCGCGTCGCGTCGACGGATATGGTCCTTCTCCTAACGCTAACAGGGTTCAGATAAAGTGCAGGGACTAGTATCTGAGACGCCGTGCTAGGTCTCGGTTCGTCGGATGGAATTCTTGAAGAAATAGCTGAAGTTCTGTAGACTGCTTGATGACGTAGTAGTTGTAGCGATGGATGCGTAGGCTCGACTGACTGTTGATGTTGACTCGATGACGGCTCGGAGTTAACTGCCGCTGCTGGAACCTCGCCGCGATCCTGTAACTTTTGGGACGGACGGAGCTCCGAACGTTAGGTCGGCTGGCGTTCTAGACGTTGTGTGCCGGATGAGCGGCCGGGGCCGCCTGATGCGTCGTGTCGGACCCGCCTAGTCATGCCTAGGCGGACGGGAATCTAAAGGTTGATATACACTTAGCGCGTCTATTGCGTTGTATTTAATTCGAGCTGAGATATGAATGTGTAATGATGCTAAGCTATAAATTGTGACTTATTGATTGAATTTAATTAATTTAAATAGTCTTTTTTGGTCTCGACAACAAGGTGTAACAAAAGCAATATCAAATGCTTTCTGTACCTACCGAGGTACCTATGTTGGTGAATTTATTATACAGGGTGTTGCATCATGAGAGGGACATAGCTTAATAGGAGGTAGGGAATATTGTTAAAGAACGCTATAACCCCGATATACTTTTCGACGTTGTAACAAAATCCGACTTAGGAAATATTTGGTAAGAAAAGCGTGCTTCACGTAAAAACGCCGTGGAGGAGGTTTTTAATTCTTGGAAATATATTTTTGCTCTTCGGAGCGTTTTTTATGCCAAATTTTCGCTAACTCTTCGAGGAGCGTTAATTTGGTAAGTGTAGTAAATGTCGCTGCACAGGGACGTAATGTCGCCCCGACCACCCAATTTTAGAAAGTATAATAAAATTGGACTTGAACTTCCAAATTTCCAAGATTAAAAACCCTTTTACGAATCCACGTTGTCAAGCACTGCAACTCTTACGAGGTATTGAATATGAGGACAAGTTAGTCCAACGACTATTCAAAGTATATCGGAAGTTATAGCGAAAATAGCCCTTAGCGACATGGGACCCCCATCATTTCCTAGCAGTCGGATTTGACGGGGAAATGATGCGTTTTGACGGGGTTTGCCCTAAACCGGTTCCTCAGTGATTCGGAGTCAAAAAAGTATTATTACCATGTACTCACACGTGCATGGGATCTGCCTTGCCTGAACGTAAAATTTGTTATTGCATAATACAAACGAAGTAGATACGCTTCAAGCAATTTTAAGCTCCGAGGAGCGACCAAAATTTATGTGAATTAATAAAATACGTTTATAAGACAGGCAAGCATAAGCCCACCAAAATTTCAGTTACATGAACTGTTCCTTGAATCTTTTTGTGCATCGTTAGCTTTTCAAACTGCATATTGGATGGTAGTTGGTACCGTATGAATCGTCCCGTTCCTCACCATGTGTTGTACACGGGTCAGACCATTGTTTGTTAACATTTTCTCTGAAGAAGTTGTTGTAAAAACATAAATTTTTTAAAGATTTAATATACATTTTTTGAACTTTATATTGTCTTTTACTTGTGTTTTCTAACAAAATTTCCCTTTCAGATTTAATTTTAAGAGAGTGTTAAACAGACAGTGTTAGATTTATAGTGTTACGACGTCTTCCAATTGATACCATCAGAGCCGCAGTTAAGCATAAACGACAGTAAGTATGATTTATCCATTAATCTCCGTCTGAAACAGTCACTTTGAACCCTAAAAATTTTGTGAACGTAATATTTTTATTTAGTATTTAGAAAAGGTTGAGGAAAAAGAAAATAAATTTTTTTCTTTTTCCTATTTTTTTTCAATTTTTCTAAGTTTTTCGAACAGAAAATACGTCCTTCAGACTTCCATCAAAAGCATGGATCGTTCACATGGCGCCCGAACAGGGACCATGCCGTCCCCAAACCCAACAAATCCTTTCTCATTCATGGCGGAAGACTCCGAGGGGTCGACCCCAAGAGAATTTTATGAGCGAGTCACCGCACCGCTCGTCGACGACGGTTCTAGAGGGATAGAACCACAGCGACTGTTTCCGGAGGGAGATAATGTTAATTTATCAGCTTCACAGCCACAAACTGCTTCGATGGAAAGTATGTTTCTGAAAATGGCAGAGGGCTTCGTGCAGGCGATACAGAACGTGTCGACCTGTACGCCCCATGAGAGACAAAGATGTCCGAACGTGACGTTCCATGGGCTTGATCATGAAGATCCAGAAGCATTTCTGAAAATTATGGAGGAATATTTCGACAGAGCTCGCATAAGCCACGACTATGATCGCCTCCATAACGTAACCGGCCAACTCAAGGGCGAAGCTCAACGATGGTCCGAACAATTTAGGACGTTGACTACTTCGTATGCCTTATTCAAGGAAAGATTCCTTACGAGATTTAATTCTCCCGACATACAGTCACGAGCTATTGCTCAACTGTATGCCGTCAAGCAAACGTCTTTAGACGACACGGCAGTGTTTATCACAAGGAAAACCTGTCTTTTCGATCGTATTGATCCCTTTAAATCCGAAGCCATCAGAGCTCGGGTCATCATGGACCAACTGCGTCCAGAAATTAGGTCACGCTTGAGAAGCAACCTAATTTCAAACACAGAGATGTTAATAGCAGCGGCTACTAACGTCGAGCGGGATTCAGCTGACGAATAGACGTCGCTAATCCAGCTTATTGATCAACGTCTGTCCCGCGCGTCTTACTATCGAGAGCCGGGACACATCAGTCCACAAAATTCAAGTATAAGGAGCAATGGAAGCCCAACTCCGACAGCACCGAGGGTGCATTTCCGAGAGGACGTATCTCGACAGGACGGTCCAGGCAGAGCGCCTGGTCGTCCTTTTTTTATGCCTAATTCTACAAGCGGATCAGTGAATCCTGACCGCAGGCAAACCAATTTCAATGGCGGATCGGGGAAATTCCGAGTACCCGACCGACCGGCAACCCCGTGCCGATACTGTACAGACACAGTGCAGTGGCACTTCCATAGCCAATGCCCGAATAACCCGCATCTCAACAGGAGACCGGGAAACTTTCGAGGGGCCAGAGACCCAGGCCAGGGTCCATCTGCAAGATCCCCGGCACAACGGCCGAACCAAGGCGGCAGCAATGTCCAGTAATTTTTTCCGATACTCATGACCACTACGACGCTCCTCTGCACAAGACAAGAGAGTCAATAAATTATATGAGCGAAGCGTTCCCTTTGCCTCGTATAAAAGTTCAAATTAATGAACATGCTGTCGACGCACTGATCGATTCAGGCTCGACGCGAAACGTTATCCATCCGAGGATGTTGGATAATTTTAAAAATCTCACGACACGTCGATCATTTGCTATGGCGTGCGGAGATCGAATGGTGGACTCTCTTGGCACGACAAAATTACAAGTAATAATTTCAGGCACCTCTTTTGAAATTGATTTTCAAGTAATCGAAAATTTGAACGAAACGATAATATTAGGATCACCATTCTTATATATGAACAATGTCGCATATGATTATGGCCGAAAATGCCTATATGCCGGCACGGAAGAGCGTATTACCGTCTTCTGGAATCAAGCTTCTCAGAGGGAGAGACAGCAGGCAAAGCTTCCTGAAGAGCTTGTTATTAAAGACAAATTTCTACGGCCGCTGTTCGAAGAATTTGTCGATCTGTTCACTGCGGAACCGACTCAAGCAACCACAGTGACTGTGAAACACAAAATTACAGTAAAAGACACGAAACCATTTAATATCAGACCATATCCGATGTCTCCGAGTACTAAGAAAATTATGTACGACCAAATCGAAGAGATGTTGAAAGCTGGCGTCATCGAACCTAGCACTGCCCAATATAGTTCACCACCCGTGATAATAAAACGCTCGGACAAGAGACCACGATTTTGCATCGATTACCGCCATTTGAATGAAATGACTGAAGACGAGGCTTCCGTCTTACCAAAAATACACGAAAGTATTAAAGATTTAGGCAATTCGAAGATTTTTTCTGTGTTGGATTTAAAAAGCGGATATTGGCAAATACCGCTAGATGAAGCATCAAAAGATTTTTCGACTTTTACCACTCCTGATGGGGCAGCTTACAGATTTAATGTCATGCCTTTCGGCCTCAAGACAGCTCCCTGTACCTTTCAGAAATTCATGGCAAAGGACGTTTTAACGGGTTACCTGCACCATTTCTGTAAAGTGTATTTAGATGATATAATCGTTTACAGCGTAAACGTGAAGGAACATATGTCCCACTTGAGGTTAGTCTTTGAAAGACTACGTCTGCACAATCTGAAAGTGTCACCGGAAAAGTGTGTAATAGCGACGAATGAAATACAATATTTAGGCCATACAATTAGAACTGATACTTCCCAACCATTAGAAAAACATGTCTTACAAATTCAAAATTATCCCGTTCCAGCCACTAAAAAGCAGCTACAAAGTTTCCTAGGGCTTTGCAACTGGGTACGAGAATATCTACCAAATGTGGCGATGATCACGAAGCCACTAACGAAACTTCTTTCGAAGGAAAATCGTTTTCACTGGAACCATACATGCGATGAAGCGTTTAGAAAATTAAAAGAATTATTATCCGGACCGCTGGAACTCCATCGGCCGGATTTTTCACGTCAATTCATTTTGCAAACAGATGCATCCCTCCAAGGCCTTTCGGCCGTATTATATCAATTAGGCGACAACGGCGAAAAATACATAATCTCGTATGCAAGCAACACGTTATCTCCAGCGGAGAGACGTTACCACATAAACGAGCTAGAATGCTTGGCGGTGGTGAACTATATTAAAAAGTACAAGATGTACTTAGCAGACAAACCGTTCTTGGTGAAGACGGACAACAGGGCGTTACTTTGGTTAAACAAACATAAGGACGACAAAACAAAATTCACACGATGGTCATTACTATTGCAAGAATATGCATTCAAAATTGAACACTGTCCAGGAAAGGAGAATTTATTAGCAGATTTTCTCAGTCGTAACCCACAAAATAACTATGTCGAGACAGACGATGAAGAGGAAAGAATGTTCCTACCAAATTATAAGTGTCCAGAACGTATTTCTGTTTTAACGCATTCAGAAATATACGAAGATATCGTACAGGCTCAATTGAGTTCAAGAGATATTCAAGACAAGATCCGCCGTTGGAATGATCTATTTCAACAGGAACAACGTTCCGATGCGGATCTTATTTTTATGAAAAATTTTCACGTCCAAGACGATGTACTTTTTAAAGATTGCGATCGAAATTTTAAATTAATAGTTCCAAAGAGGAAAATAAAAGAATTGATTTACCATTATCATGACCGAGATGAAGCATGTCATCCAGGAAGAGACGAGACTCTCAGGAAAATAGCGAAACGCTACTATTTCAATAATATGGCCAGGATCGTAGGCAAATACATAAACGACTGTCTGATATGCCAGTCTGTAAAGACAAGACAAGCCCAACCCACTGCTCCACTTAGAAGTCATGCACCACAAAATGCATTTGAAACCTTGAGCGTCGACGTAATTGGCCCGCTGCAGAGGACTAAAGACGCCGAAAACAGATACATGATTATCGTCGAAGACGTTTTCAGTAAATGGATAGAGGCAAAGGCATACATTCAGGTCGACGGCAGAACGATAGCCAAATATATCGACGAAGAAATAGTAGCAAGATTCGGAGTCCCTCGAGTCATAATATCAGACAACGGTGGTCATTTCAATTCCGAATGGTACATCACATTTTGCGAAAGGAATGGTATCGAACGATACTTAATTCCAGCATATCACCAACAGTCCAACTCCGTGGAACGACGGGTTCAGGAATGCAAGAAAATTTTAAAGACTCTTTTATTCAAAAAGCCAAACGACACTTGGGATCGCTACGTACATCAGATGACTTACATCTTAAGAAATCGTAGGAACGCCGCTACAAATCAAACACCTAGCATGATCGTGTTAGGATATGATCCAGCCGAAAGAGGCGAATGGGATTTGTATGCCTGGAGGCAAGAAAGAGCCAAGCAACAAACGCTTCCACGATACGAGCGAATCAAGGAAGCCCGTCAGGCCCAACAAAATTACAAACAGAAATATGCGCCGAAAGAGGCCGTCACTCCGATCGTTTACAAAGTAGGAGACAGAGTCATGAGTAAGAGAAAAAAGAAGGTACATACCTTCACGCCGTCTTGGTCAGGCCCGACCAGAATTCTGAAGAAGTTTTCAGACGAGGTGTATCTCGTGCAAAAGGGAAATGTAACGACAAGAGTACATGTCGATGATTTGAGACCAGCCCCGCCAGAGAAGCACAACTTGGAAATCGAATCTTCCGATGAAGAAAATGCTAGTCCAGGCGGAACATCACTCGATGGAAACGATTCCCCGTTCTCAGACGATTCCACAGAACCTCCACCGCCGGAGCAAACGGTCGTACAAATTCATGCACCGCCACGAGATGCTTCCACTTCTGATTCAGAATCAAGTTCTGGAGATTCAATTATATTTTTATAATATTTTTCAACCTAGGCTAAGTTTTAACTTAGTGCTAGGTTTATTTTATATCAAAATTTCCATACCAACTTCTTGTCGTGTCAGGCAAAAGTTGGTATTTTTTATGCATTTTTTACAAGTTATTTTCATTGAGGATATTGTATCGTCCATACAATCTTCCAAATTCACTGCAGCAACTCTGACCGTGTCCGGCAGAGTTGGTATTTTTTATGATTTTTTCAAAGTCCTCAAATGTTATTAAACATTCATCTGTAAGCAGAGTCCGACCCAAAGGGTCCAAACAAATGTTCCATTGGCACGGCATGGAAAGACGACGACTCTGACGCAAGGGCGCGATTCAGACGAGTCTAGCAACTCAAGGGCGAGATGCCGCCACGTCTGCTGGAGGGGCAGATGCAACGATCCGACGGATGCAGATTCTGTCGCAGATTTCTCCCAAGAAGAGATTTTAATAAAAACTATTTCAATCAATATAAGTCAACAAAATTCAATGTTCCTATTCTCAAAGACGACGATGTGATATCGGTCGCAGATTTCTCCCAAGAAGAGAATTTTTAACTACTCGGAAACCATTTCAACCAATATAAGTCAACAAAATTCAGTGTTCCTATTCTCAAAGACGACGATATGTTATCGGTCGCAGATCCCCAGACGGGATATAAACCAACATTTTACTAAAATTTTGTTTTATATTGTTTCATATAAACCGAGCAGAACCAATGTATAGCTGGAGCCAAGCAGTCCGAGGACCACCTAAGCTGTTCCAGAAGGCAGTTCGACACCGAAGGTGATCGACGAGGCATAGACACGAGGAGGAGCAGACGCAAGCCCGCATTAGTGGAAGAACACTAAGAAAGATAAGTGCGTCGAAAGTGTTTGTGTTGTGTCATCGAGAATCCGAGGATTCTCGATTTTTTCTTTTTTTTATGCCTTTTTCATATACAATGTTCAATTATTCAATCGAATGCTATGCATCGATATATGTTCAAAAATTTATCACCATTTTAGATTTGCATCTATGTTTTGTTCAGATAGGCCGGTCTGAACGATAACCGAATACAACACATGGGAGACTACATCCAATGATCCATTTTATTTTCAAACAAACAATTTACCAAACGTTACACAAAAAGATTCACGGAAAGGAGGGGAGTGTTAAAGAACGCTATAACCCCGATATACTTTTCGACGTTGTAACAAAATCCGACTTAGGAAATATTTCGTAAGAAAAGCGTGCTTCACGTAAAAACGCCGTGGAGGAGGTTTTTAATTCTTGGAAATATATTTTTGCTCTTCGGAGCGTTTTTTATGCCAAATTTTCGCTAACTCTTCGAGGAGCGTTAATTTGGTAAGTGTAGTAAATGTCGCTGCACAGGGACGTAATGTCGCCCCGACCACCCAATTTTAGAAAGTATAATAAAATTGGACTTGAACTTCCAAATTTCCAAGATTAAAAACCCTTTTACGAATCCACGTTGTCAAGCACTGCAACTCTTACGAGGTATTGAATATGAGGACAAGTTAGTCCAACGACTATTCAAAGTATATCGGAAGTTATAGCGAAAATAGCCCTTAGCGACATGGGACCCCCATCATTTCCTAGCAGTCGGATTTGACGGGGAAATGATGCGTTTTGACGGGGTTTGCCCTAAACCGGTTCCTCAGTGATTCGGAGTCAAAAAAGTATTATTACCATGTACTCACACGTGCATGGGATCTGCCTTGCCTGAACGTAAAATTTGTTATTGCATAATACAAACGAAGTAGATACGCTTCAAGCAATTTTAAGCTCCGAGGAGCGACCAAAATTTATGTGAATTAATAAAATACGTTTATAAGACAGGCAAGCATAAGCCCACCAAAATTTCAGTTACATGAACTGTTCCTTGAATCTTTTTGTGCATCGTTAGCTTTTCAAACTGCATATTGGATGGTAGTTGGTACCGTATGAATCGTCCCGTTCCTCACCATGTGTTGTACACGGGTCAGACCATTGTTTGTTAACATTTTCTCTGAAGAAGTTGTTGTAAAAACATAAATTTTTTAAAGATTTAATATACATTTTTTGAACTTTATATTGTCTTTTACTTGTGTTTTCTAACAAAATTTCCCTTTCAGATTTAATTTTAAGAGAGTGTTAAACAGACAGTGTTAGATTTATAGTGTTACGACGTCTTCCAATTGATACCATCAGAGCCGCAGTTAAGCATAAACGACAGTAAGTATGATTTATCCATTAATCTCCGTCTGAAACAGTCACTTTGAACCCTAAAAATTTTGTGAACGTAATATTTTTATTTAGTATTTAGAAAAGGTTGAGGAAAAAGAAAATTAATTTTTTTCTTTTTCCTATTTTTTTTCAATTTTTCTAAGTTTTTCGAACAGAAAATACGTCCTTCAGACTTCCATCAAAAGCATGGATCGTTCACAATATCAGTGGTAACCGGAACCTCCCATAGAAATGTCTCATTGGGCCTTCTTTACGAAGTTACAGGGTGTTAAATAATTTTTGGCCAAACCTGTTTTTTGTCATAACTTTGACAGGGAATGAAATAACGGATTCATATTTGGTATGGCTAATGTACTAACGAGCCACAAGAGGTACATGTATAAAAAAAATATATCCAGGTCCGGACTCACTATAATTTATGTTTCTTCTTTGCATCAATAAAACATCACCCTGTATATATTTTTTTGAAATTTCGATAAGATATTCGAAAAGAGCAAGAAAAAACAAACAAAATGGCCTATTTCATTTTTTTGTTACACCTTCGTGGTTATTTAAATACGTTGTTAAATGTGCAAGAAAATGGATTACAGAACCCTATTAAATGAGAGGCACGTGAAATAAATAGTTTTATAACTAAAATTTGCAAAAATTCTATTGAGCCTAGGTGGTTTGGGTGAATCCTAATTCCAGCACGTTTTAAAGGTCCATTTTGGTAAAAAACTGTGGTCCTAATAAATAATCGGGTATGAAATAACAAAATTTTTAATCAATCACAGTAGGCTTGTTCAAAGAATAAAAGTGACAGATAATTTAAACCATTTAGGCCTAAGCAACCAGTTACTTTGATCAAGAAAATCATCAACATTTTATACTTAATAAAAATTGGAAAAGAGAACAAACTAAAATCTAAATAAATAAAATATTTTCCATTCAATTAACAATAAATAACAAAACAATAACTAAATGTGTTTAAAAATAAAACGTAATTGACACTAAAGTAAATTTTCAAAATGTCCTCCCCCACATTCTGTGCATTTTCTTGCGCGTTTAGAAAGGTCACCAATTGCTCGACGTATCATTTCTGGATTATTCCGTATTTCGTCGCAGGTTGTAACGATGCGCTGGATTAAATGTTGTCTAGTTTCAATTTCAATGCAATAAACTTCGTTTTTTAAGTGGCCCCATAAAAAGTAATCACAAGGGTTACAATCAGGAGAGCTTGGTGGCCATTCATGTGGACCCCCGCGTCCAATCCATCTATTAGGATACACATTGTTTAAGTGTTCTCTTACTTGAAGGTTAAAATGTGGTGGGGCCCCATCATGCTGAAACAACATGCCTCTTATACCGATATTTTCTAACATATTCGGTAAAATGTTTTGAAGAAAATCAAAGTAAATTTCACCATTCAATCTTTCTTCAAAAAAATGTGGCCCTATCAAATGTCTATTCACAAGTCCGACCCAAACATTTACAGAAAACCTGTGTTGCGAACGGCGTTGGCGTACCGCATGTGGGTTTTCCTGTGCCCATTTATGATTATTTCGTGAATTGTTTACTCCATCCCCTGTAAATTGTGCCTCATCCGTAAATAAGGTTCTGTAAATGACTGGGCGATGGTTAGACAACCAGTGACAAAATGCCAGGCGGGGGATATCGTCGCCTTGTTGAAGACGCTGTACCTGCTGGATATGATATGGATGGTAACGTTTTCTTTTTAGGGTTCTCCATACTCGCCAATGATGAATGCCAGTTGCCAAACTGATTCATCTAGTGCTCATATTTGGGTTTTCTTAAACTACGTTTATAATATTGTTTTGCTCCTGCACATCTTGTTGTAAAACACGCTCCACAACTGCAGAAGTAGGAAACTTTCCGTGTTGTCTTGCATACTGGAACACCGTACTAAAGGTTTTATGATTAGGGCATCGACGACCAGGAAAACGCAGCCGATATTCTCTTTCCGCCGACCTACCATTTCCATTACAGAAACCATAGATGAATATTATGTCAGCATATTCCACGTTTGTAAATTTTACTGGCATAGTTAAAATATTTTCACAAGTTTTCACTAACTAAATGTGGATTATTGACACATTAAATTACTAACAAACAATTATTCAACTGTTTAGGAGATTTCTTTTTATTATCTGTCACTTTGAACAAGCCTACTGTGATTGATTAAAAATTTTGTTATTTCATACCCGATTACTTATTAGGACCACAGTTTTTTACCAAAACGGACCTTTAAAACATGCCGGAATTAGGATTCACCCAGACCACCTAGGCTCAATAGAATTTTTGCAAATTTTAGTTATAAAACTATTTATTTCACGTGCCTCTCATTTAATAAGGTTCTGTAATCCATTTGCTTGCACATTTAACAACGTATTTAAATAACCACGAAGGTGTAACAAAAAAATGAAATAGGCCATTTTGTTTGTTTTTTCTTGCTCTTTTCGAATATCTTATCGAAATTTCAAAAAAATATATACAGGGTGATGTTTTATTGATGCAAAGAAGAAACATAAATTATAGTGAGTCCGGACCTGAATATATTTTTTTTATACATGTACCTCTTGGGGCTCGTTAGTACATTAGCCGTACCAAATATGAATCCGTTATTTCATTCCCTGTCAAAGTTATGACAAAAAACAGGTAAACTTCGTAATGAAGGCCCAATGAGACATTTCTATGGGAGGTTTCGGTTACCACTGATGTTTTCTACATCCTATTAAGCTATGTCCCTCTCATGATGCAACACCCTGTAGATTATCACTTTACCAATTTTCAGTTTGTTAGTTTACGAATCTGTAATGTTTATAGAGTAACTAGAATGTTTTTGCATTGAAACACACAATTTAGTGCATTGTCGGTTTCCAAGATCCACTGAGTGGGGAGGTTCCAGCCGCTTCCGGTAGCTGCCGATTATATTAAATTATATTATTTAACATCGTTTTTCGTGTAACTTTATTCTTCACCTTTGCTGCCATTAAGTGCAATTTTTCTAACTTTGTTAAGATAAAATAAATTTTGTTCATGTTTTAATTAATCTTGATTAATTTATAAAACCTCTCTTAAGCCAAGCGACCCTTGAACGGCGGTCGCCAAAAAATGTCAAACAATTATCTGATATCTGATGTAAATCTAAATAATAATAAACATTTGTCGTCCATTAAAATTACAAATTCAATTCAATTAAAGCATGTTTTTTAGTTTTTTCAAACTATAATTTTTTTCGCCAATCTCCTCTTTTTTATTTTTGTGTTGTAGTTTAATTTTTCATTGTTGTTCCCACAAGTAATGGACAATTAGATGGTCAACATTCCCAGAGGTCCGATATTAATAACCCCGACGCCGATTGGTCGCTTTTTTTAATTTTTATTTTATCCTGATAATCCAGATGAGAACATTAGTCAAATTATTGTATTGTCGTCGGTTCTTGATAAGTGTGCAAAGTTTCAGTTTAATCTGACGTTTTGAAGTGGGTGGGAATCACGTTCAAAGATTCAAAAAGTTTACATACATCATAATAAAATTATATACAAAAATATTTCTAAAAAAAGCTTTTATTTAAATGCTCTAAAAAGTAGAAAATAAACTTTGAAGTAAATCAAACCCATCATTTTGTTACGTTAGCTTTTATAACACAAAAAAAATTATATAAGGTAACAAAATGATGGGTTTAATTTACTTCAAAGTTTATTTTCTACGTTTTAGAGCATTTAAATAAAAGCTTTGTTTAAAAATATTTTTCTATATAATTTTATTTCTTACTTTTGATATGCTGTAATCCCCTAATGTCAAAAAAAAATTAAATGCTTTTGGTTCTTGTATACACACTAAATCCCAATTTAATTTTTTATTCTCTTAAAGAATAAATTAATAAATTAATAATAAAGAATAAATATTAGACACCCTTGGTTCTCGTACACACATTAAATCCCAATTTAATTTTTTACTCCCTTTAAAAATAGGGTGGGGGTGCCAATGGGAGTGGTAGAGGGGGTAGCTAACACCAAACAATTTTTTTGAGACGTTTCTTTCTTGTATACACACTAAATCATATTTTATTTTTTTTTATATCTTTTCATAATAGTGTGGGTGGTATTGGGGGTCAGAGTGATGGTGGCTGGTGCCCAAAGAAAATTTTGAGATCTTGACTTTTCGTACATGCCCTAAATTGCAATTTTATGGACTCTTATCTGCATACTTTGCTTATTTATCCCATTTACCCCCGAACCCTTCAACGGAATTAGATCAAAATATAATCTAGTTCTAGATCATTATGATACATAAGTGTACCAAATTCCAAGTCAATGTCATAAACGGTTCCCGAGTAAATGCGCGCACAAAAAAGTTACAGACCGACAGACAGATTTTTTTCGCTCAAATTTAAAATATTGACGTTTCATGACATTTTAAGCCTATTTCACAAAAAAATAATATTTTTTTTGCATTACTATACTTCCACTGCACGTGGAAGTAATAAATGGAAAAGGAAAGCATAGCGATTTAACAGTTATACTTTAGAAGGAACAGCAAGGTTTGTTTTTAAACCAACAGCAACGATTTCCAAACCGTCAGGAGTTTTAGAACAATGATTTTACAGATGATTTTACAGCAACAAAATTCATTGTGCATACTCTTGGCGGTTTGAAAACAATTACTTACTGTGTAGAAACAAACCTATTACCGGACGGAGTAAATTAGTCTATTTACGATGTAAAATGGTTAGGCATAGTTTGGTTTTGTTTATATTAAGTTTTTTAATTCGGTTCATTTCACCTTTATGCTATAGATTGGAAACTTAAAAAACCGCTGCCCAAAGAATCACTACTTCCACATCCAGATTTTGTTTCCAAGTCTTATGCACACTAAATTCCAATGTAATATTTTATTCCCTTTAAATAATAGAGTTTGGGTGGTAGAGGGATTGGCTAATGCAAAAAAAAATTAGAAGCCCTTGGTTCTCGTGTGCACACTAAATCCCAATTTAATTTTTTTATTCCCTTTAGTAATAGGGTGGGGGTGGCAATGGGGATGGTAGAGGAGGTGGCTAAGGCCAAACAATTTTAGCGTCCCTCGGTTCTCGTGTACACACTAAATCCTAATTTAATTTTTTACTCCCTTTAGTAATAGGGTGGGGGTGGCAATGGGGATGGTAGAGGAGGTGGCTAATGCCAAACAATTTTAGCGTCCCTCGGTTCTCGTATTCACACTAAATCCCAATTAATTTTTTACTCCCTTTAATAATAGGGTGGGGGTAGTAATGGGGGTGGCAGAGGGGATAGTTAAAGCAACAACATTTTTTTGAGACGTTTCGTTCTTGTATACACACTAAATCATATTTTAATTTTTTTACTCCATTTCATAATGGTGTGGGAGTGGTATTGGGAGTGATAGTAGGGGGGTGGGGATGACTGATGTTGAGGTGATTTGCTATTTTTATATCTACTTAATACATTACTTCGCAACTTTTATAAAAAATTTATATTATCTGTAATCCATGGACAATATTACTTATATGGTTTAGTAATAGTTTTAACAGGGCCAAGCCTATCGAAGAGCTGAATGATATTTTTATTTAAAAATTCATACCGTTGCTTTTTTCATAAACATAACAGATAATGAATCGAAAAATAAAAAAGTTTAAAATTCAAACTCTGTCTAAAGGTATTAAAGTCAACTCCTTAGATAAAAAATAGTCTATTAGTCGGTCTTAAAATTTTGAACAGATCTTAGCAGACATTGAAAAGATCACGTATTTCTACAGTAAAATGGAGTTTATCAAGTACAATACTGCAAATGTAAACAAAAAAATCAGTTAATGTATTGAAGAATAAGAAATCGTTGGAATATTAATTCGTACACGCTGTATAATTACAGTAAAAAATATATTTTACGATTACCGGAAAAGCAAACATTATTAAAAACCTTCAATCCCAAGGAAAATTTAATTAATCGAAATAATTTAAAATTTTCCTCACACAAATCGATACTTAATTAATTCCTGATGGTAAAGAAGGGTTCAATAAACACACAATTTATTAATCTGCGGAATGGTTTTGTGGGATACTCTTATCTTATTAATTTCATTCAAATAAATAAATTTCGTTTGAAATATGTGAGGGATTATTTATTCCCTCTAATATACAGTCATCATCCGGAGATTTGATATCCTTTCATCGCTTTGTTAATAATTACAAATTGTTTTTAGTAAATCGTTTGACAAATTTATTTGCTTTCGCCGTAAAATTTATGTTGCTTACGTATACTGCTGGCCGAATATGGATCACTTAAAATGCTCACATATTTCAAGCTGACATGATGTAGAATTTTCAAAAGTGAACATTTCAATTAAATTCACGTCATTTGGTGGAATGACCATTCAGCTTTGATTTTATTGGACCCCGTTATTAAAAATTGAAACTCAAATTAGATACAAGGGATTAAAAATACCTATTATGTAATTTTTTCATTATCTGTATAATGCTATTGAAATATCCCTTATATTTTAGTGTTAATTGAGATTTTGAATCACGAATCAGAAGTCAAAAATGAATTTTAACATAATGGTCAGCAGCGCAAAAAACTTAATAATATGCTCCAAATATTGGCTTTTGACTTCTGATTCGTGATCAGCAGCGCACAAGAATTAATAATACGCTCAAACTATTGACTTTTTACATTTTTCATGAAATTTGATACCTTGTTGGCAGCTGTCATTACGTTAAAATTCATTTTTGACTTCAGATTCTTGATAATCTTTATATACATCAAACAAAATTATTACAAAAATGCTCCTCATAGCGGATTGTAAGGGGTTATCGGGGATCGTAGAGAAAAATTGACGATTCAACATTTTTTCTTTGCCAAATTCGGTTGTGTAATTTGTGCCTTCTTATCCAAAAACTTATTATGCAAGCTATATATTGTCACTAATTTTGCTGTGATGAAACTGTAATATTTTTTACTATTGATCTCGAGCAGGTAATTTAATGGGGGCAGGTTTACTGGCAGAGGTTTACACAGAAAACGTTGTGAATTATTTATTTATTATTGTTATTCGCACAATTGAAGTAACAATCTAACATAAATGTATAACTTACAGTTTTCTCCTCCTCGATATCCTTAATTACTCTAACGATTAAGAAAGGCACGTACCTGTAACTCAATCTCAGGAGGAATGGGACGACCCATAATGTAACCAACTACCATCCAATGTGCGGTTTAGAGCTAACAATTACACAAAAAGATTGAATAAAAAGTTCAATGTTTATAATTTTTGGTGAACTTTTGCTTGCCTGTCTATCGACGTATTTTTAGTTCAATATCAATTTAGTTCGCTCCTCGGAGCTTAAAAATGCTTGAATCGCAACGACTTTGAATTATATTATAAAAAATTATAAATTCATACGTCGGTTTTCGTTATACTTTCAAAATTTTGTGGTCGGGGCGACATTACATCCCTGTGTAGCGACATTTACTACACTTTCTAAAATTACACTCCTTGATGAGTTTCCAAGATTTGGGCATAAAAAACGCTCCGTAGAGCGAAAATGTGATTTAATATATAAAAAACTCTTCCAACGGCGTTTTTACGTGTAGCACGCTTTTCATGCGATTTTGTTACAGTTTCGAAAAGTTCATCGAGGGTTATGGCGTGTTTTTTAACAGGCTCTCTGCATATTCACTATTAGGTTTGACTGGCGCTATTCCATTTGAGGTGGCCTTTTGCAAAGATTTTTTGCTGCGAGCTGCTGGAGTTAATTCATCTATTCCTTCACAGAACCACCTCCATGATCTTCTTTTTGACCTCCTCATTCTTTGTTGTACTCCATGAGAGCTTTTTACATTCCTTCCAGTTTCCACAGTTTTTGACTCTATTAATTAATATCTTTCCTAGTTTCAGCCCTGCAGCGGCTAAGGTCCATATTCCACTACGGTACGTCTCTTTGAACTGCCTTTTATTTAATGGGAGTTTACATACTTACTTAGACACTAATTTTTTAGTCTTTCCTGAATTAATATTATTCTCTATTTTCTAAATACACTTATATACATATAGTTTTAAATATATTTTCTAGATCTATGTTTGAAATATAATCACTGCAGGTACTAGCTGGCGATGTCTCTAGGAACACATGCTTACTGTATTGTGGCAGAATAAGCCTGTTAGTTACACTGTTAGATATTGGGTGCAGAAAGTACATGAGGGAAATTACTGAACAATGTGGGGTTATAGCAATGGTTATTGAGCACGTCGTTTATTGGACGCTATTCATTTAATTTTAATTTTTCATTGGACAAGTACAAGTACATTAAAAAATAACATCAATCATATAATGTGAACTAAGAAGTGAGGCTCCGTTTGTCGAGGTAAAAATTAAAATTATCTGAAAAGTTATCATCTTTACTTTTATTAAGGTTTCGTTAATTATTTTCATGAAATATTCTTTTCAAACTCGCTTAGAGAATTTTAATCTTAAGTTGATGTATACATTTCCAGTAAAGTAAAAAAAACTAAAATAATTTAAAACGTAACTTCGAATGTCTGTAATTCAGCCACCAGAATAAGAGTGAGCTTTGATGTAGTCTTATAAAAGCATTTACGTTGGCAATTTCTTACTGAACACGTTAATTCCAGTACTTAATTTTTTCTCAATGTATTATTTAAGTTGCCGTAATATAAAGGACATAAATTAGTAAAAGCCAAGTCATCGTGAGTATAAATTAGATGGATAAGAAAAAACAGAAACATAATATAAAAGAATTTTAGAATCACCGGCTCCTCCGCCACTTTCTCGAAAATAACGCTCAGTGTTCTGTGTAGAGGGTAGGGTGTTCTAGTTACCACGTTGTGATAGATTTTTTCTATAATGCTTCTCATAAATATTTGACCGAAGATAGTCTGACGTAATTTTTTCCGAGGAATCCGATGCCGCTAAGAAATAAACAGCTGAGCATCAAAGAAAAAATTGTGGCTGAAAGAGCAATTTTACTAAAAAATCAAAATGGCGAATTATTATATTTTAATAATTGACTATTAATAGGCCAGCCATTAGGGAGTTGAGAATATGTAAATACCGTTTTAAATCGGACAAATGATTTTACTAGTGGTGAGAGGTAACTGAAACCTCTCAAATGGTCAATTGCTACTATACACTATAGATGTCTCCATGAGCGTATAGTGACTTGCGATTCTGCAAGTACCTGATTGCGGCAACCTTTCAGTCCTAGGTGGACTTAACCTACTGTTATAATATATGATTTGCAGGAAACAACTACTCAGCGGGCAAATACCCCGACCTACATTGAATTACACCTTACAAATCATGAAAGAATGGTAACCAATATCATTTGTCAATTCCCTGATCAAACAGACCGGTTGAGACATACTAATATTTCCCCCTCGCCCGTCCCCTGGAATACCCCAATTTTGGGGCAATATCGCTTAAAAATGATTTTTTTGCAAATATCTCGGTTCTGAATGGTCCTACGAAAAAAAAGATAGATGGTTATCAAAGTTAAAGATCAATAAATTCTCTATTGAAATGGTTCAGACACATTTTTACGTATTATTAATATTCTTGGAGTTACAGGCGGGGGAAGTCGCATTCACTCTGTATATCGACATCCTATACGTCACGGCTTGTAAATTGTGCCAGTTTTGGGAGTTCTAGGGGAGTCTACTACGAGGGTAAGTTCAAGTTCTTGACCAGCCTGTATTTGTAGAAAAGCCATAACTGAACGCAACCATTTTTTTATGATGATGACGTTTCCATAAACACACGGTAGTCGGAACTTGAATTTACGCTGCAAAGTAATGGTACATTTTGCAAGCTAAAACATTGGATTATAAATAAATTTAAATTCAGGTAAAGGTTCTTAAGCCCAGTTCTAAACTTTTTATCAGTAAAGAGTTTGAAAGAATAAAAGTGACCTGTCGCCAAAAAAGGTATTAAAAATTTAGCTTAATAGTTTTTGTAGATATTTCTCTGTTTACTGTATTTTTCTTATCTTACACTGTTTAATACAAGTTTTCTTCGTGGTAAATTATATACTTTTTTCCTTATTTTCAGATATGTAGCCTTGATCTTTAAGTTAACTGTGAAAAGGTACAATTTCATCATCTAGTGTCAACCATCGTACGGAAATCTGAATTAGAATCCGGCGGTAAGTTTTTAAATTACAAATGACACAGTAGAATGGTACAGTAGAATGATAGAGGTCGAGAGACTTGCTATGCCTTCGAACGCTGAGCCGGATTTAACTGTATTTTTTTATCGTTTCACTGGGTCGAGACATTTTTATATTATTGCATTTAATGTTATTATATTATAAGAAGGCCAACTTTACCTGCAATTATTTTAAATACGTATCAGCAAATGGGCAAATAAATAATTATTATTACCTATAATATTATAATCACTATCCATAAATGTTCCACAACTCAACAAGTCCAATTCTGGACACATACAGTCATTCGCGGGGTAACAACATCTGTTTAGGTGATGCGGTATAAACTCCGCCCTTCTCACAGGGACCGCATTCTACTATACCAATTTTCTCGACTATACCTAATTTCTTTTCTTTGAGATAATTAAAAATTGTAGATATTTAGGGTAGAATGCTTATACAAGGTGTCCGACTTCGATAACTCGAGTTTTACGATAGTTGGATGTAAAAAAAATACAGGTGAAATACATAAAGAAATCTATAACAGGAAATTATTTTCGAATATACAGGGTGAACCAAGATTAAATGCCATTTTAAAAATTGAAATGCTATAAATATCACTAAATTTTAGAAGCATCTACCTAGAGTCCTTTCACACCTATATTATTATTATCTTACAACCATTTGGATATAGTGATTTTTTTGTATAATAGTTGTTTGCACAAACCCGACATTACTCGTCCGCATTATCACAATTAAGATATTCGGATACAGAATAAAAACTGCATTTTAAAAGCATAATATTTACTCTATTTTTAAACAATTTGTTGCTAGATGTTTTTAGAGGCAGAGGTAATTTATTGTAAAATTTAATAGACATATCAGAAGCCCATCAACCAATGAGAGTCTATAATGGGGTATGTCTATATTGTAAGTGGACCTTAAGGAATAATTGTGTATTTCTGATCTCTTGGTGACAAATTTATCTCGATTATTTTTTAAATAACAGACACAGTTAAAAATATGTAGACTAGCAATTGTTATGACGCCAAGTTCTGAGAATAGATTCCTGCAGGAGTAACGTGCAACTTTAAATATCATGGTTCTAACTATTTTCTTTTGCAAGATGAAAAGTTCTCCGACTCTACTGCTGTTTCCCCGACATATTATACAGTAGTTCAACCTTGAATGTACATATCCAAAATAGCACATTTTCAAAATATTTAGGCTGACATGGTTTTTAATTTTCATATAGAAAAGCAAGCTATGTTAAGTTTATTTATTGAAGAATCGATGTGAGAACCCCAGGATAAGTGAGAATCGATGTGAGGTCCTAACAATTTTGTCTTATACTTTGCCCATTGATTCTTACAAGCACACCTTCATTGAGATTTTTAGGTGTACATAAAAGGAGACTAGATTTATTAATTGCAAGGCCATTTTCGACACAATAACTTTCAATAGCTGAAATAGCTGAGGGTTGTATAGGGGATATACCATCCTTCGGAGGGGATATAAAGCCGTCGGTCCCTTGTCTATTAAATGTTAGGCAAGTGAAAGATCCCTACTCTTCTTAAGGGAAGAGGTTCGGCAAAATTCCTGGTTGGGGGTAGCTCGTCTACAGGCGTCGGTGATAGGCCTCAGTAGCGGAAATAGGCCGACGTTAACTAAATTTATTAAAAAAAAAATTGTATACTTATGTCTTTAAAGTTATTGGCGGAAACTGATGCTGTAGTATCATCTGCAAATAGAGTGATAAAAGTATTGTTAACTATATTAACATTAACTAGATCATTAATAAACATTATAAATAAAAGAGGGTCCAATACGCTTCCTTGGTGAACACCTGTGTGAGTAAAACAGGCAGAAGACTTCTCCATCATACTTTAAATGAACTTCTTGTGACCTGTCGTTTAATTACGATATGAGAATCCTGTTAACTTGTGTTTTCAGTTATCCAACTTAACACAAATCACAAATGATCCTACGAGAATTACCCGTTCCACCAGCACGCTTATAGATCTGGGGTAAACCGGTAGAAAAATTGAGAAGGGTTCGTGATTCCTGCGAGGAGTAGTTTTCACCTCCTTGACTGGAAATAAGGGATGGGTGGTTAAATTCTACCTCCCTCATCTTCCTCGACCTTTTTTAAAGTTATATTCCCCCCGGAGAGAGCGAAAAAATCAGTTACGACCGTTTTTCCTCAAAGGGGTGGTTTTCACCCTATTTAATCAACCCTCTCGGTGGCCCTGTATCACAAATTAATTATACTGGAAAAATTCCGCACAAAAACTCTCCGCCTTTACTTGCTACGCCACGGAAAATCCGTTTTGGAGATGATTTTTGGGCAATAAGGGATAAAGGCAGATTTTTTCACCCTCGAACCCATCGCAATCGATTCCCCGCCTCAAAAAACAGAGGGGAAATGTCTTCTAGCCTTGGCCCAGAAGTGTGCAACTTTTTCGCTTATTTACCTGGACTGCGGCAAAACGCACGTCTAGTTAGTATTTGAGTCTCATAACAAAGGTTAAACCCCCTTTAAGAATAAACACGTGATTAAAACTTAATATTTCCAAAAAGTTAAACCCTCCCGCTTTCTTACTTCTATAGATTTTTAGAGTACAGAGTTAAATAATCATTAAATCCCAATTCACGTTACTGTTCCTGTACTATTTCCATTGTCTGTAGCTTCTTTGTAACGCTGAATAATAATTATTCATTAACTCTGTTGTACTTAGTACAAAGGTATCATGATGCAATATAGACCGTTAAGCACATGAAGAATGAAACCGGGTCATAAAATGTTAAATTCGCAATAAAACTGGCAATATGTAAAATTTATTATTAGGAAAGGCATAAGTAGGTACGTAATACCTGAATTTATGAGTTTAGTGTTTACAAAAGAAATTGTAAAGCAAAGCTGGATTCTAAAGTTGCTTTGATCCTGGGCGTGTTTCTGTTGTTTAGGGTTAATATTTTCTAATGTGCAGTTAAATCTTCTAACAGTCGATAAATGTATCACAAAACAGTTATCACCTCTTTGTAAATTCGAGTCAGTTATTTTTTAAAAGCTTTTATTTAACTTGCAATGTCTGTTTGTTTGTTTGCTAGTTTGTTTAGGTCAAATCTTGCAATTACAATTTCGATTAGTTCTAATTAAGCTAGAGCTTTGGAATATTGCACGTGTATAAGTCCTGTGACAATACACTTTCATATAAGAAAAAAACAAGATGGCGGACGACTTTACCGTTTATGATCCGATTCGTCTCAAAATCGATATCTGGAGATTACAGCATATCAAAAGACTAAAAAGTAAAAAATAAAATTATGTAAAAAAATATTTAAAAAAAAGTTTTTATTTAAATGCTCTTAAAAGTAGAAAATAAACTTTGAAATAAATCAAACTCATCATATTGTTACATTATGTAATTTTTTTATTATACAGGGTTACTGGCAATTCGATATATTCCTTTGGAGATGTGATGGGGCATTATCTAAGAAGTAAATTTAGCCCTAACATATATTATGCAAAACTCAATAGTTTTTGAGATATTTCATATTTTTTGTTTTTCTCAAAAAGTAGATCTTAGTGTCCTAAAAGTTAATTTTCGAAAAATCTATTTGACATTTTTAATTTTTTTTTTTACTGGATTACTTGTCCAATATTATAGATATCCGTTTGGAATGAAAAATATCTGGAAACATTTCGATCATGTGAATATCTGAAATAAAAACTTTAAATTTTTTTTTAAATCAGCTATGAAATTTACCTATTAGGTTTTTTCAAAAAAATATTAACGTAACACGCGTATAAATTATTATAAAAACTGCCTTATTTCAATAGCTATCTAACAAGGTACAAATGTTCAATGTACCCTTAATAGTTCTAAGAAAATACTAGTAAAAATAACACAAGTAGTACGAATTTTATTTTTAGATAAACAGTAAAAAAACATTTTAAAAGTAGAGTTTAATTCTTCATTAATTTCAAAGTTGTACTTTAATTTTTATATGTCTTGCTCAAAATGGGAGCCCCTATTCCGTATACAGACACGGCAGCGTCTTCTTATTTCCGTCCTTGTTACTCTGGTTGTCAGATTACGCCTTATGTGTTGGGCAGCATCGACTATCCTTTGTCTAAGGTTTTCTATAGTATTGACTGGTGTGGCATAGACCATCTCCTTCATATGACCCCATACGTAATAATCAAGGGGTGTTAAGTCAGGGCTCCGCGCTGGCCAAGGTATTGGGCCCGCTCTTCCAATCCAACGGTTAGGGAAACGTTGATCAAGTAACTGTCGTACTGTCAGCCGATAATGTGCTGGACAACCGTCGTTCTGAAACATCATTCGCTGTCTGACGGCGAGAGGAAAATCTTCTAAAATCACCGCCAGATCATTTTCTAAAAAATTTTCATAGATTTCCCCGTTTAAATTTTGAGGAAGAAAGTGTGGCCCTATTAAATAGTGGCCAATGACTCCCATCCACACATTAATAGAAAACTTCATTTGGAAACTAGTTTCACGTGTTAACTTGGAATTTTCCTCTGCCGAATAATGTAGGTTGTGGAAATTTGTTATATCCTCGCGATTAAATTTCGACTCGTCCGTCCATAAAATACTTGTTAAAAAATTTGCACTTTCTGCATCTGAATTTAACATAAAGCGGCAGAATTCCACTCTCCTTCCAGGATCACCTTCCTCCAAGCCTTGGACAGGGGTATAGTGGTAAGGATGACATCCAACTCTACGTATCGTAGACCAAACTTTCCATTGTGACGCTCCGGTTAGTCTTGCGACTTTATTAGTTGAAATAGTTGGGTCTTCCTCAAAATACCTCAATATTTCTTCCTCATCATCTGGTTCATAAACGGGAGGAGCACCAGCGTCACTTCTTCTACATTTCACGGAGCCAGTTTCAGCGATATTTCGATATGCCGTACTGAATACACGTGCATTTGGTAAGCGGCGGATAGGGTACCAAAGACCATATTCTCGGCGAGCTTCAGCAGCGTTGCCGCCACAGTATCCATAGACAAACAAGATATCAGCGTATTCTGCGTTGGCATACGCGGCCATGGCACAGAAAATACAATAACAACAACTAATAACAAAAACTACGAGCAAAATCAAAATCTTCGATAACTAATTTAACAAGACCAACAAACTTAAGGGACACGGAGATAAGAATGTCAGTTAATGACATATATGCACAAACGTCAAAGTCAAGGACTGACTGACTTAAATGAAAATGAACGATTAGTCGTTTAATAAATTCCGCCACCAGCATTATCTTTACTAATTTTTTATTAAAACTATCAAGGGTACATTAAACATTTCTACCTAGTTAGATGGCTATTGAAATAAGGAAGTTTTTATAATAATTTGTACGCGTGCTACATTAATATTTTTTTGAAAAAACCTAATAGGTAAATTTCATAACTGATTTTAAAAAAAAAATTTTTACAAGTTTTTATTTTAAATGTTCACATGATCGAAATGTTTCCGGATATTTTTCATTCCAAACGGATATCTATAACATTGGACTAGTAAGCCAGTAAAAAAAAAATTAAAAATGTCAAGTAGATTTTTCGGAAATTAACTTTTAAGACATTAAGATCTACTTTATTGAGAAAAACAAAAAAATACTTCAAAGTTTATTTTCTACTTTTTAAAGCATTTAACTAAATATTTTTTTATATAATTTTTTATATTATTATTATTTGAAGTTTTAATTTTAAGGCTGTTTTATTGCATTGTTTATTGTTTTTCCAAATTTTTTATAAATTCCATTTGCGTCTTTTATTTTGTTAGTATAAAAATCGTTTTTTGTTTTCTTCATTTAATTATATCACTATGTCTCTATATTGTGTTTTTAATTGGTGTGGAAAGTTTCTTAACAATTGTTTCTTCATATTACCTCTTTTCCGAATAGTTTATTGGTCCTAGAGTTATCCACGGTTATATTTTATTCCCCAAGGAGTGGTAGGGTTCCTTCTTCTTTGATCAGACAAATCTAGAACACCCAGATTTAAGAGTGCCATTTAGGTGACCTAGAAGATGATAAATATTTTTTTATCGCCTCGTCCTGACGAAGTTTACATTAACTATTCCACTACTCAATCAGGACACATGCACACAGACAATTACACAACGACCATTTCCTACGACATTCCCATCTGCCGCTGCTGAGACTCGAACTCAGGATTGGTAGAGCAACTAAACGTAGTATTTTCTCTCACACAACCTTGACTAACTCGGTAACACATGAAAAAACGCCACTAAACATGCATGCTCTAGCCAGGATTTGAACCCGGGACCCCTTGGGCTCAAGCCTAAAGCATAGGTGTTGCGCCACTGAGCGTAGACTTAAACGGAGCATTTCGAAAGACTATTACCTCATATTTTAAGACGATAAACAGATTAACTTGCAAACAAAATTAAAACTAGAAATCCTTAAATGAATTCAATGCCATACGTATTCCGTGAATGTTCAGAATTAGCGTAAAACATGGTTTGTAATCTGTCCAGCTGTCTATATAAATCACTATTATATTTGGCTGGTACAAATGATGTGATTTACTATAAAACTTTCATTTGATTTATCTGCTCAGCCTCTGGCGGATTTAACATATCATAAATTGGGGACTGCGATTTTATGCAAATAAAAATGACAATTTGAAAGGCATTGTATCCCTTCGCCTTCACGCTACTTTTTTCTCGAACAAAAAATCTTTAGTGTGAGCTTTATCAAAGGAGACATGGAGTCTTGGCTTAACAAAATGATCTTTTCCCTTTCAGACATCAATATAGATTTTCTTTTTGTTGATTTTTTTTTAATAACATGCAAGATTGATGTAAAAAGTGTCGTTATATCGTGTTATTTATATTTTACGGAAACGCGGCGTGGCTAATTGTAGGAAGTATTTTTAATGACGTACGGCTTTCAAGTTAAGTAAGTTTAAAAAATACTCTATATATGGGTCGAGTAATTTATATAATATAAGTATTATTAGTTATTTGGTTACAATATTTTTATCTATTTTTTAATATTTTCCCCGAACTTTCGTGATGCATAAAATGTGCAGGATGAGAAGAAACATCCTTTAATGGGATTGAACGGATATGTTTCATCTAATTTTAAAAGTTTAAGAGAGCAATAACAGCATTTGAGATGGATGGGCAAGAAGAAATGGTAGCTAAAACCCCGCTTCAACAAAAAAATCAAAGAATCTAAGTTTTTTTCCCACCGGCATGAGCCGTGATGCATCATCACGTTGTTCAAACAACAAAGACAAAATATTACAATCTGAAACTATGGATCTCTCGGATGTAACGGATCATCTGTGTACTGTCTTTTTAATAATCATACAACTAAATCTCCACGACGAAAATTTACATTTAGAGACTAGATTTTCCGATCTCGATGAATGCACTGAAGATGCTCGCTCCATTTTTTGGAGTTATATTGACAGGTTTGATGACAAAAACTCGAAGGATGACTTTACGTCCCATATCGTACTACTCTAATAAAGAAAGCTCCCAAACCTGATATAACCTACACTCGTACTATTCTGATAAAGAAAGCTCCCAAACCTTATATAACCTACACTATGAAGGGAATTATAAACCTGAAGAAGTACTTTAAAAAATGTATAAGAGAACTTATCCTAAATGGTATACTTTCGAGATAATTAGCAATATTCGGAAAGAATTGAAATAATTCGATAATTACAAAAAATATAAAACTTGCAACATTTCCAGAAGTATAAACGCTTAAGAACGTTAATTAAACTGTAAATCGAAAATGCTTACGAAATGCATGAATTAAAAATTCATTAGTCGATTAAAACCGATCCAAAGAATTTTGGCGCATTCGTATAGTCCAAGGGTGCTGCAGGATGCCAAGCAGACTGTTGCCACTACTATTACTGTGAACCAGAACAAAGAGCGACTCAACGAAGCGGTCATACGGGACATAAGGGAGAAAAATTGACTGAGACGACTTTGGCAGCGAAATCGCGAGGTAGAAATGATCAGACTGCAAAGGCAGATTAACCTCCATTAACACTACAAGAAACCAGATATGGGGGACAAACTGGCAGCGCTAAATCCTCAGGACAACTCACTGTGGAAGATAGCGAGGACCTTGAAAAATACGCGGGAGGCTATACCCACGTTGACAAACGCGATCGGACAGACAACGATGACGTACGCTCTAACGGTCAACAACTTATTTACTCTTTTCGAAAGTATTCACAATAACGGTATACCGAACAATTTAGAACACGACCGCATCGAAAACAACATTAACGAAATCATTGGTCATGACGTACAATTGACAAGACGAGAATTACTGAAGGTCATGACTAAGTCCTCGGAAATAGCAAAAATTGTAAAGGACTTACCTAATAATAAAGCCCCTGGAAAGGTCGGTGTCGAGTACAAGCTGTTCAAATATCCCTCAAGGAAAGGTATTGTGCAGCTGACGTACATCGTTAACGCAATGAAAAAATTAAAAGTGCTTGAGCACAAATTTATACGCCTCATTTCAAATTTTGGAAGGTACACCTCCCTTAGAGACTTATACGCACTTTGCAATGACATAACCCCGATAGCGGATTATATCCAGCAGATCTCTCAAAGCTTCTACTCTTTCAAGCTGAACGATAGCCCGCTAACAAGACACATAACAGCATAATGCCCCATTTCGGATTAAACACCCCTTACCATATCAGACGTTACCGATTTTCCGGCAAACTCTGTAGCCAAATTTCACCAACTATAACTTCCGCTCACCCTATCCACCTTTACTGATATTTCATACCTTTTGCATCTTTAAATCTATTCTGTCTCCTTCTTTTTTGTTTGTAACATTTTGTTGCGCTTGTTTTCTTTTTGTACATTTTTGTCTCTAAATATATATTTCATCGTAAATATTTAAAAAAAATCAAAACTTTGTGAAATCAAAATTTTTTTAAATCAAAGTTTAGGCCAACCTTTGCGCAGCTCGGAGTTTATACGCCTCGTTTGGATTGAGGTGCCTGCGTCAGCTGCGAAATTTGAAAAAATTGAAAAGTGAACAAGTTTTTTAAAAATGTGTAGTGTTAAGTTTTGTTAACTCTTTTATGTTAGATATAAGCAATTTGATTACCTTTTTTAATCGGTTTGTTTCAGAAGGAGTTTAGGTTTAAATTTTAATTGTTTTTTAACCAAATCAGATCCGTTCCGCCCGATCTTGCAAACTGCCATCGCGATTAACGCGGTGGTTGCACGGTCGGTCTCGGGATGGGTTCTGGGGAGGTACCTGTTATATTATAGCATGAATAAAGTTATATTGATTGATTGATTGTACAGTCCCCAAAAAAATACATCTCGGTATACCGGGAAATATGAAATTTAGAGGCTCTGAATATGACAAACCACAGGAGATTGTAGATATATTTGCATCTTACTTTCAAATCGTCAATATTTTAGTGACAAGGAAACTCACAACAATATTTTTTTAAACATGAGTGACTTTACCATTTCTAAAATTCCAGTCGCAATAAAAAAGCTGATTTATTACCATAATTTTTATTTAAAAATTGCCCAAAATTATTAGTTGCACCTTATGCATAATTTTTAAGTTTTAAAACAACGACGTCCAGACACTAGAAAACAGCTAGAATTGTTCCATTTTTAAAAGTTGCAATGTTTCAGATGTAATGAATTATCGTTCAATCTCCTTACTTTTTAATGTTGCTAATGTCTTCGAGATAGTTTTGTATGATCACATTCAGCCTTTTGTCGCTCTTCAAATTTCTCCATCGCAACATGGCTTTGTTTAACAATAAATCAACTGTGATTAATTTAGCTGTTTTTACACAATTTGACAAGCTGAGTCAAGTAGATATGATATGCACAAACTTCTCGAAGGTTTTTGACCGCATGGAGCAACAGATAGTCATGACCAAACTAGATCACTTTGGTTTTTCTAATTCTTTAATACACATTTTTTTTGTTGTATCTCTCTAAAAGAAGGCAATTTGTTTCTTAAAATGGTTTTGAATCCACAATCATCAAAGCAACCTTAGGTGTGCCTCAAGGCTCCAGCCTTGGGCAGTTCCTGTTCATGATATTTTACATAACTTACATTGTGAAAAACTTATTTTCGCTGACGACTTGAAAATTTCTGTGAGAATCAACAATTTAGAGGACGGTGTAAAACTGCAAAGTAATTTGCGGCAAATACACAACTGAAGTGTTTCCAATAAGCTTCGCCTTAACATTTTCAAATATAAAGTTTTAACATTTACAAGAAAACAATCTAATTTAGCATTCGCTTACAATATCGATGGAAGCACATTAATACGCTCGGAATTAGTCAAAGATCTTGAAATTATATTTAACACAAAGTTAAGCTTTTCGGGGCTTATCGACAACATATTAGTTAAAGATATTAAAATGTTGGAGTTTATTGTTAGAAATTGCAGAAATATCAACAATATTCAAGCTTCAAAATTGCTGTATTTTTCATACATTCATTCGAAACTTGGATATGGATCTCTTATTTGGTGTTCATAAATGTGTGAGATTTTTACTTATGTATTTGTCTATATATGTTGTAGATATATTTTAGCAGCAGGTTAAATGTAAACAGGTTGGTCCTATTTTATGTTATATATGTATACTATGCAACGTTAATATATTTTTTTAGTCATTTTTGTAACCTTTCCAATTATTGTAAACTTTGTAATTATTCTGAACTTATGTAATTTTTGCCTTGTTATTGGGTATACCCTGTTGGGCAAATATAGGTATTATTATTGTTATGAAATTAAAAAAGCACTGTCTTTTATAAAGAAACGATATATGTCAGACCAACTGTAGGTACATAGAAATGATCGTCGAAAGCTCTGGAGCAAACTTGCTTTATGAACATACTCAAAAAAAGACCAAGAACGAAACATCAATGGTATTTATGATCAGACTTTTCTAAAACTTTGTTCATCTAAGATTTAACTGATCCTCTATACGCGACGTCGATGGCCTCTCCTTTATATTTTCTATAGTGATTTTATGTTTATATATCTTTGCACAGTGGCTCAATCAACACTTCAACCATTTCCCTTCATATACAACAACAATATATATTCTTACGTGTTTATACCATTTGGTAAACACCCCAAGCGTGGGTCTAATAATTGCAACACAATTGTCAGTAACCACTGTTCTTTCTTTTGATTACTTTGTACTAATCACTGTTCTTTCTATTGATCTGATCTCTTTCCTATCTAAATTAGAACTGAATTGCTCCGTTGCGCTGGTCCCGCTTCTTATATAATCTATGACGCTTATTCTAGATTCATCCAGTAGTTCTCGATGAGCTTTCTAATATGATCTATGGCAGGAAGCATCAAGCGCCACCTCTGCTCCGGCTGGCGAACTTGGTTAGGTTCTCTTTATTAGGAGATTAAACCTCTTTTCGTAAGAGGGCGTGGGTGTGCACATAACAATATTATAAGTATAATTTTTTCGTCATTATCAGCAAAATTATTTCCCGGATGGATGTCCCGCTTGAATTATAACAACAAAAGGAATAAATTGCCTGCAGAAATACGCGTTTTGTGTTTGGTGACTTATTTCAGATTAAATTCTTAAAACACTTTGTATAAATATAGTTGTTTGTAGATACACAAAGTTTTATACTTCTTTCGTGTGTATGCTAAGATATATTATTTTCTACGAGAAATATTACTCTATTACTAATGATATGAATCATACCATATTTACGTAGAATTATACGTTCGAAGCTGATATGTGGAACACTGTCTTCATGAAATGCAATGCCATTATGTGAATCTCATGCTTTCATCCTTCTTCTTTTTAAAACGCTCAACTTCCCGCTAGTTTTATGAACATTGTATAGAATGCATATTCCAGCATGTACATTAAATATATATACTGAAAGGCTTCTTGACGTATTATTAAAATCCTCTGATTTTGTGAACAAAAAGTACAATTTTCAAAGCTATGAATTATTAACTTACATGTTTATTTAGAAAGATATCTGCATAGATGAAATATGTCTTATTTATTTTAAGCTAAAGGAATATTAATATTTTAGTCCATCTCTGAAAATAAATATTAATATCAATACAGTCATTTGGTGCTCAAAAAAGAGATTACCTGGAAAGTTTCCCGGGAGTTTTGAAGATTGGTGATTTTATGGATTTCGATGTGCTCTTTCCGAATTTCTACTTTGCAACCTCGTGTCTTTGCCGCTCGCGCCGCCATATTGGAGAAATGGCGCCTGAAAACAGTTTCACATGTTCTTGATAAAACTTTATTACATTCTCCATAGATTATAAACAAATTTAAATAATCCTCGTGCGTATAATTTAAGCGCCCCGGCATGATAATTAATACTTGTCAAACGGTAAGTGACAGCTACATACATTTGTTTAGCACTTAAACGCCGCTATAGCCAACTAAGAGTAATTGAACTTAAAATCCATAGCAAAATCCCCACATAAAAATATTGAATTGGCAATATTTTGAAAATTGAAAATTTTCGGAATAGACATCCAGATACAAATTTACCACTATTTTTTTAATGGTAAATAAGATAGAGAAGATTATAAAAATTGGGGTTTCCATGTGAAAAAATTGATTTTTGACAGTTTTCTTAATTTCATTTTTATTCTTATTTTTTGAACACTCTGCTGATACTTATCAAAATATTATAAAAACTCTGTTAAAGTAGGTCCTTTTCAACACAGAATCCAACCCAAATTAGATAATAAAGGCTATTAAAAATAAAAAATTGAAATATGTCAAAAACGGAGAGACTTAGGTATAAGACATGATACACAAAATCGGCCTAGAATTTTGCGTACAATCCAAAAATGTAACAATATATAGGGTGTCCCATTTAAAATAAGCAAGTTGACATCTACATCCGATATATTTTAGCAGAGTTGCCTCCATCGACATTAGTTTACTACCAAATTCTCAAAATTTTCCAATGTCTACTTTTCGAGATATCGATCAGCGCAGTTCGTCGTGGGACACCCTGTATATAGACGCACTGCCTGAGTGTTTGCAGCAATGCTATACTGTATTACATCAAAGTACTATATTTCAACATTATATCAAACGCGTCAGTATTTCCAGTTTTCAGAGGATGTGTCCATGTTCAAATTAACATTTTTTATTTTAAAAACTAAGAATTTGATAATAAAATTTCATTGCATTTAAATAAATACGGCATTGCGGAAGGTTAGTAATTAGCAAAACTTTTCAAGATATTGAGAAGAACGTAAAATAACACTTATCTTGTTTCTATTGCGCGATTAACTTTGATCGTTGATTTACCCTTGTCTCTATCTCCTCCAGTTCATTAAGTTCTCAATTGTTTAAAATAATGGTCATTGTCTTTTTTTATTACAACAACTCTAGTTGTTAATATAGGTCATTAAACAGGAACAGATTTTTCACTTCCTGATTGTCGGAATCTTGCATTAATAATTTTGACTTTTCTTAAAAAACTTCAAAACAATCCAGGTATACTTTGTCCAATCTCAGTTTAAAACGAAAAAAAAAGAGCGCGATATTCCTTGTAAACCAACCTCGAGAGCGTGCCATCCATAGGCGCGCGTAACTTACTTTTCAAGGCAATACATGGCCTACAATATTTTAAAAATCGTTCTTATACACGTAACACTGTTTTGCAGATTTATTAACTAATAAATTTTGACTGATAGTGGTGAAATGTTAGGTAGGTATACAGGGTGTCCGGAAACAAAGTAGAAAAAAATTGCCTGTAGATTCTTTAGCCCAAACTAATTGGGGTTCTTCATATAACATTTTTCAAAATACCCCTTCGTTTCAAGTTATAGCCCCTTTAAAGGGATACGTTAAGAACTATTTTCATTTTTTTACTGAAAAAATAAAATTCCAAAGAACAAAATATTTAGCATATCTACTACACTTATTGAAAATATTTTAAAAATCCATTCATTTTATATTTCAGAATAAATTGGTTTTAAAACGAACAAGAAATAATTTTTTTTATTATAACTGAACAGAGTTTAGAACGGTTTAACTTAAAATATTTACAAAAATAATAAAAGCGAACAAGCTCGAAACTAGTCTGCGGCTGGCGATGCACAACAGCACTGCACTGGGAATCTGCCTGCTGTGGGCTTATTGCAATCAGATTTTATTTTGCGTTTTCCAATTGAAGACGTAGTATGTCGGAAGTTATAGGACATTATTTTCAATTGATTTGGAAACGCACATTGTTCACCTTGATTGGTGGCAATAAATCGATTTCCTTTCATAGGAAATAATAAAATACTGGACTTTCGTAGTAGGTAAACTTTACACTTTTATTATTTTTGTAATAATTTATCCATTTTGTGTTGGCTTATATGTTTTGTTAAAATATTTAATTCACAACAAGTTAAAATAAATACTTTCGACACTGAAATTCTGTTTAAAATGAAATATATTAACATGATTGGTTTATTTGAATTGCAAAATTCACTTTTGGTTTGATGCGCGAGGGCAAATTATAATATTTGAAATGAAAACTCTCTATTACTTGGTTATGACCAAGGAAGGAAGTTGCTCGTATCGCGGCGCACGTGACGAACTTGTCTTGCACAAGTTCGTCGCACTCGGTTCTTTTATACACTTCCCCATTCCGTGCGGGCTTCGATTGCGCAATATTGCACAATATTTCGCAACATTGCATCAGAAATCTTAAAAGTGGAAAATTCGGAAATGAAAATTATATCACCGTATCGGCTTTAAAAAGGGGATTTTTTTATATATGTGAATGAAATTCGAATCAATTTGAACTTAGGAGTTATTAATGAAAATTGGTTGAAATTATTTATTAAAATTGGAATAACCCCATAAAGTCGTCCCGAAAGTCTGTGCACAGAGAGTTGATATGATCTGAAACTCTGCCGATACGTCCACGGTGAATGGAATAACGTGTATTCAATTTGATTTGATACATAGCTTATGTTTCGGAAGTGAGTATTGATATTGATGTGGACGAGAGTAACGGTACTTTATTTGAATAATTTGAATGGGGATTGATTGTATGTTGATAATTTAAATACGAAAATAAATGACGGTGAGATTTGAAATTAGAATAATTTATAAGAAGAAGAAGAATTAAAATATTTTTTTACTCAATATGAAATAGTATTGAAATTTGTTAGCCAGCTAGCGGAACAAATGAAATGGTAATAAGTTCCATGTAAATGGGAACTCGTAAAATGGAAAGAAAAAGTAAGATGATTGATTAGCTGGCACATCAGGAAAGTGAATGATGTGTGTTTTGAAGTGTGAATGGAAACTTGAATTGAAATTGAGAGAAAAATGAATTTGATAGCAGTGAGATATAACGTTGCGGTTTAGGGTGTGGAAAGTCAAGATGATATGAATCGGGTTAGTGAGGGGGCTGTATTTTTTAAGGCTATTGTTTGTAAATTTTTTGCTGTAAAATGACTAATCTGAATGTTGGAACGGTGTTTTTGATAAATTTGGACTATTTGTGAATTATCGGTGTTATGTGAATTTTTCCGGATTTTTTTTTCATAGTAAAAATTAGTTTTTTGTTAATTTAAGCGCCTTAACAACTTTTTTATTATAATTTGTACAGGTGAGGTGGCAGAGTTGATTTTTTGACAAATTTTGAGAATTTTGAAATTTTTTCTGGCTCCCGTTTATGTAATATACTATAACACAGCCTGACATCATCGATTCATAGGCTAAACCGCAGTAAACATCCTACAAGGCTTAAAAGCCAATAATGAAATAGCTGCTTTTTGAGTTAGGAGGTAGAATTATCAAAAATCCTATTGAATCTGTAGAATGTGGTACAGGATGATCCAGGCTGTGGTAGAAAATTGAACTGAAAAATATCCGTCGGCGTCATTTTAGTGAAGTCACGCTTCATAGTAACAAGTTAAATAAAATTTATTTCCGTTGAAAGTGAACACACAATATGTATACATCGGGCGTTCCGTACGCCAATGAACCAGAATTCACGACTTCTTTTCTTATTTTTCGTTATCGGAAAGAAAATAATTGCTTTATTTCAGTAATAAAATCGCAACAATATTTACAATTAATTCCTTCCTCGACACTTTTTATGGCACTCTCGTTCACTTAGCGATAGAGGTAGTAAATTTTACGACATGAATTGTTATTCCCTTATTTAAACGTTGTCTTACAGAGGGACCATAAACGACACAATCCATAGAAAATGCCCCCAGTGAATTATGTTCGCTATGAATACTAAGCAATATTTGACTCTGATTTTAAAAGACAGGAGGCTTGTATCAAAAAATAACTACAGAGACAAGTAAGTTTTCACGTCCTTACATAGACATTATCATTAATATACAGGTTGGGTATTTTGTTGTGGCCTTCGAGGGTATTTCGTATATCAACTACTCTTACAAAACCTGTATAAATGTTTTAAGCTGCAAGAAAATGTGTAAATTGTCGTGAAATTTTATCACAAATATGCGGAGTGTTTGATTTATCGTTCCACAGCCTGTAACTTTTGAGCTAATTGAGAAATTAAAGAAATTCAAGTAACGCATAACAGTAATATTTTACCTCTTCAAGCTATGTTAGAACGTTTTCAAAAAAAGAAACAGAAAAATATCATTTTACATTCAATAAATTGCAGGGGGCTGCCTTAAATTCTATTTTCTGTTCCAAATATTAAAATTTCCACAATATATTTAAAATCGCCGTCCGAATTCGACCCCAATTTGGTACTAAAGTTTTTCGATTAAATTATTGCTAACTGCTTTTTCGCAGATGTTTCTATTTTAATGATTTTAACTGTTTGATTTTTCAAAAAACAGAGTAGGACGCTATATTATGAAACAGTGAAATAAAGTGATGTCATTTGCAATTAAGTCTAAAAGTTTAACCGATTTAGTGAAAAATGCTTACAATTGAGGAGAAAAGTCATTTGGTGAAAGTATTGATTAAATTTAACAAAAATGCGAGAATATATAGGGAAGAGTGTATAGGATAAACTTTCCAAATCGACAATGTCCACATTGAAACCTCATGCAATTGCAAATGATTATAACACATTAAATGCAGTCCCTGCATATTGCAAATTTAAACAAAATCCCTTTTGAATGTGATATTGTAGACAACACGCGACCAATGTACTTGAAATCTACAACTCCAAGTGCGTTATTAAATATAGCTAAAAATCTACTTTAAAAATCGTAAATCTCGTCATAAATATTATGACAACTAGTGTCAACGTATAATTTCGACGTTGATTGATATCGATATCAATGTCAATATCAATATCAATATCAGTATCAGTATCAGTATCAGTATCAGTATCAGTATCAGTATCAATATCAATATCAATATCAATATCAATATAAAACCTTTTTTTAACTGAACATTTTTTATAGTCTAAAAGAATTTCATGATTATAATGAAGTTAATTAACTCGCATATTAACTTTTTCTTTTTACTATTTTTTTATACATTGTTTGTTGTTGTGACTATGCAAGCGATTCCTACATTTTATATGTTTATATGTGTGTATTATTATTTTATGTATTATTACTTTGTGTTAATATATGTTATTATATTTGTGCTGACAAAACCCACATTGTACTTTGTAGTATTTGATGGCGAATAAATTATCTTATCTTATCTTAATATCAATATCAATATCAATATCAATATCAATATCAATGTCAATGTCAATGTCAATTTCAATGTCAATGTCAATGTCAATGTCAATATCAATATCAATATCAATATCAATGTCAATGTCAATATTAATATCAATATCAACAACAATACCAATACTAATATCAATATCAATCAATATCCATGTACTTTTTGTACAACCGAACTTCGCGATTTCAGGAATACTGTTTCGTTAATATATTTCCATTAGTATCTGAAATTTAAATGAATAAAAACATTTATTATAATTACTGTTAGCATTCGTTGGATTTCTTCTATAGTCTGGCCGAAAAGAGTAAACAGTAGAGCCAGAAGCGTACGGATTTATGAATTTCGTACATTCGATAATTCCATAATATTTCGAAAAAATAAAAGTTCTCGGATTGTGATCATTATGTAATAGCCTACCATATCTTAAATTAAAATATTGTGGATTCTCTATATAGTAAAAGAAAATGTTGAATAATAAAATATGAACGATATTATTATTTTTTGATTCCTGTGTGTGGCGCCACTGAATACCGAGCTACCCCAATATTTGAACTTCGTCTATAAAAGCTCTGCCTATTTCACAGCGGTCAAAAAATTATTAGATATAAATGGGGCGGGCACGTTCACACAATTGACCCATTTGGTCGACTATGGCGATTACACAGATTGTCCTAGTCGTGGCTTTCATTTCTGGTAGGAGGCAAAACCGGATAAAAATTTAATATATTTGTATGGTAGAACCACGTGCCGCTTTAGTACTAAATAACAGCTAAATCCTTTGACGAGAATGCCGTCGATTTTTTGCCCTGCTATGTACTTTTTGGCTCCATTATATATCCCTTCCGATGGAGGGGATACATCCATATTCAAGTCTGTTGCGAGCAATAAATCTTAGCATACAATTAGATAATTTAATAGACTGATACTTAATAGTGAAATAAAAGGTTGTATTTTATGTTATAGGAAACAACTTCATTTGTTTTTCTTAACGATGTCGACGTAACATGAGAAACCGCGCAGGTATACACGTCTACAAATAAAGCGAATCCAGAATAACTGGTAAAATATTAATACTAATAACGCCAACCGGGATTGTGCACCGTAAATATCATTTTAACTCGGGCATTTCTCGATGTATGCCTAAAGAATTTAGCCTTCCCCTTTTGTGTAAAATGATGAAGTACTTAGTTTTATACAGAAATTCCTTTTCGTAAATTTATATTTGTGTAGTGCAATGTACAAGTTTTCTCAAACTACAAAGGAAATATTGTTTTTTGATGACAACGTTACTTGCTAATATATTAAAAATAATTGCTTCGCAGAAAAAAATCAAAAGGCACGGCATTCAACTACTTATTATTAGCCGTTACTCGAGTCCGAGTATAAAAATGTTACAGTCGATAAATTGTGTACAATAAAAAACAAGTAAAAGGTGTAGTCTATTGTAATTCCCATTCATCTACGGTGCACACGACTGTGGCTATAGAGGCCAATTCGGGAGAGCACATGTCGACCGCAGTCAGGACAAACATAGACCTGGTTAGGTCTTGGATTCGGCCTTCTTGCAGCAACATTTCCTTGATAGCTGGCCACAACCCCTCGCCATTCGGTTCTGTCCGCTGCAAGTTGTTCCCATTGCTCGTCTGCAATACCGCAGGATTTTAGATTTTCATGGAGAGCGTCTTTGAACCTCTTTCGTTGACCGCCACGCCTTCTTCTACCGCTTAGCAATTCACCATAAAGTGTACATTTAGGAAGGCGGTTATCATGCATACGATGAACGTGACCTGCCCATCTTAGGCGTGCTCTTGAAATAAGCACCTCAATTGGAAGGCTGTTTGCTCTCCTGAGTACTTCCACGTTTGATATGTGATGGAACCAACGGGTTTTCATCATACTTCTGAGGTGCCTTTGCTGAAAACGTTCTAATTCTTCCACATGACGACGGTAAGTGACCCAGCTTTCACATCCATATAGCAGTGTTGGAATGACAACTGCTCTGTAGACAGCCATTTTCGTTGACAAAGCAAGGTCGTGGTTGTCAAATACTCTCTCTCTAAGTCCCCAGAGTGCTCTAGATGCAGCGTTAATTCTATTGCGAATCTCGCTGTCCATGTTTGCTTTGTCATTAACAACGTTGCCTAAGTAATTGAACTGATCCACCACTTCAAGAGAATTTCCGTTAAGTGTAATGTCTATTTGGTTCACTTGATGAGGAGTTGACATAATCTTAGTCTTTCCAATGTTGATTTTAAGTCCCAAGGAATCATAGCTCTGGGCATACACATCTAAAAGTTCTTGAAGCTCTTCCGGCGTAGAGGCTAAAAGTGCACAATCATCCGCATACTGGAGATCACAAATGAATCGTGTGCGTGTCTTCGTGAAAGCTCTAAAACGCCCTATGTTAAAGAGACCGCCATCAAAACGGTATCTGAGACTTATTCCTCTGACTGTCAGTTTGTTGTCAACAATAATTGTTAGGGCAGTGGTAAACAAATTAAAGAGTAGGGGTGCCAGGGCACATCCCTGCCTAACTCCAGTGAGGGTTTGGAAAGGTTCGGTTGCCTCATTATTATACATAACCTGGGCATTGTTGTTTGTATGTAGACTGCGACATACTTCCACAAATTTTCTAGGGATACCTAAGCGGAACATAATTTTCCAGAGCACTTCCCTGTCCACCGAGTCAAACGCCTTGGTTAGATCAATGAAGGCCATGTGAATTTCTCCTTGATGTTCGAGTGCTTTTTCTTGAAGCTGTTTAAGTGTGAAGATTAAATCCAATGTGCCTCGGTTTGGTCTAAAGCCACTCTGTGTTTCAGGAAGTAACTTTTCCATAACAGGTGTTAGCCTATTTGCCATCGCTTTAGTGAGTATCTTCCCTCCAACAGCCAGGAGAGCTATACCCCTGTAATTTCCACAGTCCGCAGCGCTCCCTTTGTTTTTGAAGAGGTTGATTAAAAGTGTATCACGAAACTCCTGCGGAGCTTGACCACTTTCCCACACGACATCAAACAGTTTTTTGAGGTAGGGTATGAGCTCTGACGACACAGCTTTAAAGATCTCAGCTGGGAGTGAGTCGGCGCCGGGAGATTTGTTATTTTTTAGCTGCCCAATGGCGGTTAAGATCTCTTCCGTTGTTAGTGGTTTATCTAAGTCTTCGAAGGTGTCATATTGAGGGATAAGATTTATAATATCGTGATCGGCTTGACTTTGCTGGTTAAGAATGTTAGAGTAGTGTTCTTTCCATCGGGCTCTTATTTCCTGGTCTTCTTTGAGGAGATTTCCATTTAAATCTTTAATAGGGCACATATTTTTCCGACTGGGGCCGTACACTGCTTTTACTCCTTGAAAGAAATTCTTGTAGTCGTGTGAATCGGCGTACCTTTGAATTTCTCTGGCCTTGCTTGCCCACCACTCGTTCTTTATTCTTCTGATTTCGCGTTGCGTTTCATACTTAGATTGGGTAAAAGCTTCTGCTTTTGATGAGTCGTTGGGGTGGTTGATAGCATTTTGGAAGGCAGTATGTTTGCGGTCAAGAAGTTCTTGTATAAAAGCTTCATTATCATTGAACCAGTCCTCCTGTTTTTTACTTGCTGCAGTGCCAAGAATTTCCTCACTCGCACTTTTTAAACTGTCTTTAATTTGTGTCCAGGTAGCAGCGACATCTACAGAATTGGTTTCTTCTAGTGCACTCAAATTCTCTTGAACTTTTTGCTTTAGCTGTTCGACGGTTTGTTGGTCACGCAATTTACTAATGCAGAGACGGGGTCTGCGTTTTACTTGAGCTCTTCGGTGTTTGGGTCTCATAACAATTTTCATTTTAGAGACAACAGGACGATGATCGGTCCAACATTCGCTATCAATGCGCGCCTTTGTAATTTGGACGTCCTTGAGATGCTTCCTACGTACGATAACATAGTCATTCAACTACTACTTTCGTCTCAGTCACCATTTTGAAGCTGGTTTGAATAATTGAGGTAGACTTGAGGATATCCTTCATTTACGACAATTTTTCTATAGGTTGTAGAGTCCTTAAAAACACATATTTTGGTAGTTTTTGGCTACAACAGCTTAACTTGGTAAAATTACAAGAGACTCTTTGTAGAGTTCTTAAAAACACATATTTTGGTAGTTTTTAGCTATAATAATAAGAGACTCTTTTAATTTTACCAAGTTAAGCTGTTGTAGCCAGAAACTACCAAAATATGTGTTTTTAAGAACTCTACAACCTGTAGAAAAATTGTCGTAAATGAACGAATGAAATTTCGACTGTAAGTTAATGTTAAGTGAAGGAAAAACTTTGTTTTTAGTTTTTAAAAATATAAATGGGGGCGAGCGTAGGTGCGCCTTTACTATGTACATACTTCGATATGCGATGTAAAGCAACGTTAGGCGCGGTTAATAGTTGGATGCGTGACCGTTCCAACTGTTGTAGGGTATGTCCCCTACAAGTCACAATTTAAAAACAAAAAATTCCAAAAAACACTAAAAAATCACATAATCTTATGCAACCTGGCAAACTATATAAAAAAAGTCAATAAGACATCAATCTCATCAAAAAACTGTAGTTCAAGTCAAAAAAATCCGAGGAAATTAGCCAATCATCGATAATTCACAAATAACCAAAATTCATCAAATTTCAACATAAAACATTCATTTACACTCATCCGTAACCAAATCATCACAAAAAACATAATTCAAAAATACAGCCCCCATATATTCTTTAACTTAGTCAAATTCTTCATCCAAACCCAAATTCTCATCATCGCACCCCGATACGTCCCGATTTTATAAGCAATTCCCCTTTCAAAAAAAATTCGAACTTCTTGACCACCCCTCGTATATGTAACTATCTTAAATCTAACTATCGAGTCCGTTTCCCCACGTAAAATACCCCATTTCAAAAATTTTCCATTTTTACTTTTCAATCAGCCCCTGTATACGTCAATTCACGTTCGAGTCTCAAAAGCCCAAATATCGTTGCACCGAATTTGCCCAATCCAACTGCTATTATAAACTTTCCCCTTTTCGATCACCCCTGTATAATAGCAGACACCCATACTATATCTGCGCTCAGCTCGATTCGTACCCGTATTGTACCTTGTTAATATCTTATCTTAATATCTTGCGCACTAACTGGAAACCTTTTAACGGAGTTACAGTTTGTTAACAGCGGACCTCCGTGATACCTTACGGGGTCAAACCAGATTTCACACACTAAACTTCGAATAACTTCCAAACAAAAATAGATCCAGCTTTCATTCAAATTTTAATCAATTCCCCTTCGCATCGCCGATCTGTCCATATAAAAGTTATTTTCAAATTTCAAAATTTTCAAGTATTGCACAACATGTCGCAATCGATGACTTATCCTTGCCCGTACGGAGAGCGAGAGTCGATGAGACGAGAAAACGAAACTTTCTGATTTAGTATAAATACCGGTGCATCGCAAGCCGTAGCCAAGTTCAGTTTTCGGCAGTGACTCCAAAGTTTAGTTTTCGCGACGTGATAAAGTGGGACAAGTTTCCTTGTAGTGTAATAAGTGTGTGCTAGTGCTTCGGTCCGGTTAATATTTAAATACCCACCGTCTAGACATGCTTTCTTAACCACCCATCCTAGCAACTTCTCGTGACTAGCTGTTCCGATCTAGCTTCCCAGGCCGAAACCTGGTTAAAAAGAGTTAGTTTTAAGTAATCGCCTTCAGTGCCCTATTTTTCTTTTTATATTTAATATTTCTATTTTCGTCCCAAGTGACAATTTTATTCCCGCCGATACGGCCAAGTTAAAAATATATTCCCCAGTGAATTTTCTCAGATTTAATTGCAAATTAAATATTTTCAAAAACAGTTTAAATAAATTCTATTGACAAAATTTATGTTGTCGAATAGTTTCAACCATTAAAAAGAAACTTTGTAAAAATAAATAATTCTTTCCAAACTCTGTTAATCGAAAACCATAAATAAAAATATTTGTTCGTTCCGTTTTAAATAAAGTGTTATTTCTTCGAAGAATTAATATACAGGGTGCAGTCATTGACCCTTAACAAAAACATTTTAAAGTAAGCAGTGTTCAACAACGATAAGGTTGTCACTGTAGTGCTTCGGCTGTTCCAGAATACAACTATACAGGGTGTAGCATTGACCCTAACCTTCACCAAAAAAGCAAACCAGAAGACTTCTCACAACAAAATAAAGTGCACGAACGCCCTCAAGGGTCTCAGCCCTAACCCCCCGCAGTTCCAATTTTTTATTTTCCCAACAAGAGGGCCCTGTTCGTGTTCACAACGAAGATCGCGTCCTCGCCTCACACATCTTTCAGCGGCTTGTATATCAGTGTATGCGCGGAAGCTATACAACCTTAGGCGAGGGTTGTATAGGGGATATACCATTCTTCGGAGGGGATGTAAAGCCTTCCCTACACATCTTAAGGGAAGAGGTTCGGCAAAATTGCTGGTTGGGGGTAGCTCGTCTACAGGCGTCGGTGTTAGGCCTCAGTAGCGGAAATAGGCCGACGTTAAATAAATGTATGATATATATATATATATGTTAGATAATCGATTGTTGAAATCACTTTTTAAAAACTTTATTTATTTATTAATGGAGTCAACGTTGACTCTTTATAAATTAGAACAATAATAATTTTGACTTGTTTATTCCAACATGAGTTTAAGACTGCCGTCTGAAAGTACACTACTCCCATTTATAACCTTTGGGAACAAAGGAACTGCAATTATGCAGCTTTGCAAGAATACAATCTTATCTAATTCTCGGGATAGCGGATGCTGAGAGGAGTCGTTATTTGATATCTATGTAATATAATACCGCTGAGAGTGGTGAGGCCAATGTCTCAGAGATACAGGGTATATTTTCATATAACAACTTCCCCCTTATAAAAAAAAAGTTGTTGTTTATACAGCAACTTTTAAGTTGAACAAAATTTGTGATTTAACAAGAATTCAAAAATATAAAGTAATGTAAAATGGTAAAATTGTAAGATTGAAAAATATAAAAATATAAAATGTAAAATATAAAATGTAAAAATACAAAAAGCGTAAAATGTAAAAGCATAAAATGTAAAAATGCTAGGCGTAAGACGCAAGCGTATTAGCTTGTTTGTGTTACGAAAAGCATGTTAAAATGTTAGTCATTTGAAACTAACAAAAAAATAGGAATAATAAAATACACTAAATAAACAATGAAGTGAAGTAAAAATTCACTGAAGAGTCTTGGTACAAAAAGTCAGTAAAAGGCACAAACAGTCTGGTTTAATTAAGTTCGATGTCTTCACCTTCTTCGTCCTCTCTTCTTAGTGGGGGTCGTCTTCGTTGATGAAATAGGCTAGTAAATGTCCTGAGGGGTTCACTAGGCCTTGGTGGAGGTGAAGGAGTCGTGGAAACGTTGATGGCTAGTCTTCGTCTTCTTGCTTTACACTTACAGAATAGATACAAGAATAAGAGTCCGAAAATTAGCACTATGGTAAGGTAGGTAAACCAAGAAATGTGTCTCGTGATGAAGGGTTCCTTGATTAGGTCGTCTAAGTCTTTTGAATACTGGTCTAATTGGTGTCTGGCGATATCGAGGTCTTCGGTGTTCAGATCACTTAGTTTTAGTGGTTTCAGATTGGGCACTCGAACTTTGTCCGGAACCTGGTTGCAACACTCGAAAGGGATTTGTATGGGGTGAGCGTCGTTCTTCACGTCTGTCGTTTCGTCTGTGCTAGCTTGGATCTTCGTGATGCCTATGAAGGCGTAGCAATTTGGTTGTAATTTAATTATAGAGTTTTTGAAGATGGTGTCGGTTTTTGAAGTCTCCTTCGGGCAATTGATATTCATTTGTAGTGGCTCTGTATTGATGATCATCCACACGTTTTCATCTAGTTTTTGGATGTTGTATCCTTGGCCGATGATAGTTGACGTTTGACAGTTTTCTGGTAGGGTTTGTAGATCCTTGAAAAGGCGGGCTTCGCATATGGCGTTGTTGTCAATTGGATATGCAAACAAATTTGGACATAATTTAGTATTGGTATGGAGTGGCTTGCATTCTCTGAGGTCAGCAACGGGTATGTACATCAAAGAATCATCATCTCTCGCGATATATTTTTGAGAAGTTGACAAAATATGATACAGACTAGTTCTACTATCTAAGATAGGAATGGGGTATAATTGGAAAACAGAGTACGTTTGAGGGTTTACTAGGGGTATATCTAATACAAATACTAATTCTGAGTTCATTTGGAAAGCTTTTAATTCAATAATATCTAAATACTGTGCAATATTTGAAAGTTTAATTGGGAGTGGCAAATTGTCCTTTTGTAGGTTTTGTGAAATTTCCTGCAATGAGTTTACCAAATCCTGGGGATTAATGATAGACGTATGAATTACTTTGAGTCTCGCGAAAGTGATCGAATTTAAAATATCGTTGAGGTTGTCCTCTATAAATAGGTAGCTCGCCATGAGTTGTTCACAAATTTCCAAGAATTTTAATTTTGTTTCAACTGCTCGTACGTTATACGTAATGTCTAAGATTGCGTATTCGATTTCTTTTATGTCTTTGTTGAATGTCTCCTCGTCTATTAGTAGTTTTTGAATTGTCGTGTTAAAATTTTTAATAACTGAATTTGTAACTGATATTTGATTTTTCATCAAATTTTCTATCTGACGTTCGTCTTGGTTTAGTTTATTGATACAGTCAGAGTAGTATTTACCGTCTTCTGCGTCTAAATTTCCGGTAATTGCTTTGAATATTGAACCAATTCCGTTTATGATTCCGCGTTTGTAGCGTTTCGTGTCGAGATGTATTTCGTCAAATTTAGTTTGTATGGATTTTGAGATTTGTCCTAGGAGGCTTAAATGCGTTTTAACCTCACTCGCGAATTCGTTCATGTTTTTGTATGCTGGGTCAAGGGTGGTAAGGATTGTCTGTAAAATTTTGTCGTTTCTGTCAAGAGCTGTCTTAAAGGTCGATATATTTTTATGTACGAGTAACGTCCATTTCTTGTGTGAGATGACAATGTCCGTGTCTTTGTGATAGTAAACACCGATAGTATTGTTTATTGGTGTTATTTCGTATTGAGAAAATGCTGATCCGAACAGCAGTAGAAACCTGAAAATAAATTTTAATCTTCAGTATATGGTTTCATTCTATCAAAATTTACTTTACTTGTTTGATTTGTCTCGGGATTTAACAAAGTGGCAGAATTTTGGAAAATTTCTTTGATCTCGAAAGGGCCGTTGAATTTATTTTGTGACTTACTTTTGATTTGGGATTCCTTTACATATACTTCGTCTCCAACGTTATACGTGGGGCGATTTTCTGGGATATTTCTGTCGAATCTGACTTTAGGTTTTTGGTTTTGCTCTTCAGTCCGACTGCGTGCAATTTGGTAATAGTGGGATATCCTATTATTTAAGTCCCTAACATATTTAGTTATTAGGTCTTTTTGGTTGTACAGGGTCTCTGGTGGTCTATTAGCTGTGTGTCCAAAGATTAGTTCGTATGGCGTAAAACCGTGCGTTTTATTAACCGAATTATTATAGCATATTACTGCATACGGCAATATGGTAAAAGGATGTTCATTTGGGTTTTCAGTTTTGTGAATTCTGATCATTTCGGCTAAGGTAGCATGAAAGCGTTCTATAGAACCGTTAGATTGGGGATGTCCTACGCTAGAATATGTCAGTTTTATATCGTAGAGGGTACAGAGGTCTTTTAGTAAGTTGTTGTCGAATTCACCTCCGTAATCACAGTGAATCCTCAGTGGGGTACCGTAATGTTGAAAATATAACAATAGGGTATTTACCACAGATTTTGCGCTTTTATCCGGTACTGCATAGGCTTGTGTGAATTTTGTAAGTTCGTCACGGATAGTTAGAGCGTAATTTCGTGTAGGAAATTCGAATAGGTCGATGTTAATTCTTTCGAAAGGCGTTCTTGGAGTTTCAGTGATTACTAGAGGGTTGTTAAGGTTTTTACGGCAAACTTTAGTCCGTTGACAAATTTCGCAATTTTTTATGAAATTTTCAACATCTTTGGTTAGTCCTTGCCAATTGTATTTATTTTTGATCCTACGCATAGTCTCGTTTATTCCGCGATGTAGGTTGTTTTTGCCGGTATGGTTTTGGTCAAGAATTATCGGTCTTTGGTCTTCGTCAGGTATTTGTACTAAGTTTTGACAGATAATGAGCTTTAGGTCCTTTTCTGCGAAGATAAATGACAGAATTTCGAGTATGGGGAGGTCTAAGTTATTTTCGACATGGTAAGTATTAGAAAGATCTAGTTCATGTTGATTTTTGTATATTGCTAGGAACAAATGTTCTACTACAGATTCAGGGTCAAAGGGTAGAGGAATGATATAGTATTTCCTATGTCTAACCGATCTACTGGAGAGGATATTTATTTTGTCGTCGTAAAATTCGGGGTTTTCCTCGAAAATGTCGTTAATAATCTGGTGATGAAAATCTCTTAAGTTATTTTGTTGAAAGAAAGTTATAATGTGTTTGTTTTCTCGGTCCAATAGTTGTTTGTTCGAGATTTGAATTTTAGAGTAATCTATTGAATATCTAGTTTTGTAAAGTCTAGAAAATGTGTTAAATTTCTGAGAAGTTTGTTCGTTTGTGATCTTGTCCGAAATATATTCATTTGTTTTTACTTAGGGCCTCTCAAATAAAAAAATATATATTTTTCGAATATTTTGAAGAATGTTTGATTTTCAGTTTCTGAAATTTCTTCTGAACGTTTGTGAGTTTCTTTCAGGGTTTACGAGTAGTTCAATTATTTAATTTGGAAAAGGTATGTCCTGATTTTAAGTTTTAATTAAATTCTGAAAAGTTCTTAGTGCATATTATTTAATTTTTCTGCCCTTGGTATTAATTATTATATAGTTAACAGCTGTTATTACTTGTGCTTGTAAAGCGTTTATATTGGTGTAGGGAGAAATCATAATGAGTGCAATGCGATACTATGGTGCTGGATATCATGCAATTCTTATTAAAATGTTTAAGTCCGTAAATATACAGGATGTGCCTCTGTGCAAAAGTTCAAGGTACTGTTATCAAAGTAGTACTACTATTATGAGTTCCTTGAATTAAATGTAATTACTTTATGTGCATTTATTTAAATGAACAAAAATATTTCGTTATAATTAAGGTTTTGTTTCATAAAGTAGAATTTACTACAGGAGAAGTTTCCTAGTAATAGAGAGAAGAAATAAAATTATTTACATGAGAAGTGTTTTGATAGTTAATTAATTTGTTATACAATGGTTTTTTTTGTCAAATTTTCTGGTAGTATTAATTTAGAAAGGTCTAAGAAAATGGAGAATACTTTTAATGTAAACTGTTAATTTTTGATAATATTCTAAAAGATTTAGTTTAGGTGACTAAAAAAAAATATTTGTGAGATAATTTTGAAAGTAATTTTGGGTTGCGAATTTTTGTAACTGTTTTATTTGCAGGGTCGGCATATAGTTGAGACTGAAATCGGTATTATCGTTATTAATTAGGTTTAAATATAGATTTGAATTTTTGAACTGGTTCAAATATTAAATTAGAAAATTCTACTATTTTCGGTATTGTTTTTTCCGGGGATAAAAATGAATTTCGTTGGTATATTTTCCTGATTGTGTGGGGTATATAAATTTTTCTTTTGTTTTGATTACGCAAGATCGTATGCGTGTTTCCTGGATTATTCTTTACTTTATTTGTTTTTCGAATTTTCGATTTCCTGAATATTTTATTATTAATTTTGAATACTGTTTGCGAAATAAACATTTTTCTGTTTAATGTTATGGTTTGTTTCGAATTGTTATTGGACATGTTTGGATTTAAGGTTGTCAATTTAAATTTGCCTGTAGGAGATGATTTTGTTTCTGAAAGGTTCATTTTTTGTTGGTTAACCGTAGGGGTTACATTTGAAATTGTTTTTGTTTCTTGTACCTTATGTTTAATTATTCCTTTGATACGAGATTCGGCAAAGATGGAATTTTGGTCTTTGTCTTTACAGGAGATGTCTGAAAGTTTAGAACTTTTGTCTATTTGATGGGAGTCTGAATTTTGATAGTTTTCATCAGACGTTGTCTCGAAAAATTCGCTTTGTATGTTTGTCTTTGCAAAGGTGTTAGGTAAGTGTATTTTTTCTTGTTCCTGAGCTAGCGGTATAGCGTCAGTGTCACAATAAAATTCAAATATTTCTTCAGTGTCTGGTACGAAAAAAATAAGATTTTGATTAATGGTGTTATCTGAAAGGTGATTGTTAATATTTTCGTTTGAATTTGTAACTGGTTGGAAAGGTAAGTAATCGTTAACTTTAAATAATGGTATATTTTCAAAATTGGTAATTAGTTGATTGTTTTTGAAATCTATAATGCATTCGTAATATTCTAGAAAGTCGTTACCTACAAAGCCATCGAAGTCTGTATCTAAATCGTATACATAAACTTTGTGTGGATCGTTAAGATTGAACGGTATAAGAACAGATTCAGTGATTTTAATTTTTTGACCTGTTACTTGTATATTTAAATTTTCGGGGTGTCTTAGGTTATAATTTTCTGTTGCTTTGGGTTTGAAAATGGAAATATCTGCACCTAAATTGATTAGAATATTAAATTTATTTGTTGGGTCTTTCATGAAATACAGGTTTTTCGAACTTATTTGAAACGGAGGGTTAGATGGTGATTTTACATGAAACACTGTTCTTGGGGATTCGAATGTGGGTCGGAATTCTCTTTCAGGTTTAATGTTTGAATTTGGTTGGACATTTGGTCCACTTCGAAATTTATTTCTTGGGTTGGAGTATTCATTGAATACTCCGGGCCTAATGGAAAATCCTGAGGATTAGCAGTATAATCCTGCGACATCTGAGAATTAGCTGTATAATTCTCATTTTGGTATGGCATGTTATCGTCGTTATTTTGCGGGAAATGGGGGTAATCTTCATAATTTATTTGTGGCATGTTTGCCATATTATCAAGGCTAGAATTAGTTTGATAGTTTCCGAAGTTATGGAATTGCGGGTCACTGAAATTATCAGTTTCATGGTAAAAATTAGTATCATAATTTTGAGAGTCGAAATGATTGTCAAAATTAACGTGATGTGTTCTCTGCGGGTTTTGTCTGTTAAAGTTAGGATTGAAATTTGAATTTTGTTGATTTGGGGATCTCTGAAAGTTCGGATTAGGTCTTATTACAGAAGGCCTATTCTGTTGAAAATCTTGTTGCGGCGTGAAATTTCTTTGATATTGCTGGTTGGGAGAATTTTGGAAATTCGGTCTAGAAAATTGTGGAGGACTGGCAAAATTGTTTTGTCTAAAGTTCTGATTTTGTTGTGAGAATTGTAGTCTTGTACGGCACTCATTAAAATTGTGCCCGTTACGTTTGCAAAAATTACAGAATTGTTGGGAGTTGGGACGCCTCTGTTGGTTCTGGATGGGGTTTTTGTTGATAGTTTGTTTTGGGAATTTTTGTGACTCGAAGTAGGACAGTTGGAGTTCGCGTTTGATTCTATTAATTGCTTCTAGCATGTCGCTGGGATTTCCGGCACGGATTATTTGTCCAAGTTTGGGTTCTAGTCCGGTAAGTAGTGTTGTTAGAGTCATGGTTTCAATTAAGGATGATTGGGCTGTCTTTTCTTCCAACGTCAAAGTCTGTTTTTGCACAGCAGCGTGCATTTTGGCATTATGTGTTTGTAAACGAGATACGAATGTCAGGGCAGTTTCATTAGGTAGTTGGTGAATCCGTTGTAAGTCTTGTATAAGGGCTGTCAAGTCACGTGAATCACCGAAATGCGCCTCAAGTAGGCTTTTAATTTCTGCCCAAGTGGCAGGGTTCCTCGAATTTATTAATTCGGCAGCTTTTCCGCGAAGTTTGTTTTTAATATGCAGGGTGAGTAAAATACGCTGGTCCTCTATAGACATTCCGTTCGCGAAAACACACGCGGAAATAAAGGTTTGTAGGAAAATGGGGTTCCCGTCGAACTCTGGAACTATTGAGAAAATCTCACTTAACCTGTAGGGTTCTATGGTAAGAGTTTCATCAGCGTTATTGGTATTATTTGCTGTAGTATTTGGTTGGTTCGCCATTTTGTATTATTAAGATTTGTATATAAATTTCAGATAAACAAACAAAAATTAATTTGGTACACACAAAAAAATAATAAAAATTAATTGTAAAAGGTGCAAGAGTACGCCACTGGCAATAATAATGAATAAAAGGAAACGAAATTGTATTCTTTTCTGTATAAAGTATGTAACAAATTATTTTTGCGATGGTATTTGCACTTATTCAGATATTATAGTCATATGGTATAAACAATACGTTAACCTTTATTAGTAGTAGTAGTATTAAATTGCAATAAAAACGTTACAAGATAAAGATTAAACTTGATATATGTCAAATTAATATATTGATTGCAATGAAAATATTTATGTGTTAAAATAAAATAAAATATCGGCTAAAGTAATACGATATTTAGATAATATATTCAACTAAATTAGATTGCAGAACTGTCGTGGGTTTAATGCAAATGTGAATGCAATGTACGAATGATAAAATATAAATGTTTAGTGCAGTTTGAAATAGAAAATAAATCGAGATGATTCTTAAATTACTTACATTACTATCTTCATGCCTGGGGTCCAGATGGAAGGTCGAATGCGGTTTCGTAAGCGTTGCTACACTGGGATGTACCGTCAGGGGTATCACTAGGTGTTCCTATCCACGGTGACGTGTTCCAAGTGCCGAAGACACCGACTTTCAGGGGCCAGGGATGTTTCTTACTTGCTAATTATTTCTCGATGTGTATATGATGCTTCTTGTGAGCTTGTTGAGACGTTGCTTGTCTGCTTGAAATTGTATTTTTCTTGTTTCTCGTAGATTCTTTACTGATTGAAGGATTGAAATCCACCACCTCTGGGTTACAGGGTGTTTTTCAGATCCTACCGACTGCGCCAATGTTAGATAATCGATTGTTGAAATCACTTTTTAAAAACTTTATTTATTTATTAATGGAGTCAACGTTGACTCTTTATAAATTAGAACAATAATAATTTTGACTTGTTTATTCCAACATGAGTTTAAGACTGCCGTCTGAAAGTACACTACTCCCATTTATAACCTTTGGGAACAAAGGAACTGCAATTATGCAGCTTTGCAAGAATACAATCTTATCTAATTCTCGGGATAGCGGATGCTGAGAGGAGTCGTTATTTGATATCTATGTAATATAATACCGCTGAGAGTGGTGAGGCCAATGTCTCAGAGATACAGGGTATATTTTCATATAACATATATATATATATAAATGATATGAAACATGTTATTTATAAGATTTTAAAAAGCAGAAAACTTCTTAGTACACTGACGTTTTGCCGACCAAGGAGATGTTACATCTAGTAATTGGAATTAAGCAATCACACCATTTTTAAAATTCTGTCATTTAGGTTGGCAAACTCGGTTAATTTTCAAGACAAATGCTTTATTTTCACCTTATTCGCGTTTGAAACTTAAATGCCCCACTCGGTATACTGTACAATTATTCAATAAAAAAGCGAAAAGTATAAGGTTTATATTTAGTTTCTTTTTAAATTCCGCCAAAACCAAAACACACTGTGCATTAGTCCCTGAAACAACCATTATGCAGCAAATTGAAAACATTGGCGACATACCGTTGGCAAATACTCTTACCGAGGAGCCTGCAAATGAAAATAGTCGTTCTTCTAGGACATTACTCTTCAGTACAATAAATGCAAATTATTTCAATTCTCTGCACCGTCAACGTATAAAACGTTTTGAAATTATTAAAACTTCTCGCAACTAAATCAACATTTCACAATGCAAAACGGTTAGTTTCTAGTACGAAATGCTCGGTAGTAATAAGTTGAAAGAATCAAAATAAACAGTAAATGGTATAGTTCCACTGTCCTGAATTTCCCGCCCAAGTATCTGTACAGCTCACATTATATTTGGTTGAGATGACAGTAAATGGTAATTGAGATTTTTAATTTTCATTTAGCGGTAGTTGTGGGTCTCAGATTGTCGTGACATCAAAATCACAGAATGAAATCATTTACAAGCACGATTATACAGGGTGGCATAAAAGTACGGGAACAGCAGGATAACTTGGAAAATACGAATCCTAGAAAAAAGACTTTAAATAGAAAAGTTGTAGGAAATTTCACTGGCTATCTGACGATGACCTTGGATTTGATCTTGGCCATGCCATTCAAGATCGTTTGAAGGTTAAATTAGCTTTTCAAATGAGACACCCTACTTTTAACCCCGGAAATGAAACGAGCGGAAAATTTTACGTTCGGATATGAAGTTATCCTGCTGTTCCCATACTTTTATGCCACCCTGTATACAGGGTTACTGGTAATTCGATACATTCCTTTGGAGATATGATGGGGCATGAGCTAAGGAGTAAAGAGTAAATACATTATGCAAAACTCAATAGTTTTTGAGATATTTCAATTTTTTTGTTTTTCTCAAAAAAGTAGATCTTAATGTCTTAAAAGTTAATTTCCGAAAAATCTACTTGACATTTTTTATTTTTTTTTACTGGATTACTTGTCCAATATTATAGATATCCGTTTGGAATGAAAAATATCCGGAAACATTTCGATCATGTGAACATTTAAAATAAAAACTTGTAAATTTTTTTTTTAAATCAGTTATGAAATTTACCTATTAGGTTTTTTCAAAAAAATATTAATGTAGCACGCGTACAAATTATTATAAAAACTTCCTTATTTCAATAGCTATCTAACTAGGTAGAAATGTTTAATGTACCCTTGATAGTTCTAATAAAAAATTAGTAAAGATAATGCTGGTGGCGGAATTTATTAAACGACTAATCGTTCATTTTCATTTAAGTCATTCAGTCCTTGACTTTGACGTTTGTGCATATATGTCATTAACTGACATTCTTATCTCCGTGTCCCTTAAGTTTGTTGGTCTTGTTAAATTAGTTATCGAAAATTTTGATTTTGCTCGTAGTTGTTGTTATTGTATTTTCTGTGCCATGGCCGCGTATGCCAACGCAGAGTACGCTGATATCTTGTTTGTCTATGGATACTGTGGCGGCAACACTGCTGAAGCTCGCCGAGAATATGGTCTTTGGTACCCTAACCGCCGCTTACCAAATGCACGTGTATTCAGTACGGCATATCGAAATATCGCTGAAACTGGCTCCGTGAAATGTAGAAGAAGTGACGCTGGTGCTCCTCCCGTTTAGGAACCAGATGATGAGGAAGAAATATTGAGGTATTTTGAGGAAGACCGAACTATTTCAAATAATAAAGTCGCTAGACTAACCGGAGCGTCACAATGGAAAGTTTGGTCTACGATACGTAGAGGTGGATGTCATCCTTACCACTATACCCCTGTCCAAGGCTTGGAGGAAGGTAATCCTGGAAGGAGAGTGGAATTCTGCTGCTTTATGTTAAATTCAGATGCAGAAAGTGCAAATTTTTTAACAAGTCTTTTATGGACGGACGAGTCGAAATTTAATCGCGAGGGTATAACAAATGTCCACAACCTACATTATTGGGCAGAGGAAAATCCCAAGTTAACACGTGAAACTTGTTTCCAAATGAAGTTTTCTATTAATGTGTGGATAGGAGTCATTGGCCACTATTTAATAGGGCCACACTTTCAGGATAGTCGATGTTGCCCAACACATAAGGCATAATCTGACAAGCAGAGTAACAATGACGGAAATAAGAAGACGCTGCCGTGTCTGTATACGGAATAGGGGCTCCTATTTTGAGCGAGACATATAAAAAATAAAGTACAACTTTGAAATTAATGAAGAATTAAACTCTACTTTTAAAATGTTTTTTATTGTTTATCTAAAAATAAAATTCGTACTACTTGTGTTATTTTTACTAGTATTTTCTTAGAACTATTAAGGGTACATTGAACATTTGTACCTTGTTAGATAGCTATTGAAATAAGGCAGTTTTTATAATAATTTATACGCGTGTTACGTTAATATTTTTTTTGAAAAAACCTAATAGGTAAATTTCATAGCTTATTTAAAAAAAAAATTGTTTAAGTTTTTATTTCAGGTGTTCACATGATCGAAATGTTTCCAGATATTTTTCATTCCAAACGGATATCTATAATATTGGACAAGTAATCCAGTAAAAAAAAAAATTAAAAATGTCAAATAGATTTTTCGAAAATTAACTTTTAGGACATTAAGATCTACTTTTTGAGAAATAAAAAAAAAATTAAATATCTCAAAAACTATTGAGTTTTGCATAATATATGTTAGGGCTAAATTTACTTCTTAGATCATGCCCCATCAGATCTCCAAAGGAATGTATCGAATTACCAGTAACCCTGTATAATTTTAAATATGAAATTTTGTGGAGCTTAATTTCACCTGAGAAAAGCATCTAGGTATGCTTCACCAATGAATATGCTCCTTCATTTGTTCTCAATTTTCGATAATACTGGTATTACGTATTTATTTCCTATCCACCAGATTTATCTCTTGTAAGAAGTCGGAAATAATTTGTTGGCGAAAAAAGCAAAGTAGCAAAAAGTAGCATGAAATTTAAGTATCTACCGAGACAATAAAAGAAACCTGCCGCATAAGTTTGAGAGATTGTTTTACGTGCCATCTTAGAACTACTTTTAAATTTGGTTATGCATACTAAACCAATACATATGTTCTTGTCTCTTTCCCACGTCACAAATGTTCGAAACGTGAGCAGATGATATATGTTGAAAATGACACCAAGAAAGTGGCTGTAAAGTACGTGACATCATACCCTAACGTTGTGCCGGGCCTGTCAAATTGTTCTGCAGCTAACAGGAATAATTGGACAGTTCGAGCGGAAAAGTGGTTGTGACTTACTGTAGGTGGTGCTTAATGCCTCCAGGAGTCGCCGTAAGTTGCGTGGAAAAGCGTTTCCAAGGGAAGTATTTTAATATGTAAATTAGGTAAAATTTTACTGTTGAAATCTGTTCGGCGATGGACGTCGTGTGTAGTACATCTATACAGGGTGGGCAGCTAAGAATGAAGGTCGGCCACATCTCCGAAACCAATCATCTCACAAGTTTAAGGAAAAAGTTATCTTAAGTAAAGTGACCCTGAAAAATTGCTGGAAAATATTTTCTAAAATGGCCTAACAGCCATGACCGAATAGAAAATTAGGTATTTCTCCGTATTTTGCTCTATTAAGTGGCATTGAAAATATATGCATCGTAATTCGACAATTTCGAATCTTGTTAGTTTTCCATTTTTTTTTATACTTTCGAAAATAATGTGGTGGGAGATGACAAATATTTTTTTTAATATGTCAATTACTCCTATTAGCCTTAACGGAATATTACAAACTTTTTCTCATTACAAAGGGATTTTCTTAGTCTATCGAGTGCACTTTACGTTGTTTTCATTAGGTCATTATCGTCGCCACTAGAGGGCATTATTTGACATGTCAACAAACATTGCACTTTTTCTAAAATAAATTTTATGGAATGGTATGTTCATTTTTACATGGTAAAATAGAGAATTAAACGGTTCAGATGTCATTGAAAACCGCAACTCTATTGCTTTTTTGTAACAGTAGATATTAGCAAACAAATTTTAAATTATGAATTATTATCAGACCTTGGCGACGGAATTTGTAAAGTAGCTGTTGGAAACAAGTAAGCTGTGAAAATAACACAACGGAGAAACAATATATGTCAAAAATATTCAGTAGAATATATATTACATAATATAAAAATTAGTAATTAATAACAATGACAACAAATCTAATAATAATAATAATAATAAATAATGTAACAAATCAAACGCCCAAAAAAGTAAACTCAAAAACACATCACAACACATTAATAAATTTAGAATAATTACTGGGGCTAAAAGAAAACAGAAATAACAATTTTATTCTAATTACCTTGTTACACATAAGGTGGTTCTGGAATACAACAAATTAACACAAAACATTACAACAGTTGTTCAAAATGCTATCTATTAACGTCAATACACTTCTAAACTCGCATAGCTGTTTCTCGAAGAACGTTCGCCAATTGCTGGGCCGTTATGCTATTAATTGTTCATCTTACTCGTAGCTTCACGGGTTGTAACGGCGGTTGCATAGACAACATTTTTTAAATGACCCCAAACAAAGAACTCAAGGGGCGTTAAATCACCTCACAGGACCATTCGTCGAAATTACGTTTTCTCCGAATCTCCGTTGAAGGTAATCAATTACTATCCTTGAATTATGGGGAGGAGCGCCATCTTGTTGGAAATACATTCCCTGTCTTAAATCTAAAGGTAACTCATCTAGAATGTCCTCAATCTCATTTTCCAGGAATCTCAAGTATCTGGCACCAGTCAGAGTTTCTTCAAATATTATTGGATCAATGATTCTACTACCGATTATTCCAAGCCAAACATTGAAACCGAACCACACTTGAAAGTTACCCTCTCGTAATATATTTTGATTTTCTTGTGACCAATATTTTGTATTTTCTAGGTTGAATAATCCCAAATTTGTAAATCTACACTCGTCCGAAAATAAAATCAGTCTCAAAAATCATTGTTTGGCTGCACGTTATTATACAAAATCCAATTGCAATATTCCATCCTGCGTTCGTAATCACTTTCGTACAAATACTGGAGCAATTGGTATTTAAAAGATTTATAGTGGTATTCGGCTTACTGTTTGGCGACTGATGTCCAATTCAAACCCAACTTGCTTAAAGAAACAGTCTGTTCGAGCCAAAACATTAATTTCCGTTCCTTCATCAGTAATGAAGTTTTCTTCGGGATCATTGTTGGGCTCTCTTCGGAGTTGGTTTTCAACACGTTTAATATAATTTTTCGCTGGACGTTGTCTATTAGGATATCGTTGGGCATAACTGGATCTTTACAATACAGTTTGTGAACGATTTACTTTATTACGACAGTTCGTATTTTTGGTTATGAATACAAAGTAACTATCTAATCTGTGGTATGCAACTAATGTCAAACTATTATTGATTAAGATTTTTTTTATCGATTGTATACCTGTCATTATACAAATTCAATTATCCATTAAATTGACAGTGACAAATATTGATGACATGGCGTCTTGATTTGGATATTTCATTTTATGTATTTTTGGGTGTTTATTCTAAAATCACTATTAATAGTAAAATCATTTATTAATTTTAATTTTTTATTTGATTAAACCAAATACAATTCAGTTGTTCATTTAATTAGTATTATCTGATTTGTGTTTGTAAATAGGTATTTATATTATAACACAGATTTTAGAAATTATAAGCTTGACAGTGACAGATATATTGATGACATGGCGTCTTAATTTGGCTACTTGATTTTATATATAGTCATTAATAAACGATTTTGCGTACATTAATCAAACTGGTTAATACACGGTCGACAGAAAAATATATTACATAAATAAATAAATTTTATAATATGACGTTATATATGAAATTGTAAAATAGGATTTCAACAGTAATTCCTTAAGTAAATATGTATATTTAATGAAACATAATTTTAGGTAAAATTTTATGTAGTAAAATTATATCAGTGAAAAAGGATAATTTAATATAAAAAAATAATGAATATGATACCAATCTCCTAGATTTCTAAACTGAGTACGGTTAAAGGTGGGAAATCTATGGTACTGCAGTTCAGGCCCCAATTGTTTCGTAGAGTATCCAATCTAGATATCTTTGGCAATTTATTCTTGCAAGACGGCGTTTGATTCAAAGGAAGTTTATGTGTAAAGATTGCAGAATGGTTTTTAATCTACTTGATTAGCGTAATTAATACATCGAAGACTTAGACGCCTTAACAAAAGCAGAGGCATATTATCAAACCATGTGGCTTGGATTCGATTTTAAATTTATTTTAAATCTATAAAAATCACCTTTGAAATGTACCTAATAATAATCACAAACGTAAATGCGAAATTACGTAAAAGTAAACTTTAATGCTAAAAAACTTCTAAGTAAACTATTTAATACGTAAGACTGTTTAATAAGTAAGTCTACTTAATACGTAAATGTAAATTTATTAAGTAAATGTAGTAGTAAATTTTATACTAAATTTTAGTAGTAAATTTTAGATGCTGATTTGCAAACTATAAATTGCCAAAAATTAGACAGGAAAGAATATTTTATTACCATGTGGTAACTTAAGGACATAATTGAAAATTATTGAAATTTAAATGACGAATAAATAAAATTTACCTGGTAGTGTTAAACACAACGAAACGTAAATATGAATGAAATCACGAAATATTACTAAACATCGCACAGTTGAACGTTTGTAATCTCAATCAGAATAAATTCGGCAGGCAAATGATCACTTCGTGATTTTAACTAATAAGGTAAACTATTTTATATTATAATCTGAAATACGGTACCAATATACACACTTGAAAAATCTAGTTTTACTAATAAAATTGAAAGCTGTAACATTGTACCGGTGTTGATATCTGTTGATGGGTCACTTAAGCGCACAGCTTGGTTTCTTAGTTAGGTTTCTTTGCTCAAGCAAACTACAGAACCGATTAATAAAATCGATAAAGGGAATCTGTAATATCTACATACAAGCTGACAATTGTTTGGTGAGAATTCAGCAAAAACATTACATCATATAGGATACACTATATAACAGCAGAATGAGAAAATTTCAAAGGTAAGTAAAATAACTACATGTACATAGTAAACAAAGTATAAAAATGAAATATAAACGAATGTAAATGTTTTTCAGGTTTGGTATAGACAATTGGTTCTGAAGTGGTGTAACAGAGATACATAATAGTGCTAAAAAACATTACTGAGTTCCTAAGATAGAAAAATAGGTACATAAGACAATGTGAAATTATTTAGCAGTTATATAAAGAAAATTGCTGATAGTTGAAACAGTCTCACTTAAAAACTGAATCAAGATGTTACACAGATCGTGCTAAATATAAGTAAAATACCAGTTATTATATAACATTGTTAAATTGACATAGGCCATGTAACAGTCTGTTAAATATCGTCCAATTGTTAGTCTATAAAGTACTGTTAAAATGTATATACATCTGCTTACTCGGTTGTTTTAGGTACGAGTTTTAAATTTTTTCTTTTTGATTTTTATTAATACAGTTTCGAGCAGCCTTTATATTACTATCAGGTTGCTAATGGCGTTATTAAGTTAATGAAGCATTTGTAGCTTTTTTTAGAACGGTAATCTTTTGCGTACATTAGTATAATTATTATATTTTGAGTATATCCTTTTATTTCAATTTAGACTTTTTTGTTTATGCACAAGGTATTAATATCATTAGTGAACCAAGTTATTTTTGGTTTATTTTGTACTTCCACATACTTAGCAGGCAAAGTATTTTTTATGTTCCGGCAGAAAAAGCGTCACAGGTAATTATAATATGAATTTGATCCCTATGAAAATTCTTAGAGAGTTTTAAAATGAGTTAATCAGAATAAAACATAATGCTGAATGAAATCCGTTTGAAATAAGTCCATATAAAATTTCATAAAGATACCAGAATTTTTTAATTCAGAAGTTTTCGCGTTTAAAAAGATATTTCAGGTCGAGATTTCACAGCAGACAAACAAAAGGAATTAATAACAGGATTTAAAAAGAAATAAAGGGAAAATGAAACATGAAAAGAAAACATTTTAAAAAACTTCTGGGAACTAGATATAATTAATTTATTATATCGCTGATAAGCCAGAAAACTGTAAGAGAATTTTGTATAGTATTAAAATTTATAAAACGAAATTCTTTGAGCACTTATTTATTTCCTTAATTTAAACGACTAATTTTGCTAATTAATTTAACTTTAATTATAGCATAAAACCTGAAATCTCAGCAGTGGTAGCATAAGCCCAACATTGCTAAAATCGATTTCGTGCTCAACACTTGGAATTTCCACGATTTATAAGCGCTATCTAACAAAACGCGGTATCTCTGACATAATACTACGAGTGGTTGTATAATGCCAGTTTAAATGAAGAATTAATGAAAAGCTTCATGTTTTTAACGTCTATTCTGATTTAGTTGCTATTTCCTGCTGAACTAACACGCGTCATGACTTGGGTTTAACTTCAGCTAGAAAACAATGTCATGCATATGTAATTATTTATTTTATAATTTTCAAGATCATATACAATGTGTCCACGGCAAAGCGGTATTTTAGGTGTAAACGATAATTTTTTTTTTTGGCTTACAAACACACTCTTTTGTATTCTGCTCTTGCTTCACCCAAAAACTAGTAGTAGTATGTTAGACTTTAAAAAATTAATAGAGGGCGCTGGTAACAGCTTAAATTAAAATCGTCTCGATGACAAGGAAAAGACTGCCTCCTCAACAGGTAGTGGTCTATATCAATTCACCGTGATGCCATTTGGGCTTTGCAATGCACCAGCTATTTTTGAAAGATTAATGGTATTCGTACTCCGAGGACTAACCTGGAAGACGTGTCTGATTTATCCTGAGGATGTGATGGTTATGGGACGGACCTTTAAGGAACATTTGGAAAATCTTCAAGAAGTATTTGGGAGAATCAGGAATGCACACCAAAAGTTGAATCCAAAGAAGTGTTTCCTGTTCCAGAAAGAAGTGAAATTCCTTCGACATGTTATGTCTTCGGAGGGAATATGTCTGTATTCCCGGACAAGATTTCTGCCGTACGAGACTGGCCAACACCTTCAAATGTTTATGAATTACGCAGCTTTTTTGGCCCCTGCACTTAGTATAGACGTTTTGTGGAAGGATTTGCGGATATAGCGAAGCCATTACACCAGCTAACGGAGAAAAAGGTTAAATCGGAGTGCGAAGCATTATGGAAGAAGCTGAAAGCAGCGTTATACAGTTTTCCCGTGCTAGCATATCCCCAACAAAAGGGTCCAAAATGGAGAGGAAAAAGTAATCGAGTATTTCACTAACGTGTTGTCCAAACCGGAGAGAAATTATTGTGTAACAAGGAGCTATTAGCATCGTTAAATCCGTGGACCATTTTTACCAGTATCTTTACGGACAACACTTTAAAATCAGGACTAAAATGGCTATTGCAGTTGACACTCCCAGAAGGTCATCTGGCTCGTTGGATAGAGAGATTGCAGCAGTATGACCTCAGAATAGAACACCGATCTGGAAATTCTCATAAAAATGCAGATGTTCTATCTAGAAGACCATGCAAAGGTAACTGCAAGCACGGCAATCGGGATGAAGAAGCACAGGGCATGATAACAGTGAACACAGTTCAGATAAATGTTCCAGATTGTTGGACAAAAGAAATTCTAAGGCAAGAACAACTGAATGACAGCGCAATTAGTCCTATATTAAAGGCAAAAGAAATAGAGACGCGGCCAGAATGGAAGGATGTTCCAGACATGAGTGTTGAGCTGAAGGCATTATGGATACAATGGGACTCCCTCAAGGTTACTGTTAAAGAGAGCATGGGAAAGCCCAGATGGGAAAGAAGTTACCATGCGCCTGGTGATACCCAGGTGTCGTGCCCCGAAAGTACTTCAGGAAGTATAAAATGAAATCTCCGGGTGGCATTTTGGCATTACTAAGACCTTGACTAAAATAAGGGAACGATTTTATTGGATAAATAGCCGTCAAAATGGAGGATTGGTGACGCAAATATAAGGTTTGTGGAGCCACCAGAGGGCCATAGACAAAAAGTAGCGGCCAACTGAAGCAATATAATGTCGGAGCCCCTTTTGAGAGGATTGCTATCGATATAGTAAATGGTCGGAAGTCTATGCCATGTTAAATCAGGAAGCAGTTACTGTTGTTCGAGTTCTGGTGGATAACCTTGTATGCCGATTTGGTGTACCCCTGGAGCTACATTCCGATCAAGGGAGAGACTTTGAGTCAGGGGTATTTCAGAAAATTTTCGAAATGTTGGGCATTCACAAGACTCGAACAACCGCTCTTCATTTCCAGTCAGATAGAATGGTGGAACGACATAACAAAACCATGAAGGAATATTTTTCTAATATGGTTCACAAGAACCAGCGAGATTTGAATCGGTACATACCATTTTTCTTAATGGCATACAGAGCTGCCATTCATGAGGCTACCAAACAGACACCTGCTGATATATTTGGGCACGAGATCAGACTGCTATGTAACTTGATGTTTGGCACACCAGATAAGGAGCCACTGTCCGTAGGTGACTAAGAAGATGAAATTAGTCAATGGCTGAGTAATGTCCATGAGTTGGTTCGAGATAAAGTTAGCATAGCACAGAATGAAGGCTCGTCATGACCGGAAGCGGACGTCAGTAGGATTCAAGGAGGGAGATCTAGTGTGGTTATATAACCCACAGCGAAAGAAGGGAAGATCTCCGAAACTTCACCCACCTTGTGAAGGGCCGTATTCTGTCATCACCCGGATTAAAACGATGTTTATCGGATTCAACGAAGTAAGAAGTCGTGCACTTGGACAGATTGGCGAAGTATGTCAGGAACTCTGAATTGCTTGACCCGGACGTTCAGGCCCAAGGAGGAGGCAGTGTTATGTGCACGACTACGCCACTGCCTCATAGAAAATTCAAGAACGGCGCCAGAAACGTCGCGAATGATAGATTGGAACATTCTAGAAGGATCGAGTACGTTCGACACGGGTATGTATAAAGTGGATCCAAGCGCACTGGGCACAGTTGTTTAGACAAGCAAGTGATAAGATGAAATGAGAAACAGTATCAAGTTGTGATTTAAAGTAGAGAATTTATGTTAGATTAAAGTATAATTAGTTGTATTATTTTTAAGGATTAATTATTGTAAAATTTACTGATTAATAAATCAATGGTTTGTGAAGATTATTTTTGCAATTTATTGAACTTACATACAGGCTGTTTACTGGAAATTGTAAACACGTAATAATATTTTGTTTTCCACTTTTTGGCATTACTTTTACGTTATATATGTATACTCAAAATTTTATCCATAATATATTAAATACACACAGAAAGTGACAATCCAATGTCGCACGGTATATATAATAGTTAACAAGCTCTAAGTAGATTATATTAAAAAACTGTTTCAACGTTAGGAAGGTAAAAAGAGTAATTGCATTTAAAATAGATTACCCGTGCACTCTTCAGCGACAGAAGTTCGCTTAATACGAACTATTAGCCAAATTGATTAAAATTGATGGCGTATGTGCGCTCTAAAGACCCTATAAAACAGGAAACCGAGAACCAATAAGAATCGTGTTTATAGAGATGCGATTAAGCGTATGCTAAATATGAAAAATTACTAATAGCTCTATCAAGTAGCATTTGGTACATCCATCACTTTATAAGTTTTCGTTTCTCAGTGAATTGTCAACGATAGCAATAATAATATTTATTGGCCCATTACAAAGTAGTTACGATATAAACAGGGAGGTAAGTAAAACATATAATGCATTTGAATGAAAACTATCCATCTGAAATAAGTTTGGATATATCGATTTTTGACAACTTACTAAAATTTAAGGTGTCTTATCCTACCCTTGACAGTGATACATCCAAAGTTGGCTAGCTTACAGCCGGAGCTGGTCGTGCGGTAATCTAGAGCTGTTCAATTACTGGAGTAAAATCGTTTCCCTATCTCGCTTATTTCTTGTAGTTTTTGTAAGGTATAACCAAATGGGATCTTCACCATTTCGTTGGGCATAATTTCGAATATCCGAAATAGATTTCTAAAAATTTTATTAGTAGGGCCAAATTTTGCAAAATCGTTTTTTTTCTTGTCTGAGAAGTAATTTGGAAAGTATGTTTTTTAAAACATACATCGCGCATACATTAAATCAATGGTTTGAGCTATGATCATGAATTTTTAGTTAGTTACTCAGCGCTTGTAACGGCACTCTTCAAATCTTCAAAACATAAGGCGTTTCGAGAAAATAAGCCCCAAAATCGCTACTAGCAAATCCGTGCATTGAGAACCTCACCATGTGAACAAGTATGTTAATTATACAAAATTTATGTATGTATATTAAGTCAAGTGTAGACCAAATTATATGAAAGTTTTTAAAAAAAGATTCAGCTCAACAGGTATCGTAGTCTTCAAGAAATCTAATTTTTAATACGTTTCATTTTCACAGTTAATATAATCCGTCGCATTTTTATTTTGTAACAACGTTCGATGATCAATCGTAGAGTTTATGTCAATACATAAACTCTCAATGCTCAATAGCAAGTATATAGGATCTTGTAGAGTAGTCTCTTTCGTGTTTATTATTAATCTTTTGAAATTTGGCAAATAAAGTTTCGTAAATTCTTATATGAAAGTTAGGTGAATAGTTTTAATTAAAAATAATTGCAGTTTTTTTTGAAAATGGAGCAAAATTTATTTTGTTCTAAGGACATGATTGTCAACAAACCAATAAAAAAAGTATTACTAAGCTTAATAAAAGCGACTGAATCTCGACAAGATGATTTGCCAAGAATATTCTTATTCATAAAAATGCAATATTGTCTCGTATGAAAAGTTTTAAATTTGATACATCTTGTCGAAATTCGTATATTAGTCGAAGAAACATTATTACCAAGTTAATGCCTTCCGACCCTTCTACTTTACCGAGTACTAGTTTAAATGAAAAGCTTCGAGCTCGAAGTATTCTGATTGCTTTGAAATACACTCAATGTGTTTATTTTGTAAGAGAGTGAGAAAGAAGAAACAAGAAAAATTAACTTTCATACAAACAGATACCTACTTATATACATGGTGTTTTAGAACTAACGAAAAAAATTAGCAGCAGATATCGATAAGTACAAATTTTAATATACTTTTTTTTTAAATTTGTTGGCACCATTTCTGAGATAAAGGGTTTGAAAACACCCTCCAAATCGCAGGAAAAAATAAATTTAATATAAGCAAAAAATGTTCTTTATAATGTGATTTTTAAAACACTATACAACATATACACATATATTTTCTAATACTATCTTTAGAATTCTGTCTTTAGAGTGCAACACAAAATTTCAAAAGAAAAGAAGATTTTTGAGGGTCTACTGAAACAGCAGTTCCTTTTTCTGTTAGAGTCTCTGTGTTAGTTTTGTAATAATGTGTTTCTAATTAATATTTTCAATCAATTAGGTAAAGCACAATCAACACGGACAAAAATTTTAAGCGCTGCTAACAGATGTGGTGATTCAGAAATGATCTCACGGCTTGCTAATTATATCGATATTTTTGCTTATGACGCGGAATACCACAAAATATGTTACAGCAAATATATTTCATATAAAATATAGCTGCAAAAATTAGACAAAAGTCCAATAAAATTTGTGATTCAGGTAAGCTTGCTGATAATGTTAGATCTAGTAGTTCAGATGAGGAATTTTCACAGGATATTTTTTCCTTAAACCTCTCCGACAAACAAATCCTTCATAGAGCCGTGGAAATTTTTCAAACAGTTCTATCTGACCACAAGAGAACAGTCTTTCCCTCTCTTAATGAAATGATAAAAAAAGAACTCGAAAGTTAAGTCCGTGATGTTTTATTCACATTTTCAAAATGGCTTTTAAAAACACCTGATGAGAATAAGGATAATACGGATTGTTTCAAATATTATCACGAACTTTTACTTAAAACAATTTTCCAAAAATAATTTTTAGATAAGTTTAAGTTTATACTTATATAATAACATCAGAAGCAAAAATGGGATTTTCGTGTATTTAAAATGATGTAGAAGTATGATAACAGTTTTGGCTAAACACGGGTTGAGTATCGAGAAAGACATTTATATCCCATATGGACTAGAACCAATTAACGAAAATGAAGAAAATTATATCCATGCCAGTATTAGCAATCATATGTGATTTTCATTCGATTGACAATCGCACATGTTTATGCATTCAAATGAAGATTGTTTCGGTTGCACCAGTTTTCTACTATTTCTAGTTGTCCTAGAACGTCTTCACAATCATCTATGCTGCTTATTTCTGCGAAGATCTTCATATCATCAGCAAACAGTAGTTTATCACACTGTACTAAGTATATGAGAGCATTTATAAATAACAAAAAAAGCAGTGGTCCGAGATTGGAACATTGAGGTACACCTGAAGTTGCAGTAAATGAAACACCCCAGATTTTTTAGGTCATTATAGCACCCCCTCGAAGAGTATACTATAAATTTTTTTAAATGTGGGGTCTAATTGAAATAGCTGATATTAAGATATTGCGTTTTACAAATGAAATAAATGACTGTTTATCATAGATAAAACTTTAGCTTTATGAAACACAAAAAAAACTAAATCAGTATTTCTTTTTTGTAGTAAAAGAAACCTTTTTGATGCCACGACATAAGTCAAATCAAGATTATATAAGAATTTAAATACTAGTACATCAGAATCAGAAACTAGACCAGTGCTTATATTTTCTGCACTGCCGTGAAAAGGCATTTCTAGTTCGTTAGAGCATCCATTCAAATTAAAAATTACATCGGTATAAAACTGTCAAGCGTATAGATTGTGACTATACATCACCCCTTTTTTAAATCCCTACAAGTCGTTATTATCTAAACTTTCTCATTAAAAGGATTTTGCTCCAGTTAACGAAATGAAACCAGTAAGATAGTTCTGAGTGCGAAGATTCAGATGTTTTTATACAAACCATGGACTGTATGATCCGGATAATTCACCCAACTAGACATCTTGCCAATTCAAGTAAATCAGATAAAATTAGTAAAATTTTTTGCGGCACTTTATCAACGCTTGCAGCAAACCACCCTCTTTCGTATTACCTACATCATTTCTCGATTTTTGTCGTAAAGTTTAATTTCAAAGGACACGGGAATTTTTAGAACAAGTGGACACCAAATTCCTTCAGCAAGACTGTGTTACTGCCAAGTGAGTGGATCAGTTTCAAATTAATGCAGAAAGTTAATAAAAATTAACCTAGTTAAAAAATAGTTACCGACCTTTTCATTACTTACTTGAATTTACAACGAGCAGAATTCCCAGTCGGACGAGAGTGACTGTTTGATTAACATTTTGGTCGAATACGGCTTTTATGTAGTGTCACTGAGAAGTATGTAGCCTATATCTTTTTATTTCTGTTGTAAAATGTGGAACCGGAATAAATTATTTTACACTTTATTTCGTAAAGTCAGAATAGTAAAATTAACTGTCGGCAGTGACTTAACGCTTACGTTTTTGGCTTGGGACCAAGGAGTGTTGGATTCAAATTCAGGCTACGTCATGGACATTTAGTGACGTTTTTTATGTGTTACCGAGTTGGTAGCGATGGATTGGACTGGGTTGCGTGAGAGACAACACGTCTAGTCGCAGTACCAATCCTATGTTCTAGTCTTAGCTGCAGCATATGACCATGTCGTAGGAAATGGTCGTTGTCTATGTGCATGTGCTCTGATTGAGCGTCGAAATAGCTAATAGTAGATAAGCTATGGACGTTCTGGCTCAATATTCCATAAAAAATACACTTTTTAATTTTTAAGAATATTGCTATTTCGGACGTGGGTGGGTTCAACTCCCCGAGGTGGATTCAACCCCCGGGGGTCAATTCGGTGTATTATAGTGTAAACTAACTAAATTTATTATTATTCCCCGAAAAAACTTGATCCGACGAGCCCTCGCAAGTCCAAGACCGGGAACTCGGAAATTGGGGTGGATTTTCCTTGATAGGGGTAGTACGGGAGGGTTTCAGAACTCGAAACCATCACCATCATTTTTCTTACCCTCGAAAACGGGGTGGGGGATGTATTGCAGAAGATCCTACAAACTTGTTAAAACTGAAATCCAGCTTTAGTCATCTCCTGATGATACTAACATGATTAGCGAAACGCACGTTGAGTATTGTATTTGAGTGTGTTGTTCGAGTGTTTTGGTATTTTATGAAAGTTGTCCTCATACACAAAATATATTTCCAACAAAAGAAAGAGGACAATGTTAGTTAAGGGAGGTTTCTTGACCACTATTCAAAATTTCACCGGTCTTGGTCTATTAATTTCCCAGTTTCTAATATGAAAATTATTATTCTGTTTAGCAACTGTCACTACCCACTTTAATATTTAGAAGTAATTGCTCCCATATTAATAAGAAAGGGAGGAAAGGGTCAAATAACTTTTTTACTATCTTATAGCTGTTGAAAACAAGCAGGTCTGTATTATATTACCTGGAAATTCTTCGTATAAATTTGCCTTGCATACGTATACTGTGACTAGATTAGACACGATATTTTTCAATATATTTTAACACCCAGCGGTAACCTCAGTATTCCCCGACATAATTTAGCACTTGTGGACAAAAGGTCCTTACATAATAAAAATAAATTAGATTGTTAACTATAAAATACGGTTTTAAGTTGTTTAAAACTTACATATAAATGTTTGTTATGTCTTTATTTTAATACTTTAATGTGTGTTAGGAAAATACTTTTCTCTCAACGCTTTAAAGTATCTGGTTATTTTAAATGATTGACACCATTAACTACACTGTGCTATCATGTTTTTCTGAATGATGTTAGATATTAGGTGAAATTGATAAATTTAAAACAGAAATATATATATGTGGAGTATACACTGAAAATTTTGGGAACTACTCATTATTTTAAATGAAAAAACGGTTTAAAATAATAAAAAATCCGATAACCAAAAATTACTTTGTTAAGTGTCCAAACTGACTTCCATTGACAGTTGTGTTTCAAGCGCCTGTACAACACTAGTAAATACTTGTGGCGTTAAGTAGTGTTTATATTCTTGAAAAATCCTTTGACATAAATCATGAGTAACTCTGGTCGAATTGCAAAGACTTTCTTCTTCAAAAGCCCCCACAAAAAGTCTAAAGGAGTCAAACATGGTAGCCGAGATGGCCACTCTATTATTGGACTTCTTCTATCCGTGCAACTATCAGGGAAAGCCTCATTAAGAAATTGAAGGAGGGTCACAGTAAAATGTGGGATTGCTTCGTCTTGTTGAAACGTAAGGAAATTTTCAGTTTTCTAATATTTCAGTAATTTGTGCATCAACTGCATAATAATAATAACAATTTTTATCCAGAAGACCAAATTACATGGTATAGTATTAGTAAAAAAAAATGGGCACTAAAACACGTGTCCTAGTTCTCACATACTTACGTCTACAATATTAGTTACAAAATAAAAAATCACATCTAAAAACTCACAGTTACATTTTAAAAACTACAATTCCACAAACAAAAAAAAGTAGTATACATGTTAAATTTTAAACTAAAATAAAATTATTAATAATACCTAGTAATTACATTAATCTTTAATTGAGTAGAAACAGTTATGAATTAAATACACTTTAGCTTCCCTATTAAAATTTTTGACGTTTTTAATATTTTTGAACAAAGATGGTAGCTTATTATACAAGATTATTCCCATATACTTTGGACTTTCCTCATACTTCATCAAATTATCATCTTTTCTAGTGTTGTAATTATTTATAATTTGGTGTAAATAATTCAAAATTCTTCTAGAAAATACTACCATTCTTGATATAAAGTGTGCATCATAGTATGTTAACAGTATTTTCTATTGGCTAATTTTAATAATCTCTATAACGTAACACTTAGAAGAGAGCACTTATATGACGACTTATATGCGACAGCACTTATATGAGTATCCCAATTTAAAGTATTGTCAATATTTACCCCTAAAAATAGAGAACATGTTTGATGTATGGATTTGCCCTCCAATTTTTAAGAATAACCTATTGGTTTGAAATAATCCGCATATCTTTCTATGTTATTTTGTAAAGGGGTTAAAGTGTTTTGAACAGTTTTTCCACAACACAAATATGAATTGCCATCTGCAAACATGATAAAGAATTCATCGAAAAAATTCGATAAATCATCATAAAAAATAGCAAAGGCCCTAGTACAGATCTTTGTGGTACGCCAAATTCTTGCACTGGATGGTAAAATACATAATTAGTAATTTACCTATCTAGGTCAAGTATTGCAAAGTCCAGCACAGCTCTACTCGTTATTGTATATATTATTGATAGGAAAACATTAAGTAAGCAAAATACGTTGTAATAGTTAACTAATAATTTAGGCTGTAAAAAACATTAATTATTAAACAGTTGGAACATAAAGCATGTAGTTAGTAAATAAATTTTATATAAAACTATATGGAATACTCATTTATGGAACCAAAAACCGAAGGAACCTGGCGATCCTGCCAGGACTCGAACCTGGAATCTTCTGATCTTGAAAAGATTAGAGTAATTGAAAAATATCCTACGCCACAAAACTCTGGTGATATAAAGAGGTTTGTAGCTTTTGCAAATTACTATAGGAAATTTATTAAAAATTTTGCCATTCTCGCGCAGCCATTGAACAATCTTACGAGGAAAAATGTAACATTTCAGTGGAGTAATGAATGTCAAAGATCATTCGAGGAATTAAAACAAGCACTCATAAAGCCACCAATGCTACAATATCCCGATTTCTCAGAGGGTAATCAATTCATTCTCAGAACAGTTGCCTCGGGGCAGGCCTTTGGAGCTACGCTCTCAAATTTAAATGACAGGCCAGTGGCATATGCGAGTCGTGCATTAACTAAAGCCGAAAAGAACTACAGCACAGTAGAGAAAGAGTTAGCAAGTTTAACATGGGCAGTACGTCATTTTCGACCTTTTCTCTACGCTAGAAAGTTCCAAATTTATACAGATCATAGACCACTAATATATTTGTTCGGTATAACTAATTCTTCTAGTAGATTAACTAAGTTTAGACTAATTTTGGAGGAGTACGATTTTACAATAAATTATATTGAAGGATCTGACAACGTTGCAGCCGATGCTTTATCGCGAATTCCGATTGATTCGGACGAGCTAAAAGACATGAACTCTAAAATAGTCAACACCATGTTTGTCACGACGCGAGCGCAAGCGAAAAATAAAACAGAAACGGAAAGTACAGAGGACGATGGTGCTAAAACAACTTCTACTGACGAAAGACTTGTTCACCCTGGAGTCGTAGAATTGTTGAAGCGACCACCGCAATCTGTAGAATTGCGATCTGTTAATAGCATGAGCAAAATAACCGTTATGTTTTGACTTTACAATGCGAGTTAAGCAAATTTGTTGAAGCATATTCACTACCGAATAAAGAAGCTACTACGGTTGCTAAATCATTTGTAGAAAACTTTGTACTACATTATGGTGTGCCAGAATATATTGTAACGGATCAAGGCACCGAGTTTTTAGCTGCGACTTTTAAAGAAACGTGTAAATTGTTAGCAATAGATCAGCTAAACTCAACGGCTTATCATCACGAAATATTGGGTGCACTTGAAAACAGTCATAAAAGTTTGGGGGGCATGTTTATAAAAGGGGATAATTGAAGTACGTGGGTACCGTATTGGTTTTTTGCATATAATAATACTCTACACACAGAAAAGTCCAGCACAGCTCTACTCGTTATTGTTAATATTATTGATAGGAAAACGTTAAGTAAGCAAAATACGTTGTAATAATTAACTAATAATTTAGGCTGTAAAAAAACATTAATTATTAAGCAGTTGGAAAATAAAGCATGTAATTAGTAAATACATTTTATATAAAACTATATGGAATACTTATTTATGGAACCAAGAACCGAAGGATATTACATTCTATTTTTAGTTTGTCGTATTTAATATCATTAGCTTCTACTAATTAAAATCCACTTGTAAGGTATGATGTCAACCAATCTTTTGTTTTACCTCTAAGGCCGCATTTCTCAAGCTTCCTGATAAAAATTGAATGGTTTATTAATTTGAAGGTCTTACTTAGATCCCTCCAGCACATTTTTTTTCTGTTAAAAACAACACGTTCAACAATTTTAGAGATAGACGATAAGAGTGCTACTGGTCTGTAATTATCAGTCGAAGTAATATCTTCTTTTTTATGTAGAGGAATAACTTTGGCTGTTTGTTTTCAGAATAGATGGAAATATTCCCACAGAAAGAGGGGCCATGAGAAATTTTATAGATTTCTTAATGAGATTTGTACTTTAATTATCTACTCCAGATTTGCTGTTGTTTAATCCCATGATATTGTTAAAACTTTAATTTACTGCCACAGGTTCTAAAAAAATTCAAGGATATACCAATATGGCATCAAAATTTATTTCCGGAGTGTTACCAAGCACATCATTCAATTTACAATGCAAATTTATAAAATGGTTGTTGAATTCTTGTGTAATAATAGATGATTCAGTTATAATTTAATTTAATTAATTTCATTTGTAACTTTGGAATATATTTCTAAACAGTTTGATCACTTCACTTCGCCTTTTTCACAATTTTCGCTTTTGTGGTCACTGACTAGACATTTTAAACATTGGGTTGTGCACTTTTCAGCATCTGAAGCACCTAAATATACTAATATAATCAAAGAATCTCTGCATCTAGACCAATTTATGTACAAAAATTTTTCATCCAAGATAATTTTTTGCATCATTGGATCACACTCCATCTCTAAGTAATTTCAAATAAGATTCATCATTTAGGTTTACCCCCAATAGAAAGGTTCCAAAATATTATCTCTTAGGATAGAACACAAAACATTCCATTTTTGTGGTCTTTGTGTCTCGCATTACATGCGGATTACTCTCAGTCCAATATCTGCAATTGTGTCTATTGATTAGTCCATTGAGAGTAAATGCACAGTGCGTCCTAGTTAACACCCTACGCTCGATTTTCTCGGTAGCGTTTACAAAATTTTTTTATATAAAAGCCAAGAAATTCAAAATGTCGAATTTTATATTTTCTTAATTGCCTTACAGTACACCCTATCGAGAAAATTACAAGTACAATAAAAGATTCTCAATTCAGACCTACAAACACTTTACCCACACCTGGAAAAATTTAAGAACTACCCGTATACGATCAATTGCTTCAATATTTTGAAGAAAACCAAATAAATAAGTTAAGTAATCTATCAGGCTTTAGATGGAAACATTTTTGTGCAACAGCATTATAATTGACATCAACAAAATTTAAAAACTTAATTGATCTTGGTAATTATTTAGTAGCTGCATTTTTAAACCTCGGTAGAGCGTTTGAAACTATTGACCGCGATATGCTCATAAAAAAGTTAATGTATTAAATTGGATTCGGGATTATTTATCAAACTTAAAGCAAATCGTCAAAGTGTATATAGTAAATATAGTAAAATTAATATTAACTTCTTCAATTTATCAATAAGTGGAGAACCTATTGACTTTGTGACTGAAATTAAATATCTGGGCTACAAAATAGACAATGTATTAACGTTCTCTAGCCATTTTCATTACATATATAAAAAGATAGTTAAAAAAATGTACTTTTTTTTCTAGAAACTCACTCTAAAAAGAGTTACTTTTAAATCAAACAAGCGTCGAGAACCATGGTTTACAGAAACTCTATATGACCTAAAAAAAATTAAAAAGAAGGCCTGGCTGAGATATAAAAAGACCAGAAGTGCTGCTCATAGACAATATTTTTGCGAAATTCGCAACTACTATAACAATGCCGTAATTCAAGAAAGAACCGCCTTTTGCTCTTTTCACATTAACAATACTAAGAATAATCCCAAACAAATGTGGACTAATTTAAAGACGTGGGGAGTAGTAACGGATAACATTCCACCAAACATTCCTAAGGACCTTTGTAATGCTAACAACATTAACAATTACTTTATGGATTCCATACCTAATCTAGAATCTAACGAACAACATAATGAGATATTTCTGGGAACAAAACTTATGGGTGATATTCAATTTATTTTTAAACCAGTTACTGTTCAAAAAATTGTAGAGATCACAAATAAGCAAAAACCTCACACCATAAGTCCCGATGGATTATCAGCTAAAATGCTACAACTTGCTTTACCATAGATATCAGTCCCACTAACACATATTATTAATATATCGTTCGAATTAGGTAATCTACCTCCTCAATGGAAACTATCTTGTATTAAGCCCATACCAAAAAAAAAATAAATCCAGAACAACTTAAAGATCTGCGCCCTATTAGTCTGCTCTCGGTTCCTCTAAAAATTACGGAATCGGCTATATATGAACAACTATCTGAATATGTTTATCAACACTCAATTTTAGTACTTCTCCTTTACTAAGTAATATAACTGACGATATCTTGCGAGCCATTGATACCACGCAGGTCACCTCCTTGACATTACTTGATATGACAAAGGCTTTTGATTCTCTAGATATTAATTGCTTGATTGCAAAACTAAGCTATTATGGCGTATCTGGAAGTACTTTCTCCTGGTTTCAAAATTATCTCCACGGCAGACAACAGTTTATGAGTGTTAATACAGGAAACTCGATTCTAACATCACATTATAGATCAGTTAAATCTGGTGTTCACAGGGATCTATCCTTGGACCACTTCCTTTTAACATTTTTATTGCGGATGTAGCAAGGCTCCCACTTAATTCAAAATTATACATGTACGCTGATGATATTCAGCTAATGCATAGTTTCTCCTCTACAGAAGCTCAAATGGCTGAATTTTACATAAATAATGATTTAAGTCTTATATACGAATGGACAATTCAAAATATTCTTATACTAAATGCTAACAAAATGCAAAATATTGTTTTTGGAACATCTCATCAACTATTGAATCTTAGAGAACTGAATATTCAAGTAAACAATGAGATCATTGCATCAACCAACAACGTTAAAAATCTGGGTGTTAATTTTGATCCTTTATTAAATTTCTCTAATCACGTAAATACTATTTGTAAAAAAGCTTTTTATTGTTTAAAACAGTTATACTCATTCAAAAAATATCTAAACACAAATACTAAAATATTGCCTTCTGAAACTATGGTTCTATCGCACTTAAATTACGCAGATACTGTGTACGGTCCCTGTCTCTAACAGGAAGACAAATTCCGTTTGCAAAAAATTCAAAATTGCTGTGTACGATATTTTACAACTGTGCCTCAATTTGGTCATATAACTCCACATTTACGTGCTTTCAACTTATTAAATATGTGCGAAAGGAGATTTATACACATTGTAGGATTCGTATTAAACATTTTTAAAACAGAAAAATCAAATTATCTATTTAATAAAATACATAGGCGTTCTGAAATTCACCATAGGGATCTAAGACATGTTGAAAATAAAGTTTGTATTCCCGTTCACAAAAATGCATCTTTTCGGTCTTCCTTTTCATTCATAGTAGCATATATTATTAATAACCTGCCAGCTCAATATCACAGCATATCAGTGGCAACTGTAAAATGTAAGTTAAAGGAAGACATTATCCTATCAAGATTAGAAAACTTTAATGTACAATTGTTCTAAATTAGATTTTTTTTTACATGTATAAATATTTCTGTACTCAGGAAGTGTTGTAAAGCAACATTGTTGATACACTTCCTTTTAGAAAAATGTATGTACCTGTGCTGTTTTTTTTTCAATAAACGTATTGTATTGTATTGTATATAACACTATTATTAAACCACATTTTGACTACTGTTCAACTATAATGTATCTTTTTGACTTGAATAAAATTTGCCAATTACAAAAATTACAAAGCCGGGGTTTGAGAATAATACTTAAATGTTATAGATTCACTCCAATAAATACTATGTTGGCAGCTCTAAAGTGGCTAAACGTCTCAGATAGACTTTACCTAAGTGCAATGATTTTTATTTACAAAATTATGAACAAACTGCAACCCTGTTACTTCAATGAATTCAATGTATTTAATCATTAAGTCCATGACCAATATGACCATCTTACAAGGCAAAGAGATAATATTCATTTAAATCAGGTTCATCAAAAAAAATTTTGAATTCGTTGTTCTTCAAGGGGATTGATTAATTTAACAAAATCTCTGCTGAAATCATTTCATTCATGTCATTTTTTATGCAAATTTCAATAAAGAAATATTTTATTAAAAATTCATTTATTTCACTATTAGTATAATTAGTCATGTTAAAGAATTTGAACATTTTCATAGAATTTGCCTCACAAATTAATACATGAAAAAGAAGAAGAAGAAGAAGAAGAAGAACAATGACATTTGTCAATATGTAACTAAATGAGCAAGAACAAAGAGTAATCGCGACGGCTGGAAAGCAGCACTGACTTACCTTTTCCTCTGCGGTTTTCACTCGTTGTTGGGCGCTGAGTGATGGACTGTATTGCATTCAGTAGAGTAGAAAAAATGTAACGCACTCGAATTGTTTGAATAACGAAATATAATATTATGGGGCTGCCGAACTTCGTGACTCCCGTCGACCGAATGGCAAGCCGTCTCCAGCCAACAGAACTCGCACGAATATTTAAATTAAAGAAACTTAGCAATCAAGAAACCCGGTCGGGTTTCGCGGCTAATTTTTGAAGGAAACAGGACCTTATTCATATACAGCAAGATACTGCTTTCTGTGCCATCTGAATATTTCTTTTCTTTTATAAAAAGAACATAATCATTTAACATTGGTAATTACATGTGAAATGAATTGTTTGTCATTTCATCTTTCAAATAAATACCTGTCTTTAACTTCTCATCTTATTATTGCATTGCTATTGATTGTTGTGAAGTAGAATGCCGTAATAAAAAAATATGGGTTTCTGTTCCAAAAAACAAATGACCCTCAACTGATCGTTAAACCCTCCATCAAACTTAAAAAAATATAGCCATTGATCCTCCTTTCCGAAACGAAAATCTAATGCAGTACTAACCCTGTATGCAAATTATCGATTTTAATCAATAGAACATTGCAATATTTTGGAGCAACGTTGAAATCGGTGCTTTTAACGCATTTGTATAACTAATACACCTCCATTATTTATTTTTAGTGGCATCAACTTGCAGTTATTCAGTATATAGAACGCTCCTCCGTTAATCATTTTGTGCCACTTATAAGTTTGCTAATATCGCCATTGAACTTATGCATGCCAACAAGGTTGCTAAGTCTATTATGCAACCAGTATTTGAGAGTACAATGGTGCACCTAATTGCTAATTGTTCTCTAAATTGAACAGTTGAAATGCATATCTATATACATAAGAGACAAGTGTACGATGATAATAAATCTTCCAGCTTACGGATTACACTTTAAAGTACTAATCAGAATCAGAACGATCTAAAGAAAAATCTCCAAATGTTAGTAGATAATTTTGGTTGTAAACAATTTGTAAAAGATTTTACAAGGGATAAAAATGCAACAAGTAGTTTAATAGATTGTAATAAGTCATGACTTTACATTAAATGTATTTGTAGAAAAAAATTATTCAATTACCGACCATTCAATTGTACACAAATTAAATTAAAGGAAAAAATCAAATTGTCACAAAAAATATTCGAGAAAAAATGAATTGTTATGGGACGATAAACATATTGATACAAAAAGAATAGGATTATGGTAGTAGCAATGTGAATCATCACGATTTATCAATAAGGTTAAGGCTCTACGGTTACTCCACTTAAACAAATCAAAGTTAAAGGAAAAAAGAATTTACGGATTAACAATGAATGTAAAGAGTCAATACAAAACAAAAATGCGGCTTGTAAAAAACGTATATTTACAAAAGAAGAAGAAGAAGACTGGAATACTAATAAATGAATGAGAAATGCTTTAGTAAAAAAAAACAATAGGAACTGCTAAATGTAATCACTGTGAAAAAAGTATTGATAACACAAAAAGAATCCTAGACAAATGTGAGCAAATTGAAAAGAATTAATAGGTAACAATAAAAATGTCAAACCTCGCTAAATACGTTACATTGTAATGGAGTTGAATATAATGATATAGACGAGATTATTAATACACTTAACACTTATAATGTAGGCAGCAATATAGAGGATGTGATCGTTAGCATTGGTGCAAATATTGTTGACGAGGAGAGTGTGTTAGAAACAATACCTAAAATGAACTGCACCATGTCTTCTTTTGATTTGATTTAATTGACAAATCTAAATATAACAGTAAGTAACGAAGCAAGAAAATACAGTACAGATGAGATAGGGAAGAAATGAATAAAAAACACTTCATGTAATTGGTTATCCCCTACTAAATGTTGTCAACTTAAGTCTTGGAAAAGATATTATCCGGAATGTTTTAAGACGTCCATAATAGTGCCAATACCAAATATTCCAAATACTAAGTTAGCAGAGTATTTGAGACCCATAAACATGCTTCCCTTTTGTGATAAATTACTTGAATTAGTAGTTAGTCGAAGAAATAAAGCAATGAACTTCCGAAATTTCCGCAGAAAGACGGATTTTAATGAAGTTTTTTGCATTCGATTCATGAGAGCATCAGGAAATTTTGTGAACTAATCTGATGAATAGCAAATGAGAAATTGCATATTTGCGTTGTAAAAATGCATTGTTCAAAGTGCATTTAGAATAATTAATTTGCAACTCGGTAAAAATTGATTGAAATGAGTCCAAATTTGTTACTCGGGGGTTTTCGGGGTCGGCGAACATGAATACCATGGTCTCAACGACCTCCGAGGTACCTGGAGCCCAGGGTGGACCTCAGCTCCTGGTACTTCTTGTGAATTTGTAATATATTTAGTTGAAATTCGTTACTCGGAGGTTTTCGGGGTCGCTGAACACGAATATCACGGCGGCAAGTTCTCCGATGTACCTGGAGCCCAGGCGGGCGGACCTCATCTCCTGGAACTTCTTGTGAATTTTTAATATACTTAGTTGAAATTCGTTACTCGGGGGTTTTCGAGGTCGCTGAACACCGAATATCACGGCGGCAACGGCCTCCGATGTACCTGGAGCCCAAGGTGAACCTCATCTCCTGCAATTACCTTGAGTATAGCATCATTTTTATATGAATTTGACGGAGACAGTAAACCTGGAATTAAGCAACGTCTCAAATAAATTCAAAGAAAATAAGTTAAAAGTAAATGAAATCAAATCAAAAAATGGATGTTTATTGGTTCAAATTGTTTATACAACTCTTTTAAAGAACTAAACATAAATGTCATTTTAAATAATGAAATTGTGGAACATGTAAGAAATATGAAATACTTAGGACTTGTTACTGATAGAGAACTAACTAGAACTAAATGATCACGTTGGCCAAAGAAATTAGGTCAAAAAATGGTTTCTTTAGAAGAGTCAGTCAGTGTTTATCAGTTTGAAGTTCTGTTCACTAATCTATACTTCAAACGTTAACACCGAAAGACTACAGAAACTTCAAAATAAAGCAATGCGAATTATTTTAGAGTGTAACATGTAGACAAATATTAATTTGATGTTAACTGTTTTAAACTGGTTTGACATTAAAACTTATCTTTACACGCATACAATGATTTATTTATAAATTATTTAATTAAAAATTTATAAAATTATTAATAATTTACTACCAAATTACTTAAAAGACCAAATAAAATTTATACGTGATGTTCATCAATATAGCACTAGGCAAGAACATAATATTTCACCAAAAATTTTTATTCACCAAATAATTAGAATAAAATGTAACATAATAAAAGAAATTATTAGGTAATAAACATAGAAAAATCCACAAAGGGAAACCTGCACATGAATTAAACTGTGAGTTGACTTGCACATAATAAATAAGTATAGTACAATTACTTATCATTAAGTTTAAAAATGAGGTGTAGAGTGTAAAGTAATACCTATTATTTATCCTAAAATATTTTTATGACTTAATAAAGCAAATTGACATATATCACAAGTACACACAAATGTAAACTATATAAACATTATTTAAAAAACACGAAAGATTTTTTTAAATATAATATTGTCGGGTACACAAGTCTGCATATGTATTTTTAATTGTTTTCATGAATGGGGATTGATAATCGTGGAATTTCCAATATTCATTTTTTAAATTTTTTTCTTAAAAAGTTGAAACGAGTTTATATTTTTTAAAGACATCGGAATTTCATTATATAATTTGGGAGCTAGGTAAATATGACAGCGTTGCCCTACTGTTTTGATCATTTTAGGTATAGTTCAAGTAAGGACTTCCTGAGACAAAAAAAAACTAAACAAAAACTTTACGACATCATTATTATCTCCGCGGGCCACTGGCAGCATGCCTAACATCAAACTATCAAACGACTCGCCGCACATTAAAAACGAGCGATATGCTTTGCGGTCGAGGGTCGGTCGAGGTAGCACAAAAAGTAATGGTATTTTAATGAGGTCGTAAAGTTTTTGTTACGTTGTTTCTGCCTCAGTTTATTCCTACTTGAACTATACTGCAAGTGATTTATTCCTGTGTCGTGTATCATGATTGTGAGCAATGATGTCCTTTGCACAGTTTTTATACTGATAAAAAATCAAATTCTGGAAAAACAACTGTCTTATATCCTAGGATTTTAGGTTCTTTATAGAGATCATCAGTCGGGTAACTTGGGTAGGGAACTTCTGCCAAACATTATTTTTTTTTTAGAATTCACTTCTGTAATACTTCAAGATTTTTAATATAACAATTTGTTATGATATATATAATGATACCATAACATAAGTGTGGTGTGGTGTGGTTGAACTAAATCAAAGTATATTGTTATTAAATGATCTATGTCGAAGAATCTTTTAAGGTATTTAAATTTAGGAAGAAGTGATTTTAATCTCTTAATTAAAAAATGTACTTGTTTATTCCATCTAAGGTGACAATTAAGTATGACTCTATGATATTATATTGATGTGACAGATGTTAATTCAATATCCGTGTTATTATATTTAATGTTGATAGCTAAGAAATTTGGAAGTTTATGAGCATAGCTAGTGAATGGTAAGTAGTATGTTTTAGTCATGTTTATTATTAACAATTCACTACTACAAAAATCTATTACTACTGGAAAGTCATTCTCGATGTTTGTTTTTATGACATTTCAGGTTTCTCCTTTATAACACAAAACCGTGTCGTCGGCAAAACTGATCTTCCCCTGTAAGTGGAAGCTTAAGTAAGTCGTTGACATATAATGTACATAGTATTGGTCCCAGTATGGTACCTTGCGGTACACCGCAAGATACTGGTTCCACATTGCTCACTGTATTGCCAATCTTAACACATTGTGTCCTATTGCTCAAGTAGCTCTTCATCGAGTCATAACAAATTCCCCTGAAAGCCATTTCCTCTAGAGTTTCTAACAAATAAGAATGACTGACAGTGTCAAATGCTTTTGCAGGTCAAGAAAGATACATACAACCGGTTCAGAAACATTGACCGAGCTATATATTTTTGCAGTTAAGTCGGCTATTGCATCCTGTGTTGATCTGGCTACTCTAAATCCATACTTTTTGTCAGTCAGCAAATTAAATTTGTTCAAAAAACTTGTTATTCTTTGTTGCAAAATGTTTTCGAATATTTTTGATAAAGTTGACAAAAGAGATATTGGTCTGTAATTTGACCCACAAAGTTTATAACCAGAATATTGCCTGAATATTATCAATCTCAGGTGCTTTCTTAAGTTCAAGTTCCTGTATTTTTCTTAATTTCCTCCTCACATGTAAATGTCAGATATATTGAATTATTTATATTAGTTTTTGGAAAATTTACTGTGACTTGTGTTATTTTTTTTTGTGAAAGTACTTTCAATGCTGCTAAAAATTTATTGAATGAATTTGATATTTCTTGAGGATCTGAACTAATATTTTCATTTATTTTTAAATTTTTTATTATATCGGTATTTTTGCAATTTTCAATATTTCCTATGCAATTCCATATATGTGTAGAATCATTTTCATTTAGGCTGGTCGATAGCCGAGTGGGTTAAGGCGCGAGGTGGCCAAAACTGTACAACTTTTATGTCTCCGATTTCCCGGAGTTCCCGAATACCAAGCTGGACAAATACGCCGACGACACAGCCATGTACGCGCATTCTCACAATGCTCAAGCAGCTAACATGCTGCGAAGGACTGGTGGAAGATACGGGTAAACGCCGAGAAGTCGGAAGCGATAGTCTTCACGCGCCGGTTCACTGTGAACAGAATTTTGACACCTATTTCGGTCAGGGGGCACCAAATTCCAATAAAACAGTGCTTGAAGTATCTGGGGGTCAGACTAGACCAGAGACTTATATTTAATACACACACAAACGAAACTGTACGGATGGTCTACTCCCTGTCCAGAAGTCTGTATCCGTTGATGGTCAGGGGTAGCAGACTTAACAGACAAAACAAAAAGTTGTTATATATGATGGTGGTCAGGCCGTCCGTCACATACGCGACGTCGGTGTGGTGCAGCATACCGACCACGACAAAGAGAAAATTAAAAGTGCTTGAGCATAAATTTATGCGCCTTATTTCGAATTCTGGAAGGTACACCTCCCTCAGAGATCTCTACGCACGTTGCAACGACATAATCCCAATAGCGGACTACGTCCAAGAAATCTCCCAAAAATTCTACTCTTTCAAATTGGGCGATAGTCCGCTTATCGCAAACATTACACAAATTAGACACCATAATGCATTCTTTTGGATCAAACACACCTTACCATACCAGACGTTACCAATCTTCTGGCAACCACTATAGCCAAACCTTCACCTACTGTAACTTCCGTTTATACTGACATTTCTATTTATCGTATCTTTAAATCTTTTCTGTCCTTGTATTCCTTTCATTTTGTCCATTTTGTTTCGTGTTATTGATCTCTTTTTGTGCGTTTTTTGTCTTTGTTCTTGTTATCGTTCTCTTTTTGTGCATTTTTTTAATCAAAATTAGCTTCTCTATAAAATTTCTAAGAAACGGTAAACCATAGTTTAGGCAGCCTTGCGCAGCCCTGCAGTACCTCATTTCGATTAAGGTTCCCCGTTTTAGATTTGGGTACCTGTTCAGCAGCAAAATTAGTTCAGTGCAGTGCGACAGCTTCGATGTTTCGTTTTAAGTTTTGTTAAATTTTATTTTTTAAATGTTTGTTAACTATATTGTACTTTTTAATTTGTTTTTAGCAAAAGGAGTCAGGACTTCTGTCCCCATTTTCTTTTAGCCGAACCGGAGTCACCCCGCCCGGCCATGCAACCAGCCACCGCGAACAGCACAGTGGTTGCACAGTCGGTCGCAAGGTAGTCTCCGGGGAGGCAATATTATGTATTAATTTTAATAAAGTCTGTTTGCTTTGCTTTGCGCAAGGTGGCAATCGCGATTAATCACACGGACATCGCACCACCGGGTTCGAATCCTGGCTCCGACACGGTCGGAGGAAATGGTTGTATGTCCACGTTTTTTCAATGCGTAACCCCCTTCCGCACAATTCCGGCTTCTGGAATTGAGGGTTTTCTAATTTCTGTGGTGTTTATTTATTATTTTCATTTTTACTAATGTCTGTTTTACAATAGTCAATTTTTGCTAAGTTTAATAAGTTCCGAAAGAGTATTTTTATATGTTTTAAATTCATTTTGTGTATTTATATTCTCTGGATATCTTTTTGCTTTTCTATAAAGTTCATTTTTTTAGCATTTACCAAACCTTTACTAATCCACGGGTTTCTTTTAATTTGATTTTTTTTAATTGTTTATGTTTTACTACTATTTTGTATATGCTCATTCAATTTTGTTATTAACAAGTCAGTTATGGCATCCACGCTATCCAGAGAATATAAATCTAGCCATTGTTCATTGCTAAGCTTTTCTCTTAATTTATTGTAATCCATGTATGTTTTATGCTTATTTACATTAGATTTATAATAATACAACTTCTAAAATCAGTTCTATGGACTGGTTGTTCCATTCTGGTCTCATCCAATATAATATTTTAAATAATGATATAAAAATTGCTAAGTCTTTAAAGGTATTCAAAACAAATCTTCAAAACCACCTCAGATCTCTAAAGTATATTATTTCTGTTAATGTGAACTGTAGGCATAAGTATGTAATACTAGATTTAGGATAGATATAAGTATATACTCTTCAACTTACCTGCATTTTTTATTTAAAACTGTGGACATGTAATATCCTTGAGATAAATAAACTTCATTTATTCATTGAGGCCTGTCTTAAAAGAATAACTCAATTCGAGCTAAAAATGTATGCGAGATTATGCTGGGTTTGTTTACTAAATTAATTGGATAAAACCAAAGGATAAACCAGCACCCCAAGCTAAACCGGGGAGGAAGTTATTTATTTAGTGGAAATTATACCTGGAAGTCTAAGCCGACGGTTTAATGTTACTTGTTCATCGCAGCTTAATCTAATTAAATTCTACTTTATACAATTTAACATAGTACCTACAATTTTACATTTGTACAGCGAATAACACTAGTTTGTATAAATAATAGCGCAGCCATGTCAGTGGATGTGCCAAGAAATGCAGTCTCATATAGAAATGGGAGTAAAACGTGAATTGAACATAACTCGTATAATTATTTTAATTGGCGCAGTCAGACTATATTAGTCAGGTTATCTGTTTATTAAGCATAAAATAAGCAGGTAATAATAACGAAATTGGATTAAAATGTTTAGATTTTTATTGAGACATGAGCTAATGTGATGTCTGATTCAGAAATTATAGAAGGGGTTGCAGATTGCAGATTTTTTTACGGGCTTGTTTGGCTTCGAACAGCCTTACTTTTGTGATTTACCCTACATCTAGTTGTTGGCCAGGATTCCAAAATTTTTTATAAAGCTTATGATTTTCCAGGGGCCTGTCTCGGTGCCTTCAGACGTTAATTCCGCCTGTTCTAGGAACTTTAGCCTAGTGCTACTAACACCTTGATTTCACAAAGTATGTGTTCCGCAGTTTCGGTTGCAGTATCGCAATATCTGCATTTGTTGTCTACCGCGTTGCCCATATTCTTGAGATGATATCTCAAGGGGCAGTGGCCAGTTAGAAGGGCTGAATTAGCTTTAATTCGGACTTTTTAAGTTCTAAAAGCCGTGTGGCATTCTTTGTTGAATAAGTTTTTCGCTTGTCATTGGCCTGGAGTATTCCTCCAGGAGGACTTTTTCCGGTCCATTTTCCATTATTGGATCTCCTCCGCTATGTGTCTCTTGGCAAGGCCGCAGATCAGTTCAGGTTCGTTCGTTTTCTTGTACTCCCACATGCCGTGGCACCCACATCAAGGTAACCTTGTTGTTGTTTTTGACCAGTTACTTCAGGGATTGTTTATATTCCCAGACAATTTTAGACCTTAGAGCCTTTAGTGCTGTCTGGCTATCTAACAGTATATTGATCTTTGCCCTTCGAATGCTTTTATTTAGGCGTTCCTGGGCACACAGATCTATAGCATAAATTTCTACCTGTAAGATGATTGGGGTGTTACCGAGGGCTTTGGATAGCCAACATTTAAGCCCTGCTACGCCCGCTCCTACCCTTTCAGGCATCTTAGATCCATCTGTATACCAGATGAGTGACCCTTGTTCCAATCGCAGTGCCTCTAACTTGCTCATCTGACGACTTTCAATTAGTACGTCAAACGGGTAGTCAAAATTTTGTTTCATTGGCATTGAGTCTGTGGGTTTGGTCATGGACTTCAAATGGATTAACTCCAGAATTCTTAAGTGACCAACCGGATAGCTTGATTCAAATTTATATGCCTGGTGCAGTCGTAAGGCACTCAGTCTTTCCTCCTACCTTATATGTAAGTGCAAGGGAAGTAGGCCTGTTCTCCTTTTAGTGAACGGAACAATAATTGTTTTGCTCGGATTGACATTGAGCCCACATTGAGCACCATCTGGATATTATGTTTAAGGCAATGCATGAGATTCGACATCATAACCTCATTTTTTCCTCTCACAGTGTCGACTAGGTCATCTGCATAGCCTTGGAAGTTGAAGCCTGAACTACTCATTCTATGGAGGAGATCATCGACGACCATTGACCGCAGCAACAGGTGTCAATGGATCATGGTAGATCCCTTTTTTTCCTTATTTTTAAGAATATCGGAATGAAACTTGGTAGATGTATTATATGACCAAGAAGACACTTTGTGGCATAACTGTCACTTTTTCCCGCTTTCGTTTTAACCGGAAACGACCTAAACTTTTGATATTGAGATGGAACACCCTGTATATTATTATATTTTTGGAATCCATGAAAAATTCTGAGTACGGTGATGCCTCATAAGTGACATTTCGACTCCATAAAAAAAAATTGACTTAAAATTCAAAAAAAAACAAATATAATTAAAATAAGAAAAAATTGCTTTTGAGTACATCCACCGATTCCTTAGAACATCCGCTATTTTATGGTAGTACTCTACCATTATGGTTCCATTTGAAAAAATTAAGTTTTGGTAAAAAACTGTGCCAAATTTGATGGCCTACAAAATGTACATTCTCAAATTTTTATGCTCGATTTGATTTTTCTGATCTGATGAGTGACATCACAAATTACAAGCAATTTTTTCTGGTCATGGCATTCTAGATACATAATAACAAATTTAGAGTAATAATGAAATTGTTGCAAAATGTGTCGTTAATATTTTTGCACGTTTTTTGAACAATAAGTTGTCTTCGTTTTAACACATAATTCTTGCAGAATTATCATGGTCTAGCTGCTCCAAGGGAAATTGGGTCTGATATTTTTACTATAACATTACTTTACAAAGCCCAACTATTCTCCAAATTCACATGTCATAAGTTCAGGAGATCCAAATGGCCACTCAATTAAATCGCTCTGGTGATTTATTCGTTAGGATGTGTTCGAAATCTCTATCTACATGTGCTCCATTTACCTGCAAGTACAAACCATCGTATTAATTCCAACGGTTTTCGCTCAATTTCATTCGATAATTGTGTGTTAGTTTAATTATTTAGTTAGTAGTTATTGCCAATTTCCACTTTTTCCACTAATTAAGAGGATAGTAGCGCATCTAGCATTCTCTCTGAGTTTACCTAGCAAAGTGGATTCGAGCCCCAAATACTGTGAAATAATTTTCAATTATAAATTATCCCCAAGAAGTGGTTCGGATTCCACTGTAAGCTGTAGGGTACTATCTCCTTTACTCCGAAAAATCTAGAACATCTAGACTTACGAGGGTCATCGAAGTGACCTGGAGGGCGGTCAGTTAACTGTATGAGACTCATTATTACTTATAATATAAACTTTTGACGTTATTTTCTCAATCTCCATATCTCTTTGTAGTTCATTAAGTCGCAGTTATAGATTGTAATTTTAAATAAAGTATAACTTGCCGAATTGCAGAAAAAAATGTTTACGATGAAACTCAATGTAATATTTCGCAATAACTATTTTTAGTGAAAAAATCCTATATACTTTGTCCTGAAATTTGTATCTTGATATTTTAAGAACAATTATAAATAATGAACAAAAAATTTAATAAAACAGTAGAGCCCGCAGAAACGTCTGTCATAATGAAATAGTAATGGAAAATTAATGCCAAAAAAAAAACAACCCATAATTTTATGAAAATGAAATTGAGTGCTTCAACTTCAGAGAGCTGGACGCTTTTAAAAGCTTGAACATTTCAAAATGTAAAATAATACGAATAGCAATAAAAAACTGATATCAAACAGTCGAATTTGTTGAACCATGTCAATATAATTTAAATAAAAAAAGCTACTTTTCAGTAAAAAGTTTACTCATTCTCTTGATAAAGCCTTCTATATTGTCTGGCATTCCAGCCTGCTATATTAGTTCCATATTGTGTGAATTCCAAGTCATATTTATTATATTTAAATAAAGCAATGTATTTATAACCGTCATATTCGGATGGTGACCAATGCTACGTCATCCACTTTTAACTAATATGTCTCATGGAAAATCCTGTGAGCGTACTTATTTTCCCTATTTATTAATGGTACACCACACTTAAGACAAATTAACGACAACTCGCAAGCAATATGATATAACATTAATATTTTGTACTGTGCTATTTTCTTTCCGCTATTATTGCTACTCTTTATATTAACTAAGAAATGGCCCACAGATACCTACTTCAGGGAACTAAAATACTAATCAATAATATCACAAATAAGTGAAACTTCGTTTAATCTTGATTGATAGCTTAGAAACACAATCTGTTTGCAAGAAATGATGAGTTTAGAAAGTTATACACATGCGTCACTAATACATGTGATGGATTGATGTCGAACAGAGAATAAAATATGAATAGCTATGAAACAGATCACAGTAGGAAACTCTAAATCCATTGAAAAACTAATCAGTAATTCTGATTGATCTAAAATTCATCGATTTAATTGGCAATTGCTTTGGGAAAACATCAATAACGGGTAAAGTGAAAACAGCAAGTGGTCAGATTCTATTTATAATTACAAATAAAATATGAACGGCAACAATGGCTCTAAATTTTGCTAAATATTATATTCTGTTGGCTTATCATGTGTCAATAGTGCATTATTTGGCAATGGTTTAGGTCCTATTATATGAGCGGCTTCAACAAACTATAGTAAATAATATTAAGTCTGAAGATCTTTAAAAAATAACAGTGTTTCACAAGGTAGCATACTAGGACTTATGCTCTTCGCGCTATTTATTAACGATACATTCCTCACTGATTCAGAAGATTGCAAAATAAACCTCTTTGCGGACGATACTATAATATATTTATCTGGAGTTGATATGAAGTAAATTTTTGAATGTTCAAAAATTAACAATACACTAGAAAAAATTAGTGAATGGTTTATAACCAATGGATTAGTAATAAATATTAAAAAGCACTACACATACATAGCTAAATATACAACTTGGATTGGCTTATCGTATTAGTAAACATTTAACTTATATACTAGGAAAACAGTTTACAATAAATAATGAAACCCGGTTTCGGGTATTGCTCAATTATGTTATGTGTAATGATACCAATATATCTAAACTGCAGTGACTTCAAAATAGGCATATGCGATTCTTATTAAGTGCAATGGATATGCTAATATAAATACAATTCATATACATTAGGCTGATTTTCGGTGAAAGACAATATAAAGTACAGAACACTTATATTTAAATCCATAATAGTTGTCAGCAAATATACAACACCATAGAATAATTAATTGATTTATTTATTCAAGAATACAACTGATCAGGTAGATAAGTATTCAATTAGATGGTTGGAATTGTGCGAGAAAATTATAAATTTTCTTTCTAGTATATACTATACACAATACAAACTTACTGGATGTATTTAATAGCGCTACTGCCTCATAGAATATACCAGAAGGACCAGAAACGCCGCGAAGGTTAGACAGGAACTTTCGAGAACACAGCGCCTCAGTATATAAGGAGTGGATGCTGCGCACGGAGGGTAGCTTTATATTAGACGCACAAGTGAACAGATAGAATAAGGACAGTAGTAAGTTGTGAATTGTATTAATGTCTATCGTTGTATTTAATGTGTTATAATAACGATTACTTATTGTAATTGAGTATTAAATAAAGTAGTGGTTAATGAAAAGCTTTATTGCGATTATTTGGACTTATGTACAGGGTGTTTACTGGAGATTGTAAACACGTAACAATTGGTGCCAGAAGCGGAATTGCAATAGGATTTCTGAAGAATTCGAGAAAATTTCAGAACCTTCTATTTGGAAACTAGTGTACTTACCTGAATTTTATCAACTGAAAAGTAATATAGACACTAAATAAGACTAGTTTGTGACATTTCTAAAAAATTTCTAGAACATTCTATTCCGGATTTTGTAGAAATATTTAAATTGTACCTAATATAGCTTTTAAATAAGACTTGTTAGTGTCGTTTCGAGAAATTTAATTGAAACAAGGAACATGGCTGCTGAAAAACAAATGTTAGCCGAATAAAAAAAAAATATGTACGAAGTCCAACATGAAAATCGTGCACTTGAACAGATTGGCGAAGTATGTTGGGGAATTGCCTGGCCGAGACGTTCAGGCTTAAGGAGGGGGCAATGTTATGCGCACGCCTACGCCACTATCTCATAGAATATAAGAGAAGAACCAGAAACGCCGCGAAGGATAGACAGAAACGTTTGAGAATAAAGCGCCTCAGTAGATAAGGCGTAGAAACCGCACAAAATGCGCCAAATCCACCTCCAACAAATTCAAAATAAAATGCTAAAAATCGTCACTAAACTTCTACCTACGTACGGCGTCCCCAGCCAAATTAATTCACGACAACGACGCTTGACGACTTCATATTAAAAAGACTTCTTCCCAACCTCGCACAATCTCTCATCCAATCTATAAATCACCTCTTTGCTAATCCCCTCACCACCAAATTCCTTTACGCTACCACTCACCCCTCCCTTAATTATATCTACAGCTCTTAAAATCAAAAATATTCTAAATGAAGTTTGCAAAAATAATAAAATACAAAAAATGACATAAAAAATAAACAAAATCACAGAAAATAACAAAAATTACCAAAAATACCAAAAGAATATACACAAAAATATAAAAACCTCAAAAAATATATATAAATATTCTCAAAAATAAAAAATAACTTTTGCATTAAATTACACTATCACATGTCATTAGAACAACTACAAAAATAGCCATACACGGTGCACGCACACACTAATACTCACACACTAATCCATTACTAACATAATCATTCACAACATAACCAAAAACATGAGATACACCAACTTACAACCCAAAACACCGCTAGCCATGGAGCAACGCCATTTTACAACATATACCAACCCAGCGTAAGCATCGAAAGACGATGGATAGCCCCAGGCATCACCACATGCTACACAGACGGAGGACAGTTTTATATTAGACGAACTAGTGAACAGATGAAATAAGAACAGAAATAAGTTGTCATTTGTATTAATGTATATTGTTGTAAAAGTCTTGTTGCAATTATTTGAACCTACGTACAAGGTGCTTACGGGAAATTGTAAACACGTAAGAATGTTTTTGAAACATTCAATATAACACGCTGAATGATCAAATCTTTCTTAATTTATTTTTAGAAAAATAAAATTTTAACATTTAAATTAAAAAAGGTATGAAAAATAAGATTATGCTGCCTATGAAATTGGAAACGTAAGGCTTAGATTCGTATTTATTAAGCTGTAATTATATCAAATTTTTATTTTTTACGTGCCATTACGTGCATTAATAAAATTTTGCTGAATAACAATTTTTTTTAACGTCTTATAATCCATTAAATAATAATTTAAGCAAGGAAACATGTATCCCAATATTGAAAATGGAAATTTACTCGTGAACAAATTACAACGTCGCTGAAAAGAATGTACTATCACGGTGAGACCAAAAAGAAATGGAATGAAAAGGAAATGTTGGATGGCTTAATGAGTTAATTAAATCCATAACGGCAAAAAACAAACTATAAAAACGTTCAGGAAACCCTGAAAATGCCTTAATTTTAAACGAATACAAACAATACCAAAATAAACTGAACGACTTAATAAAGAAACTAAAAATAATTGCTATACAACCTAAATAAATAATGACAAAAGCTGTTAGAAAACATTATGGAAATGTTTTGACAATTTAAGTAAACATAGGTCAACAATTGCGAACAAAAACAAAAACGCAGATCAACTCATCGTGGCTCTATAAGTAACAATAGTAACATTCAAACTTACCAATTAACCAGATTGCAGCGAACCTTACAAATAATCGCTCCCGCATCATCTCGATCGAGATCAAAACTAATTTCTATTCCCCCAGTCGAAACATTTTGCTTCATTTCCAGAAATTTTTTACAAATTATTTTCTTCGATTTAAGCGTTCATTGACCTTTGGTATCAAAACAAAATTCGATTCCATTCAAATGTTCAATTATAGTATCGGTACTTTCGTTATATAAAAACTCACGTCCCGATACTTCTATTCCCCGTTGTTATCAAAACTTATTTCCAAACCCGCAAGCATTACCTCGATTTAAATTCCACGTCGTTCACCGCAGACCAATAGGCACAAATTCATAGCATTTCAACTCTTTGTGCAGAACCTTTGGGATGACTTTACGGGGTCTTTTCGAAATTCATAAATTATTATAAGCTATTTCCTTCAATAACTTAAAAAGTAATATCGATTCAAACTTTGCTTTAACATAAAAGAATTCCCCATTTTAATGTCGATAAGGTCAATATCTTTCAATTCCGAATTTTAACATTTTTATATTTCTGATACAATATTGCGCAATCTGTTTACATCCTTTCACTTATTATTTATTTTTGGGAAAGCATAGAGGCAACATATGCGACCTTGAACGATGGTTGGTTTGTATGGGTGGTAATGATTTTCCTTAAAAATATTATACACAGTTGTTTTGGGAACATTTACCTGGTTTGAAATTTGTCTTACAGATGCTGTAGCATTGTCTTCTACGTATTCTAATACAACGTTATTTCGCTCTTCGTTATCTATCTCATAAGTATAATTTCTTTTTCCATTAAACCGTCCATAATTTAATAAGTTAATAACAAGAGTCCTAAAATACCTTTGATTCGATTTAAAATAAATCCCTAACTTTTCTTCGTTTGTATATCTCAAAGTCATAATAAATTCAAAAAAGGACTTAATAAAATAAACGCACAAAATTAGTTAGTAGATCACATTGAAGTACTAGTAACAAGAAAAACAGCAATTATGACAACAAGAAGTATCAATTAAACATTATTTTGTCTATTGTCATGGTAACAAGATCCATAGCACCTACTATTACGTACAAATAATATTGTAAGGTCCTAAAAAAAGTTATCGGTGAGGCAAAAAACAGGCTAATGGTGCATATATAGAGTCATCAAAAAATAAAGGGAAAGCGGTTTGGAACCTTGTTAAAACCTATACCAATTCAGAGGCGATAAATAAAGAATCTATTCTAAAAAATATAAAAATAGACGGAAATAATAAAATTGATAAGCTGAACGCTGTTAATAACTTCTTTGTGAATCAAGCCACAAACCAAAATGTCAACAATAACAACCTGCAAATATATGAACAGCCAACCAATATGAATATATTTTTAGAGCCAGCACATTCGGAAGAAATATATAACGTAATAATCAATTTAAAAAATACCTGCTCTGTAGGTCCCGATGAAATACCAGTAAAACTGCTAAAAACAATAGCCACTGAAATAGCACACCCTCTTTCACACATAATTAATTTAACTTTAAGCTCTGGAATATTTCCAGAGAAATTGAAAACTTCCCATGTCAAGGCCATTTATAAGATAGGTGAAAAAAACAATATTAGCAATTACAGACCCATTGCCTTGCTCTCAAATATTAGTAAAGTCTTTGAAAAAATAATTTACAGCAGACTATTAACATTTTTAGAAAGTCACCAATTAATATCTGATAATCAAAATGGTTTTAGAAAGAACAAATCCACAATCAGAGCAATATATCAAGCATTATCTGATTCTATAAACAAAAACAATAACACCATGGCTATATATCTAGATCTATCCAAGGCCTTCGATTCGGTAGATCACAAAATTCTAACAAAAAAAATTGAAATGTCTGGTATTCGAGGTGTTGCTCTTCAATTAATAACTTCATACCTTCATAATAGAAGGTAATGTATAATAGAGCCTGACGAATCTGGTAAACTCATAAAATCAGACACCATGCAAATAAAAAGAGGAGTCCCTCAAGGGTAGATATTGGGTCCCCTGTTATACATACTATACACTAATGATTTACCTTCAGTAACTAACATTAGCACCATAATGTACGCAGATGGCACATCCTTAATTTTTAGTGAAAACACGGAAGAAAATCTGAAAAAGACAGCTCTTAGCACTCTAGATTCGTTAGACAAATACTTTCAGTCAATAGATCTTACGTTAAATAAATAAAGAAAAGACACAAATAATCAATTTTACATATAGAAACAATAACGATAAAATCATACTTACTGATGACACTCATACCATAACATCAGTTGCTAGCTCTTCTTTTTTGGGCGTAAATATTGACTGTAGACTTGACTGGAGGCCACATATAGCACACCTTGCAAAAAACATTGCTCGATATTGCTATGCACTTAAAGTAATAGCTCAAAACATCAATATATCGACAGCATTCATAGCATATCATGCATATATTCAGTCTCATATAATATATGGAATTATTTTCTGGGGTAGTTCCTGTGAAGTGGAACGAATATTTAAATGGCAAAAAAGATGTCTTAGAAATATACTGAATATGCAGCAAACAGACAGCTGCAAACAAATTTTCATTAACCAAAAGATACTCACACTAACTAGTCTTTATATATACGAGGCAATCAAATTCATTGCAGAGAATGGCTTATTACTAAAAGATTATAATAGAAACCATCTATATAATACAAGAAATAAAAATAATTTAACTACGGACACACCAAATTACTCATATATTCAAAGGAATGTACCATTCTCTGTAATTAAAATTTATAACAAAATGCCTACAAATATACGAACTCTTATCACACAGAGAACTAAAGAATAAATTAACAAATATTCTTCTGGAGAAGGCTTATTATACTCTAGACGAATACTTAAATGATGATAACATTATTTAGTATTTTTTGTAATTATAACTTTTAATATCTATGTCTGGAAACTTTTAACTTTTTTGTATGTTTACCATAATTTTAATGTATCATTGTGTATATGTTTTTTTTCCTTTTTGTTATACTCGAATTAATTTCTGTCCATTGTAGTTTTAGTTTAGGTTTAGGTGTTTGACATGTTCAACACCCGTATGGGTACTTTGTATTTCTTATACAGTGAACTAATAAAGTGTATCTATCTATCTATCTATTAGAAAAATTAATACTATTATTTTCTTTTATTTGGGCGGTGCAAATCAATTCAACAACTCATTTGAATGTGTTGTAATTTTTGTTTTAATTTTAAGTTGAAGCTAATAAAATCGGATTATTTTCTTCATAGCCTACTTAGAAAACTTATTTTTGTCATATTTTACACCAGTAAATAATTTTTTCCTGGCATTGTAATACATCATTCAAAGGGGAATTAAAAGCACCATTGAACATACAAAAAATCCAATATGGCGCCCATAAGAAAAACAAAGAAACAAATGTCGGTAGAAATATTTTGGTAACGTCAACGAAAGCATCTTAAAAAAGTGTCCAAACAATGTACTTATTAAAATATCACCAGTTATCAAATTAGGCCGATACGGGAAGGTTTTAAAATGCACCTTTTCAGTTTTTTGAAAATATTTCTTCAAAAAAGTCCCGATTTAACTGTTTCTCTATCACTGATAATAAATAACAGAGATATCCATGCATGCACTCCCAATTTGAGACACAGTGTATACACATATCCATATATAAAAGCAAACTTATTTCGATATTTGACTTGGAGGTAACCGAATTGGACTTGCATGCGAAACATGTCATGTATTATCATAACTTCGCATAGCGAAACCTACTTACACAGTTTCATTATCGATTTGCAAATTTAATATCCTCGGCGAAACAACTTTTTAGAAAGGACGTAACAAAAAGGAGAAAACGAGCGAAAACTCCTGACTACGGCTTAACTTTAATGGAACCAAAGTTATCAGAAACCCAAATAAGGGATTTCCCAATAATAAATAAATAAAATTATGACTACCTACGCAGATGTCGGAAGTTAGTTAGTTGTGTGGAATAAAAATAATGAAAGGGCGCAAAATAAACGAGCAACGCAGGGGCTTTGGAAACTCAAACTAAGTTAACAGTAAGTAGAATAAAAAAACTTTACCTATATCAGGAGATTGTTAAAATCGATCATAAAATCTTAACTTTCCTTTCTTCGATATTAACGGCGGAATTCGTAAGTTTTCTTAAGTGTTAGTAAAATGAGGGCTCCTAAATTTATGGAATATAATAAAGCTACTCGTACAATATTTACAAGCGGGCTTTCCATTTTAAAAGGATTAGACGAGATAAAAATACAAACACATTTTAAAAAGTACTAATTAAGTTTTACTATTCTTCATGGAGCTTTTCAATGCAGAGCATAAAACAGAACTTTATCCACTTTATTTCAAAAACACGTTTCAAGTGAGAGGTATTGGCTACGTGTTTAGACCCTCCAATAAACACTCCCAAATATACGTTTAATAATTGCAACAGGAATTTTCACTAACCACTGATTTATTAATAATAATAATTTATTTATTTATTTATTTAGAATACAACTACCCAAACAGATAAGAAATCCAATTACAGGGTAGGAAAGAACAAAACATTGTTACAGAATTTTGTACGACAAATACATGTGAAAAACTTAAGTATAATTACATAAAATATTTGTACATAAACTAGTAAATATTTTTAGTTTGAATGCAATACAGATTGCTTAATTTTTTTAACAGTAGTACAAAATATATCAACATCGTCCTGTATATATGCGTAGTTGGAACACATCATATGCAAGGATGAAGATTTAAGTAAATTTGTACGAGGCGTATTTAGATAAAAATAATTATTTGAGCGTGTATGAACTGATGGTACATGTAATTTGACATAACTACATAACTCAGGGCAATCAATCACATTATTCAAAATTTTATATAAAAACACAATCGAAGAATACTTACGGCGGGATTCCAAATCATGTATTTGATATCTGTTTAATAGATCACATTGAGGTGTACCTCTTGCTGGATAAATTCCGTCATTTCTATACCAAAGATATTTACTGAGGACTCTTTGCGTTTTTTCAACGCTAAGTTTATGCACGGCGTATTCTGGACTCCAGATTATGGAGGCATACTCTAATTTTTATCTGACAAATACATTAAACAGCAATATCAAGGTGTTATTATCCACAAATGGTATTTCTGATTGTGAAACCTAAGTTTCTGTAAGAACTGGCCACGATAGTATTTATGTGATTATTAAAGGTTAACTTACTGTCGAAGATGACCCCAAGATCTTTAAATTGACTACATCTAGATAGCTGAATATCATTTAAAGAATAAGTAAACTCAGTTAGATTAAGCTTTCTAGTGAAAGTCATGTATTTACATTTATTAATATTTAGATGCAGTTTATTTTTGTCACACCACGTACTAATTTGTTGCAAATCTTTTTGCAAGTTAAAGCAGTCCTTTAAATTGTTGATGGCCGAATACAACTTGCAATCGTCAGCGTACAGCAGAGTGCTATTTAGAAGTTCACAGTTAATGTCATTTATAAATATTATGAATAACAAGGGTCCAAGAACGGACTCTTGAGGAACGCCAGACGTTGCTGTTATTTCATCAGACTTAAATCCATGGTATTGGACAGTAAGTTTCCTGTCAGATAGATATGAGTAAAAAAAGTTAGTAAATGTTTCGGTAAGGCCGAAGTTGAACAATTTTTGTAACAAAATACCATGATCGAGTGTGTCAAAGGCTTTAGAGAAATCTGTATATATGACGTCAACTTGACCTCCTCCATCTAACGTCTCCGCAATAAATTGAGTTATGCAAGCCAGATTTGTAACAGTCGATCTACCAGCGAGAAATCCGTACCGATTAAAGCAAACTTGGGATTTAACATGGGAAAATAAAATATTATAAAGGACACTTTCAAATAATTTGCTGAAGTTACATAAAATGGTAATTGGTCTATAGTTTTCAACTGCAGCCTTGTCATCCTTTTTATAAACGGGACAAATTTTAGCTTGTTTCCATAGGTTAGGAAACGTAGCGGTTTGAAGAGATAAATTGAAAATAACTGACTGAGGAAAAGCAAATAGCACAGCACAATCTTTCAAAAGAAATGCGGGTATTCCATCCGGACCGGTAGTTAATTTCGGTTTGACCAATTTAAGCGCATTTAATACGTCTACTTCATTAATTATTGGAATAGCGAGATGTGGTACATTACTATTTGAATCAGTGGCTTCCATGCCAAAGTTAGTGGACGTTGTAAAAGAAGATTGAAAAAAAGATGCAAATCCGTTCAAAATTTGTTGAAGGTCCTTCAAAGGTACATTATCTTGCCTCATTACACTTTTAATACTAGTAACATCTCTCATATTATTAATATGTGACCAAAATCTGTTCGGGTTTGACTTAATCTGCATTTCAATATTTTTAAGGTAGTCTTTGTGCGCAACGCCTATTTCCTGTTTGATTTTTCGCCTTAAAGATTTAAAATCTCTGTGAGCATTTTCGTCTCCGGTATCTCTATATGTACGCCAAAGACGTGATTTTTGTTTAATGTCTCTAATTATTCTACGATTAAACCATGGGGGATACGATTTATTTATGGGTGTGGTTCTGGGAACATTTCTTGAAAAGACACGGTCTAGTTCGTTGTACATATAATAATAATAATAATAATAATTTATTTTCCATAATGACAACATTACAGTTGTATAGGAATAGTCAAGTTACACAAAAGCAATAAAATATCTTAAAAACTAGGTAAAAAAATCACATACAGAATACAAGCATTTTGATAACAGAAACAGTTTTAACTTCCTTTTAAAATCTAGCAAATTTCTAGCAATTTTACATTCTGTTGGTAAATGATTAAACAATTTTGAATCCATGTAATTTGGTGAATTAGAGGTTATATTAAGTCTGGCAAATGATACTCTAAAGTCTTCCTTGCCACGTGTATTTGCGTTATGAATATTTTTATTCATAATAAATATATTTTTCTTTTGGTAAACATAAACACACAGTTCAAATATGTACAAAGATAGCAAGGTTAAAATCTTATACTCTCTAAACAATTCTTTGCAAGAATGGGTACTAGAGACATTCGCTATACGACGCAATATACGTTTTTGAGCAATAAAAACGTTCTGTGACAGAGTGGAGTTTCCCCAGAAACAAACACAATACCTCATTCTGGAATCCACTTGGGCATAATATAAATTAACTAATTGATCCCTAGTAAGTGCTGACTTAATATTGTTAATTAGGAATGAAATAGATGAAAGTTTGGAATTATATATTCATAGTGTGATTTCCAGTTTAAACACTCATCAATATGTAAACCTAAAAATTTTATACTATTTTGTGTACCTGTTATAATAGAGTTGTTGACATTAAGAGAAATAGATTCGCAGTTTTTCTGTCTATTATGAAACTGAGTTAACTGAGTTTTGTAGTATTGAAATGAAGTTGATGTTGATCGAAAAATGTAGATACTTTTTCAATAACGTTATTACATTTAATTTTTAACTCATTATGCATGGGATCTGAAACAATCATGGAAAGATCATCGGCGTACATTGAAAAGAATTCGTTACATAACATGAAATCAAGCTCATTAATATACAGTATGAATAACGCAGGGCCCAATATTGAGCCCTGTGGAACACCCATACTTAGAAACGAACATCCAGAATTGACCATGCATGTCTTACTTTCATTTACATATTGTATACTTACATACTGTTGGCGATTGATTAAAAATGACTTGATCCAGTTTAATGAATGTCCTCTAATACCATAATCGTTCAATAAACTTAACAATTAAATGCCCTGCTGAAATCAAAAAATATTCCAACAGAGCATTCCCCTGCCTCAATGTGATTAATAATACGACTATAGAATGCTGTTACGGCTGTTATAATTGGCTTTCCACAACGACAACCATGTTGCTTATCCATCAAAATTTGATGTTCCACTAGAAAATTAAGTAAGCGATCTAGATAACAGTATTCAAATAGTTTAGAAAAACTAAATGGTACTGTTACAGGTCTATAATTCTCAAAGAAATGTGGATCTTTTTTTTTAAATATGGGTACTACTTTACCTATTTTTAGTGTATCTGAAAACGCTCCAGTATTAAAGGACAGATTTACCAAATAAGTCAGTGGAGTTATCAAAAATTTTGAAACTTTTTTAATTATGAAGCCAGGTACATCGTCTGGTCCAGATGATCTCTTATTTTTTAGTTTACTATTTAATAAGGAAAACAGCTCGTCTTCTATGAACGGTCTCAAAAACAATGTATGGTTGATACTTTTTGATACTTTATTTGGAAAAGAAGTATTACTATGGGTATTGGGTATTTGATTTACAATATTTGATTGGTGTATTTATAAAAAAGTCATTAAACAACGAGCCAACCACTTCTGGATCTTCGATGGTACACTCGTGATGATTTATCTGGAAATTATTGTGTATTTTATTTTTATTCGATAACTCTGAAATTGTTTTCCAAGCAGCTCGCATAGGGTTATTTGAGTTAATAATTTTATTTTGATAATATTCTCTTTTCGATTTAGTAACTAAGTTACTATGCGTCCTTTTTGTCTCCTTGTAAGCAGTAGTCAAGTCAGGATATGTTCTTTTTAAAATATATAAATCTTTCAGATATGTACTAGATGATTTAACCTCATTATTCATCCATTTTTTGTCATTTTTTGTACTATTAAAATATCTACGTTTAGGAAAAGAACAGTTAAAATGATATAGAAATGTTTCATAAAAGAGATCACTAGAGATCATTAATCACTAAATTACAATAATTAGTCCTTATAACAACACACTAGTTACAACTTTCATCTGCTCACTACTATAATTTACAACTTAATAATAATAATAATGTCTTTATTATTTACCCAAACTTACAACAATTTACAATAGATTATGTAAGTAACAATACAAGTGGTAGGTAAATAAAAGGCAGAATAGCTCAGTTTACTGACACAATCAGCAATTGGTCTTCCACTACAGCCTAAACTATGTGACAAAAGTAAATATAATATGGCTTTCAATTCATATCTAGATTATCTGGAATCTGGAATTGGTTGGGAGGGTGGTCCATAAAAATTATTGAACCACAGCACTTAGGCCCTATTGGGCCCCTTGTACATCCTCCCTGTAGACAGACCCTCGCCTAGGCCTCCAACCAACCTAGTCTTGCAAAATAAGTGGTGATCCTGTCTAGGGGCATCTCCCTTACATCGGCCAAAGTAGGCCAACGTTCTCCCACAATGCATTCTCTGATTGATGAGACAGCAGAACAGTCACAGAGTACATGTTGAACCGTCTCATCTTCTTGTTTACTACATCTACAGAGAGATGTTTCGCTTAATCTCATATTATGGAGATCTTTCCTTAACGGACAGTGTCCAGTCTGGATTCCCGTTTTAAAATGTAGGTTCCTTCTGGACATTGCATTGATGTAAAAATAGTAAATAATAATGGGCAAAGTATAGTTCCCTGCGGAACTCCTGAAAGTACCGTTAGCAGTTGCAAAATATTGTTATTAAGTACCGTTTGTTAAATTCTATCCGACAAAAATGATAAAATTAAATGGGATGAATTTTGTTCAAAGCCACAAAAATGCAAAATTGTTAAAAGTAATTCATATCAAAAACTTATTTAACTCGTCTTTAGGTGTCTCATAATTATTTGTCTGTTGAATATTTGTGATATAGGTGAATCAGGGACGGCTCTAGGCAGAGCCTAAAATAATTTTTAGGTGAATCTAAAAAAATTTTCAGATAATGACTGTTTAGGATAGAAAATTAGTCTAAAATGATTCTTTGCAAATTTCTCATCAGAGAGCCAGGGAAGGCTCCAGGGTGGGTTCATGCCTCCAAGCCCAAAAACAGTGTGCCAAGGAATAAAAAATTGTTTAAAGAGGAAAATTGTTGCGAAAGGGTTCTTTTTAAATTCTCGCCAAAATAGCAGTGTCGGCTTCACGGAGGGCCCAAAAACAAGTCTGTATAATAAAAAAAATGTTCAAAGACAAAAATTGTTTAAAGTGAAAAATTGCAACAAAAAGGCTGTTTACAAATTTCTCGCCAAAGCACCAGGGGCGGCTTCATGGAGAACCCAAATAAATCTTTTAGCGTATCTAAAAATTTTACAGGATAGAAAATTGTTCAAAAACGTCAGAATGGCAGAACTCCAGGTAGGGGCTAAAAACAGATTTTCGTCGATTTGAAAAGTTTTTTAAACAAATTCTCGTCAGAGCACCAGTGGGCTTTGAAAACAATTTTTTTGTCAAATCAAAAATCGCTACAAGTGAAAACTGATCAGATGGAAAATTGTATCGAAAATGTATTTTTAGAATCTCTCGTCACAGTATCAGGGGCGGTTCCAGGAAGGGCTCAAAACAATTTTTCGTCGAAGAATAAATATTTCTAATAAAAATTGTATGAAGAGTGGTATGAAAAGTCGACTTCGCGGTTCAACACCTACGCATTAGGCTCGAGATTTTGTTACATGGCCTGTGGCCATTTAACAAATTTATGAAAATAACTGATATATATATTTATATTTAGCACGATCTGTACAGCATTTCGATTTAGTTTTTGTAAGTGAGACTACTTCAACTAACGGAATTTTCTTCATATCACTGCTAAATTTCTTCACATTTTTTAAATAGATTTATTTTTGTAACTTAGGAACTCAACCATGTTTTTTACACTAAATTATGTACTTATGTTGCAACATTTCAGGTCACCAATTGTCTTTACAATGCCTAGAAAACATTTACATTCATTTAAATGTTCATTTCTTGCTTTGCTTAATCTGTACAACATGTAGTTATTTTTCTTACCTCTAAAACTTCTTCAAGGGACACCTGGTATATAATGTATTTACTTGGTCATCATAATACAGTTTAAATACCAATCTAACAATTGCATAATGTCAACACTTCGTAGTTATTTGGGTACACCAGTTCAATAATTTAATTGTAAATAGAAACTTAATCAGAAAATGAATCTGATTATAGTGCACTTCTAAATAGATTTAATTAAGTTGTTCATCAACAGATGGCTAGACGCTCGTAAAGTTTCCAGTGTTCGTTCCAGTTGTATCCTTAGGATACATATACAGGTACATTTAAGTTGGTACATTGGTACCACAATTAAAATTGTAATATAAAAAAGTTTACCTTATTACTTAAACATTCGAAGTAGCCATTTGCCTTCCAAATCTGAACTGATTGACATTTACGAGTTATTCTACTGTGAGATCTTGGAGTAATACTTATTACATTCTATATCCACATTTCTTTCTGTGTTAGAACACCATACAGATAAATTTTATTAAATTAATTAAACACCACCACCACAGAAATTAGACAACCTCCAATGCTAGAAGCCAGGGCTTGTGCGGAAGGGGGTTACACATTGAAAAAATGCGGACATACAACCATTTCCTCCGACAGTGCCGGAGCCAGGATTCGAATCCGGTGGTGCGATGTCCGTGTTATTAATCGCGATTGCCACCTCGCTCCTTAACCCACTGGGCTATCGACTACTCTTGTCATTTATTTTATTAACGTGCTTTCCACTATTTAAATAAAACTAGATTCATTTTCTTTAATTCTATGTATCTAAAATTCTACGTGACCACATGGTAATAATTTTTTTTTCTATTCCTTTTGGCAATTTAGTTCCCAATCAGCAAATTTTGTAATTATCTAGCAATTTTATAATTGCCTAGCATTTTAGCTACTTACTTATCTAATAATATTAAATATATTATTTAATCAAACCGTTGGAATTCATAACTTATTTTTGGCTTACGGTAATATGCTTATGCATATAGTTTTTTAATTAATTATTATTAATTAATATCTGATTATCTAAATAACCAAGAATCTATAAGAATACTGCATTAGAAGCTATTCTATAATTCTTCAAATCAAGAAGAACCTATTCTTTGGAATCATATGCTTTCTAACGATAGAACTAAATTGCCCAACGTTTAGATTTGCTGCGAGACAATTAAGTCGGGTTTGCTGTACTAGAACGTGTTCAAATTCGCACACATGCAGTTTATAATTACAGGACGTTGGTACATTATATCTTCCATTATTATTATTTTTTTATTAAACTTCTCCCTGTGCAAGTTTTTCTGATTTACTATTTCTCGTACACGTCAAAATTATATTTTAATAAATTTATGTTTTTTTAAGATTTACTTTTAAATTCCACTCTTCCAAAATCACTTTCTAAATTCCTTTTGTAAATTTTGTTATTCTAAATATATGTTGCTATTCATTTTAATAATTATTTTCTCCTCACCAACAAATTTCAGTATCATCCACAGGAAACTGATTTTTAAAAGAAATAGAAACAATTCTACTTGTTATTTGCCCTCTCAACATCAAATGCCTCTTTTCACCAAACAAAGTAAAATTGTTCTTTTATACCACATATGCAAAAAGATACGTTGCACCTCTCTTATAATTTCTCTGAACCTGCGACCATTTGCTCCGACTTAAACCAGCTAGTCGTTCGCATTTGTTGTTGATAACAACTTTATTCCATGTAATACAATACACTATTAGCATGGGAAATTGTAATAATATTGTAGAATCTAAATAAGACGATAAAATAAAAAAAAAGTTAAATTTTGTATTATGTAAATGAACACTAACCGAGACCTGAATTACATTCATGGAAAAATATGCACGAACAATTAAGACAACAAACGTTTTACTATTATGGAGATTTATAGTATATACGTCTTAAAATGTTCTCATAATGCAGGAATGCATAATATAATAGTTATGCGCTGACTCGGCACATGCAATAACATTCTGTATTCGTAACATACTGATATGATTCTGCTTCGGTTGTTTTTGATACATTAATTAATAATTTAGAAGCAAAGGAATATCATTTCTCTTCCGCGTGCAGCGACTTGCACCAAGGTAAACTATTTTCATAAATGTTAGGATACATAAAACTATTCTAACAAGGTTTTGATAAAAATTTTAAATAAGAAGATAGATGCACACAATATACGAGCTCTGATGTAATTTATTTTGAGCCTGGTACACGGTAAGGCAGTTTACCTCAGTCGGTATAAAAAACAGTTGATTTAATTTATTACTGGTATCTGAAGGTTGTAAGTCATGGGGGGGGGGGAGGGATTAGTAAATAACAAATAACGACAAGTACCGAGAGCGGCGACCTTCAGCCCTTGGTGGACTTAACCTATATACTGTTATTACAAAATGGCAAGTCACTATGCACCACGAAGACATCTATGATGTCTGGTGTATAGTAGCATTAGACCACATGAGATGATTCAATTACCTCTCACCACTATACCATTTACATTAGTCTGTATAAGACTAGCAGGTTGGCCACTGTCATTTGTCTGTTCCATGACCTATGGCATACTGAGGAGAACTAATAAGTTCGAAACCGGTCTATGTCTGGTCAGGGAGTTGACAAATGACATTGGCTAGCAATTTTTCATGATTTGTAAGGTGTAATTCAATGCAGGTCGGGGTATTTGCCCGCTGAGTAGTTGTTTCCTGCAAATCATGTGTAATAACAGTATATAGGTTAAGTCCACCAAGGGCTGAAGGTCGCCGCTCTCGGTACTTGCAAATGGCAAGTCGCTATGCACCACGGAGACATCTATGATGTCTGGTGTATAGTAGCATTAGACCACATGAGATGATTCAATTACCTCTCACCACTATACCATTTACATTAGTCTGTATAAGACTAGCAGGTTGGCCACTGTCATTTGTCTGCTCCATGACCTATGGCATACTGAGGAGAACTAATAAGTTCGAAACCGGTCTATGTCTGGTCAGGGAGTTGACAAATGACATTGGCTAGCAATTTTTCATGATTTGTAAGGTGTAATTCAATGCAGGTCGGGGTATTTGCCCGCTGAGTAGTTGTTTCCTGCAAATCATGTGTAATAACAGTATATAGGTTAAGTCCACCAAGGGCTGAAGATCGCCGCTCTCGGTACTTGCAAAATGGCAAGTCGCTATGCACCACGGAGACATCTATGATGTCTGGTGTATAGTAGCATTAGACCACATGAGATGATTCAATTACCTCTAACCAATATATACATATATATATATATATATATATATATATATATATATATATATATTTTAAGGTAAAATTAGCTCGACTGGCTATTTAAGATTAAAATTTTAAAAATTTAAACTTGGGTATGCAGTCGTGTGGCACAAAAAATTAAAGAAAACTCTTTATTTCTGTTCTAGCTTTCGAGGCTTTATTGTCTCTTCATCAGGAACGGATATTTTGAGGTTATATAGAAGTTGCACATGTGAAACAATTTTTCAAAAATATGGACCAACAATTAACACTAATAGTAGTTAACAAACTTACAAGTTAAAAATTATTTAAAACATAGTTGGATGTCAATTGATAAAATAGAATTGTTAAAAACATTAAATTTAAAAAAGCATGGTATCCTGAAGGGATCCATCTTGATGGATGGAAGATGGATCCCTTCAGGATACCATGCTTTTTTAAATTTAATATTTTTAACAATTCTATTTTATCAATTGACATCCAACTATGTTTTAAATAATTTTTAACTTGTAAGTTTGTTAACTACTATTAGTGTTAATTGTTGGTCCATATTTTTGAAAAATTGTTTCACATGTGCAACTTCTATATAACCTCAAAATATCCGTTCCTGATGAAGAGACAATAAAGCCTCGAAAGCTAGAACAGAAATAAAGAGTTTTCTTTAATTTTTTGTGCCACACGACTGCATACCCAAGTTTAAAAATTTTTAAAATTTTAACTATATATATATATATATATATATATATTTTATTTTCTTTTGTTGAAATAGACTTACAATGTCATGAAACGTCGAGGCTTAAATTTGAGCGAAAAAAATTTCTGTCTGTCTGTCGGTCTGTCTTTGTTCAAAGCGACGTGGTTTATAAATACAATAAAGTTGAGCGCGGTCTCATTAAGTGAACTGTTGTACACGATGGTGGTCAGGCCGTCCATCACATACGCGGCGCCGGTGTGGTCCAGCATACCAGCCACGACAATGAAAAAACTGCAAGTGTTGAACACGAATTTATACGCCTCATATTGAATTCTGGAAGGTACACCTCCCTTAGAGATCTTTACGAACGCTGCAACGACATAACCCCGATAGCGAATTACCTCCAGCACATCTCTCAAAATTTCTACTCGTTCAAACTGGGCGATAGTCCGCTAACAAGACACATAACACAAATCAGGCAGCATAATGCCCCATTTCGCATTAAACACCCCTAACTATACCAAACGTTGCCTATTTTTCGGCACCCACTATAGCCAAGTTACAACAACTATAACTTTCTCTAACCCTATTCACCTTTCGCTAGTATTCCATACCTCTCGCTCATCTTTAATCCTTTTCTGCCCCCTCTTCCTTTCTGTTTGTGTTTTTGCGTTTGTTTACTTCGTTTCCTTTTTGTACATTTTTGGTTTCTAAATTAATGTCGAATCATTAACTTAGAAACTAATTAAAACCGTTTAAGCTCAAAATTTAGGCCAGCCCTGCGCAGCCCCGCATTGGAATATCTCGCCTTGTTCAAGTTATGGTGCTCGCGTCCGATTCTAAAATTTAAAAAGTGAAGTTCGTGATTAAAAAAATGTGTATTGTTAAATTTTAGTTAAGCTTGTTTTAAGCATGTTAAGTTTTATTACCTTTTTTATTTTATAACAAAAAGGAGTTTAGGTTTAGCTTTTGTCGTTTCCGCCGATCCAGGCCCGTCCCTCCCGATCCTGCAATCCGCCATCGCGCCAACGCGGTGGTTGCATGATCGGTTCCGGGGCAGGTCTTAGGGAGGCAACCGTTTAAAATTGAATTGAAACTAAGGGTTTCACTATTTAGACTTTTTTTTATTCTCAAACTATACAAGTCCGGACCTGAGCAAAATCCCACCAGCAATATCAAGCAGTTTGTAAAGCGATATAAAATACGCCATCATATTATATGTCTCTCTTTTCGTCAGGTACATGGTAAAAGATAGAACACTAGGACTATGTGATTTATTATTTTACTCTCTGTGAAGGACGTCCATTGAATGTTTTTTTAAACAAGATTGTTGCTTTTGGTTTGCATGAAACATACAATACCCTGTAGCTTTCTTTGTTGTTTTAAAATAATTCTTACAATAATTACGAAATTTTATGTGTACATTTGAACTGAAACTATGCAGTTGAAAAAAATTGTCCATAATTTGTTCAAAGCGACGTTGTTTGTAAATACAATAAAGTTGAGCGCGGTATCATTAAGTGAACTGTTGTACATGATGTTGGTCAGGCCGTCCATCACATCGCGGCGCCGGTGTGGTGCAGCAAACCGGCCACGAAAATGAAAAAGCTTCATGTGTTGGAACACAAATTTATACGTCTTTTTATTTTGTAAAAAAAGGAGTTTAGGTTTAGCTTTTTCCAATTAGTCGTTTCCGTCGATCCAAACCCGTCCCTCCCGATCCTGCAATCCGCCACCGCGCCAATGCGGTGGTTGCACGATCGGTTCCGGGGCAGGTCCTGGGGAGGCAACTGTTTATAATTGAATTGAATTGAAAGTGATGGTTTCACTATTTAGACTTTTTTTTATTCTCAAACTATACAAATCCGGACCTGAGCAAAATCCCACCAGCAACATCAAGCAGTTTGTAAAGCGAAACAAAATACACAATCATATTACATATCTCTCTTTTCCTCAGGTACATGGTAAAAGATAGTATACTAGGACTCTGTGATTTATTATTTTACTCTCTATGAAGGCCGTCCACTGAATGTTTTCTTTAACAAGATTGTTGCTTTTGGTTTGCATGAAACGTACAATACCCTGTAGCTTTCTTTGTTGCACGTTTTATTGAGATCGAGGAAGTCTATAGGAAGCTACAAGCTGAGTCTTGTAGCTACCCGGTATACAATAAAGTACATCTCATTAATCTTCGCTCAACGTACATACATTTAAATTTGAGTTTTATATTGGAGACTGCCAAAAGAGTATATGTAACATACTTTACTGTTTTACCACCGGGCGGTTTCCCAACTGCAGCGAATTTAAGAGGGATAACAAAAGAAGGTAAAAGTCCCACGGTAGTCTGTATTACAGACGATATATATAGCGCTGCATATATGTGATGATACCCGACTGAGAATGACGAAATAAAGCAGAATTTACATAAAAACAGCAGTCACGGAGCGATGGTATTAGTGCTCCAAACCACGGGGGTGCAGATGTACGTGAAAAATAACCGAATAACGTGCGGTGCATATGCATTATCCCTCTAAATACACATTCAATTCTCATATCGACTTTTCGCCGACCGCCCATTGCGCACCGCGCCCTACATGTTATAATTAATACACGAAAAAAATTGTAATGTCCATTATCTCGATCGTGAATTCATGATACAATTATACCGTCAAAATGTAGATAATTGGATACCTTTCCGGAACAAACACTGTTAAATTCCTGTATTTTTTTTTGTGGAATAATAATGCAAATTACTTCTTCAATATTCTCTACAGCGACACGAAAAAGAGTTGTTGAACTCTGCGGACCAAATGCACAAGGAATATTAATTTTTACATGTTTTACCTTAAGCACGCTTATTGAGAATGGGAATAAAAAAATTGCTCTTAGAAATAATAGCTTACGATACTTTTTGTGCCCTTAGCACCAGCTTTTTCTTTCTTATCCCATTACATTTTACGTAAAATTAGTTCCGTGGAGGATATGGAATTGAAAGAAGCTAGTACGGGTGTGCTCGAAACTATGGATCCAGTAGCCTTAATGTGTATCATCTGTGGGTGATGAAGATAGTACGGGATAGTTATAGCAGTAAAAGCCAAAAGTAATAATAATAATAATAATCCTTTATTGGTCCAAGAGATCATACCATTGATATAGGACAAGTCATATTCAAAAAATATTAACAGATATAAGTAAGAAACAAGAAATATACATACATACACCCATGAATGAATCCGTACATGCATTCATGCATGTATGTACATAGATAGAAAATACATAGAACTATAAACTATAAACATAAGGTTAACAAATAGGTTAATTATTACAAGATACATTAATTTAAGACACAAGAAATTCATTAACAGAGTAGTAAGCTTTCTTTAGAAGCATTTGTTTAACAGCAGATGTGAACTTCTTGATACTGGGTATGGTTTTTATACTATTATCTAGTTCATTCGATGTATATTATATTGCAAATCAAAACCATGACGCGTAGGGTAATTATGGAAAGCATTTTGAAAATTGAAATGAGCAAGATTCTTTTTAACAAAAGTTAATATTTCAAGAATATACAGTGATGGTAAGGTTAATATATTATTCTCAATAAATATGGACTTGCACGACTCTCGGTATTTGAGTCCAAACATACAACGTATGGTCCTTTTTTGCAACATAAATACACGATTTGACATTGATGAGTTCCCCAAAAGATAATACCGTATCTCAAACGAGACTCAAAATTAGAATAAAAAAAAATTCCACGTAAGAGCTGGAAATTTGGCATAACCTTTTCAACGCAAAACAGGTACTGGCACACTTATTACAAAGAAAATGTATATGAAATTTCCAATCGAGGGATAGATCAATGAAAATTCCTAATAATTTAAATTCCGTTACTTGTTGAATGCTCTTTCCATTTAGCTTAAGGTAAAGGACTAGATATATAACTCGGATGGAACTGTAGCGAGTATGTTTTTTCTTGGTTTAGAATAAGTCTATTCTTTTAAAATAATTTGCAGCAGCGGACAAGTTTTCGTTTAGCTTGGCGATAGCTTGTTTTTCACTTTCGGCACTGACAATGATAGTTATGTCATCTGCAAAAGCATTATAAAAAGTAGAAAAGGCACTGTCTATATCATTTATATATACTAAAAATAATAATGGTTCTAGTATACTTCCTTGAGGGACTCCTATGTCCACCATTAATTCACTTGACCTGGTTTTACAAAATTCAACGAATTGTTTTCGGTTAGCTAGATAAGATTGGTGAACAGACTTGCACTGACTCTGCAGACCATAACACTCAGTCTTTTTTAGTAGAATGTCATGATCTACGCAGTCGAATGATTTTGATAAATCAACGAAGACAGCAATTACCTTACTTCCCCGATCCAGATTTTCATAAACGTAATTTAAACTATTTGCAAGAGCCGATATTGTTGATCGATTTTTATAAAATCCGCGTTGATTTTTCGAGATGACATTATAATTTTCTAGAAAATTTAGGATTCTATTGGCTAATAGCTTTTCAAATATTTTTGAAAAAACAGACAACAATGAGATGGGTCTATAGTTGCAGAGCAGCGTAGCGTCTCCTTTTTTATGCAATGGAATAACCTTTGAAAGTTTTAATAAGTTAGGAAAACAACCATGATGGAAATATTCATTGACTATGTGACATAGAGGTTTAGCCAATAGGTGAGCAAATTTTTTTACAATTTTTATTGAGAAAAGATCAGGACCAACTGACTTGGAATTTTTTAAACTGTTTATTACATTGATAATTTCAAATTTTGACACCGCATTTAAAATAAAATTAAAATTTGGGTCATTGAAGGGAAGAAAATAGGGAAAATCTAGTGGATAATCTTTTGTATTACTGGGGATATTATTTACTTGCAACAATTGCCTAGGTAGGTTTACGAAAAATGTATTAAATGCATTTGCAGTTTTAGGCTTGTCTGAAGATATTTTATCATTTATTAGCATATTTTGACTTACATTTCTTATTTCTGTTGTCACAGAATTATTTATAATTTTCCAAACAGTAGTTGATTTGTTTTCGGAATTTAATATGATTTTGTCAAAGTACATTTGTTTAGCCTTTTTTAATACTTTCTCATAAACTAATTTATATTTTTTATAGTAGTCTTTTGGTATTATTCCGTTTAGCTGCAAATGATATAAATCTTTTAGATGAACACTAGATATATTTATGCCTGCAGTTATTCAAGTCTGGTTTGAGTTAGAAATTTGTAAATTTTTTGTAACAATTTTGAAATTTTGATAATAATAATGTTTTAAAAGTTCGATAAAAATTTGAAACTCATCATCGACTGATTTTACGTTGAAAACATCACGCCAGGTTTCAGTCATTAAAAAGTTATTAAAGACATCATAGTTTTTTATAGAAAAAGACCTAAATGTGTATGTATTATCACCCAAAAAATTTCTAGAAAAAACAATTTTTTGGCCAAAATGGTCGGATAGGCCGTTTCTAAGTATTGTTTTTTTCCTTTATATTACAGTTAAAGTTTGTAAAGATTCTGAATTATTATAATGTATTCTAGTAGTTTGTTCTAACGCAGATACTAAACAGTAAGAATTTACAAGATCTAGTAATTCAATAGTGACTTTAGATTTATCAAAAAAATCTATATTAAAATCTCCACAAATTATTGCATTAGTACAGTGGATTTGCTAAAAATCAAATTTAGGCAATTTTCAAGATTAAACAAAAAAGCTTGTACATCTGAATCTGGTGATCTATATAAACATAAAATACAAAAAAATTTTTGTTCATGGAACATTTAATAGCTGCGCATTCAAAAGTTTTATCTTGACTTAGTTGTTGTAATTACATCTAATCGTAGTTATCCGCCTTGGTTCGGTTACTTTATAATAAAGGATATCAAGCATTCAGTATGGCAACAATATAAATTCTCTAAGAATATTACCTGTTACAATGATTTAAGTGACTAAGGCGTAAAGCCAAAACTAACTGTGGAAAATCCTTTAAAGACTATATACCCAACATAGAGGATTTTTGAAAGATTGTAATAATTGTCATCAACTTAATGTACCCTCTATATCTGAAAATGATGTTATAACCTGTTCAACATAGTTTTAGCCTAGGCTTATGAGAGGATCTTATGAAATTCCCGCTTTCCTTCTACTGACTGCTCCTCAAAATTCGCAAAATCTCTTTCTAAACTGTTTGATTTATCCTTAAGATGCAATATTTTTCCCTCTAAGTGGAAATAATAAATAACACCACAGGTAATTACAACCCCCTTTATCCCAGAAGGCTGTAGAAGAGCCTTCTGTGGGAGGGGGCTACACATTTAGAGACAAGGGACACACACCTAATATCCGTGTATAGTGGAAAAATCCCTCTCACAGTATTTTCCACTGCCACGACCGGGGATCGAACCCGGAACTTTTGGGTGAGAGGCAAGTGCGCTCACCTCTCGACCACCAGTCATATCTATTATCATATTATCTAAGATAGCTCTAATGTTCAAGAATGGTCCGATATCTGCAACTATCGTTATAATTTGTAACTTTCCAAAATGTTTTCAGATTCTATTAGTTGAGTGTATTTTTTTCATTGCAAAAACTTGATCACAGATGCGCAATATGGTTTATTAAAGGCAGGTCCACTGTTACCAACTTAATTAAATTCTTAACTGATGCCATTGATAAGGCAAACGTGATCTATACTGATTGTTTAAAGACATTTGACATACCACGGTATTCAACACGTTGTATATCGGAGTTGCAATTCTATATAAATATCCGCTATCTGCACATAGCCATTTATATAATACACAAAGCTCTCTATTAATTATATCCGTGATTACAAAATGATTTTTCTCAGACACAGAAATTAATGTGTCATACGCAAAAAGGTTTACATATGAATTTTTTATGCATGACTTATATCATTCACGTATATAATGAATAGAAGTGGCCGCAATACACTACCTTGCTGTATGAGCTAGGGACTTTAGTAGATGTCATATCGTTCACCTTGGTCTTATGGTACATATCTTCATTTTCAATTCATGTTAAGGCTATTTCTGTCACACCATACTCACTTAACTTTTTAATAACCAACATCTATCAATAGTTTAGTTTTAATTGCTCGCTTTAGGTCTACAAACACTATCAATACTACACTACCGATATTGACCTTGTTCCTCCAATTCGCACACACTAATTGTAAGCCTTGTCTAAATCCCGATTGACCACTGCCTAAAAGTGCATTTTCTTCAAAGTACTTCCTCAATTGTCCGGCCACTACGATTTCTAATATTTTATCCACTATCGGAATTAAATTTATTAGTCTATATTCATTTGCTTGCTTCAGGGTTTGAACTTTTGGAATTGGTACTATAACGCTTATTTTTAGTTCAGTCGGTATTTCTCCGGTTGTCAACGATGTGTTTATTAAATTTAATAATGGATATCCCACTATGTCAAATATTTTCAACATGTTAATATTTAATATTTCGTCTCCAGTAGATTTATTCTTCAAACTAAAAATAACTGTTTTTAATTTGTTCAAGCTTGTTGTCTTAAACTCAAATAGTTTAGTCGTTTTTGGCAACTTATTTTGTATCATCATATTCATCTTCAGATCTATCGTCAATAATATTGGCGATAGATTCAATACTATCAGCATAATATTTGTTAAAGTTTTTTTCAATAAGCCCTATGTCGTGGTGAGAGGTAAGTGCATCCTCTCATATGGTCATTTGCTACTATACACCATAGATGTCTTCATGGGCGTATAGCGACTTGCGATTCTGCAAGTACCTGAGAGCGGCGACCTTTCAGTCCTAGATGGACTTAACCTATTGTTATAATATATGATTTGCAGGAAACAACTACTCAGCGGGCAAATGGCATACTGATGAGAAGTAATAAGTTCGAAACGGGTCTATGTATGGTAAGGGAATTGACAAATGATATTGGCTACCATTCTTTCATGATTTGTAACGTGTAATTCAATGCAGGTCGGCGTATTTGCCCACTGAGTAGTTGTTTCCTGCAAATCATATATTATAAGCCCTATGTAGTTTTCAAAAATTATATTGGTTTCTTCAAAATCTCTTACCTAATAAAGTTTTTATTGTCTGCCACATCTGTTTACTGTGTTTACTACACATATCTATTTTTCATTTCAAATGAATTTTATTTTCTTTTCTAATTATCTGTAACATTTTATTTCTTTTGTGCTCGTAATGGCGCTATAGTAATCATAAAAGTTCTGGAGAAAGTAATACCCTATTAAATATTTAACACACATAAACGTTTTCAAGATTTCTTTTACATTTTTATGAAATTTGTGCATAATGTTCATATAAACTTGTTCATTTTCTTTACTAAATATATTAACAATAGACAATTAATTAACTTTCTGTCGCTTTGCAATCGAGAGTCTTCTGTTTTTGCTAAATCCACTTATTAGTTTTACAACGGCTTCGAAATAAAGAACATATTTCCAGGACATTACAAAGGATATAGCGTTAGAACATAATACAAGAATATATAAAAAATATATAATTGTACAAGAAAGAGAGGAGAGAATATCTCGAGAATCCCATTTGCCACGTTATTGCCTTCCTAAATGTTTAGATGAGTACAATTTCAACTTACGATATGGTGTTAAGCAAAAAACATTATTGCAGGGTCAGATACTGAATAGTCCACCATCCCGTCGGATAATATAGAGCATGAACCAAATAAAAAAAATATTTACATTGATTGCGTGGACTGTTCCTTGTATTAACGGAAATACGGAAATTGAAATGCACAAATTATTAAAATGTGAACAATTTAAATTAAAATATGAATAATATCATGTCTATGTTGTTAAAATTTGCTGCAAGCAAAATATATTGACACAAAAAGGATAAGGTTGCCATTTAGCAAGGGTGGCTGTTGGCTTAAATTTGGCAAAGAAGTAATCAGCTAGTAACAATCAGTAAAGATTACAGGTCGTAACAACAGTTGCAAATGGACGTTGATTGTCAGTTGTTGCAAATCTACCAACAATAATAATAACGGTATTGCTTTCTTTTCTTTCTACCATAGATAGGTAAATAAATAATAATGTTTTATTAATCCTAGAATTGCCACAAGGCACGTTACAAGGACTTATATTTATAATATACGCATCAGGCAATGGGAGATTGAACATAACAAAAGTATAATATATGATTTGCAGGAAACAACTACTCAGCGGGCAAATACCCAGACCTGCATTGAACTACACCTTACAAATCATGAAAAAAGGGTAGCCAATATCATTTGTCAATTCCGTGACCAGACATAGACCGGTTTCGAACTTATTAGTTCTCATCAGTATGCCATAGGTCATGGAACATATAAATGATGGTGGCCAACCCGGTAGTTTTATACAAACTATAGTAAATTGAGTAGTGGTGAGAGGTAAGTGAATCCTCTCATATGGTTAATTGCTACTATACACCATAGATGTCTCCATGGGCGTATAGCGACTTGCGATTCTGCAAGTACCTGAGAACGGCGACCTTTCAGTCCTACGTGGACTTAACCTACTGTTATAATATATGATTTGCAGGAAACAACTACGAAGTGGGCAAATACCCCGACCTACATTGAACTACACCTTACAAATCATTAAAGAATGGTAGCCAATATCATTTGTCAATTCTCTGACCAGACATAGACCGGTTTCGAACTTATTAGTTCGCATCAGTATGCCCGCCCGCTGAGTTGTTGTTTACTTTCTTATATTTTATGCCTGTGCTTTTTTATATAATAATAATAGTAATAATAATAATAATATAGCGTCTTTATTTTCCACTTAAAAAGATTTACTTACAATTTCCTCTTATATACACATTTGAATGGAATAATAGGCGAAGTTCAGCAATGGATTTACAATATTGACAATTAAAACAAAAAGATATTCTTAAAGACTAGCTGCTCTTCCACTTAACCTAATCCGCACACTACATTCAGTGAGAATACACAGAAAATAATTGTACTTAATGTAAATGTAAACAATAAGAAATTTTTTTTTACTATGGTTTAATAACAAAAAGAAAACATTAACTTTATTAAACTAAATTTTAAATTAAACTAGGAGGCTAATAGTATTAATTATGCCGATTATAAATTAATACTTTTAAATTTTGTTTGAAACAATTTAATTTTATTTCTTTCAGGTTTTCAGGTAGAGGGTTATAAACTTTGCAGATCTGATACCTAAAACAACGCTTAAATTGTTCTGTTCGGTGGATAGGTGGAGTTAAAAGACCTTTGAAACGTAAATTGAGGTTATGTACATCGGTCCTAAATTTTATTTTATTGTATAAATATTCGGGAGATCCTTTAACTAATATTTTATGATATAATCATGCCGAATGGAACAATCTGCGACTCTCCATATTCAACCAACCCGCGTCCTTTAGCTTATATGATATTCTCTCACGTCTGGGAATACCGTAAATTAGCCTAAGACATGAACTCTGAATTTTTTGAATCTTATTCTTGTATAGAGTAGTTAAATTGGGGCCATATAAACAGTCCTCAAAATCACATAACATCACTTTCACTTTTTGAGGTAAATAATGCCTATTCCCATAAATTAATTTAATAGAATTATATGCTTTTTGTGCAAGTTTATTTATGTGTTTTTCAAACCGAAGCTCACTGTCAATAATAACACCCAGATTTTTTGAATGTTCAACTAATTCAAGGTTTTCTTGATATACACTTATATGAATGTGATTTTTAATAATTTGACGAGAGTTTTTAGGACCAAAAAGTAGAGCGTTCGACTTGCTGGCACTAATAATAAGGCAGTGTTCTTTTGTTACTTTTAAAAAAGATTTTAAATCCTCATTGATGTGTAAACATGCACCATCAATCTCAGAAGCATTAAATGAGTAATAAAGCTGTGTATCGTCAGCATATAAATGAATTTGGCAGTGTTTTAAACATGAAATAAACTGACTGGTATACAGTGTGAAAAGTAGTGGCCCCAGAATATAACCTTGAGGTACACCTGATCTCAATAATAAGTCTTCTGAGGAATCGTGTTCAATACAGATTTTTTGTCGCCTATTTTTTAAATAAATTAACTGCTTCCTTCGTAAGACCTATATGTAACAAAATTGATAAGAGTATTTCATGATTAAGCATATCGAACGCCCGACTAAAATCTAATAAGATTAAAATTGTACATAAACCCTCATCTGATGCTTCTATTATGTCATCAACCACTTGCAAAAGTGCCGTAGTACAACTGTGTCCAGCTCTAAAACCCGATTGTGTTTTAGGTAGTATTTTCTTATCCGATACATATTGCCTTAGTTGACTTTTCATGATTTTTTAAGTATTTTGGAAAATGCAGGCAAAACACTAATAGCACGTAAGTCTTTAAAATCTTCAGGGTTACTCTGCTTCGGTAACACAGTGATCACGGCACTTTTCCATATGGATGGGAAAACATTTTCTTGTAAACAACAATTTATTATATGCGTCAGATAAGGAATAATATGGGGACAACATAACTTAATCATTTTTATATTTACCTTATCACACCACATATTTTATGCTTATGCTTAATATTTAAGTTTTATATTAAAAATTTGAGCGTCTCACAAATTTATATCAATTATAAATTTATATAGTTGGACAATTTTTCCACAATTTTTAGACTCCATTTTTGCAAGAGACAATTGTGGGCCTAAATTGCTGTTCCAGAACCATTCACCTCAACAATACTCAATCCCGGAATCTAGGACCCTGGTATAAATTTGTTATATATCTTTTTTAAATTTTAATTAGTCTTTGTTAGCCGGTAGTAATAAGTAACTTGAAAATTTCACATTATACAAACCGATTTATCTATTCATGTAGTATATTTTATCATTCATTTTAAACTATCTTTTTATTTCTCTACCAACAATTTCAGTCTGATCTATAGTAGGCTGCTTATTCGAAAAAAAGAGGCAATTCTACTTATTTTCACTATAGATGGTGCCCAATTTAACATCAATTTTTCTTTGTCTCCTTTTCCCGAACTAAACAGAAATCTGTCATTTATGCTGTACATTTCAAAAAGGGTAAGTGTCTCCACTCTTACAATTACTCCGGATCCACGGCTCTTTGCTCCGGCTTAAACCAGCTAGTCGTTCGCATATGTTGTCTCAATTCTTTCCCAAAGATATATAATAAGGGAAGGGAGGTAACATTGAACACACCTTAGAACGTTTTCATAGAGCATACATCAGTTTGTAGTAAAAATTTAGGAAAGGTCGTATTTTTTTGGAAGGGCACTCTATATTCATCCCCCGTTAAAGGTTGAAACGATTGGGGTTAATTTTTTTTGTTATTTCAACTTTGTTAGTCCAATTTTATCAAAATATAATAAAAAATTGAAAAAAAGTTTTTATCACAATTTTTGCAAAAGAAAGGGTCAGGCGTAGGAAATTTTCCACGGGGAAGAAGCGAAAGGGTTAAATAACGTGGTTACCAATCTTATGCAAAATGGCATTTTAGCAATTTTTTACTCCACATATTTTTCAGTAAATCAATAAAAACGGCGTAAATCAGGAATTAATTCTTAAAGTTCGCCATTTTAGGTCCGCCATTTTGAATCTTTCAATTTTCACTTTAAATTCGTAGTCAACGACCTCATAAACCCCCATGATGTTTAGCTGATTTCGTTTGCGAGTTATTGAATTGGGGGTGTAAAATGGAGGCTGCAGTAATTTTCAAAGGTATACATTTCATGTGTTGCCGAAACTTAACGCAATGCAAAAAGTTTCAAACCTTTACATTGATTCATAACGATTTTTGCATTCATCTCCTCTTCTACAGGGTGTTGCATCATGAGAGGGACATAGCTTAATAGGAGGTAGAGAACATCAGTGGTAACCGGAACCTCCCATAGAAATGTCTCATTGGGCCTTCACTACGAAGTTACAGGGCGTTTTATAATTTTTGGCCAAACCTGTTTTTTGTCATAACTTTGACAGGGAATGAAATAACGGATTCATATTTGGTACGGCTAATGTACTAACGAGCCCCAAGAGGTACATGTATAAAAAAAAATATATCCAGGTCCGGACTCACTATAATTTATGTTTCTTCTTTGCATCAATAAAACATCACCCTGTATATATTTTTTTGAAATTTCGATACGATATTCGAAAAGAGCAAGAAAAAACAAACAAAATGGCCTATTTCATTTTTTTGTTACACCTTCGTGGTTATTTAAATACGTTGTTAAATGTGCAAGAAAATGGATTACAGAACCCTATTAAATGAGAGGCACGTGAAATAAATAGTTTTATAACTAAAATTTGCAAAAATTCTATTGAGCCTAGGTGGTCTGGGTGAATCCTAATTCCGGCACGTTTTAAAGGTCCATTTTGGAAAAAAACTGTGGTCCTAATAAGTAATCGGGTATGAAATAACAAAATTTTTAATCAATCACAGTAGGCTTGTTCAAAGAATAAAAGTGACAGATAATTTAAACCATTTAGGCCTAAGCAACCAGTTACTTTGATCAAGAAAATCATCAACATTTTATACTTAATAAAAATTGGAAAAGAGAACAAACTAAAATCTAAATAAATAAAATATTTTCCATTCAATTAACAATAAATAACAAAACAATAACTAAATGTGTTTAAAAATAAAACGTAATTGACACTAAAGTAAATTTTCAAAATGTCCTCCCCCACATTCTGTGCATTTTCTTGCGCGTTTAGAAAGGTCACCAATTGCTCGACGTATCATTTCTGGATTATTCCGTATTTCGTCGCAGGTTGTAACGATGCGCTGGATTAAATGTTGTCTACTTTCAATTTCAATGCTATAAACCTCGTTTTTTAAGTGGCCCCATAAAAAGTAATCACAAGGGTTACAATCAGGAGATCTTGGTGGCCATTCATGTGGACCCCCGCGTCCAATCCATCTATTAGGATACACATTGTTTAAGTGTTCTCTTACTTGAAGGTTAAAATGTGGTGGGGCCCCATCATGCTGAAACAACATGCCTCTTATACCGATATTTTCTAACATATTCGGTAAAATGTTTTGAAGAAAATCAAAGTAAATTTCACCATTCAATCTTTCTTCAAAAAAATGTGGCTCTATCAAATGTCTATTCACAAGTCCGACCCAAACATTTACAGAAAACCTGTGTTGCGAACGGCGTTGGCGTACCGCATGTGGGTTTTCCTGTGCCCATTTATGATTATTTCGTGAATTGTTTACTCCATCCCTTGTAAATTGTGCCTCATCCGTAAATAAGGTTCTGTAAATGACTGGGCGATGGTTAGACAACCAATGACAAAATGCCAGGCGGGGGATATCGTCGCCTTGTTGAAGACGCTGTACCTGCTGGATATGATATGGATGGTAACGTTCTCTTTTTAGGGTTCTCCATACTCGCCAATGAGGAATACCAGTTGCCTAACTGATTTGTCTAGTGCTCATATTTGGGTTTTCTTGAACTACGTTTATAATATTGTTTTGTTCCTGCACACCTTGTTGTAAAACACGCTCCACAACTGCAGAAGTAGGAAACTTTCCGTGTTGTCTTGCATACTGAAACACCGTACTAAAGGTTTTATGATTAGGGCATCGACGACCAGGAAAACGCAGCCGATATTCTCTTTCCGCCGACCTACCATTTCCATTACAGAAACCATAGATGAATATTATGTCAGCATATTCCACGTTTGTAAATTTTACTGGCATAGTTAAAATATTTTCACAAGTTTTCACTAACTAAATGCGGATTATTGACACATTAAATTACTAACAAACAATTATTCAACTGTTTAGGAGATTTCTTTTTATTATCTGTCACTTTGAACAAGCCTACTGTGATTGATTAAAAATTTTGTTATTTCATACCCGATTACTTATTAGGACCACAGTTTTTTACCAAAATGGACCTTTAAAACGTGCCGGAATTAGGATTCACCCAGACCACCTAGGCTCAATAGAATTTTTGCAAATTTTAGTTATAAAACTATTTATTTCACGTGCCTCTCATTTAATAGGGTTCTGTAATCCATTTTCTTGCACATTTAACAACGTATTTAAATAACCACGAAGGTGTAACAAACAAATGAAATAGGCCATTTTGTTTGTTTTTTCTTGCTCTTTTCGAATATCGTATCGAAATTTCCAAAAAATATATACAGGGTGATGTTTTATTGATGCAAAAAAGAAACATAAATTATAGTGAGTCCGGACCTGGATATATTTTTTTTATACATGTACCTCTTGGGGCTCATTAGTACATTAGCCGTACCAAATATGAATCCGTTATTTCATTCCCTGTCAAAGTTATGACAAAAAACAAGTTTGGCCAAAAATTATAAAACGCCCTGTAACTTCGTAGTGAAGGCCCAATGAGACATTTCTATGGGAGGTTCCGGTTACCACTGATGTTCTCTACCTCCTATTAAGCTATGTCCCTCTCATGATGCAACACCCTGTATATCAGCTATTTTTGGCCATTAGTGTACATATTCTGGAGCCACTTCAATAATTCCGCAATTTAAATTAATTTGTCTAAGTACCATAGCAACTCCTTGAGATTAAAGATAAGTACAACCACATCACATAGTTGTACAAAGCACGCTGTAATCCACAATTATTTCATATTATAATGAAATACTTGATATTAAAATGTTTAGCTCCCAATTAAGCTAATTGGTTATGTTATAACTGGCGCCTCCGGCAGAAATTACGATAGTTAATTAAATCATACAGGTTATTAAAATTTCTAGTTTCATCAGCAAAATCTTGTGAATTATTTGTTTGATGGAATGGCAAATTACGTAAGCAATCACTATTGCAAAGTTAATTCCATGCAGACCAGGGGTAAAAGACAGTTTACAATTTCAACAGAAATATACTATCTTGCTTAAACTATACAGGGCGGACGTATACACGCATTAACTTTGGTACTGATTCTATATGCAAAAATGGTAAATAATCGTATATAAGCTTTTTTCATAATTGAAAAAACTTTGTTACATAAAATATTCATTAAAAATGTAAAAAAGGCAGTTTGCATAAAGTCGATTTCATATTTTCTAAATTTTAAAATACCTTGTATAATCTATTGTAAATCAATTATTGAGAACTGATAATGCTGGACTCGATCTAGAAAACGTAAAATGCGCAACTTCCCTTATCGACATCGTTGGTGTCAAAATTTAGAGCAATTTCTCCTATTTCTTATTGTAATATATATATTATTATAATATCCACTATCAGCCAGTCTGCCATTTATTTAAAATTTTGATTAAGAAATTAATTCTGAAAATTAAATATAAAATTTGTAAACAGAATATATGGGGGCTATAAGCTATAATGAGGAGTATTTGAAATCGACAAAATGAATCTAACAGATATCAAATAACTGATAAATATAGAATTATTGCTAAATTATAAACATTCACATGCCCATATGATGATTTGACTTATTTTAGGTTTCTTGTAAAATTTCATGCAATAATAAAATTTAAGTGATTTCAACGCATAACAATATAATTAGAAATTGTAATAATACAAAGTAGTAGAGTACATGTAAAGTGATAGCTATAAGATTAAAAGTTGGGTTTGTCTCCAACTCTATCAGTGGAAATGCATTTTAAAAGGAGGCCAAGGAGAATAAGATGCGTAACCAAGGAGAATAAGATGCGTAACCAAGGAGATGAAAAAAGATGAATGGAGAGAAAGAAAAGAAATAAAATTGGGGAATCGAATTGAATTTGAATAAAGAAAGTATTAAGTAAGAAGACAATTTACAATCTTGTGGAAGAAATAAGAAAGAAAGAAATAAACTAGAAAGAGGAAGTACTGTGTTGTGAAGAATAAATTTTGACAAGGCAAGTGAAAAGTTTTGTCAAATATTAGGTAGCAGTCAAAAGTTGATCTGGGTAAATTAAACTTTATTAAACAGTGAGATCAAGCGCTATTAATATTGATCTGTGGTTAAATGAACACGTTATTAAAATAGTGATATCAAGCGTTATTAAAAATGATCAAGGACTTGAAAGGTCATAATATAAAATTAGTTATTTTGCAAAATGAACATTAAGTCTCGAGCACGATTAGATTATTTAATTTTTAGATTTAAGGTATTTACAGTCTTGTGTATTTAACTTTGTTCAAGGACATTAATATAGTTTAATCTGTTGAAATCAATTATTTTACTTTCTTTAAACATCAATTTCAATATAATCTTGGAACCGACCACCCTGAGATAAAGTCAATTAATCTGCAGGCTATGCACAGTAGTTTATCCTACAATTAAATTATATTCCAACTTAAGTAAGTATTGAATATTTTCATTTTTAGTATTTAAATTATCCTACAGTATAGTTCTAATATAGGTAACACCTAATAAAAATAATACTTTATCACAAAATTAAAGGTAGATTAGCAAATCAATAACTGTCTAATAAAAATAACATGACATATATATATATATATATATATATATATATATATATATATATATATTCCTCCGGCATTAGGTATTGCCTACTATAGTCAATTTTTTGAGACTTTTGAAACTTTAGAACACTTAATCTCTTATAAAGTGTATTTATTAGGTGACTTTAATATTCCCGAATGACAATTTTACTGGGCATATGTTAGAACTGCACTTATTCCTCAATTTCTTTCATCTTAATATAACACAATACTAAAGTCAAACGGACGTATACTAGATTGGATAATGTCTAACCAAGCTTCTAAAGTAGTTAAATCTCATGATGTCTTATTAAAAGAAGATTTACATCATCCTGCTCTAAATATTTTTAAATTTAGTGACTTGCTTTAGCTACTATACCCATGTAAATTTGCCTATAGAGATAACCAGTTAAATAATATACAAGTAATTGTGGATGGATTTGCCAGATTTCTCAGTACCTAATTTACTAACCCCAGAGCAACAAATCGTTCAGTCCGAATAATAGTAATTTACATATTGGTAAATTTTCTACAGATGATATTTTTCAAATGTGCTTTTAGAGGGCGGAATATTAAACATAATATTTTTAGTCGCAAACTCCTCTATAAATCCTTATTTTACTATAAGGAAAATAACCAGACTGCAACCAAAGTTACAAATCTGGCGCGTTAAGTGTAATAATTGCATATTACCATCAAAACGCTAATGCTTCGATTGCAACAAACACCAGCCGAAAGACTGATCCTACTTAAAGGAGCTCCCTTGCGACTAAAAATATTATGTTTAATATTCCGCCCTCTAAAAGCACATTTGAACTATGCTAAGCCAAGTCAGGCTATTTATTTTTCGATTGCAACAGACACTGGACCGCTAGATGGCACCTGCTGGCTGTTTTACATGTCGCTATTGTAAAAATACCGGGATGTACTATAGTCAAAGGATTCTCATGTCAGTCGTTGCATACCTACCTTGCACTGACGAGAGCCAACAGCTCGAAACTGCAGTCTGCAAGTGGTGTGTGACGACTGGCAAGGGAGCTCCTTTAAGTAGGATCAGTCTTTCGGCGGGCGTTTGTTGCAATCGAAGCATTAGCGTTTTGATGGTAATATGCAATTATTACACTTAACGCGCCAAACCGAGGATTAATCTGTTAAAACATTCACTGCTTCATTTTATGTGCGATGATTACAACAACCTGCAAGACAGAGTTGACTCTAATTGTAACATAAATAAACTTAAGACACTGAACACTGTGCAATAGTTCTTCTTTTTTGCAGTCTCTATTTTCTATGTTTCTCTTTTTTTTTCTTCCCACGATTATTAAAATTATATATTTTATATACAGGGCGATTCGCGAACAATGTGTCATGGCCTAATGGCAGATAGAGCACTTCAATGTAAGTCTAGATCAATAAGAAAACATTCTTTGGCTAGTAGTTAAGAAGATACAGATACATTTGGTCTGAAAATTCAATGAGCTATATCTCTGCAACGGTTGGATGTAATTGAATGAAATTTACCAGTAACATTCCTCAACTGGGACTTGTCAGAATAGCCTACTTGATTTTGAAAAAATCCATGGACGGACTAGGAAAAAATCTGCCCTCCCAGTTTTTTTTACAAAAAGTATATTTCTCTATCTCATTTCTGGAGAACTATTGTAAAGTTCAGAAAAATACTATCAGAATAGCAATTCAATTTTGAACAGTTTGATAGAGTCTATTCAAATGCTTCAGATACATATCTCTCTTAAGCCTTCACATAATACATAGCAAAAACATACCTAGCAAGAAAAGTATAAGGTTGTACTTCTGAATTTTTTTAATAAACAATAGGTTATCCACAAACTTAACATCTTAACTAGATAAGGTTCTCAAAATGTCCTCCCCCAAATTCGATGCATTTTCTGCACCGCAACAATAAATGTCGTGTGGCCTTCCCAATGGTTTGTCTGTGGATATTCATGTCATCAGAGGCTACTACTTCCCGCTGCCGTAGTTCCTCTCTCGTGGTGACTTCTTTGATGTGACCCCAAACATAATAATCGAGAACAGTTAGGTCAGGAGACCTAGCTGGCCAAGCATGAGGACCTCCGCGACCGATTCAGCGGCTAGGAAACTCCTTGTAGAGATGCTCCCGGACCTGGAGTGAGAAATAAGGCGATGCTCCATCATGCTGGAAATGAAGACCTCTCCTGTTGACATTTTGCGCCAATAATAAATTGCGCAAAATGTTCCGGAAGAAATCCAAGTAGATTTCTCCAGTCAATCGGCTTTCAAAAAAATGCGGTCTTATCAATATATCGTTCACTACTCCACACCATACATTAAGGGAGAACTTGTGCTGGGTGTTTTTCTGGACAACGGCGTGAGGATTGTTGTGGTCCCAAATGTGTGAATTCCTAGAATTCCACACTCCATCTCGAGTCAATTGGGCCTCGTCCGTAAAAATAATTCTGGGAAAAGTTCTTGGACGACGAATTATCCAACGGCAGAACGTAAGACGTGCGACTTCATCACCTTGTTGGAGACGCTGCACCTTTTGGATATGGTAAGGACACAACCGTTCTACTCTTAATGCCCTCCATACACGGGTTTGAGGTATACCTAGTTTGTGTGCTATTCTTCTAGTGCTCATCGAAGGATTTTGCTCTGCCATCTCAACAATATTTTCTTCGGCCGGTCATGTATATTTTCTTAGCCACTAGCCAAACAATTTTTTCTTTGCTGATCTAGACTTACATTGAAGTGCTCTATCTGCCATTAGGCTATGGTACATTGTTCGCGAGTCACCCTGTATAATATTCTGTTTGACTTATTAATTTATAATTAGTGATATTTATTCATAAACCTATATTTGCCCATCCAGTAATTGGCATTGGCTGTTGGATGGCATATGTAAATAAATAAATGAGAATAAGGCAAGCAAAACTTTTTCTCGGCAATAAAAATATGATAGTTTACAAGAGTACAGTACTCCATCACACACACACACATACACACACACTGTACACATTAAATTGTTTCTTTTGCTGGAACTTGTGTAAATATAAATTGTGTAAAAGGCATTCCGAATGCAATATAAAGTGGAGGCGGTGATATCGTTCAAAAAATTATATTTTTAACGCAATAACACTAAATTACTATTCAATAAGGCAGCCACCATTAGTAACACCCAGAGTTCTAATCTTTTCCGCATTAATTGCAGATTTTGCGGAAGATATATAGCATGCGGTAAATGATCGAAATAAACTTTTTGATTTATGATATCCTAGAAGAAAAAATAATTGGGAGATTTACTAAATCAATTATTTCCGACTCTCGCCTTTAACCAGTTACATTCTGCACAGAATGGGTTGGAAAGTATTTTTTACGAGTCGTTTTCAAAGCTATTTTATGGCAGGAAATTTTGTAATAGGAGGATATCCTGGTGTTTTTATCTAAATCTAAAATGTCCCTTAATATTTCCATATATGTTAAATTCAGTCCAAAAAAAACCTATTCCCTCACTTTGGACACATATCATTTCATTGTATGAAGCTTAATAAATTGGATATTTAGAACAGTAGATTAATTTCTGTAATTTGTAACGTTTGCAAAGTTTTAGAAACCCTACTTTATGACAGAAAACATATATTATTATTCAACTAACATCGAAATTTGTGTTCACCAACATTAATTTATAACGAGGCTCTCAACTATAGCATATTAGGACGGGCGTAGGTGCGTATTTGCTATGTACATACTTTGATATGCGATGTAAATAAATGTACCTAGATAGACGATCGTTTCGAAAAATACATACATTTAACATATACTTATCATGAGTTCATAGCATCTTATTAAATAAAGAATATGCACATGAATAATTATTGTATTGTGGTTAAACCCACAAATTGGTGACCCCGATAAAAGAAAAAATTGTAACAAAATATAATATATATATATATATATATATATATATATATATATATATATATATATTAAACGACTAGACTATACGACTATAGTTGCTTCACAAATAAGTATTCATATTTAATTAGTTCACCAGATTTTTCATTCCTGTTAAACATTTTGTCAGACATAGAATTGTAGCAGAAGGTCGTTTACCATTTTTTCATCCACGTAGAAATGGTATTTTACCAACTGTAGAATGAGTAGAAATAATCAGAAATTTTCCTCGTCCTACTATATTCAAACAGCTACAGCGTTCTATAGGCATGCTCAAATTTTATCTTCTTTTCATTCCTAGTATTACTGAAATTGTAAACCCCTTACATATTTTTAGCACTGAATTGCAGCGCAATGACATATCATGATATCAGCTCCTGGCCAGACGAATGTGTTAATAATTTTATAACGGCAAAAGAAACAATTGCCAATTGAACCGTTCTTACACACCCTAATAGTGGCAATAATATAACTGTGTTCCTTAAAACAGATTGTTCAAATGTTGCAATGGGTGCAGTGTTGGAACAAGTATACGATGGAGAATGTAAGCCTTTAGCATTCTTCTCATGAAAACTTAATAACGTTCAAAAACGATGTTCTACTTTTGATAAAGAACATCTTTATATTTAGCTATTAAACATTTCAGATATCTTTTCCAGGGAAGAAAGTTTATTTTTTATAGATTACAAACCTCTGACAACAGCTTTATTCTCCACGATGTAATTCAGCACAAAACAACAACAAATTAAGCTGAAGGCGCAAAAACTAAAAGAGTTTAAAAAAACATGATAAAATTAGTAACAACATTACCATTCATCAACACGGTTTCATGAAAGGAAGCTCTACAATTACCAATCTGCTTTGTGTTACGCAATTTATTTCGGAATCCATCGATGATGTCTCAATCTGATATAATTTATACTGACTTTTTCAAGGCATTCGATAGACTTAACCATACTATGCTGCTTAAAAAATTGAATGATATTGTCCTTTCGGGAAATTTGATAACTTTATTCAGATGTTATATATCAAACATAACCCAATATGTTACCTTCAATGGATTTAAGTCTGTAGAATACGTTGCTACCTCTGGAGTACCGCAGGGTTCAGTTTTTGGGCCACTGTTGTTCATCATATTTATCAATGACATAGCGGACGATTTAACACACGAGGTTAACTACTTAATATATGCTTTAAAGCTCTTTTCTAGAATTCATACTGTTAGTGATTGTGTTCAACTGCAGGATAACTTGAGCAGAATTAGTAATTGGTGCACTAAAAACAACCTTTCATTAAACTCGGAGAAATACAATACTGTCTTTTACACGTTAGTCTTCTCCTATTTCCTACAATTATATCATAAACAGTAATATACTTCGCCGGCCTGAAATATTGCGTGACTTAGGCATTATCTTTGACAAGACCCTTGCTTTTAATATACATATTAACACTATAGTCTTGGAAGCCAGCAAGACATATGGATTTATAGTTAGAAATTCTCGTGATTTGTCAAGCCCTGATACACTGAAGATGCTCTATTGTTTCTACGTTAGATCGAAATTTGAATATGCGTCACTTGTTTGGACCCCACACTATAATGTGCATGTTAACAATCTAGAATCGGTACAACGCAAATTTCTGAAATTTATATATTTTAGATCAGAAGGTACTTATCCAGCAATCGGTTTTCCGCAAGGAAGACCTGCTGGTTAGGTACTCGTTATTTAGTTTGCATCGTAGGCGAGAATTCATGTCTCAAATATTTCTTTTAAACATTATTGACGCACCATTATTATTATCAAAACTATCTTTTAATATTCCCAGAACAATATCCCGTTATAGTTCAATATTTTATCTAGCTAGCCTCGCACAAATGTCTTATGTAATGTAATATGCGACAATCACAATACAATCTGCGGTGATATAGACATTTTCAATCGCTCTGTAAACACCCTAAAAACCTATTACTACAGGCACTGATTTAACATATTTGTTTTTCTTTTTTATGATCTCTCATAATACACAATGTAGAAAATCATGCTCTCTCTTTTCTTTTGTTTTTTTTTAATATGCCTTTGATTAGTTACTAGAGTCTTTGTTTTATACATTTTTTTTAAATATGTAAGTGTTATTGTTTAATTACATATCTGTATTGCTTTACTGTACCTCCTTGTCTTCTAATTGGGTCAAAAACCTGTTGGACAGAGTAGCAAATAAATAAATAAAGTAAATAAATAAATAAATAAATAAATATTGTTATTATTTTTATATTAAGAAAGATGTCTCTGGTATCTAGGTCCGCGGCTAATAATATTTATGACAGAAGAATAATATTTCACGATTGATATACATGCATATTTATATAATCTGGTATTTAATTGAATACAACAAATTATACTAAATATTCATATGAATAATTGTTTTGTTGTGATTAAACCCATAATAGTTTTAGAGTTTACGCCGACGCTGCATAGAAAAGCACATACATACACTTATGAATATGAAAAAGATATCTTATAGTTCGAAAACGGCATGTAAAAGAAAATTATCATTACATATGACAGCATTCCTAAGTTTTGCCCCTTTCCACCTCTTTATACTATACCAGTAGTCGAGTTTTTCTGGATAACCTATATTTATATAACCGTATACAAATTTTGCGCAGGGCTCCACAAAAGAGACCGAAGCAAAAACTTTGTTTCCTTGAAAGGTAATGAAGTGAAAACGATACTTGAAACACATCAGGCGCTGATGTTTATAGATTGCCAATACTCTGATTCTCCAATTCCTGTTACATCAACCTCGAACAAAACGACCAGCATTAGTCTGCAGCACAGTAAACAATAGTAAAGTTTTATTTATGACGCCATTGCATATTGCAGTATTTTGCCAAATAGCTACAAATGGGCACGGGAGTAAATGTAATAATAATAAATTGATCATTTGCTTTAGTGCCCTGCAGAGCACAAGCCACCTACCAAACATATATGTGCCATTAGGAAATAGGAAAGTTAGTTTAGCATTGTGTAAACAGCGTGCATATACAGAATTTGTAACTTCCAGAGCAATGGTAAAGCTAGTCAGGACTATAATAAGTTTATATATATATTGTAGAAGTTCGTAAAATAGAACGCTAATAAGGTAGATAAAACTTGGAGAAAGATGGTGGTTTACACTACCGCTGTTTAAGATTTTGTGGTGTATACAATGTGTCCACAGCAAAGAGGTACTATAGGTGTAAATGACAACTTTTTTGGATTAAAAACACAATTTCTTTTTGCTCCACCCAAAAAATATTTTTGTTATGTTAGACTTTTAAAAATTTATAGAGGGCGCTGGTAACAGCGTAAAAATGTTGAAATATTAAACATAAATATAAACACCACAGAAATTATACAGACTGTCCATTTTATCAGGGCACTCGAGAATATCTCACTTAATATCGGTCGTACAAAAAAAATATTTTTATGAAAATTGTGCAGATTTATATAACCTACAAAATGGTTTAAAGACATTTGAAATCCATGGCGTACTTTAAGAGTTATGGCGAAAAATATCGAAAATGTGGAAAACGTCTAGGCCAAATATCTCCGTTATTTGAAGAGATACGAGAACAATTCTAAGGCGAAATTTCAAGTTTCAACGAGGCTTTATCTAATTTTTTCCAAAACCGCTGTATTTTGAGATTTACTCTTCAGGCTGTTAAAAAAATTATATTGAAACGGGCGGGAAATGGCGCCATTAAATAGAGTATTTTCCTCCCTTTTTAATGATATATCACATGCCATATTTATTCATTGGTACTACGTTAATAATTATAAAAACTTTTTTTTTAAACCAATAAATTTTTTTTAACAAGCATTTTACTTGCCGTAGAGAAGTATGATTAAATAAAACGATAAAATAATTCAATAAGTTGTTCAAATCTTTGCTATAATAAAACATTAACACAATTAAGAAGAATACAGTAAATTCAGGTAACAAAAACAAAATAATAACCAACAAAGCAACATGGAGCAATTATGGAAAGAGTATTCGCAGTTATTCCAATGTGTCCTCCATAAAAGCGTCACTCATCGCTCAGAAGGTTAAAATGTCTTTACCAATTAATTAAAGTATAATATCCATTTGTTTGTATTTCATGATTTCACTATTATGTCAATTATTTTAAAGTAGTTGGCTATGAACAAACTAGACAATTTAATTTTTTGACAGATCATCTCAGTTAATACTTAAACTCTCACTCAATCACGCTCGTTTAAGAATTTAGAATTTTCAAAAATGATTTTCACTCACATTGATCGTTATAATATATTCGTTACATATTGCAAATGCAATTTTAACTCTCGATTAGCTCAAGCAGAATATAGAAACAGATTTCCACAAGCACTACAGCCGAATAAAACTCTGTTCAGAAAGTTAGCTACGAAACTGAAAAATAATGGTTCATTTTTAAAGAAGAAGACAAGGTTGAACAGTGTTACTGATAATGTAAATAAGGTAAACCGAGTTATTAATTTTGTAAGAAATAAAAATACAGAAAATTTGGAAACATCATTCAACAAATTCAAATTGCTTGTCATGTAAATAAAACAAGTGCTAGAAAAATTTTAAAGAAAAGTGGTTACCGGTGTTATAAAACCAAAAAAGTTCACAAACTAAGGAGAACGACTTTTTGTAGGTGGCTGTTGGAAAAGAAGCGTGCCGATCCATTAATATGTAGTAAAATACTTTGGTCTGACGAGGCAAATTTTTCCAATAATGGATTTTTTAATCGCAATATTCATTACAAATGGACTTCTGAAAATACACATTGGCATAGACCGACTGGGTTTCAAAATCGTTTTTCAATAAATGTGTGGATAGGTATTTTAGGCACCAATTTAATAGGTCCTTATTTTTATGATGGTCACCTCAGTGGTCAAAGGTACCTAAACTTTTTGAGAAATGAATTTAATGAATTCTTAGATGACGTACCTTTAGAGAATCGACACAGCTTTCAATATTTTCAAAAAGATGGAGCTCCTCCCCAAAATTCCCAGATTTGTCTAGATTATTTAGACGAAATTTTGCCTCAACATTGGATAGGTACCAATGGATTTATTCGATGGCCCCCTCGTTCTCCAAATAGAACCCCGATGGATTTTTTATATAGAGGTATATTAAAGATACGGTGTTTTCGACGACACCGCAAAATGTAGAGGACCTAAAAATTCAAATTCAACAGGCATATATGCTGAGTAATGTTTTAAATGCAGTGCCTCACCGCGCTCGATTGTGCATAAGAAATCGCGGTGGACACTTTGAACACTTGATATGATTTCTTAAAAATTATTTTGAGGATTAGATAAATATTAATGTTCTGTGTGCTATATTCTTTTTATTATTAATTTGTTTTTGTTACCTGAATTTACTTTATTCTTCTTAATTGTGATAATGTTTTATTATAGCAAAGATTTGAACAACTTATTGAATTATTTTATCGTTTTATTTAATCATACTTCTCCATGGCAAGTATAATGCTTCTTAAAAAAAATTATTGGTTTTAAAAAAATGGTTTTATAATTACTAACGTAGTACCAATGAATAAATATGGCATGTGATATATCGTTGAAAAGGGAGGAAAATACTCTTTAATGGCGCCATTTCCCGCCCGTTTCAAAATAATTTTTTTAACAGCCTGAAGAGTATAGAAAATACAGCGGTTTTGAAAAAAATTAGATAAAACTTCGTTGAAACACTCTGTTTTGCAAAAAATTTTCGCTTTAGAATTTTTCTCGTCAAATAACGGAGATATTTGGCCTAGACGTTTTCCACATTTTCGATATTTTCCGACGTAACTCTTAAAGTAGGCCATGGATTTCAATTACCTTTAAACCATTTTGTAGGTTATATAAATCGGCACAATTTTCGTAAAAATATTTTTTTTGTACGACCGATATTAAGTGAGATATTCTCGAGGGCCCTGATAAAATGGACAGCCTGTATATTGAAGAATGTTATTAGAAAAACTTGCTCAGAATATGACGTTGTATCAAATTAGAGAATTAAACAGATTTTTTTCATTTATAAAATTTTAATTTCTTTAAATATTATAAATGATAACTTAAATTTATTTATTCTACCCATGTTCCTCCATTTTCAGCACACATCTTAACTCTGTTCTTAAATTCTTTGTAGCTATTTTGAATGGCTTGAAGGTTAATTGAATTTATAGCATTTGTAATTCTCTCTTTCAATACATTTACATTCGTTGTTAAATCATGGGAATAAACAATTTGCTTCAGAACATCCCCAGTGTTATCGAACTTTAAAATCAACATAGTTCACTAAAATTTACACCTTGAGATATTTTCTATTGAAAAGTTCAATTGCATATTTGTACGAAGTTTCACCTACCTATACTGTTTTAATTAAATAAATTCGTTGTTCTAGAGTCAACATTATTTAAAAAGTTCTCTGACAAAGACTTGACTTTTTTATAAATAAATGTCTGTGTACGTTGCTATGGATAAGATATATAGAATAATTATGTTATCATTTTATTCGATAAATTATGTGCTCTCGTTGAATGTATCGTTATTCTATTTTAATCATAATTTTCGTAAAAATATCAACTTTGAGATACGACGTTCAAATTTCATATCTAGACTACCATTAACATTAGAAACAACTTCTCTCAGTAAATTTTTTTATATTCCTCTCAAAAAAACTAATAATTTACTCTTGGCACAAGTTCACATTTCCTTATTTGCTAACCATCCTGTATGTTATTTTGAAAGTCTGGTCTTCTGGTCTGGTCTTCCGTACTTCCGTATAATTTAAAATTTTTCTCTTCTGAATGGGTGGCATTTTACTGAAATATATAAATACCCAATAGTTGACATATCCGGATCAATGGTTGACATGAGTGTCATCTATTGGTCAAGGTTATCTATTTTCTATGAAATTTGTACCAAAAGATAGTTCTTGTTACGGACATAAAAAAGGACAGAGAACATATATTTTTATTTTTACTTGTCTTAGCACCATTACTTGACACCTGAGTCAACCATTAGCGAATGGTTGACACCCATTGTCAACCATTAGTGAATGGCAATTATCTATGGACCAATAGTTGACACCCACAATAAAACCGTTAAAAGTGCTTATCTTGCAAGTGGTTATAATGATTTCTATAGAAAATATGGTACTTACCTCCTACGCCAAAACTCTCACAAAAATTTCAACAAATAAACTATTTATGACATAATCAGCTGTACTATTTTCTTAACATTTTCCTTTAAAATTTTAACAAAACAGTTGCAGGCATGACATACTCAAGAAACACTGATCACCATATTAGATGTAATGAAGTTTTTGTCGTTTAACTTTGTTATCCAATACTAGATGGCGCAATTAGTTAACCAACATTCATAATAGAAACCTATAATTAAGTTTTAATCTTAAGAAAGCCCAACTTAGCTGAACGTGTCAACTATAGGTCGCGTGCCCTTAGGAAAAACAAACCGAAATTCGTTAAGCGGATTAATGGCGGCTTAGTGAATTGTTCGTAATATTTGTGTTTTTGTGGATATTTATTGTACAAAGTGCCAAGTTTTTGCTATGTTGTGAATTGCGGGAGTGTAACAACCTGAAATAAACTTAGTTTTTTCAAAATATCATCCGTTTTCGACTCGAAGCAAGTTTGGTTAAGGGGCGTCAAATGTGGTTGCAATAAAATTAAATATGCAAATATGTGTTCCAAGCATTTTGTTAGTGGTGAGTTATTACACCTTAATATAAAGAATTTGTTTTTAATTAAGGGTCGTCTTGCAGGTAAAAGTGCCGATCTACATGATCAAAATAACCCAGATTGGGTACCGTCTGTCCACACGGGATACAAATTGAAACCCAGATGCGAAAGTGCTCAGGACTTAAGAATCGCAGCTAGAGAGATTTATGTTGGGTTGATTGTTTTTAACAATGAATTTTTTGTTAGTGCACATTTTTCTTATGTAATATCGTAATGTACATTATTATTATGTAAATAATCCGTCTATGATTTTGAAAGTTGAGCATAGGAACAGCCATGGGGCTAAATTTTACTTAGTATATACATATATATACAGGGTGTTGCATCATGAGAGGGACATAGCTTAATAGGAGGTAGAGAACATCAGTGGTAACCGGACCCTCCAATAGAAATGTCTCATTGGGCCTTCATTACGAAGTTACAGGGTGTTAAATAATTTTTGGCCAAACCTGTTTTTTGTCATAACTTTGACAGGGAATGAAATAACGGATTCATATTTGGTACGGCTAATGTACTAACGAGCCCCAAGAGGTACATGTATAAAAAAAAATATATCCAGGTCCGGACTCACTATAATTTATGTTTCTTATTTGCATCAATAAAACATCACCCTGTATATATTTTTTTGAAATTTCGATACGATATTCGAAAAGAGCAAGAAAAAACAAACAAAATGGCCTATTTCATTTTTTTGTTACACCTTCGTGGTTATTTAAATACGTTGTTAAATGTGCAAGAAAATGGATTACAGAACCCTATTAAATGAGAGGCACGTGAAATAAATAGTTTTATAACTAAAATTTGCAAAAATTCTATTGAGCCTAGGTGGTCTGGGTGAATCCTAATTCCGGCACGTTTTAAAGGTCCATTTTGGTAAAAAACTGTGGTCCTAATAAGTAATCGGGTATGAAATAACAAAATTTTTAATCAATCACAGTAGGCTTGTTCAAAGTGACAGATAATAAAAAGAAATCTCCTAAACAGTTGAATAATTGTTTGTTAGTAATTTAATGTGTCAATAATCCGCATTTAGTTAGTGAAAACTTGGGAAAATATTTTAACTATGCCAGTAAAATTTACAAACGTGGAATATGCTGACATAATATTCATCTATGGTTTCTGTAATGGAAATGGTAGGTCGGCGGAAAAAGAATATCGGCTGCGTTTTCCTGGTCGTCGATGCCCTAATCATAAAACCTTTAGTACGGTGTTCCAGTATGCAAGACAACACGGAAAGTTTCCTACTTCTGCAGTTGTGGAGCGTGTTTTACAACAAGGTGTGCAGGAACAAAACAATATTATAAACGTAGTTCAAGAAAACCCAAATATGAGCACTAGACGAATCAGTTTGGCAACTGGTATTCCTCATTGGCGAGTATGGAGAACCCTAAAAAGAGAACGTTACCATCCATATCATATCCAGCAGGTACAGCGTCTTCAACAAGGCGACGATATCCCCCGCCTGGCATTTTGTCATTGGTTGTCTAACCATCGCCCAGTCATTTACAGAACCTTATTTACGGATGAGGCACAATTTACAAGGGATGGAGTAAACAATTCACGAAATAATCATAAATGGGCACAGGAAAACCCATATGCGGTACGCCAACGCCGTTCGCAACACAGGTTTTCTGTAAATGTTTGGGTCGGACTTGTGAATAGACATTTGATAGGGCCACATTTTTTTGAAGAAAGATTGAATGGTGAAATTTACTTTGATTTTCTTCAAAACATTTTACCGAATATGTTAGAAAATATCGGTATAAGAGGCATGTTGTTTCAGCATGATGGGGCCCCACCACATTTTTAACCTTCAAGTAAGAGAACACTTAAACAATGTGTATCCTAATAGATGGATTGGATGCGGGGGTCCACATGAATGGCCACCAAGATCTCCTGATTGTAACCCTTGTGATTACTTTTTATGGGGCCACTTAAAAAACGAGGTTTATAGCATTGAAATTGAAAGTAGACAACATTTAATCCAGCGCATCGTTACAACCTGCGGCGAAATACGGAATAATCCAGAAATGATACGTCGAGCAATTGGTGACCTTTCTAAACGCGCAAGAAAATGCACAGAATGTGGGGGAGGACATTTTGAAAATTTACTTTAGTGTCAATTACGTTTTATTTTTAAACACATTTAGTTATTGTTTTGTTATTTATTGTTAATTGAATGGAAAATATTTTATTTATTTAGATTTTAGTTTGTTCTCTTTTCCAATTTTTATTAAGTATAAAATGTTGATGATTTTCTTGATCAAAGTAACTGGTTGCTTAGGCCTAAATGGTTTAAATTATCTGTCACTTTTATTCTTTGAACAAGCCTACTGTGATTGATTAAAAATTTTGTTATTTGATACCCGATTACTTAATAGGACCACAGTTTTTTACCAAAATGGACCTTTAAAACGTGCCGGAATTAGGATTAACCCAGACCACCTAGGCTCAATAGAATTTTTGCAAATTTTAGTTATAAAACTATTTATTTCACGTGCCTCTCATTTAATAGGGTTCTGTAATCCATTTTCTTGCACATTTAACAACGTATTTAAATAACCACGAAGGTGTAACAAAAAAATGAAATAGGCCATTTTGTTTGTTTTTTCTTGCTCTTTTCGAATATCGTATCGAAATTTCAAAAAAATATATACAGGGTGATGTTTTATTGATGCAAAGAAGAAACATAAATTATAGTGAGTCCGGACCTGGATATATTTTTTTTTATACATGTACCTCTTGGGGCTCGTTAGTACATTAGCCGTACCAAATATGAATCCGTTATTTCATTCCCTGTCAAAGTTATGACAAAAAACAGGTTTGGCCAAAAATTATTTAACACCCTGTAACTTCGTAATGAAGGCCCAATGAGACATTTCTATGGGAGGTTCCGGTTACCACTGATGTTCTCTACCTCCTATTAAGCTATGTCCCTCTCATGATGCAACACCCTGTATACCTAAATATAACGTACTAGTAGTGTGTAAATGAGAGGGGCTCGGTTCAGGAGCAGGAGCAGTGATCAGTGATCAGTTTAGGGGTGGGGGGCAATTAGTGTGGTGGGGGTAAATATGGTGGTGGGGGGCAATTAGTGTGGTGGGGGTAATTAGAATGGTGGGGGGTAATTAGATTAGTGAGAAGTAATTAGAGTGATGGGATATAAGTATGGTGGTGGGAGGTAATTAGACTGATATGATGTAATTAGAGTGGTGGGAGGTAATTAAGGGGCGGGGCTTAGGGGATGGGACGTTAGAGGGTGGGGCCTATGAAAGGTGGTAGTGGTGGGGGGCAATTAGGATGGTAATTAGATTAGTGAGAAGTAATTAAAGTGGCGTGATGTAATTGTGGTGGTGGGGGGCAATTAGATTAGTAAGAAGTAATTAAAGTGGTGTGATGTAATTGTAGTGGTGGGAGGTAATTAGTGGAATGATGGGTAATTAGAGTGGTGGGAGGTAATTAGAATGGTGTGATGTAATTGTAGTGGTGGGGGGTAACTAGAGTGGCCTGATGTAATTGTAGTGGTGGGGGGCAATTAGTGGAATGATGGGTAATTAGAGTAATTGCATGATGGATAATTATTGTGGTGGGAGGTAATTAGAATGTTGTGATGTAATTGTGGTGGTGGGGGGCAATTAGATTAATAAGAAGTAATTAAAGTGGTGTGATGTAATTGTAGTGGTGGGGGGCAATTAGTGGAATGATGGGTAATTAGAGTAATTGCATGATGGATAATTATTGTGGTGGGGGTGACTCAATTAAGGTGGTGTGATGTAATTGTAGTGGTGGGGGGTAATTGGAGTGGTGTGGTAATTAGAGTGATGGGATGCAATTAGAGTGGTGGGAGGTAATTAAAGTACTGTGGTAATTAGAGGGCAATTACAGGTAATTTAAGTAAAAATAAAGGTATTGCAGTAAAAATAATGGTGATTAAAGCAATTATGGTCAATCCATCCGTCTAGTCGTTCGTATGCAGACAGTTAAATAATTCTCTATTATGTTGTATTGTCTTATTGCACTTTGTATTTTTTTTACGATGAGATAACAAACATTCATTCTTTATTTACCTGCCTTATCCTTATGCTGATAAACAATTGCGACCTATCTGTCTTATCTTTATGTCGATTTTTACCTGTCTTATCTTTAGGGACATCTGTCTTATCCTATGCTGATTTATGAGATGTACATTTACGACCTGCCTGTCTTATCCACCGAGATTTTTATCAGTGAATTTGTGAAAGGGGACATTTGCATTGTTATTTCAGTACATGCAGCGTACCCTCTTTATGGCTTTTGTGTACTTAACATCTTGACATCACAAGTGAGGAGAACGTGTAGCTGTTTATTTTAGTTTTTATTTTTTAGAATTGAAACACATGATTTACATTTTCTTATATTATTTATTACCTATTCTGTCACATTACTATTTTCATACTATTTATTACCTATTCTACTACATTACTAACTAATTGTCTTTTTATTTTATCTTGCACCAAAAAATCCACCTTGAACTGATCCATCCAATGCATTATAGGTCAAGTAGGCATCGTGAAGTATAAGTTCAGGGAACTTTGTTTTTCGTGTCTCAAACTCTGTTATTATGTCAACTCTATAGTGTGGTAATAATTAGAATGGTGGGAGGTAATTGTATTCTTCTGATCATGCGTGGTGAGAGTGACTACTAATATAAATAGAATGCTTCTGCATCACACAATTAAAACCTATCGTCGATAAGTCAAGAGCTAGCAAGTGAATGTTGTGCAACCATCCGACAGTAAACAATAATAAATTGACAATATATTTTCATCATCACATTTTGTGTAAGTTGATAAAAAAAATTATCCTTTCTGAATATGTATGGTTAATATGTTTGTTTTATTTTATTTATTTTTTTATTTTAGTCCAACTGACAATGTGGATGCAATATTCAGCTCAACGGTGGGTACGGGCAGAAGACATTAAATCGGCCATTGAAAGGTTGTCTTGTGAACTGAGTGACTTAATCAAGGATTCGCAGCATTCATTAGTTTATGATACAAATGTCTTCTACGATATTGAAGAAACTGAACGCATTGAAAAAGATTGCAGGACGTATGCTGCTGGTGCAAATCTATGTTACAAATATTCACGAGGCTTTTTAAATTTGGACGAATTTTGTGAGCATATGATTAGAATAGAATTAAGACACTTTCTATATGACTTAGTGAAGTACCTGCCTAAGGAACTTATTGAAAAATATCAACTGGACCAGTCTGATGGTGATACGGGCAGTTAAATAATTCTCTATATTGTATTTATTGTTAGATATAAATAATTATTATATTGTCATATTGCACAATTATAGTATCTTAAAAAAATTTCTTTGTATTTTCATATATTATGGTGAGGTTAGAAATAAAACAAATATTAAAATAATGCATGTATTTCATTACCTATCTTGATTACATAACTAAGAGGTATACCTTAATAAACCTAAAGAGTTTTTATTCCAATTTTACATTTAAATCTATGATATATTTTGTAAAGAAAGTGAACATTGCAAGAGCATAATGACAATAATTATTATTAAGAAGCCAGTATACAGTACCGAACACGGTAGCTCGGGTAATACCATCACCATCTATTAGACCCTACAATAGTGTACCTAAAGTGTGTTTACTTTAAGCAGAAATCCGCCTTACCTTAAATTTACTTCATCTTATGTAGTTTCAAAACCTCATGAGCTTTGCCTTCATATGCAAAGATACATAACTTCGGCCATCGCGTCGGTCGGCTCAATTACATGAATACTGATCTCCGGTTTTGTGTTGTTTTAAATATTGTTTAAAGACTATATGCATACTACTGTATTAGTATTAATCACTATAATTGAAACATATAAGTAATTTATTTTGTCAAACTTATGTAACGAGGTATATGGTAGATAACTGAGTAAATGTTTTCAAAATGTACTCATAACGGGCGCATTTCATGGGGGTTTTGAAAGTACTCTACACGTTCAAACAAAGTTAGGAATTAGAAAAGAGTATATTTATGCCATTTAGTTTGATACCTGGTAGACGACGCATAAAGTGATAATAGTATGTGGTGTATATTGTCTTGGACTATGTTTTCAATATGTAGGGTTAGAATTACTATCCCGTCGAAGTCTAGAAAATAAATTATTAAAGGTTTTAAGTATCAACTAAATTCGTGTACATCAAGGCAATTTGATTAGTATTGAGAGCTCGTTACATTGGTACGTGTTTATTTATGCCTACGCACGCCTGTGTTATTTTACACCACCACGTACATTACTCCTTAAAATCGGAGACATTAGAAATTTAGATTGTTGAAATGGCGAACAAAATAATGGGGTCTCATAAGCCCCTCCTATCTATTGGAAACAAAGAAAACGTATATGTTTACAAATAATTTATTTAAAAATAATGAAGTTATCTTCAACGAAGTCGCGAACGGCGTTATCGGTAAAGAGAATTTCATCTGTTATAATAATTTTATAATAGTTTTTTTACTTAACATTTACTAACATAATTTTGTACTTGTCATTATTGTGCTCTAACATCAGTTTTGTAACATTCTTAGTAAATAGTTTTAAATGACCAGAGGTTTTAATTTCACTGGGTAAAACATTGTATAAGCGTAAACAATCACTAAACGTACGCTTTTTTTATAATTTTCAATAGATCCCACTGGATAATTGTGCAATTTAGCTCTTAACTAAGAAAGGTGATTAAGATAGGTGTACTCGATTTTTTGTCTATTTTATACATTAAAACGCTAGCAAAACTTTACTGATATGCTTGTGAAAAATAACAAAATAAATGAAAATTACTAAACTAGAATACAAACGTGCATAAATTTAAGTACCTCTGCTGTACTTTAGGCTAGAATTAGAAGGACAACAACCATAACAAACAATAATTACAAGGCGGCTCTCTTTACGGTCTGTAAAAAAGTTTGCATTTAACGAGTAAAGAGAATTTACTCAATAACTCCAAATCTAAAATGTTATACTTCACTTAACACCCATTTACAATTTGATTTTGTATGTACTTCTTTATATTTACTATTTAAATCCATAATTAGAGGGCAATAAGTATATATCTAACTCGCCAACAGAGGTACCTCATATTAATGGCATTTCAAAGCCGTCCATGACTACTGGTTCACTGCTGTCAATCTTAAGTATTTTTAATTTGTTAATGTATTGCATTGTACTATATTTTTATCCTTTTACCTTCGTAAAGATATGGTAGTACTTTATACCACGAAACCAGTAGCCGCCTATTATAGAGTTTGTGAGGTAAAAGACCTTTAAATTTTTCTAATTTCGAACCTATAAAAAATTGTACCTACCCGTAATTTCGTTTTAAGTTGCATTTAAAATCGCATATAATGACAGGTAACACTGTAACAGTTGGGATTCTCTGTTGTTAAATCCTAACATATGAGATCTGTTTACTGCCAGGCAGTGCCAGGCGGTAGATAGAATATCCTTGAAATCAAATAACAATGTTTACGTATCTGTTTGCGGTCAAAAATTTACTATAACAAATAATCTACGTCGACACTAGAGATTTAGCTGTAATGTAAATTCGCAACAAAACGTTACATTTATGTCAAATTTATGTAATAATACGAAAAATAAGTTAAGTAAAAATTTGTTGCTCCGCATAAACGACAGCCACTTACAAAAAGCTATGTACTATGTGATGGAGTCGACGTGATCGCGCAAAACAAATAAAAATATATATCATTTATAAAACACCTTATATGCACGACTATGTTGGTAGGCAGAGTGAACTGAGAAAGACGTCTGATATACTTATAATATATGAATTGAAATGGGAAAGAAAAAAAATGGCTTTATATATCCCATCCTATCTACGGAAACCATAGAAAACGCAAGTGTTTAGAAATAATTTATTTAAAAAATGAAGTTCTACAACAAATGAAGTATGAAGTCCTAAAAAGCGTGTGTTATAATTTTAGATCAGAATAGATTTTTTATTTAGCGTAAGCTATTCACAATAGTAATATAATTTTGTACCTAGTCATTATTGTGTTGTAACATCTATTGTATATAGTTTTGTAAAACGTAGGAGCGTAAACAATCACTAAAAGTTGACAATTTTTATAGTTTTCAGCTGATCTCACCGGATAATTGTGCAATTTAGCTAGGTAGACACTAGATTTTTGTCAATTCTATATATTAAAACGTTAGCACATCAATTTCAGGAAATTTTATAGATGAATTCCTGGCAGATTTAATAAAAAGTTATTATAGCCGCTAATTAATACTAAGTCAATTAATTTAATATGGTAATTACTTTTACACAATTAATATCGATATAATATGCTAATTTATCGCTCAATTAAATCCATTATTGTATATTGCATTAAAAATAGCTTCTTTTTCTGTTCTATGTACTTTCAAAATTTTTAACTGTATCGAGACTGCCAATATAGAGGTCGATGTAAGTACTATTTACAATAGGTATATGAAAGACATAGTGTCTACACTAATAGATCTTGAAAGATAAGACTCTCATGCTACCTATATAAGTAACGAATCTTGGAAATAAATAAATAACACAGAAATTAGACAACCCCCAATTCCAGAAGCCAGAGCTAGTGCGATTGCCCTATCGACCAGACCAGACAAATACATTTATATATAGAACAACGTTGATTGTGCGGCATATAAACTAATGTTAGTATTATTAGAAAAGCAATCTAAGACGACGAGACAAATATAAACTTAGTATATACCTACATAAATCTTTTTACACAAAAAGTTTACTAAAATGGGTCAGCAAAAGGTAGTTTATAACAAACCAATTTATGTGGGTTTTTGCATCTTGGAATTGTCAAAGACGGTATTGTACAACGCGATCAAAGAGAGTTTGGGGATAAGACGTCTCTTTTATACTGTGATACTGATAGTTTGATTCTAAAAATAATGACAGAAAATTTGTATGACTTTATACTAGATAACCGGGACAAATTCGATACTTCAAATTATCAAGAAGGAAATATATTTGATATCCCGAAGGATCCATCAATTTCAGGAAATTTTAAAGATGAATTCCCGGCAGATCCAATAATAAGTTTTATGGTACCGGAGCAAAAGCATATCACGTACGATCTGTAGGTAAAGAACTAAAGAAAGCCAAAGGCGTGAAAAGATTAGTTATTCAAAAAGAGCTATCGGCACATGATTACAGACAAATTGTTGAAAAAGGTGGTGTAGTATTTAGAAAAATGAACACGTTTCGCAGCGTTTTGCATGATATTTATACAGGAATGAAGAATAAAGTAGCTTTGTCTTACCACGACGATAAACGTTTTCTTATTCCCATTACAACAAAGGCTTTACCGTGGGGTCGCTCTGATATACAATTTTTTTAAAACCGAATCAGAACAAAACATGCGGCGGTTAATGGCTGCCATAAATGATGTTGAGCATAGTTCTGTGGAAAACGATAAGTTAGATGTATTACTCGCAGCAATGGCGGAGTTAAATCCTAAAGACCTAGTAAATAAAATAATATTTATACAGATATGTCTTAAACAGAAGGACAATTTATTGAGTTAGATATAATAGAAGAGAAAAAATTCTTGTAAATATTGTTATTTATCACAATTAGATAATAATTTATTAGTGTCAGTATTACAGGCAGCAAATGACGTAATTTCCCCCGAATTCTTTGTTCATGGGTGGAATCAATATTTTTATTAATCTGTATATTCACGTAATCAAAAAGTCATGAGTACTTCACCTCTTTTTTTAATGTCCTCTTGGAGCCATAAGTTAAAAAGTTCTTCTATGGTAAAACGATACGTGTCTATAAAAAAATGTGTATCTAAATTACAGATTAGCATCTAAGGATTTACTAAAGATAACACCATTGTACTTTTAAATGGATGAGCCCGGTTGTCAAAGGTAGACAATTAAAGAATTTTATGGCATAAAAATTTATGACTACGTGATTTTAGAAGTCGTAAACATTAAACAAGCAATGGTAATGGCCAAATTCGAACTTATTGTCCTTGAATACAAAAAACAAAATATATCACTTTCTCGCCGAATACAATGGGTCAAACCAATATAAATATCACATAGCATGACTGCAACAACATATTAATTTGTAATTGCGGCAAATTTATAGAGATAACAGACCAAATGAAGTATTTAGGTATCCACTTCCAGTTTTTAAAGTGACATCAACACATAGATTTCTGAATAACAAATTATGCAAATTATTACATAAATTTTATTAGATCCGAAACATCTTTAATACAAAAAACCACAATTAACGTTTTCAAGGCATTGATTGAATCAATAATAAAAATGGAATAGTCATTTGGGGGATCGACCTATGATACGACTTTAGATAAATTAAAACATAATTCAAAAGCGCTTTATTAAAATTATTCTCAACCAATCGAAACAATATAGTACAAAATTACTATTTGAAGAGTCAGTTAGACATTGATACCACATATAATCTTATCTTTGAACTATAAAAATTTCCTGAAATTGATGGATCCTTCGGGATATCAAATATATTTCCTTCTTGATAATTTGAAGTATCGAATTTGTCCCGGTTATCTAGTATAAAGTCATACAAATTTTCTGTCATTATTTTTAGAATCAAACTATCAGTATCACAGTATAAAAGAGACGTCTTATCCCCAAACTCTCTTTGATCGCGTTGTACAATACCGTCTTTGACAATTCCAAGATGCAAAAACCCACATAAATTGGTTTGTTATAAACTACCTTTTGCTGACCCATTTTAGTAAACTTTTTGTGTAAAAAGATTTATGTAGGTATATACTAAGTTTATATTTGTCTCGTCGTCTTAGATTGCTTTTCTAATAATACTAACATTAGTTTATATGCCGCACAATCAACGTTGTTCTATATATAAATGTATTTGTCTGGTCTGGTCGATAGGGCAATCGCACTAGCTCTGGCTTCTGGAATTGGGGGTTGTCTAATTTCTGTGTTATTTATTTATTTCCAAGATTCGTTACTTATATAGGTAGCATGAGAGTCTTATCTTTCAAGATCTATTAGTGTAGACACTATGTCTTTCATATACCTATTGTAAATAGTACTTACATCGACCTCGATATTGGCAGTCTCGATACAGTTAAAAATTTTGAAAGTACATAGAACAGAAAAAGAAGCTATTTTTAATGCAATATACAATAATGGATTTAATTGAGCGATAAATTAGCATATTATATCGATATTAATTGTGTAAAAGTAATTACCATATTAAATTAATTGACTTAGTATTAATTAGCGGCTATAATAACTTTTTATTAAATCTGCCAGGAATTCATCTATAAAATTTCCTGAAATTGATGTGCTAACGTTTTAATATATAGAATTGACAAAAATCTAGTGTCTACCTAGCTAAATTGCACAATTATCCGGTGAGATCAGCTGAAAACTATAAAAATTGTCAACTTTTAGTGATTGTTTACGCTCCTACGTTTTACAAAACTATATACAATAGATGTTACAACACAATAATGACTAGGTACAAAATTATATTACTATTGTGAATAGCTTACGCTAAATAAAAAATCTATTCTGATCTAAAATTATAACACACGCTTTTTAGGACTTCATACTTCATTTGTTGTAGAACTTCATTTTTTAAATAAATTATTTCTAAACACTTGCGTTTTCTATGGTTTCCGTAGATAGGATGGGATATATAAAGCCATTTTTTTTCTTTCCCATTTCAATTCATATATTATAAGTATATCAGACGTCTTTCTCAGTTCACTCTGCCTACCAACATAGTCGTGCATATAAGGTGTTTTATAAATGATATATATTTTTATTTGTTTTGCGCGATCACGTCGACTCCATCACATAGTACATAGCTTTTTGTAAGTGGCTGTCGTTTATGCGGAGCAACAAATTTTTACTTAACTTATTTTTCGTATTATTACATAAATTTGACATAAATGTAACGTTTTGTTGCGAATTTACATTACAGCTAAATCTCTAGTGTCGACGTAGATTATTTGTTATAGTAAATTTTTGACCGCAAACAGATACGTAAACATTGTTATTTGATTTCAAGGATATTCTATCTACCGCCTGGCACTGCCTGGCAGTAAACAGATCTCATATGTTAGGATTTAACAACAGAGAATCCCAACTGTTACAGTGTTACCTGTCATTATATGCGATTTTAAATGCAACTTAAAACGAAATTACGGGTAGGTACAATTTTTTATAGGTTCGAAATTAGAAAAATTTAAAGGTCTTTTACCTCACAAACTCTATAATAGGCGGCTACTGGTTTCGTGGTATAAAGTACTACCATATCTTTACGAAGGTAAAAGGATAAAAATATAGTACAATGCAATACATTAACAAATTAAAAATACTTAAGATTGACAGCAGTGAACCAGTAGTCATGGACGGCTTTGAAATGCCATTAATATGAGGTACCTCTGTTGGCGAGTTAGATATATACTTATTGCCCTCTAATTATGGATTTAAATAGTAAATATAAAGAAGTACATACAAAATCAAATTGTAAATGGGTGTTAAGTGAAGTATAACATTTTAGATTTGGAGTTATTGAGTAAATTCTCTTTACTCGTTAAATGCAAACTTTTTTACAGACCGTAAAGAGAGCCGCCTTGTAATTATTGTTTGTTATGGTTGTTGTCCTTCTAATTCTAGCCTAAAGTACAGCAGAGGTACTTAAATTTATGCACGTTTGTATTCTAGTTTAGTAATTTTCATTTATTTTGTTATTTTTCACAAGCATATCAGTAAAGTTTTGCTAGCGTTTTAATGTATAAAATAGACAAAAAATCGAGTACACCTATCTTAATCACCTTTCTTAGTTAAGAGCTAAATTGCACAATTATCCAGTGGGATCTATTGAAAATTATAAAAAAAGCGTACGTTTAGTGATTGTTTACGCTTATACAATGTTTTACCCAGTGAAATTAAAACCTCTGGTCATTTAAAACTATTTACTAAGAATGTTACAAAACTGATGTTAGAGCACAATAATGACAAGTACAAAATTATGTTAGTAAATGTTAAGTAAAAAAACTATTATAAAATTATTATAACAGATGAAATTCTCTTTACCGATAACGCCGTTCGCGACTTCGTTGAAGATAACTTCATTATTTTTAAATAAATTATTTGTAAACATATACGTTTTCTTTGTTTCCAATAGATAGGAGGGGCTTATGAGACCCCATTATTTTGTTCGCCATTTCAACAATCTAAATTTCTAATGTCTCCGATTTTAAGGAGTAATGTACGTGGTGGTGTAAAATAACACAGGCGTGCGTAGGCATAAATAAACACGTACCAATGTAACGAGCTCTCAATACTAATCAAATTGCCTTGATGTACACGAATTTAGTTGATACTTAAAACCTTTAATAATTTATTTTCTAGACTTCGACGGGATAGTAATTCTAACCCTACATATTGAAAACATAGTCCAAGACAATATACACCACATACTATTATCACTTTATGCGTCGTCTACCAGGTATCAAACTAAATGGCATAAATATACTCTTTTCTAATTCCTAACTTTGTTTGAACGTGTAGAGTACTTTCAAAACCCCCATGAAATGCGCCCGTTATGAGTACATTTTGAAAACATTTACTCAGTTATCTACCATATACCTCGTTACATAAGTTTGACAAAATAAATTACTTATATGTTTCAATTATAGTGATTAATACTAATACAGTAGTATGCATATAGTCTTTAAACAATATTTAAAACAACACAAAACCGGAGATCAGTATTCATGTAATTGAGCCGACCGACGCGATGGCCAAAGTTATGTATCTTTGCATATGAAGGCAAAGCTCATGAGGTTTTGAAACTACATAAGATGAAGTAAATTTAAGGTAAGGCGGATTTCTGCTTAAAGTAAACACACTTTAGGTACACTATTGTAGGGTCTAATAGATGGTGATGGTATTACCCGAGCTACCGTGTTCGGTACTGTATACTGGCTTCTTAATAATAATTATTGTCATTATGCTCTTGCAATGTTCACTTTCTTTACAAAATATATCATAGATTTAAATGTAAAATTGGAATAAAAACTCTTTAGGTTTATTAAGGTATACCTCTTAGTTATGTAATCAAGATAGGTAATGAAATACATGCATTATTTTAATATTTGTTTTATTTCTAACCTCACCATAATATATGAAAATACAAAGAAATTTGTTTAAGATACTATAATTGTGCAATATGACAATATAATAATTATTTATATCTAACAATAAATACAATATAGAGAATTATTTAACTGCCCGTATCACCATCAGACTGGTCCAGTTGATATTTTTCAATAAGTTCCTTAGGCAGGTACTTCACTAAGTCATATAGAAAGTGTCTTAATTCTATTCTAATCATATGCTCACAAAATTCGTCCAAATTTAAAAAGCCTCGTGAATATTTGTAACATAGATTTGCACCAGCAGCATACGTCCTGCAATCTTTTTCAATGCGTTCAGTTTCTTCAATATCGTAGAAGACATTTGTATCATAAACTAATGAATGCTGCGAATCCTTGATTAAGTCACTCAGTTCACAAGACAACCTTTCAATGGCCGATTTAATGTCTTCTGCCCGTACCCACCGTTGAGCTGAATATTGCATCCACATTGTCAGTTGGACTAAAATAAAAAAATAAATAAAATAAAACAAACATATTAACCATACATATTCAGAAAGGATAATTTTTTTTATCAACTTACACAAAATGTGATGATGAAAATATATTGTCAATTTATTATTGTTTACTGTCGGATGGTTGCACAACATTCACTTGCTAGCCCTTGACTTATCGACGATAGGTTTTAATTGTGTGATGCAGAAGCATTCTATTTATATTAGTAGTCACTCTCACCACGCATGATCAGAAGAATACAATTACCTCCCACCATTCTAATTATTACCACACTATAGAGTTGACATAATAACAGAGTTTGAGACACGAAAAACAAAGTTCCCTGAACTTATACTTCACGATGCCTGCTTGACCTATAATGCATTGGATGGATCAGTTCAAGGTGGATTTTTTGGTGCAAGATAAAATAAAAAGACAATTAGTTAGTAATGTAGTAGAATAGGTAATAAATAGTATGAAAATAGTAATGTGACAGAATAGGTAATAAATAATATAAGAAAATGTAAATCATGTGTTTCAATTCTAAAAAATAAAAACTAAAATAAACAGCTACACGTTCTCCTCACTTGTGATGTCAAGATGTTAAGTACACAAAAGCCATAAAGAGGGTACGCTGCATGTACTGAAATAACAATGCAAATGTCCCCTTTCACAAATTCACTGATAAAAATCTCGGTGGATAAGACAGGCAGGTCGTAAATGTACATCTCATAAATCAGCATAGGATAAGACAGATGTCCCTAAAGATAAGACAGGTAAAAATCGACATAAAGATAAGACAGATAGGTCGCAATTGTTTATCAGCATAAGGATAAGGCAGGTAAATAAAGAATGAATGTTTGTTATCTCATCGTAAAAAAAATACAAAGTGCAATAAGACAATACAACATAATAGAGAATTATTTAACTGTCTGCATACGAACGACTAGACGGATGGATTGACCATAATTGCTTTAATCACCATTATTTTTACTGCAATACCTTTATTTTTACTTAAATTACCTGTAATTGCCCTCTAATTACCACAGTACTTTAATTACCTCCCACCACTCTAATTGCATCCCATCACTCTAATTACCACACCACTCCAATTACCCCCCACCACTACAATTACATCACACCATTCTAATTACCTCCCACCACTCTAATTACCCATCATTCCACTAATTACCTCCCACCACTACAATTACATCACACCACTTTAATTACTTCTTACTAATCTAATTGCCCCCCACCACCACAATTACATCACGCCACTTTAATTACTTCTCACTAATCTAATTACCATCCTAATTGCCCCCCACCACTACCACCTTTCATAGGCCCCACCCTCTAACGTCCCATCCCCTAAGCCCCGCCCCTTAATTACCTCCCACCACTCTAATTACATCATATCAGTCTAATTACCTCCCACCACCATACTTATATCCCATCACTCTAATTACTTCTCACTAATCTAATTACCCCCCACCATTCTAATTACCCCCACCACACTAATTGCCCCCCACCACCATATTTACCCCCACCACACTAATTGCCCCCCACCCCTAAACTGATCACTGATCACTGCTCCTGAACCGAGCCCCTCTCATTTACACACTACTCGTACACTTTTTATTTCATGTATTGACATTTTATTCAATAAAGTTGTTTATTATCATTGTTGTATTATTATATGCCTGTAAATTAATTTGCTTACGTACAAGTGAAAATAAAACAAAATGTTGCCTACAATATACAATTATTTATTATCACAAGCTTCGATTACTGTTCGTAAGAAGGACCAAGAAGAAACTTACGAGAGATAAATATAAACATCTAATATAAAATCACTATAAAAATAAATCCATAAGAACTAAATATATTTGTCACAACCAAAAAGTTTAACGAAAGGTAAGTATGAACATCTATATCGTAACAAAAAAAAAAACATGCTAATACTATATGAAAAGTCACTCACACTTACCGCATGAAAATTAATATAATATGTAAGGCTAAATTTACAAAAATAAAAAGTGACGTTATGTTGGAAATTTTATTCTGACATTGCTCTGACATAATTCAATAAACAGTAAGGCACTTGAATACTGTACTCGATGTGCGATTGGCCAATCATCTAGAGATGATTAAAAACTTTTTAAACAGTTCTAGATAGTATTAATATGGTTGGCAAAATGTATATTATTAAGTAAGTATAGTATTTGAGTGTAATGCTGAACAGATATGGTATTTATGGGAACTACGTTCGTGGAACACTTTTCATCTAGACCGGCTACACAATCACAATGATTGTTCAGTATGGAACCATCTGGATCGGTAATAATCCAAGGAGTCGATGGCTTCTGCTGAAGACGTTGAGACTGTGTAACCTGAAAAACGAATAATGCCTGTTATATTGAGCTACAATATAAAATATACAGATATTACGTATCATCAAAGTCCCTGTCAACGTTCAGCCAAATTTTCCATAACTAGACTAAGTAGCGACATGATCTGAGTTAAATATTTTAGACGAAACTTTTGTACTTAGTGGCTGGCAAATTAAATGTTACACAGAAATTAGCAAACGTTCAGGAATGTTGACTGTCCGTTTAAAAAGAAATTGACATCTAACATGAATATTTTCTGGTCACTAACAAGCTCTAAAATGATCATAAATTAATCCTTATTTAATAAACAAAAACACTGTTTAATTTATGATAATTAAAAGCAGTAAGCAAGTTCAAAATAGTTTTTGCAATTCAAAAATTGAATTATATATGGTTCATTTTTTCTCTGTCTCTAATAATTATAATATTAATATATTATTATGCTAAGAAATTGTATTTAAAGCTAAATCATTGATAAAGAATTCTTGCCTTTGCAACAACAAGTTTTTTGTTGTAAATTCCTTGCAAAAAAGCTCATTCACCCAGCCACAAACAAACTGGTTGTAAGCTTCAAGACTTTTGAACGCCTTAAACTCATCCTTTGTATATGCACTTCTTTCAAAAACTAAATAATTATCAATATCACCATGTGTAGTAATATTTGGAAATACCTCATTATCACTACTAAAGTCTTCCTTTTTTAAAACATAAGGGTCTAAACCGATGGCACTAATTTTCTCTGCATACCTAACCTATCCATCAAGAGACAATTTCGTAAAATATAAACTCATCTCCATCTTAACAAACAGAATTTACCCCCCGAAATAATTTAGGATAGTTATGGATGTTAAATAATCCAAAATCAACTTTTAAAACACCACAAAAAGTGCAAAAAACACTTTACGACGAGGCGTTTAATATACGCATTACTCAATGACAGCTGTTTGTTTTTCCTAAGGGCTGAAAAGCTGTGACGTCAACGTACGCGACCCATTAGAGCAATCCTAACCACAAAACCACGTCTGTTAACTCAGAGAATGTGTAACCATCCATGCTTAAATAAATAAAATTAACAATTAAATTGGAATTATTAAAAAAAAAGAATCAGAGACGGTTGTATTCATACCATGTAAACTAGTATCTGGATGGTCTATGACTAAGTTTAAAATATGAATTTGATATTTTAAGGGGGTCGGAAGATATTGCAGAAAAACTGAAATTTACTATCCTCCCTTATTATCCAGTTTCGGAAATAACTTTATATAAAAGTCTAGCATTATTTTTTGATGTACTATTAGCCATAGAAATATCGGAAAACAATTTTGGAGCATCTTTTATATTCAAAAGATACACGGTGAGATTTATAAAGTTTTCCATATATTTATGCGTTAATTAGGTCAGCCTGTAGATCCATGTCTATTCAGTTATCCGTGTAAATTGTAATTTATTGTGTGCTTACGGAACAATTATATGGTTAAATTATGATTGCATGCTACAATATACACGACAGGTACCTATATAAATAGTGGTTATTATAACCTTTATCTTCGTGTGTCATATTTTTCAATTTTCATTCCTGAAAGCATATAATAATACCAATAAGGCCTCTGATATAATCATAACGCAATAAAACAATGGTAATTTTCAAACGTTTAAGTACCTCTTAATAATACCCAACATGCAAAGCCATAAGACATGTATATATATATATATATATGAAAAATACTAGGTTCTCGGGTTGAACCGCGTCTGAGATTGTTAATGTCTCGACGTTTCGGCTCCCGTTTTGGAGCCATTTTCAAGAGAAAATTGAGTCAAGTAAAAATTGTCAAAGAAAATAATGCTAGGAGTTCGTGGAACTGGTTCGATTCCGGGGTCTCAATCTGCCTACTTCCCAGATCTCACCACGATCCGTCTCTAAGGCCTCAACCTGCCTACTCCTTAGAGCGAACTCGCTGGCAGTATCGGACGAAGTGTTATTTATACGAAAGCTGTCTGTGGGTGGGAGAGTGGTGGGGGGTTGAGGGTCTGTTGATGGAGGCATCAGAGCAGAACGGCTGCTATCAGGATTATGAGGTGTGGATGAATATTGTGGGGCTAGCCTGGAGATCAATGATTTCCAAGCGACTGGAAGACGATGGCCGTCATCCCTTTTGTTTAGACAATTGGGACGTTTTTCAATCTCAATTGCTTCGCGGATGATTCGCGGTTTCTGGAAAAATGATGGTGCTATGGTTTTGGTGTTATCGAAGTCTATATTATGGCCTGTTAGAAGGCGGTGTTGGGCAAGTGATGATGTGGGATCGGATTTTCTAACTGCAAGACGATGTTCATATATTCTTAAAAAAACATTTTCTTAAAACATTTTCTTAACCGCCTCTCAAGTTACCGAAGTAACTCCCTGGAAGATCTCAAGGATCTTGTGCTAGGCAAAGAGAGACGAGGCCCTACAGTTTAATGTGGACTCCGAACCACTCTTGGGGCAATTTTTTTAATGAAAAATTGTTTCGCCTTGCGGGAATCGAACCCACTTCGTTAGGCAACTCAGTTTGCTAGCCAGTCGCTTTAACACACTGAGCTACCATTCTATTGTTAATCCGTCTGTTGATTTGTCCAATGTAGGTTTGAGGACAGTTTGAGCAAGGTATTTCGTATACACCGTGGGAATCATTAGGTATTTGGTCTTTTGGGGTTCTGATTAAATTGGAAATTGTTTGGTGTGTTGTGAATATGGTTTTTATGTTATTGGATTTCAGGACTTTTGAAATTTTGTCTGTGACACACTTCGTCCGATACTGCCAGCGAGTTCGCTCTAAGGAGTAGGCAGGTTGAGGCCTTAGAGACGGATCGTGGTGAGATCTGGGGAGTAGGCAGATTGAGACCCCGGAATCGAACCAGTTCCACGAACTCCTAGCATTATTTTCTTTGACAATTTTTACTTGACTAACTTTTTCTCTTGAAAATGGCTCCAAAACGGGAGCCGAAACGTCGAGACATTAACAATCTCAGACGCGGTTCAACCCGAGAACCTAGTATTTTTCATACCAACGACCGCGGAAGCTTCTCGGAACATATATATATATTTATCTGTCTAGTATTCCCGAGCGATATCTGGAACAAGATGGAATTCTATCAGAAAAATTCTTTAACGTTGCACGGTAGAAAGTCAGAGATATTTGAAGCGTTGAATGCAAAGTGTTCATCGAACATTACGCTGAAAGGTGTGGACGACTCATCCACATAATGTTTGTTACATATTACGCTAGCACGGGGTACTTTAAATACAGTGTAAAATTGAATAAGCACAAAAAATGCACTAGAAAAAATTAAACAAAAACACCCTTGGGAAAACAAACACACAATAAAGTGGGATTAGGCAAAAATTTTAATAAAAGAGGCAAGTATAAAAAAAGAAAAAACCGCTGCCCAGGGAATGACTACTCACACATCCAGATTTTGTATCCAAGTCTTATGCACACTAAATTCCAATGTAATATTTTATTCCCTGTAATAATAGAGTGAGGGTGGTAGAGGGGGTGGCTAATGTAAAAAAAATTTAGAAGTCCTTGGTTCTCGTGTACACACTAAACCCCGATTTAATTTTTTATTCCCTTAAACAATAGGGTAGGGATGGAAATGGGGGTGGTAGAGGGGTAACTAAGGGCAAAACAAATTTTAGAGGCCTTGGTTTAAATTCCAATTTAATTTTTTACTACATTTAATAATAGGGTGGAGGTGGCAATGGGGGAGGCAGAGGGGGTAGCCAACGCAAAAATATTTTTTTAGACGTTTCGTTCTTGTATACACACTAAATCACATTTTAGTTTTTGTACCCCCTTTAATAATAGTATGATGGCGGCAATGGGGGTGGTAGAGGGGGTAGCAAAAAATTTTTTTAAGACGTTTCGTTTTTGTATATACATTAAATATCACATTTTAATTTTTTTTACCCCCTTTAATAATAGTGTGGGGGTGGCAATGGGGGTGGTAGAGGGGGTAACGCTAAATTTTTTTTAAAGACGTTTCGTTTTTGTATATACACTAAATCACATTTTAATTTGTTTTGCTCCCTTTCATAATAGTGTGGGGGTGGTAGTATTGCGGGTGATAGTGGGAGGGGGGGTGATGCTAAAAGAAATTTTGAGCCTTTAACTTTTCGTACATACCCTAAAATGCAATTTTTTTTACTCTTACTTGCTTGTTTTGCTTATTTACCCTTATTTACCCCATTTACCCCCGAACCCAACGGAATTAAATCAAAATATAATCTAGTTCCAGATCTCGTTACAATACATAAGTGTATCAGATTTCAAGTCAATATGATAACCGGTTCCAGAGTAAACCGTGCGCACAAAGAAAGTTACAGACTGTTGTCGAGGCCAAAAAAGGCCCTTTAAAACAGTTAAAATCAATCAAAAAGTCACAATTTGTAGCTTAGCATCATTATCCATTCATATCTCAGCTCTAATTAAATACAACGCAATAAACGCGCTTAGGGTATATCGACGTTTAGATTCCCGTCCGCCTCGGCATGACTGGGCGGGTCTGACACGACGCAGCAGCCGGCCCCAGCCGCTCATCCGGCACAAAGCGTTCCAAACGCCAGCCGACCTAACGCTCAGAGCTCCGTCCGCCCCGAAAGTTACAGTATCGCGGCGGGGTTTCGACAGCGGCAGTTCACTCCGAGCCTTAGCACGCGCTACAACTACCAGTTCACTCCGAGCAGTCAACATCTACAGTTCACTCCGAGCCTTCATCGAGTCAACATCAGTAAGCAGTCCAGTCCACTACATCTACAAGCTTCCAGAACTTCAGCATACCTGACGAACCGAAACCAGTACGGCGTCGTAGTTGCCAGTGCATCTACACCCTACAGCGTGGAGGAGAAAGGCCAGCCTACAACAACAGCAACCTACAATCGTGCCGCGACTTTTAACTCGCTTCGAAATAACCAGTGTTAGCTCAGTATTGTTAGGGATTAAATTCATAAAACAAATTGTGCATCGACCAGCGCAAGAGTTCTGCTTAGAGTTACATATTTTGGTATCTCTGACTTTTATTTCTCATCAACGACTCTTACCAGGCAACAGCGCCTGTCTACATACTCAAAAGTTGGGGTACCTGGCACCAAAAGCGGTGCTTGTGTATGTCAGCCGACGAGACAGTAAAGGGGGTAGTAGCTGTACCCACCGATACTTTAAAAAATCGTTAACCAGTCTACACATTCCAAAAATCGGCCCTGAGAGCTCGTTCAACCACCAGAGCTACGAGAACACCACCATCGAGGCTGCTGGCGCCCATCAATTTCAAAAATTTGCAGTCTCCGAATAAAAACATTTTTATTTTTCACAAACTCACCCCTAATTTTCGTAGACAAGACACACCGACAGACAGGAAATTTTTTTTCCGCTCAAATTTAAAATATCGACGTTTCATGACATTTTAAGCCTATTTCAACAAAAAAATATTTTTTTCTTTGCGTTACTATACTTCTACTGGACGCGGAAGTAAAAATATCGTCTACATAACGAGTCCAATAGAAAACATGTGTATTTAAATTATTATTACTAAAATTAAATTTTCTAAATTCGCCATAAATATCTCAGCCAACAAAGGAAAAATAATTGAACCCATTGGTAAGCTGTCTTTTTGTCTATAAAACTCGCCATTAAACTGAAAATAATTTTGTTCAATACAAATCTTTGGCAGATTTTTTAATTCTATTTTTTCGTTTGTACCAATTTCTGAGTTATCTATTAAATTATTTAAAATTGATTTTAGTTGTGAGAGTGGTACTGAGGTGAACAGGCTTTTAGCGTGAAAGGAAACTAATTTTGCGTTATTTGGTACTATTAAATTTTCTGTATTTTCTGTAAATTCGAAAGAGTTTTTTATTGAAAATTTGTATTTAAAATTGGTTAATGTTGGTAGGATTTAGTTTAGTTCTTTACAAAACTTATAAGATGGAGCATTAATATAGGATACTATGGGACGTATAGTGTATTTTCTTTGTGAATTTTCGAAATGCCATAAAGGATGGGAGCTGAAGAGTTCATAATCCTCAATATATACACCTCGTTGTTTTGAATAATAGTACTGCATTTTTTTTAAATTAGAGACAATTTCAGATTGAAATTTGTTTGTGGGATTTTTGCTAATTGTAACTTTTCTTTATATTCTAATTTAGTTAGAATTGTCATGGTGTTACCTTTATCCGCTTTACAGAGTACCAAATCATAGTTATCTAATTTCTTTAATGCTTCTTAATAAGTTAATTTCTTCTCTATTAGTGTTATATTTCTCTTATTTGTTTTGTTTTTATTCAATACTTGTATGTTTGTCTATTTGTCATGTACATAAAAATATTGTGATATACTTAATGTTAAGACATTATTTTAATTCGATTGTTTCTGTTAATTGCCGACTGGTAACTAACCAGATCCATGTATTCTGTTGACTTGCTACAAATATTGTAAAAAATGTGAATGTAGTCAAATAAATCGATCTATCTATCTATATTTCGGCGAATTGAAAACATTTGCTAAACTATGTCTTTCAAAATCCGAGATATTCTCCGTTGAAATAGTAGCTAGCTCTGTGTTGACTGCGAGAAGTTCAAAATCCTTGTTGTTGACATTATGCGGGGAAATTTTTAAACATTTTAGAAGTTACTTAAGTTACTTACTCTAGCAAAGAAAGTGAAATTTTGTTCAGTTTGTGGAAGGATACTTATAGGTATTAGGTACCTATATTTTTGAACAACCACTTCTGTTACTTTAGCATACACTTTGTACTCTCTTGATAAAGGCCTAATAAGCCGAAACATTTGTAGGGAATTTTAAACAAAGTAATTTGATACATTTAAAAGCAGTGTGTAGCGTACTTTCGCACAATTAAGCACGGAAATACCATAATCGAAAACTAATAAAAGTTATACCTTTAAGACAAAAATACCGACAGGCTGGAGGCAGTAATAGCCAACTACAATAGCCAACCGTAATTTGGAAATTACGCTCATTTACCCAACTTTCGAGAGGTATACGAGAGACCGCCGAAATGCAGGCAAAAGAGGTCAGTCATATTTCTGTTCTCAAACAATTCACTTCGTATATTTAAACTTAAGATTCGTAACCACTTTTTGTTAAAGTTTTGTTTAATAAATAACTCCTTCTGAAGAACATTTATTTAGTTGTACCCACACAACACAGTGTTTGTTTAAAAACAATTATTGTTAAGATGTTTCACAAGGAACCAACCACAAACTCAGTTCAGTATATTATATTATTGTTATTATATTAACTAAATGGGTCGGTGTTATCTGAGTGTTAGTACTAAGAGGTAGTTTCTGAACGAATAATTTTTGTCACTATTTGTAATAGATATTGATGCATATTGACACTATGTATTTTACAGAAATCTATTGTCTTATACATAGTTTTCGAGACAAGCACCGTATGATAATAGAACATTGATGTCCTTTCTCAAAATTTAATCAAAAAATCATTAGTCTCAAATAAAATGGAAACATCTCTGTCTGATTCTTAGGCTGTCGAAATTGGAATTCTATGGCATGTGCTATATATATGCTAAATCATTCAAAATTCATTTTTAATTTGTTATACTGCAGCTATATTCCAATTATTTCGGCCAAACTTTTCATTTTGCATGTGAAACTTCATTAACTATGTGCCAATATTTTTTATTATTAGAATTTGCCAGTTTAATTTGTAATAATTATTTCTGCTGTATTTAGTTAATTTGTTTAACATATTTAAATAGCGTACATATTTGAATTATTTTCATAATTTTTTTTTAATTTTGCAGTTTCATGAAATGAAATTTATTAACTAATTCAGTTGCGCATATTATAACATTTTTAATTTTAACGAAAATAATATAACTATCATTTTCGAGGTAATTATTTTGAATCACATTATACTTGTTCCTTTAATTAATATATTGTGGTTTATTATTAAAAAATATATGTTATATACACACAGGATACCAAAACCAAATAATTGCAAAGAACATTACTTTTATTTCATCTAATTTAAACAATGAGTAATGAGCAGAGATACAACAACAAATTTTGCATGTGTAACCATTGATCTAAACGATATGTTGTTAATTAAGTACAGTTAAACCGATAATGAGTGAATTGAATTAGAGAAATTCTGGCCACTATTATTCACCGCATTTGCAATATTTTAACTAGGGGTATAAAATCACGAACGTGCGTGCGGGATAATCGGGTAATAACATTGTATTTACTGAAAAATGTGAAAAGTTCGTTTATAAAAGCTTTTACTCAACAGCGATTTCAGTTTTACATTCTCTTTTATAAAGCTAAAGTGTATAATTAAAAATATCTTACATCAAATTTTTCAAATCATTATGTAAAGTTAATCACTTCAATTAATAGGTCTTTGATCTTTATTTTATTTGATTAATACGCACGTTGTTGCGATCAAAGGTTTTTTTATACCGCAGTAAATTGTCGATCAGCATTAGTCGATAACACATTAACACAATAATAAAAAATAAAAAACCGCTGCCCAAGGAATCACTACTTCTACATCCAGATTTTGTATTCAAGTCTTGTAGATGCTAAATCCCAATGTAATATTTTACTCAGTTTAATAATAGGGTGGAGGTGGCAATGGGGGTGGTAGATGGGATGGCTAATTTCAAAATTTTTTTAGAGGCCCTTGGTTCTCTTATACACAGTAAATCTCAATTTAATTTTTTATTGCCTTCAATAATAGGTTGGGGGCGGCAATGGGAGTGGTAGAGGGATTAGCTAACGCCAAAAAAATTTTTTGGGAGGTTTCGTTCTTGTATACACACTAAATCACATTTTAATTTCTTTTTCCTCCCTTTAATAATAGTGTGGGGATGGTATTGGGGGTGATAGTGGGGGTGGCTGATGCCAAACAAAATTTTGAGACCTAACTTGCAATTTTATGGATCCTTACCTGCTTGCTTTGCCTATTTACCCCTATTTACTCCTTTTCCCCAAACCTTTCAACGGAATTAGATCAAAATATAATCTATTTCCAGATCTCGTTGTAATACATAAGCGTACCAAATTTCAAGTCAATATCATAAACAGTTCCAGAATAAACGTGCACACAAAAAAAAGTTAGACAGCCAAACAGACCGACAGACAGAAAATTTTTTTTTGCTCAAATTTAAAATGTGTGAAATGTGAAAGTGTTTCATGATATTTTAAGTCAATTTCAACAAAAAATATTTTTTTGCGTTACTATACTTCCACTGGGCGTGGAAGTAATAATAAGATATACCAATGTCTTATGATTGCAAAATGCACGTGTGTGAAGCTGGAACGTCCTGATACAGCAGCCAAGATATCTATTATCTCGGCAGCAAATCTAGGTGTTTTTTGTAATTTATGTAACCATCAGGTATTAATTAATAAGGAAAACTAAAAGCTTGCAAATACTAAAGCATTTCAGCCGCAAAACTCCTCTATAAAGTCCTTATTTTTCTATAAGGAACATAATCAGACTGCAACCAACAGCTACTCTCCGGGCTATGTGCCCCGTCTAGCGCTGAATTACAAGTTACAATCCTGGCGCGTTAAGTGTAATAATCGCACATTACCAACAAAACGCTAAATGCTTAAACCTATAAAAGTAATGAAATTTAATTATGAAAGATTGCTATGAATCTTAAAAGCGTATAGAAGAGATAAGTTGAAAAGCTAAACTGAGTGTTTTAGCCATCTCGCGATGACGCTATCTTGGTTAGCAAAACGTGCGTTGAATACCAGTGAAGTGCTTTGTTTGTGGAAACTACGGCAGAGTTGATTTTCTACGTTGTTCTTTCCACATTGTACTTTTTCCATAATATTTTATATAATAATCGCAATGCATAATTTAAAAATATATGTAATTACAGTAAGGTGAATAAATTTGTTATTATTATGTTAAAATGTCAGATTGTTTTCTGTGTTATTTTCCATTAATTTAATTTGTGTTTGTTTGTAAAAAACTACAATACAGACTCATCAATTTTATATGTACATTTATTGTTTTTGTAGCCGTATATACATGTAAAATCTAACTAAATATTTGAGCCCTGTCCAGACCTGGCATTGATTCTGTGAATTTGTCGGCTCCTCATCCGGCTCATTTATCTCTAAAATTATGAAACTGTCCAAACACGAACGGTCGTTGGTCAACTTTGACCTTGGTAAATTAAGCGGGAAAATTTACAAGACTAATTTGGGACGCTGACAAAAGAGCTCTTGCCCTTCTCGTTAGTGAGTAAAAGGGACTCCAGTGTTCTGGATCAATTTAAATTGTTGAAACAATTATACAAGTGAATGCAAACAATTAAGATAATAGTAACGTATTTGCATTCAATTCGATGTTCTACAAAGTAAAACGTTTATATTTTTATGGTCGTTAATTAATATTCATGAAGTAGGATTAAATAAATAGTTTTTATTTAGAATACAAAAGAAAGCGAGTGCAGGAAAAGACATATTTTTCCAGCATTTAATAATTTGCTTGCATAATAAATTTCAATGGAAATCGGACAGGTATACAGACAAACTCTTTACTTTAAATTCTATCATTTTAAAATTCATTATATAGTTCGTGGTCAAATGGCCGAAAAAACGTTAATTGAAACAATTATCTGGCAACGTTGGATAGTCTCTTTTTTAGCTATAGAATAATTCACAAAATATTATACGATTGTCACAAGAACCGCACTGCTCTTTTCCAAGTTGTAGATTTTATTGAATCGCCCGTAAATTAGGCAAGCGAACAAATCAACATATATGAGCGGCTCAACGTATTTGTTGCACACTACTGAAAAATTAAAAAATAATAAATCTTTATGTATTAGAGTTCATAATCTATTACACAGTTTATTAGCATGATGAGCAAAAGCTAAAAAGCTATGAAGAAAAACACCTAACGACTTTACAGTATCGTTATTTACAGCATTATAAGGTACCACTGCAAAGTCAAGTGTATTAGTCTTATCCAAGTTCAAACTTAGGAAGTTGCTAGAATTCAATTTCGTTTATTATTTCATTTGAAGATTTACTTTTAAATAATTAGTTGTATCATCAGCATAGGCAACTAGGAGAATGTTATCATTAATATTTGTGAAGAGATAGTTGACATAGATAATAAAAAGAGCAGGTCCTAAAACCGATCCTCGAGGAACACCAAATTTAATTAATATATTTATGGTTAGATACTGCATTATTCCATTTAACAAGCTGAGATCTGTTACATAAATATGATGCAAAAAGATTTAGTGTAATATCTCGTACACCATAGTACTCAAGTTTAGTCAATAAAATTTTATGGTCAACAGGGTCAAAAGCCTTTGACAAGTCATAGAGTTTTACTGTACAAAATCCTTTCTTTTCAAAAGCTTCAAAAACATTTTCAATAATTTCACAAAGTACCATTGATTTGCCAGATCTATATATAAATTGAGACTTGCTAATATATTTACTCTTTTCAAAATAATCTATTAATTGATTGTTAAGAACTAGTTCAAATATTTTTCCAATAACCGTTATGATTGAAATTAATCGGAAACTAGATGGTTCATTATAGTCACCTTTCTTATAGACGGGAATTATTAGTGAAATCTGTGAACCTTTTGGAAAAGTACCATTGATAATACAACAATTAATTGGGTCTGTAATATGTTCAATTAGTGTCTCACCTACTAGAATTATGAGGTCATTACTTAAGCCATAAATATCCTTAGATTTTGAGTTTTTTAATTTGTTGTTTGCTACTCATACTTTTAAATTCACACATAATATCCTCAATAACCTCAGTGTGTGGTCAACTATCTTATAGGTAAAGGCCATAAACGTGGAAGAAGAAATAACCTCAGTGTAGTAGCCTGCAAATTGATCAAGAGTCAGGAGTGAGTTAGAGGGACAATCAAATAAATTCTGATGAGTTGTCAAATATTTGAGAAAAGCAAACAGCATTTTTCTAAAAGAAAGCAGACATACGGCGGATCATTTCGAATCCCGCGAATAATATTTTACAGGTCAGCGATAGAATAACTCTGATCGCCTAGGTCTAAGTGCTAGACAGTATATGCGATAGTACAAACAGATGTCATTTGCAAACGTAAGTCTTTCTAATGCAGTTTTGAAAATAAAATGCTCAGACAATAATCAGAACAGTGAAATGGAATTAAGCTTGTCTGTGAAAGTAAATAATAATCATTATTCCTTATCTTATCTAAATCAAAGTAAATGTTGAAAAACAACACATTTCATATAAAATTTATAAACAATTCCATGTGAAGGTAAATATTCCTCTTGTGTTTGATGATGAGGCACACATAAATTTTGGCTGTAACAATCAAAACAAGAATATCCGATTTATGCATATATTATTATTTGTAAGTAGAGAACCCAATATAACTATTTATTTACCTTGAATACACGTTAATATTTGAAATTGTGCAAATAAAAACGGTTGTAATACTTTTCACTCTGGTGCTGACATATATCATACAATACAGTAAACAAACGGACATTTAATTAGGAAAAACAGTACCAAATTCATATTAGTAAAACATTTCTATAGGGATCTCAATTTAGAAACTAAATAATAATATATCTCGGCTAGTAAACACCGTAAAAGCTTTCTCAAAAAGAGAGTACTTTCAGAATTGGTAGTAATCTGTTAAGGGTATTGATTAAACGTTAGAAAAATTTGATTGTTCTGAAAACTATTAAAAGAAGGATATAAAATGCTCACTTATTTGTTGAGAATGCTATTACGATCGCCATCAGAAAATACAATTACAAATAAAGTTACCCATTCCATTAACAATGTCGATAAGATAAATAAAACAATGACATTCATTGAAGCATCCATCGAATGTACCTCTCACATCAACGGGGATGATCACTGCTTGGAGTGTATGCACGGTAGAGCGGCGTTGAGTGGCCCATGTCATCCTCATTTGGGCATTATCTGTACGGCTGATAAGAGATTACAACACCGTTGGAGTAAAGGCGTTTGTATATTTCTGTGCACTGCAAATGAGTTCCGTGCGGTAACTCTACGAGGTCAGAAGTAAAGAACGACGAAGATATTGAAGTTAAGCAGAAATCAATTGAGGGTTACTCACAGGGCATGTACCTGCATAAAATGGGACTGTATGAGGGCAACCTAAACTGCAGACTCTACGAAGAAATGCCTGAGACAGTAAGCGAGGCACTGAAGATGCAAAACATTTTTGGGGCCACAAAAGTGGACCCAAAAATACGCGAACATCTGCCGATGATAAAACTGTTTCGGCTAGTCAGCAATACAGGAATCAGCGGCACAATCTAGAAACAGGGAGAAGCACAATAAGCCAATTCTGGCTGCAGTGCCAACTAGAATCGAATTCGGTAAACAGCCCTGAACACTACGAAAAAAAGGTATTGAAGGCACAGAGGAACTATATGACCAACCGGGTTTATGGCGATGATCATTCGAGGAAGACAAAAATGAAGGCTGATATAAATAGATCTCACAAAAATTACTTACTCAAAATCGGAAATGATATCATGAATGATCCTAGTTAATTTTACACTTACTTGTCGAGCAAAAAATATGATCACGATGTACCTGTCACGACGAACTATAATAAAGAAGTTATAACTGTTAGTAAGTTAATAACTGACACTTTCGCATCGTATTTTCAATCCTAATATCTCCTTCCACAAGATACTAATATTAGTATTAATACTGATAATCCTAAAAGCAATAATATCCCAAGCAGCATTTAAAGTATTCTCTACGTCATGGCTACCATCGGGGGGCTGTAAAGGTTTCCGCAACTAACGACTGTTACGTATTGGGAACGATAATTTTACGAAGTATGCACCAAAATGGGGAGTAGGTATTACGTAAAATTTACTATTCCGCAACTTCTGTTACGTGTTAACAACTCGGTTATTACGTAACCGGGATGTAACCAAGTAGTGGAAATTACTAACTTCTGTGATCTGTAACAGCTCTGATGGTGAACAGTGGTATGAGAACAAAATATGTTTTATAATAATGTTATAAAGTAATAAACTATTTATAAAACATATTTATAAATGACCCTAATCCAAAAAATAATGTTTGATAAAATTATATTTTTATTTATGTCTTTATTCAATGTCAGAAAACTGGCAATTTTAATTCGAGTCATTTTATAGTATTATGTATGTCAACAACGTATTTGTTACTTAATAGGACTCATTTTGAATTAGCGGGGAGTAGTAGAAATCACTTTACCGCCTCATTGTTAGTAGAGCTAATATTACTTTTATTCAAGATGTCACTAATAGGTTACGATATTTTAAGATTCCAGAAAATGTCCCAACAACGTCACAGGAACTTTAAATGGAACACTAACAGTTATCATTACTATGAAGTGATTTTTTGGTAATGTGCGGTCGGCATTACTACCAATCTTCATCTTAAATTTGGGGATGCTTCAAAGTAATTTCGAGTAGTATCGGCGACGTTCCACATACTGCAGCACATACTTGAAAGTGCAACAACTATACAGTGCCAAAATTCGGTAGCACCTACTTAATTGTTATTCCACGGGCATAAGGTAAATTTTATACTAAAGTCATAAATTTAGTTACAGTTATGTAACGCTAACTATATGAAAGTTCTGATACCACTGATGCCAGTTGCCGTAACTTTGGGTGCCGCTTGGCTACTTATATAAAAATCGTTCAAAGTTAAAGGCAAAAACGAATATGGGTCCGAACAGTATTCCCGCATTTTTACTAAGATCTGATTACTGATGATCTTTTTTAATTTAATTTTAAAAACATGTATATCTAATGGATGGAAAATACTAAGACTCTGTCCTGTCATCAAAGTAGGTGAACGAAACGATATTTGCAACTATCATCCCATTGCCATTTTGGTCAACTTGTAAAATTGTAAAAATGTTGAAACTCTTCTGCATCATGATACATGAGCATGTAGCAATAGACGTTAATTAACTTGAATTCATGTATACTAGGTCAACCACGCTAACCTAGTTGGCATTACTCAGTACATCTCGCATATATTAGATAAACAATGCCAATGGATGTCACCTATATAGATTTTTCCAAGGCATCTGGCCGACTAGATCATAAAATGTTATTGAGCTGGAAAGATCATGATTAATATGTCAGCAAATATTTTAAACCTTTTTGGATCTCACTTCGAGAATAGGAGAATAGGACACAATACGTGCAGTATTATGGTTATAAGTCTGGAAATATAGAGGTGTAAATCTTCAAGTCTTTGATTATCAAATAAATAATGTATGTTTAGTTCCTCCTAACTTTATAAAAGATGTTGGAGTAGTATTCGATAGTAAATAATCTTCCAAATAACATATTTGTGTAATGCAAAAAGGTGCGTATCGATCTTGCTATCTAGAATTTATAATAATAAATAGCAAAGACTTTGCTGATGCTAGCACGGCTATGGTTTTGTATAATGCCTTTGTTAGGTCACTCCTGAAAAACTCTTCCATAGTCTGCTGTCCATCATATACACTGTACATAAATAATTTGTAAGGAAATGGACCCATCCACCCTTCTGAGAAGAATGACGATTATCGAGTGTAACTGACATGGAACATACTTATAGAGCCTTTTTGGATCATTGCTAGATGCCAAACCTTGCTCAAATTCTCTCTTGGCACTTGACATATTTAGCTACAGACGATTTGAAATTAATCGGTGAACATGAAAGTCTTCATCGTTTCTGCTGTCTAAATCTTTGCCATAATGCTCTTGTATTCCTATTGCCTAATCATTGGCATAATACTCTCGTTAATCTAAGGTTTCGATGGAACAGCTATTTCTGAGTGTGAGTCCGAATAACTTATAAAGACATATTTTTGAGTTCACCCTCGTAATCACCATACATTATTCAATCTGCCTAAATTTTGATCCTTCCACTATTTTTAGTCTTCGACATAACATCTGTTATATTTCAAAGGGATGAAATATAACAGAAGGCACGAATTGGTTTGTGCTCTTCAGAAATTGATTAAGCTGGATTTTATATAATATGAATCTTATTTAAGTATGTCCAGTAGATACACGGCAAAAAAAATAAACTGAATTTTGTCTACTGGATCCCTGTCTATGTATTATACATATTGATGTCACGAAATGTCTTGCCCATTGAAACACTACACGAGTTTAAAATGTGTGTAAATTTAAATAGCAGACTGTAAATAAATATTAAATTCGTTATTTTATTTAACGGGTGGGTAAATATTATATAACTATTTTAATTACTCGCGTGAAAGAGACGTCGGTTTAACCACATAGTTACAATGTATGTTAATTATTGCATTTTTCAATTATCTGCTAGCGAAATGATTTTTTGGAGCAGCCATAATATAGACACAAACTCATTTAGCAGTAAAAAACTAAACGATTATTTATTAAATTAGTTAAAAATAGATCACAAACTCAATTTTTGAAACTTAAATTTTGTGCTTAATAAATATTCACTTCTTATTATAGAAGGCAGGGTCGATGAGTTCAATATATTTTATTCTCTCCCACCTTTAGCAGGGTTGGATATTTTAATTTAAATAAATATTAAGTATTATAGAACTCTAGGCATATGAGACAGTTTGTTTAGTTGAAATGTTTTTTAATCGTCTTGCAGATCACCTGAATGATCCTCTTAAGTATAGATCTAGATTTGTGTGAATGAACGATACTGAGCCAGTTGAGAGTAGGATCCGAACCACTGAGCTACCTTCCCCATTCAACTGTCGTAATGTAATAAATATTAGAAATAAATAGGTACAAATAAGAACATACACTGATATACGAGCCTCTGGAAGATATGAAACTGTTTTAAGGGAGACCGCGTATATCTTGTATGTCAGTGTATGCGCGGAAGCTATGCAATCTTAGGCGAGGATTGGGTAGTGGTTATACCATCCTTCGGAAGGAATGTAAATGCAATGGAACCACCAATGATACTTGTGAATTCATCTGCGGCCGCTGCTCTCCTTTTATTACTTAGAGTTTGCCAGATACCCACTTTTCTCCTTTACACCTTTTGTCACAAATGCACCGCCGACCCTTACTTTTTTATTCATCCTTTCCCCAATTGTTACTGACCTTCAAACGACCGACTCAGCGTTTATGTTCCCTTATGCATTTGTTAATTATGCTATTGTAATTTCTGAGTATGTTGTTTCAAGGGACAATACAATTGCGGGAATAAATTAGATTAATATTTGGGTCGGTAAATATTTTCACAAAATTATTTATTTATTTTTATTTATTTATTTGCTACACTATTTAACAGGTTTTAGACCCAATTAGAGGAGAGGGAGGTGCAGTAAACTAATACAGATATGTAATTATGTAATTAAACAATAACACTAACATATAAACAAAAATTTATAAAACAAAGACTCTAATAACTAATCAAAGACATATCAATAAAAAGAAAACAGAGAGCATGATTTTCTACATTGCATATTATGAGAGATCATAGGAAAGAAAAACAAACATGTTAAATCAGTACCTGAAGTAATTAACAGGTTTTTAGGGTGTTTACGGAGCAATTGGATATGTCTATATCACATCAGATTGCATTGCGATTGTCGCTTATTACATAAATAGGTGAAAATTTTAAGATATTTGTACGAGGCGTAGCTAGATAAAATACTAAACTATGACAGGATATTGTTCTGGGAATATTAAAATACAGTTTTGATAGTAATAGTGGTCCGTCAATAATGTTGTTAATAATTTTAAAAAGAAATATTTGAGACATGCAGTCTATTTAACTACTTAACCAGTACAAAACTAGAAGATCATCTTGCGGAAAACCGACTGCTGGATAAGTGTAGTCGAGTTCATGTATTATCACCACTCAAAAAACGCAGCAAAAACTTTATGATCTCATTAAAATATCATTACTCTGTGTGCTATATCGACAGCAAATTGACTTGCTTACCTTTAAGGTTTTTAATGTGCGTCAGCTTGTTTAATGAGAGCAAGCCGCTTGGCCCACGGTGATAATAATTACGTCGTAAAGTTTTTGTTGCGTTTTTTGAGGGCTGTTAATAAATGAACTGGACCATACCTTCTGTTCTAAAATACATAAATTTCAAAAATTTACGTTGTACCGATTCTAGATTGTTAACATGCACGTTATAGTGTGGGGTCTAACGTCGCAACAATAGAGCATCTTCAGTGTATCAGAGCTTTAAAAATCACGAGAATTTCGAACTATAAACCCATATATCTTGCTGACTTCCAAGACTATGGTGTTAATACGTATATAAAAGCAATGGTCTTGTCACAGATAACGCCTAAGTCACGGACTGTTTCAGGCCGGCGAAGTATATTATTATTTATGGTATAATTGTAGGAAATAGGAGCAAACTTACCTGTAAAAGACATAGCATTGCGTTTCTCCGAGTTTAATGGAAGGTTGTTTTTAGTGCACCAATTACTAATTCTGTTTTGTTAGTTTTCCTGCAGTTGAAGACAATCACTGTATGAATTCTAGAGAAAAGCTTCAAATTATCAGCACACATTAAATATTTAACCTCTTGTGTTAATTGATGAATATGATTAATAACAGTGGCCCAAGAACTGAACCCTGCAGTACTTTAGAGTTAGCAACGTATTCGACAAACTTAAATCCATTGAAGGTAACATATAGGGTTTTGTTTGATACATAACATCTGAATAGAGTTATCCAGTTTCCCGAAAGACCAATATCATTCAATTTTTTAAGCAGCATAGTATGGTTAAGTCTGGCGAATGCCTTGGAATGCCCCCCTGGGATGCATTCTGGCCTTTGGTCTGAAGTCCGGCCTGGATGGGGACATCCATTGATAAGCTAGCGGATGCACAATTGGCCACAAGGCCTGAGTGCCGCGATTTATAATTGCACCGCTAAGAAGAAGAAGAAGAAGAAGTATCTTAATAATAAAGCTGGTATACTGTAGTATGTTACGACATTTATGCCAACGACGTCAATAAAAAGTAGTGTTTTGTTTCGTTTTGGGCAGCTGAAATCAATTTGCGTAACCTTAAACGTATTATCCACTTACAGCAAGACTCCACCACCCCTGGCGCCTTGCCTAATTCCATCCCACCCGATGCCATGCTATACCATCTCGTATCATGCCATTACATGCTACGGTATTCTATTCCACGCCATGCCATGCTACATCATTTTCTGCCATACTACTCTATTTCCTGCCATGCTACGTTATTCCTTGTCATGCCATGCCGTTCCTTTCTATGCCGCGCCATTTCCTGTTATGCTACATCATTCCACGGCATTTATTACTACACCTGGCCATTCCCTGCCATGCCACGTGATTCCATGCCATGCCGCATGATTCCAAGTTATTTCATTCCATTATATTCGAATTGCAACTCAATTGGGCTCTTCTCATTATATGTCATTCTCATAGTTATGGTAACATTTCACTATATGTTCGCTGAAAAAGAGACTAAGAACGAGTGGTATAAGATTTATTCCCCTGTGAATATTCATTACTTTACGAGTTATCTTATCTCTGTCTAATATTAGCAAATCATCTCCACTTATTCATTCAGGAGTAGAAGTTAAATCGAAACGGCAAGAACATTAACTACAGACAGCAAAAGTTCAGAAGATCAAATCTTTCATAGCCGGCGTTTGTACTAGCAGCGCAGAGTCCTGTATTTCTTATTTATCTCAGGATATTAGGTAATTACTAGACAGCACTATAGGATATAATAGGTATTAAAGGCGAGGCACTTTGTGTTAAAACTTGTAGCTGTACATATCGTACTTTGTTGAATAAGTAGACGTTTAAGAACGCTGAGCGGTTCATTAATTACAGTGTACCTAATAAACATCTAGACGGTGCCGCGACACGGGAGTCGTTAAGTTAAAGGCGTTGTATGTATAGCCATTTGTAGTTCTCATGGACAGCTATCTATCGCACAATTCACATTTTCTAGGAAATAGCTTTAGTTGGGAGTCTCAAATACGTTTTATCCAAATACGTACTTTGTCTACACAAGCTTTGTACTATTTCATAGCAGGAAACATGCTTAGTAAAATAGCATGCAATACTTATGGTTTAAGGTAGAAGACAAAGAATTCCCTTCGCTCTATTAACTGAGAAAATATAAAAGTTGCTCTCGGCTGTATCTGAAATGCAATGTTGTTGAAGTAATAGCCTTATTAAGAAAAATAGGGAACATAATAAATCGTTATAAAGAAAAATGTTTTTCGATTTTACTGATTGGAAATATTGTCATCCTCTAACACAAATTGTAAATTCAGAATATTCTGATTTGAAAACGATAAGTGTTTTTGTTTTCCAACGTCGAAATGCCTCTGGATAATATTAGGAACGAAGTAAAATCTAAAGTAAATTTTCTATACCGGATAGCCACGAGACTAGCTTCAACGTTTTTTTCTTTAAGAAGTTTTCCTTATTTTGCAACTATCTATGTTTAAGCTTTTCTTTATAATTGAACAAACTTTGTTAAATAAAAGTTTCATTAAAAATGTAAAAAAGAGGAGCTTGCTTAAGGGTGATTTCATATTTTCTAATTTTTAGAGTACAGTGTATAATGTATTTTAAGTTTAACAACTGTTTATGACCTCCTAAGGCAAACAATACTTTTTATAAAGAATGATTTTCTCGGTAAATCAAAAATAAGTGTAATGCCGCGAAGACATAAAATATTCATTACTACAGCTCGGCACCATACATGTAATCCAATTTATGCCCTGGGTTGTAATATATTTCAATTTGTAGCGTTTATCAGAAGTTAAAAAGAACATGACCTATGATCAGTAGGTATAAACTAGTTCTAATAAAACACATACCTCATATTTATGTGTGTTTCCTTATTCTTCCTAGAATAGGTTCTTCTTCTGTATTCTTATCTATGATTTTCTTTCTATAAGTTTCGGAATTTTTCTTGTTATTGTTTTAGTTTTCCTCTGATACCCTTAGTATTTTGTTTCGCTGACATATTTTTGATAGCCCAAGTTGTCAAGAATACCAACAGATAGTTCCTATCAAGAACTTCCATTTTTTGATAAACTCTAGAAGATTCTGGATTGGACTTTTTAGAGTGAATAATACACTGTCAACACGGCGGGACATTCGCGCGGGAGTCCCGCAAGGATCGTGCCTCTCTCCAAAGTTGTACAACTTGTACATCTCCGACTTCCCAGAGTTCCCGAATACGAAGCTGGCCAAGTACCCCGACGACACAGCCATGTACGCGCATTCTCACAACGCGCAAGAAGCAGCGAACATGCTGCTGAAGGCGCACATGGTTCGTGCCACGGCTTATTACGGCCAGTGGAAGATTCGGGTGAACGCTGTGAAGTCGGAGGCGATAGTCTTCACTCGTCGTTTTACTGAGAACAAAATTTTAAGACCAATTTCGATCAGGCGAAACAAAATTCCAACCAGGAGATGCGTGAAGTACTTGGGGGTAAGACTCGACCAAAGACTGACGTTCAATACCCATATAAATGAGACAATACGGACGGTCTACTTCCTGTCCAGGAATCTGTATGGTCAGGGGTAGCAGACTTAACCGACAAAATAAAAAATTGTTGTACACGATGGTGATCAGGCCCTCCATCACGTGCGCGGCGCCGGTGTGGTGCAGCATACCTGCTACGACAATGAAAAAACTTCAAATGTTTAAGCACAAATTTATGCGCCTCATTTCAAATTCTGGAAGGTACACCTCCCTCAGAGATCTCTATGCGCGTCGTAACGACATAACCCCGATAGCGGACTACCTCCAACGCATCTCTCAAAACTTCTGTTCATTCAAGCCGGGCGATAGTCCACTAACAAGTCACATAACACGAATTAGACAGCATAATGCTCCATTTCGGGTTAAACACCCTTTACCATACCAGACGTTACCCATTTTCCGGCAACCTCTGTAGCCAAGCTTTACCAACTGTAACTTCCACTTACCCTATCCACCTTTACAAATATTTCATACCTTTTGACTATATTTAAATCTCTCCTGTCCCCCTCTTCTTTTCTGTTTGTGTCCCTTTTGTTTGTTGTTTTTCTTGTTTTCTGTTTTTTTGTTTTTATAAATTCGCTTCTCATCACGAATATCAAATAAATTAAACATTCTGAAAATCAAAATTATTAAAGCCAAAAGTTTAGGCCAGCCATGCGCAGCTCGGCGTTCATGAATTTCGCAGAAGGTGCCTCGTTTAGATTAAGGTATCTGCATCAACTACAAAATGTTTAAAAAAGTGTTACAATGAGTCAATTATTAAAAGTATGTGTAGTTTTAAGTTGTTTTTAAAAATCTTTATTGTTTTATGTTCAAATAGTATTACCTAATTTTATTTTCTTGTTGTAAAAGGTGCTTAGGTTAGTTGTTATTCATTTTTGTTTTCGCTGACCCAGATCTGTTCCGGCCCATCCTGCAATTCGCGACCGCGTCAGCGCGGTGGTTGCATGGTCGGTCCCGGGGCAGGCTCAGGTTAGGCAACTGTTAGTATGCTTTTAATTTTAATAAATCTTTGTTGAATTGAATTGGATTGGACTTTTCGTGAGTGAGAAGGGCATTTTGTGATTAGTGGTTTTCCACAAGTTTTTCCTTTGCATTGGGATTTGAAAATATACGTTTCATACAAATAGTGACCCCCACACCACACATCCTTGTCTAGGAGTGAATTTTCACAGAAAACTGATTAGTTCTCTAGCCGATTTAGTGAAACTCCACGTGCCCTTGAGGTTGGCTCCTGAGTAAGTACACTTTCTTTCCCTTAATTATAAATAAATAAATAACAGCACAGGTAACTAACTAACAAAACTAACGTTTTTTCTCCTCAATTTCAGTTTGATGCTGGTTGATATAATTATAATCAAATTCCGTGTCGACAGATAGAAAACCCTTCTGAGGAAAGTGAGTTATTATTTTTTTCTATATCTTTAAAAAAAATTTTGGCATACGCCGATATTTAGTACTTTTTTAAATTTTATTTCAGGTTTTTTTCTTTGGATGGGCAATTTTTACGAAATTTCTAGGAAACGCACGCGATCGAGGTCGGCTTGCAATTGATGCAACGTTCTTGTTTTTTATACCATTTTAAACTGACATTAAAGTATGCATAAAACAGTCAAAATGCAGAATTCATGTCACTGTAATAATAGTATTATTCTATTTAACAGCGATCTTAAAACTATCAAAGAATTGAAATAAGAAAACGGCGACAAAAAATGCATTTTATGGTGTTGATGAGTTTCTAAGTGGGTAGATAAAGGCAAGGTATTGCCTAAATATTAGTTTAAAGAAAAGATGTTTAGGATTAGACAAATTATTTCTCCACAACTTGTACCTGCCGAACTTCGTTTCGTTAATACAGTTCACCTTTCCAAACAATTCTATCTAAAATCAAGTTTGAGTTCACTAACAGAGAGCATCGTATTGCAACTTTGACTTGTTTAAATCTAAATGGGAAATTTTATGTTTAAAGTTAGAAACATTAATCCCAACCCTAATTTACCGTTCTGATGAAGTAGAATGGACAGGATAAGCAACGTATTTAGTTCGAATTACCAGAGACTGGGTATCTATTCCAAATGCCTGTCTATTTAAAATTTGACATATACCTTCAATATAACAAAGCAAAGAGAAATGTTGTCAGAAGTATAACTATAACTACAATTTCTCTGGATGGGGAAAATTAAAAAAAAAAAAATAATAATCCAAACTTTATATGTAGATGCTTAAGAAGAGTTGTGAGAGATCAGCACGTGCAGCTGTATATTTGCCAAAGTTCAATTGAAATAAAACTTAAGTAAGTACGTTTTATTGATTCTATATGCCAAAATATAAATGAATAAAAGTCAGAAAAACAAAAAGGAAGTATATATACATACACTTACATTTAATTAATAACAATAACAATAACCTTACATACTTACATATTATGCTGTAAATGTTTTTATACAGAGATTACAGTGAACATAGTGAAATAATAAATTAAAATGTTTTTAAAAATACATATTATAAAAGATTAAGATATTCCTCCAGATAATAAAATGGATTTATAATTAAAAAAAATTGTTTTAGTTCAAATGTGCTTTTAGATGGCGGAATATTAAGCATAATATTTATACTCGCAAACTTCTCTATAAAATCCTTATTTTACTATAAGAAATGTAACCAGACTGCAACCAACAGCTACTCTCCGGGCTATGTGCCCCGCCGAGCGCTGAATTACAAGTTACAAGTCTGGCTCCTCGTCAGTGCAAGGTAGGCATGTGACGAGAGCCAATAGCTCGAAACTGCAGTCTGCAAGTGGTGTGTGACTGCTGGCAAGAGAACTCCTTTAAGTAGGATCAGTCTTTCGGCTGGTGTTTGTTGCAATCGAGGCATTAGCGTTTTGATGGTAATATGCAATTATTACACTTAACGCGCCAGACTTGTAACTTGTAATTCAGCGCTCGGCGGGGCACATAGCCCGGAGAGTGGCTGTTGGTTGCAGTCTGATTACATTCCTTATAGTAAAATAAGGATTTTATAGAGGAGTTTGCGACTAAAAATATTATGTTTAATATTCCGCCATCTAAAAGCACATTTGAACTATGCTAAGCCCAGTCAGGTTATTTATTTTTCGATTGCAACAGACACTGGACCGCTAAATTTCGCCTACTGACTATTTTACATGTCGCTATTGTAAAAATACCGGGATGTACCAAATAGTCAAAGGATCCTCGTGCCGGTCGTCACATGCCTACCTTGCACTGATGAGAGCCAACAGCTCGAAACTGCAGTCTGTAAGTGGTGTGTGACGGCTGGCAAGAGAGCTCCTTTAAGTAGGATCAGTCTTTCGGCTGGTGTTTGTTGCAATCGAAGCATTAACGTTTTGATGGTAATATGCAATTATCTCACTTAACGCGCCAGACTTGTAACTTGTAATTCAGCGCTCGGCGGGGCACATAGCCCGGAGAGTAGCTGTTGGTTGCAGTCTGGTTACATTCCTTATAGTAAAATAAGGATTTTATAGAGGAGTTTGCGACTAAAAATATTATGTTTAAAAATTGTTTTGTTTTAAATATATACACACATCTTTGATCTACCCAGATAATTTATTGTACAAATAGCTACCAGCACATACGCGCGATTTCTTTTCTAATGTAGGGTTAACTTTTCTATATATGCCTATATTATGGCGATTTCGCGTCAGATATAAATGATTGTCTAAGTTAATTCTTAATTAATTTCTCATATTGTGTATATAACAAAGCAGTTTATACAAATAAATAGACACTAATGTTAATATTTTATTTTTTTTAAACGTCTCGCGACAAGATTCAATTTTTTTCATACTAAAAATTGTTCTTACGATGCGTTTTTGAAGAACAAATACTCTTTGCATATCTGAACATTAGCCCCACACAATTATGTTATATGAAACTTTGGAGTAGAACAGTGCAACAGTGATCAGAGAGTCTTGGTCTAAATTATTTCTTAACACACTTACAGCAAAACAGGATTATTTTAGTTTACCGATGTGCTTTGACCAACTAATATTTTTCTATAAGTGATTCCCAAACAGCTTGTGTTCGGGTAAATTTTTAATTGACGACCGTTTAACGAAGTTTTTGTATTAGTATCATTTATCTCTCTTAATTTAGTTTTAAAATACATGCATATAGTTTTTTCGTAATTTATAATCAGCCTGTTTTTGTAGCACCATACATGAAACTCTTGTAATACAAAATTAACTCTGTATTATAAGTTTCCTAAAGGTCATCAGCATACATGAATATTTTACCGTAAGTTATGTAGTCAGGTAATTCATTGACATCAAGAAGAAAAATCAGGACTAGACACACTGCCCTGAGGTGTTCATAAAGAGACCTCATGTACGTCTGACAAGGTTGCTCCAATTTTAATCAGCATACGTCTATCTTTCAGATATGGTTAAATTATTTATGTTGCCTCGTATGCCAAGATTTTCTAATTTTCACCAATAAAGGAAATATCTAACGTATCGAATGCACTGAAGAGATCGAAAAACTCTCCAGATGAGTCTAAACTATCATTGACGAATTGCACAAGCTTCCGTAAAATGTTTGCTTCTGAAACCATGTTGACTACATGCCATTAAGTTATACTTGTCTAAAAAGATTATAATGTGATTGGCTAGGGCTTTTTCGATAATTTTAGAGAAAACAGTAAGCAATGATATGGGTCTATAATTTTTTGTGGTTGTCCATTTCCCCTTTTTTGAATATCGGTATGATTAACGCTGTTTTTAATTTTTTTTTGAAATTCTCGATTGATTTATTACAATTATTAATGTAAGGCACTGTGCAAATTCGTCAATACATTCTTTTACTAAAACTACTGATACTTCATCAACTCCAGTTGATCGTTTATTCAAAATTGTTAGACACTGAAGAAAAATGTTTGTTCAATTTGTGTTTAACATCAGTTGAAAAATTATCCGCGAAAGTATTTAATAATTCATTGATTGGCATCACTAATTTTACAGTCATTATGGTTTAGAACAATATTAAATTTGTTTTTTTTCTTATCAAGAGATTTATTAACTATATCCCATAATGCCTTTGTTTTGTGCTGTGTCAATTTTATTTTTGTTAAACATTTGTTTTTTTATGGTTATGTTTTTTTATTTAGTTTTTTGTTGATTTTATATTGTTCGTTTAAATTTTCATAATTAAATATTTTCCTCAATGAATTCATATGCTTTAGTTGTTGAGATTGGGCCTATAAGAAAACTTAAATTTATTTTTTAAATCGTTAGGTTGACATCATTTATTAATTTTCTTTTTGGGAAAGCTGTTTCAAAACTCACTTCAAAACAATTTAAAAAATCATCAGTATTAAAGTTGTCTAATAAAGCAGAGTGTGCGCCGGTAAAAATATATTTAAAATGTTTTGTTGAATATTTTATTTTTCAGCATTTATTTAACGTCGGTCTATTTCCGTTACTGAGGCCTATCACCGACGCCTGTAGACGAGCTACCCCCAACCAAGAATTTTACCTCTTCCCTTAAGAAGAGTAGGGATCTTTTACTTGCCTAACATTTAATACACAAGGGACTGACAGCTTTACATCCTCTCTGAGGGATGGTATATCATCTACACAACCCTCGCCTAAGGTTGCATAGCTTCCGCGCATACACTGATATACAAGCCACTGGAAAATATGAGGCGAGGACACGGTCTTCTTTGAAACGGTCGCCCATTCAAGTACTAACCGCGCCTAATGTTCCTTTAAATCGCATATCGAAGTATGTACATAGTAAAGACGCATCTACGCTCGCCCCCAATGAATATTTATTTATGTTTCTAAGGGGGGATATCTTTCACACTCCCCAGTCATGTTCTACGCCAGTACCATTTTCGCTGATGCAGATCAGTAGTTGCGCTGTGTGATCTGAAATTTCTGGTTCGATAATGCTGTAACTTACAACCTCTTTGTTCGTTATTAAATAATCAATTGCAGTTTGTGTCATTCCACGTGAATTTACCTCAATTCTGGTTGGAACATTAATTAAAGATTCAAGGCCAAATCTTTCTAAGACATCATACAACATATAATTTTCTGTGTTTAATTTTAACTTATCAGTATTGAAATCTGTACATACGTAAATGGACTTGTATCTTTTTGTTGCAATCTCTAATAGTATAGTGAGTTACTATTAAAATTTTGAATAGTCTTACATTTTGAACCTTTTTCAAGATCTTCACAATCATTTTTTTTGTATATATTCTTTCAAATACATAAGCGACACCCAATCAATTATCTTAACAATAATTAGTCAATTTTCAACTCCAAAATTTAGCGTCGCGCAAGCATAAAAATACATAAAATACATACCTTTTTTATAGAAAATCAAATCTTCTACAAGTCACAACAGTATTAGGTAGTTTAATTTAATTTTGCTCTTTTATTAACCTGTATCTTTGTATAATTAAGAATTATGACATTATCAATATAAAAGTCAATACAAAGAAATAGAAAAAAGTTTAAATTTTAATCGATGTCATCTCTCGCTTCAATGCAGTTGGAGTCATCCTCATCATCATCGGCTAAACCTAGACTAGTTGACGCTGTGAAGTCCATGACTGTAAAATTTTAATGACATGATTACAAAATGTTATTTTTATGTTTTCATATGTATTGCTAAGTCTGACTACCTGATTAATTGTCACTCTCGCGATTTCTAACTTTTCTATTGGGATCATCAAGTACATCACCAACCAATCCTGGTAATTAATCCCATTCAAATCAGACGAATTCATATCAATTTATACACCAGCCATGATTTTTTGGAGATTTATATGTTATCCGCTGCAAACCGTTCAACCAGATACTGGCAATGTATGAGTTTCTCGGCAGGTAGCTGCTGTTGTATGTATTTTAGTGCAGCATGGATGTGTTTTGAAAATAATTTCTCTGGAAGCTGTAGCCACTGTTTTTACATGGATCGTTTTGTTTCTGCTTATGAAACAAACTCATCACTGATTCAATGGTTAATGACAAACTGTTTCAAAATACGTGCTGTAATAATAGTAATACTGCAGCAGACAGCAAACGACATGATAAGATGACGCGCACGATGGATGTTTAAGACATTCTGCAAGGGGGCTAATAATTCGAAGCTTGAGCAGATAAGTTAAATTTTGTCGAGTACAGAACGTGTTTGGGGTGATTTGTATGACTGACGGTCGAGAGGTGAGCGCACTTGCCTCTCACCCAAAAGTTCCGGGTTCGATCCCCGGTCGTGGCAGTGAAAAATACTGTGAGAGGGATTTTTTCACTATACACGGATATTGGGTGTGTGTCCCTTGTCTTTAAATGTGTAGTCCCCTCCCACACAAGGCTCTTCTAGAGCCTTCCGGGATAAAGGGGGTCGTCATTACCTGTGGTGTATTTATTATTTATTTATTTATTTATTTATTATCTGCAAATAGTGTAGTACCGATTAATCGATCTACAAATGTTATACCAGTCAAACAATACAAAAAAGTTACAGCCTTGAACAAATAATTGTAGTAATTACGTTTCTTTGCATATAGGGGGTGTTCTGCAACCCCTTTATACCGCTGCTGGGAACACTCTATAATGATTCCCACAACATTTTTACAAAAAATAGGCCTTTAATAAATCACTGAAAATTATCACCAGCTTTTACAACACGTTCTCTTGTATCATAGAGAAAAACTCATCTTTAGAAATGTCATGCATAATAGTAATGTTAGGCATGAATATACACTCACAATACCTGGACTGCCTTTTACCAACGGCTTTTCGTTTTCGTCGCCAAGTGAAGCAAATTAGGCCACTTGATCGCCAGTTGAACTAATTTAAAAATAATAATAATTTAGTATATCTTTATTGTATGCAATTTTCATGCTATTTTAAATCATAAATTAGCGTTTAATTTGTAAATTATTTGAAATGTTAACATTGTTAATCACTTGCAAAATAGAGTATTTCGTCTATTTTATAAATATATAAATGTATTGTCATATGCACGCCCTCCTACAATCAGAGGTATAAACTCTACTAGCAGAGTCAAAGGAAGGCTGCCTAATTAGCTACCATAGGATAATAGTTCACCAATCGGCCCAGAGGTGGCGATTTCTCATAGTATACTAGAAGGGAGATGAAGTTTTCTGGAAGAGCCTGGAGTGAAATGGATGAATCGAGATTAAGCGCCACGGAGTATAGAAGAAGCGCATTCAGTACAGTTCTGAGATAAGTCAAGTGATCAGATAAGAAAAAGAACAGCAACAAGTTGTGAATTATATTAATGAGTCTTAGTATATAAAAGTTATAATTAGTGTGTTATTATAAGGACTAATTATTGTTAGTGATTAAAAAATCAGTGGTTAGTGATAATTTGTGTTGCAATTGTTGCTACTGTTGGGCTGTTTACTAAAGGGTGTAAACCTGTAACAATATAAAAATATATTTTATATTATACATTTTTTTAAGTAAAGTCGATATTACCATTATTATTATTATTACCTAACGTCGGCGTAATATAAAATTATCTTTATTTATAAGAATAATTTTGCATTTTGTCGACGTTTCGGAAACGCCATCTGATCCCCGTTTCACAGTTTATTGATGACAAATACATTCTGAAACTTTAACGATATTTCATAAACTCAGTCAGAAATACATGTCTTAAAACTGCTTGATATACTCCACTTTTTGGCTGGACCAAAGGAGTAATTATAAAATCATATTGCATGACAATCAAATACCTTACTTTACCTAATAAATATGTATAATATAGCCGACCCTATTAAATACATGGTCGCTTACTTGTAGTAATTTAGTTTCCATACTAATAAACATTCAATGCTTATACAGTACCCTTTGCTCTCACGGGAATTTCGGATGTATAAACCACATCGTCTATGAGTCTAGGACCTCCCAAGTGGACCTCCCTCCACCGTCTCCATTACACTTTGTTTTTGTTATTTTGTACCCGGAGTATAGTAGTTCTTTCAGCAATAGAGCGGTTGACTGCCGACATCGTAAATTGTCCTTTGTGGAAGAGAAACTTTGACATAATGTAATATCTTCTTTATTATATAATGGGATTTATCACGTTTCAAGTATGTCTCAACTAAAGTTTTTGTATTTGAAAATTTCGTTGTTAAATCAAAGCTATTAAATATTAAATCGTATGAAACTATTACAAGTTTTCTAAACAAGTTTAATTATAATAGTCTAGTCCTATGTTGGAAACAAATTTGTGCTGTTTTTGTTCTTTGTAAGGTTATGCATGTTAGACTAATTCACTGACCCAATAAATTAATTAAGCATAAAAAGTTGCGTTTATTGACCTTCTATTTTCATAACGTTCATCTCTTCAAAACATTTTTTTTCGCTCGCCTTATTACATACTTCCACATAATGCTCTGATGCCTAAGCATATTTCAAAATGTGGCATTGGCGGTAAGCTAGAAATAGATTCCAATTTTATTTTTTTCAGAGCAAACAAAATTATTTCTTGGCATCATCTGTAGATGTTGTACATAATATAATGTCCCTCGGCAATGGTAAGTTATTTATGGGGTTTGATTATTGCGATGTTTAAGACCAGGTAATGATATGAAGATGCTTTAAGTGCAATGGATTCAATCGCGTTTCTGAAAGTTGTAAAGGCAAAATTTCCTATCCTAGGTGTTCCGAAGATCATTCTGTTAAAGACTGCAAAGTTTCCAATAGTGAATTAAAATGTATAAATTGCTTTAAATTAAAAGAAAAAAAGCAAAGATACTAACGTAGATATAAGTCATGCAATCTGGGATTCTAAATGTTACATTTTTAAGCAAAATGTAACAGGATTTAAATCTAGTGGTCTAGGAGACAGCGTTGCAAATGAATAAATCATTTCATAAAATCAAATTCATAGCCCAAATGTTTCTTCTCACATAGTTGTTTAAAGATTTGAACGTCAGCTGCGTGGGTAGTGGTGGAGGTTATATTTTACAAATAATATAAATCGGAATAAACACAGCAATAATGTATTTTGCTGACGTTTTGGAAAGTAGTCTCTTTCTGTTTTCAAAGCATTTTCGAAGAACTCTTATTTGCTGTGTATGATAATAAATACACAGCTTTAATGATAGAACGTACATTGTCCTGCCGGCAGTACGAAAACAACTCATTTGGGTAAACTAGAAATCGCTAAATATTAGGATTATGGGACCTGCCAGCAGGACGAATTTTTACATTTTCTAGAAGCCAATGAAATGCTCTGAAAGCGCATCTTTGTCCGAGGGCGCTATGTTTATTAGTTCCAAAGTTATGCCGGCTTGAACTTATCAGTCATTTATACTCAAATGATGAAGCTTTTGTCGCCTTTTCATGTTTTCGCTACCTCAGTCATTTAACTCTTTTAATTTCTTCGCTCTTCCAAATTTTTTCGCTCTTTATTTTTCCCCTTAAAAATTTATTCGCTCTTTTAATTTTTTCATCCTTTCAATTTTGGCGCCTCTCTAAGTTTGGCGCCCCAGGCGACCGCCTGCTTCGCATGCGCCTTAATCTGGCCCTATTCGTGGAGTATATCTCAATTTGGTGAAGAATGGAATACCGCCAGGCGTTTCGGAATGATAAAAAAGATTTAAAATCAAAAAATCTGGAAAGTGTTGAGTGGGACATCGATGGAAGCACCACGAAGATTAGTTGTAGTTCTCTTCAAATTGAAGGTAAGTAAATGCGTTTTTTGTATACTTGGATCTAAAAAGCCAATTTACAAATACTAATGATAATAATAGCAGTACTTGTGGTGCACGTGCTGTTATATGTTCTCCAACAACAGGAAGAAATTGTTTTACCTACCATATTCAACATGATATCCCAGCATAGACGACTAAAAATATATTTTTTATTGAACATTTGTTTTCATTTTTCCTTCCCGTTTTTGACTTAAAAATAAATTAAAAATAATATTTAATTTATTTAATAAAGATATTAATATTTTTGAATTATACTTTTATTTAAATCATGTACAATATGCTCCAAATTTTATTTATTTTGCAACTAAAAATATCTTTCAATTTAAAGCGCTGCACTTCTGGCAGCGCAATTTGCGATTATAGTGAGTCCTGCAAGCAAGTCTTCAATTTACGAAAGTTAATGACAATAAATATTTCATACCTTACGTCCTGTATGCAGGATAACTTTATGAGCGGAATATTGTCCTGCTAGCAGGACCAGGGTCTCTGTACAAAAATCATTCCGGAAGCGCTTCCAGCAGGACAAAGCTCTGTACGTTCTATCATTAAGATTTTGTTTATATTATTTCCATAGATACTACTTACACAGAACTGATGATATTTTCCTTTAGATAATGTTGAGTTTGTGAAATTCTGTTTTTAACATTGGTATCCAGGTTATACAAATATCTACAGAACAATTCGATACGATTCGATTTTTCATTTTTGTTGTCTGCATCTTTTATTAAAATTTTTGCCTAGTCCCAGTTTATTTTATGTCCGTTTTCCCGAGCATGTTCACAAATCTTTGATTTCTGAATTTCATGCTTTCTAATGTAATTCTTGCGCTCATCCAACCTCACACTGAAAGGTCTGGATGACTCACCCACATAACATTTATCACATTCGCACGGGATATTGTAAATACAGTTACCCGGTTTATCGGTTTTGTTTTTGTTAAAATAGTTAAAAACTGTTTTAGGTCACTTAATGGATTAACACCCGAAGAGTTAGAAAAATTTAGAAGACGTCGAAGTGATAGCGAAATAAACACAGAAGTAGCGTTAACACAAGACTTGTACAGCAGCAATTCTGAACAGTCAGCAGAAGAAATGAAGGATATCTCATACGATGAGGAACAAAGACAACTTGAAGATGACAACCGTTTTTTCATAGGAAGAACAAGTTGAATAATATAATATATTTTTTAAAATTTTATATTTTAGTCTACATTTGGTTTGTTTATTTTTTTTCTAGTTTAATAAAATAGTATAGGTTAAATGAAGTTGAATAAAAAGATTTTTGTTTTGTTTTTATTAAACGATTAAGCATGGTATATTTGTCTTATTTTACTAAACAGAATATATTTTATTTGTTATTTGTGAACAAAACTCATGATTGTGAGCAGAAATTCCTTACCCCTGCAAAATGTCGCCATAAATATCGGTAATGCGCCCATAGAACGAGTACATACATTTAAATATCTGGGTACCTTATTAAATGACGAATGGGTTCCACAACATTAAATAAAATGCCGCATATAGCAAGCGAGGCAGGCATTCACTAAATTGAGGCCCTTCCTATGCAACCCAAGCCTGTCCTTTTTGATGCGGTACAGAATGGTCAAATGCTATGTCAATCTTACTCTATGGAATGGAATGGCTTTTGAAATGTGGTTACTGAGAAGAACGCTCCGCATATCCTGGATAGATAGAATTCGTAACGACGACGTACTGCAAAGAGCGAATGTGGAGAGGCAGCTCGTTAACTTGATTAAAAAACGCAAGATAAACTACCTGGGACACATCTTAAGAGGACCAAAATACAGAATACCACAACTAATCATACAAGGAAAAATTGAAGGCAAGAGAGGAGTAGGGTGTAAACAAATGTCCTGGTTACGGAACATTAAACAATGGACTGGAATAACCAACACCGGCGAACTATGTCACGCGGCCAAGGAAAGAACCCTCACTCTGAGTTAGTCACCTACGCATAATTGCATGGTAGCAGAAAAAGAAGATGTTATTTGTGAGCTAAAACGTGAAAAACTAAATGCGGGGTAAATGCCGCGGCACGCCCGCAATGTAATACTTTTTTATTATTATTATTATTAGCCTTTACTCGAGTCCGAGTATAAAAAAATGTTACAGTCGATAAATTGTGTGTAATAAAAAACAAGTAAAAGGTGTAGTCTATTGTAAATTCCTTGATAGCTGGCCACAACCCCTCGCCATTCGGTTCTGTCCGCTGCAAGTTGTTCCCATTGCTCGTCTGGAATACCGCCGGATTTTAGATTTTCATGGAGAACGTCTTTGAACCTCTTTCGTTGACCGCCACGCCTTCTTCTACCGCTTAGCAATTCACCATAAAGGGTACATTTAGGAAGGCGGTTATCATGCATACGATGAACGTGACCTGCCCATCTTAGGCGTGCTCTTGAAATAAGCACCTCAATTGGAAGGCTGTTTGCTCTCCCGAGTACTTCCATGTTTGATATGTGATGGAACCAACGGATTTTCATCATACTTCTGAGGTGTCTTTGCTGAAAACGTTCTAATTCTTTCACATGACGATGGTAAGTGACCCAGCTTTCACATCCATATAGCAGTGTTGGAATGACAACTGCTCTGTAGACAGCCATTTTCGTTGACAAAGCAAGGTCGTGGTTGTCAAATACTCTCTCTACTAATACTAAGAAGCGCGCCCGCCGAAGGAAAGAAGATAGGTTATGTCGGCCAATTGGGATACCACAAAGCCTTCTACTTGATAGATTCTCATTTCCTAGGCTGAAAGATCGCAGAATTAGACAGTCATTAATATTTTTGTATAAAATGCTAAATAATAAAATGGATTGCCCTCAAGTATTAGTACAAATACGCTTTCATGTACCAAGAACCGAGGCTCGTAATATCATTTCCTTCTATCTTGCTAGACCGAGGACTAATTTGTTAGTTTGTTAAAACATTCACCGCTTCACTTTATGCGCGATAATTACAACAACCTGCAAGACAGAGTTGACTTATTTAATTGTAGTATAAATAAACTTAAGACACAGAACACTGTGCAATGTATGCGCGGACGCTATACAACTTTAGGCGAGGGTTGTATAGGGGATATACCATCCTTCGGAGGGGATGTAAAGCCGTCGGTCCCTTGTCTATTAAATGTTAGGCAAGTAAAAGATCCCTACTCTTCCTAATGGAAGAGGTTCGGCAAAATTCCTGGTTGGGGGTAGCTCGTCTACAGGCGTCGGTGTTAGGCCTCAGTAGCGGAAATAGGCCGACGTTAAATAAATGTATAAAAAAAAACACTGTGCAATAATTCTTATTTTTCTGTATAGTCTGTGTTTTCTCTGCTTCTGTTTTTTTCGCTCTTCCCACGCTTGTTAAAATTGTATTGTGTATTATATATTGTTATATACCTATTATCCTGTTTGACTTATTAATATGTAATTTGTGATATTTCTTCATAAACCTGTATTTTCCCATTTAGTAATTGACCTTCGCTGTTGGATGGTGTATGTAAATAAATAAATAAATAAATTAAAATTTTTATCATTTCAAGATGAGGTGCTAACCAGCTCCAAATTTATATATAATAAACTTGTGGAAGAATACCTGCTCAATATCTAAATATTTTACATCGGCAGTATAAAACTAGTAAATAATAGAGCGAGCTTTTACAGTTGATTTTTACGACCAAATGTTCAATTTAAATCTTTATGGTTTTTCATCATTGAAATACGAACATTAAACTGCCTGTTCTGTTTTGCCTCAACAGTTTTAATAGCTGCGCATTCATTGTATTATAACAAACTTCATGTTTTCCCATATGTGAAACCGAGATGTTGAGAACAAACTGTTTAGCATGGTAAATAGCAACTCCTATGTACGTATATTACTATAAACAAAGTTGGCTCGATTCCGTGGATGCCTAAAGGAAGCAACTCTTACGCTATTAAGCCAGAAATGAGGCGGCTCACCAAGTAACATCTAAGAGCAGACATATGAGTACACTTTTTAGAAAAGTTAACTTAGGTCCATAAAAGGTTAAGGACACTGAAATAAACCATTAAAAACACATAGAATTACCCCAAACCTGAACTATAAAATAAGTGCCTGGCACAATTGATGTCGACAAAATAATTTTGTTGGAACTTATACAGGATGGGCCAATAAAAACGAAACACGCCTGTTTTGGAACTAGACTTGGACTAGTTTCATCGATTCTTGATTTTTGGGGGACAACTTTTGATGTCAAACTTGACATTGATACATCAACCCCCTAGCCTCGGCAACCCCTAACTAACCCCTAAGAATTTAAATGGCGAGAGGGGGTCGAGCGACCCTTTATTTGAAGCGTGTTTTTTCAATGTTTCTTTCGTCCCCATGAAAACCACCCTCTAGATTAACTAAAATGGGGGTGTTGTTTGAGAAGAATCCTGAAATACGTCACCTTTTATCTTTTGAAATTTGAATTTGTCAGGTCAACCCCCTAGCCCTAACAACCCTCAGCAAAAACAAAAATTACGGTAAGGTGGTCGAGTGACCCCTCACTTTAAAGATCTTTTGATTTTCTATGCGAGTAATTTGCTGCTGTAATTGCTCTGTAATTTTAGGTATATAAAAATGGGAAAAGTGTAGGAAAAAAATTAAAATATCGAAACGTTTCCTTACATTTTGGAGGATCTGTGGCGTAATTTGGCGGTATTCTTCAACAATGCGTCGACGCAACTCTTCCAGAGACCCTGGTTCCGTTGCGTAAATTTTACTTTTCAGATGAATCCACAAGGAAAAGTCCAGAGAACTTAAATCTGGTGAGCGGGCCAGCCATTCCAGAGCACCTCTTCGTCCAATCCGATGTCCCGTAAACACTCTGTCCAGATGCTCCCGAACAGCAAGCGCATAATGAGATGGAACTCCATCAAAATTTGAAAAAAAAACTAATCTCGACCATGCTGTCGCATAGAGACTTGTCGCTTCAAATGAGGGGTCATTCTATCCCATTTTCCTATTTATATTCTTGAGTTAGGAGTTGCTCGGGCTAGGGGGTTGATGTGTCAATGTCAAGTTTGACATCAAAAGTTGTTCCCCAAAAATCAAGAATCGACCTGCCCAAGCATTTTTTCAAGAAACTAGTCTATCTGTCCCAAAACATGCGTGATTCGTTTTCAATGACCCACCCTGTATTGAAAACTGGTACTTATATACAAAGAGACCTAGACTAAGCAGTTATAATTGAAAGCTAACTATTTAATAACCTGAAATGAAAATATCTCTTATCTGAATAACGCTGCATTTGTTCTGGGTAAATTAATGAGTGTTGCATAAAGGATTAAAGCAATCATCAATTTGTGATAAACGAATATTTAATCCTCGTAAAACAATGTAAGTATTACACCAATACAATGTTTTCCCATAACAAATAGGCTGTACGTCAGATATCTGGATTTAAAAAAACAAAACTGGAAAAGGATTCATGAAGGTAATTTAATACCAAATGTGGGCTTATATTATAATCGATTCCTCTGACAAATGAAACGTATTCCATATGTTGTTTACTTTGTTTTGTAACAACACAAATAATGGACTTGAAAAGAAAATACTACGATTCACATACATATATTTTTAATTCTAATTAACTCCTCACTGTTTTAATAACGCTTGCGTTTTTATATCTTCCAATCACTTCAAAATTCATTTATTTGAAAATCTGTTCTGTAATTTTTAATAAACAATGTTGACTTAGCCAAATGAAATCACATCACGTATAACAGGACTAATATAGATTGAACTGCTGCTGTATATGCTATGATCCATGTTAATTGTACCGTATGTCAATATTACTAAACGATGTTTCAGTCACCGAAGTATTTACCTGTTATATGTAGTGTAAATACATGGTTTTGTACATATACACAGTGAAGAGGAACTAATAAAGCGGGCGGGGTGGTACTAGCAACAAAGAATAGTAAAGTTTGTATTCATAAGACATCGTCCGCAGGTCAGTGTTATAATTCTTCCAAAATATAAATGGCATATCCGTTTTATAATTTTTTTTAACAGTGGTGTTACTCGCTTCCCTTTTTGGTAAAATGGCCAATAAATAATAAAATAAATAAAATAAATAAAATAAATAAAATAAATAAAATAAATAAAATAAATAAAATAAATAAAATAAATAAAATAAATAAAATAAATAAAATAAATAAAATAAATAAAATAAATAAAATAAATAAAATAAATAAAATAAATAAAATAAATAAAATAAATAAAATAAATAAAATAAATAAAATAAATAAAATAAATAAAATAAATAAAATAAATAAAATAAATAAAATAAAATAAAATAAAATAAAATAAAATAAAATAAAATAAATAAAATAAATAAAATAAATAAAATAAATAAAATAAATAAAATAAATAAAATAAATAAAATAAATAAAATAAATAAAATAAATAAAATAAATAAAATAAATAAAATAAATAAAATAAATAAAATAAATAAAATAAATAAAATAAATAAAATAAATAAAATAAATAAAATAAATAAAATAAATAAAATAAATAAAATAAATAAAATAAATAAAATAAATAAAATAAATAAAATAAATAAAATAAATAAAATAAATAAAATAAATAAAATAAATAAAATAAATAAAATAAATAAAATAAATAAAATAAATAAAATAAATAAAATAAATAAAATAAATAAAATAAATAAAATAAATAAAATAAATAAAATAAATAAAATAAATAAAATAAATAAAATAAATAAAATAAATAAAATAAATAAAATAAATAAAATAAATAAAATAAATAAAATAAATAAAATAAATAAAATAAATAAAATAAATAAAATAAATAAAATAAATAAAATAAATAAAATAAATAAAATAAATAAAATAAATAAAATAAATAAAATAAATAAAATAAATAAAATAAATAAAATAAATAAAATAAATAAAATAAATAAAATAAATAAAATAAATAAAATAAATAAAATAAATAAAATAAATAAAATAAATAAAATAAATAAAATAAATAAAATAAATAAAATAAATAAAATAAATAAAATAAATAAAATAAATAAAATAAATAAAATAAATAAAATAAATAAAATAAATAAAATAAATAAAATAAATAAAATAAATAAAATAAATAAAATAAATAAAATAAATAAAATAAATAAAATAAATAAAATAAATAAAATAAATAAAATAAATAAAATAAATAAAATAAATAAAATAAATAAAATAAATAAAATAAATAAAATAAATAAAATAAATAAAATAAATAAAATAAATAAAATAAATAAAATAAATAAAATAAATAAAATAAATAAAGTAAATAAACACCATAGAAATTAGACAACCCCCAATTCCAGAAGTCAGAGGCTTGTGCGGAAAGGGGGTTACACATTGAAAAAACGCGGACATATAGCCATTTCCTCCGGCAGTGCCGAAGCCAGGATTCGAACACGGTGGTGCCATACCCGTGTGATTAATCGCGACTGCCACTTCGCGCCTTAACCCACGCGGCTATCGACCAGATACAAAGCCACAAATGCGAACGACTAGCTGGTTTAAGTCGGAGCAAATGGTCGTAGGTTCAGAGAACTTACAAGAGAGGTGAAACTTACGTGTGTGAGGTATAAATGAACAATTTTGTTTGTTTGGGGAAAAGAGTCAATTAAATATTTGACGTTATGAAGGCACCATCTATAGCAAAGAATGAATGCATTTGTCTCTTTTTCCCTTAAGATCAGTCTCCTATAGATGAGACTGAAATTTGTTGGCGAGGAAAAGGAATAATTATTAAAATTATATTAAAAAAAAACTAAAAAGTAGCTAAGCCAAAATTTCTATTAATCTTATCGTTTATTCTCCACTTTCTTAAAATGTTACACACCAAATTTTTACTAGTGTTATAACGCAGTGTGATTTGTCTCATTAACCATCCATCATTTACTATAGCAATAACTACAGCATTAAAATAAAAAAATAATTGAAAGTGATATCAACCTCTTAAAAAAATTAGAATATTGTGACTTGAGAGGAAATATATATAATTTAATAAAAAGTTATTTGTCCGAAAGAATATAATATGTAAAAATAAATGAAGCTATTAGTGAACCAAGAATTGTCAGCTACGGAGTTCCACAGGGAATAGTTTTAGGACCACTTCTGTTCGCTGTATACATAAACAACTTACTTTCGATGCGAGATATTATGGCTAAAATATTGAGTTTTGCTGACGATACAGCAATACTTCTTAAAGCCAATTCATGGAAAAATCTAAAAAAAAACGCAGAAAAAGAATTTAAAGATATTAAAAAATGGTTCGATTACAATTTACTCACTGTTAACTTTAAAAAAACTAGTTACTTACCATTTACCTCATATGCTAATAATCTACCTAACTTTGGTCCACTAAATATTGAAAATCTTTTAAATATTCCAGAAGCAGATTCAATGAAATATTTAGGTATCATCATTGACAAACACTTTAGATGGGAGTTGCAAGCAAAACATGTTGCACAAAGAATTCGAGGCCTGCTATATCGATTTAAATACCTAAAACCTTATCTACAGATAAAACATCTTAAAATCCTCTATTATTCGTTAGTAGAATCACATCTAACATATGGTATTATCGGATGGGAAGGCATTTGCGACACTTACCTAAAAAATTTAAATAATCTACAAAAATAGATACTAACAATAATTTATGGTAAAAGTCGTAATTACTCCTCAGATGATTTATATAAAATAAATGAAATATTCGATTTGAGGCAATTATTTTCTTTAAAAATTTTATTATACAGTTTTAAAAACAAAAAATTGTACAAACCTATTCAACACCAATATACAACAAGAAATAAAGAAAACAGATATCAAAATTCGAAAGCAACAAAAACTATTGGACAAAAATGCTATTCTTATTTAGGATCAAGACTATACAACAGATTACCTAAACAAACAAAAAATACAAATAAATTGCACATATTTAAGAAAAATGTTGAAAAATGGTTAAATGAAAATCTTAAATCCCTAGTACACAACATTATTAACTAAAATGTAATATAAAAAAAGCAACAAATTGGTTATTGGATTAGATATTTACGTGTAATATTTAAATAAAATATTATTATTCACCGATTTTGCCAGAAAACCCTGAATAAGTAAAAATTCACCAAATAGCGACATTTATAAACCAAAAGTGACAAATGTATTTAACCCATCACGAAAAAGTAGTACTTAACTACTTATATGATTATTGCACTGTTTATTTACAAAATAACGATATGGAATTAAACCATTCATTAATAACGATATAATATGTAATTATTGTTATTTTATTGGAAATAAACATATATATATATATTTTTTTTTTTTTTTTTTGCGACTTCGACTGCAGAGGTCATTAGTCGCATCCTTCATCTTCCTCGCATTGGTTAAGAGGTCTAGTGAGCATATCTGGACAGCTAGTAGCATCTAGTATAACAATGGTAGTAGTTACACGTGATGTAGGAATCGTGGTTTCATATGGATGTGGTTTTATAATTGATGGAAGATGCCTATTTCTCTCACGAAACTCAGAGTGTTTTTAATGTTGTTTCCCGAAAGCATATGCGCTAATGTCCCTCTGAGTCCACATCTTCTTCTCACCTCAGTAAGGTTTGGGCATTCCTTAAGAATGTGTTTTACAGTGATGGGTGTGTTACAATTATTACACTGCGGGGGGGCTTCTCTCCTTAACAGATGTGATGACGTTATGAACGAGTGTCCTATCCTTAAACGAGTAAGAACTACTCGTTCCTTTCTTGTGAGTGGCATAGGGGGTTTCCAGGGTGCAACAGATGGTTTAATAGGTCTCAATTTTGCAATTGTGTGATTCCATTCCTGTTGCCAATCACCGAGAATGCGTGCTTTCAGGTAGTTTTTGACATCATCTGGTCTCATTTTATAGAAATCTATAGTGTTCGGGTCACTGGCGGCATGGCGCGCCGCTCTATCAGCTATTTCATTGCCTTCAATACCTACATGGCTTGGAACCCATAGAAATGTTACTGTTTTGTTTTTGTTCTGGAGGCTATGTAGGCTAGCAAGTATACACTGGATGAGGGGATCCTTTGAAAATACATGGCATTATTATTATTATTATATTATCTGTTTTATTTCGGCTACTCATTGCATATTCAAATAGAGACAGATTTACATTAGAAAATAGTTGTCCTATTTTTTCTGCTCACGACAGTACACGAAGATGCAATCCTTTAATTTCTCTGATATCGTATTCAGATGACATCTTTTGTTCTATGGTATCCTTGATTTTGGACACTTCTTCAGTGGTTTTGCAACCTGGTACTAATCCTCCTTCCTTAATATGTTTTATTCTGTTGATATTGATATCAGAACTAGATACGTTAATATTTTGTAGAATATCTGATTTTGTTTGCTAGTTTTCTTAAGAATTCTTAGGTTTTACTACTACCGCAGCATGGAAGTTCTTAGATAAAGCTGCAGAATACGATGGATTTTGAATGCTTGTAATTGGAGAATTTGCTTGGGTTATAATAGTAGACAGCTTATCGTCAGCTATGCCCATCATAAATGATACATCTAATATTGTTATGTAATTATCAAAATTGCTTGACAATTACAAAATTCTAGATAATTGCAAAATTGCTAATTACAAGATTGCAAATTACAAAATTGCAAAATGTTAAATACAAGAATGTAGATAATTGCAAAATGCTGATTGCGAACTGAATTGCCAAAAGAAATAGAAAAAAACATTTTATTACCATGTGGTCACATGTAGAATTTTAGTTACATAAAATTAAAGAAATCGAATTTGATTTATTTATAAAGTGAAAGCACGTGAAGGAAACAATGGAAAATGATTGAAATTGAAATAATAAATAAAATTTACCTGTATGGTGTTCTAAAACACGGAGAAATGTGGATTATGAATATAATAAGTGTAATTACTCGAGGATCTCACAATAGAAAAGTTCGTATAGATGTCAATCAGTTCAGATTTGGAAGGCAAATGGTTACTTGGGATGATTAATTAATAAAGTAAACTTTTTTATATTACAGTTTTAATTATGGTACCAATGTACAAATTTTAAATATTATATTTTTCCAAAAGAAATTTTTTTGCAAATTATAGTCGTAGCATAAGGTCTATCAAGGAGACTTTTGATATGTCAATAAAGGACGATAGTAAAACAATTCTGTGAAGAAATTTTTTTTTGTTGCAATTGATTCCAGACGGCAAATATCATACTAAGGTTCTTACACTACTACACCCATACTGCCCAGGGCACAATACTTCCCGCTAGTAGAAATATGTTATTCATTTCTTAACATAATATTAGTTCTACATAGTTGATGGCCGAGGTTTTCCATGGGTCCAACGAGAAATATAATATCACGATTAAACGCAACATATCGTGCAAATTGAGATGTATCCGAAAAACATAAAGGCTGATTTCATATAACAGCCCCGGCTTAGGATCGTTATTTGAAATTTACTGCAAGAAGAAACCTCACGATCAATGCCCAGAGCTGCGTTTATAGCTACAGCGGGCACATGGTATTTTAATTTCTGAACTTAGTGTAAGAAATCGCTTTCAGGGAACCAATATTAAAGTTGTTCGTTCTATTCGGTGAAACGTCTACCTTTGACAAAAAACTATCGCACACTTCTATTAAACTGGAGCGAGAAATATTTTATATGAGAAGTATGTTGTGCATTGCATTGTTAGAGTTTGTTTAGGGACATATTAGATGTATATTTGTTAAAAAGAAAATGTACAAAGTCTCAGGATTTTCGACTTATTGCGACATGAAGATTTCAATGATTTTTCAATAGTTTATGTCTCTCCGAAGAAAAGTTTCATTACGACTGACGTCTTTGGTGTTGTTAAAGGGGTAAATTCTTTTACTGAACGTGTAAACTTTATTTTACACCCCCAATTCAATAACTCGCAAAGTTTTCAACGAAATCGGCTAAAACTCATATCGTCGAGTTTTTGGGGTCGCTGATTGCAAATCCGACGTGAAAATTGGAAAATTCAAAATGGCGGAAATAAAAAAATCAAATTAGCTTTAAAAAATACAGGAATTATAATATTCCAACCTATCTGCAAGTGCCTTATATAAATAAGGACTCAACAAATTAAACCAAAACAGCTATTCCCCCTTACGAGCGCTGAATTATCGAATTATCGAGCATTCCAAGTCATTGTATTTTAGTGCTAACTGTGTTTAGACAAAATACGCAAATTTTACCATATAATTCAGCGCTCGTAATAGGGAATAGCTGTTTTGGTTTAATTTGTTGAGTCATTATTTATATGTATAAGGCACTTGCAGATAGGTTGGAATATTATAATTCCTATATTTTATATTTTTATAAAATTTCCTTCTGCTATAAAATTGCTTATTCAGTGATGATTTAAAAAATACTTCCAGAATCCTTAACCCTTAAAGATAAATATAATTTAATGATTATGAATCCCCAACCTCCAGAGTTATATTCCCTTATAAAATTACATAAAAATAACTTGTCTATTAGACCAGTAGCTTCATTTATAACTGCACCATCAATAACATCTACAAAATCAATTAATGTAAAAAAACACCACTGTAATTTCAAGGCCACTCACAGTATTAAAAATTCCTATGAACGCATTAAGAAAATCCTCTATTCCTATTCCTCTAAACGAAACCATACAAATAATAGAAAAAGTATTAGATATGAATAATACAGACCCGGTAATTTAAGAAGACATTTATTAACCATATGTTTAAATCAAAATTACTTCCTATTTAATAATGATATTTACTGAGGAAATGATGGCTTAATCAAATCAAATCATTCTTTATCTGCAATAGGACCCATGAAGTAGATTCTTCCGGGTCTTGCCGTGGTCGTCGAACTTGACTTGACATTTCGCTGATCATCCTGTCAGCTTCTTCAGAAGGATTCTAAATACTGAATCTGTTGTGTTACACTCCTCGTTATATACCTAGGCGCCGCTTCGCTTCGCTGGTCATTGGTCGCGCTTGGTTCGTTTCGCTGCTCATTCGTCGTGTTTGGTTGACCGTGACTTACTACGGTGCTGGTACTTGGCAATACCAGACTCCACGTGTTATTAAGTCGATACCCATCCTCTCTGTTAAAGTTGTTCACGTTTTTCATAATTTCCAGTGATTCCCTAATGATTCGCGGCTAATAGTGCGTATTCCTGTCTAATATATTGACGTCCTCGTAGTCGATTTTATGGTTCTCGTTATTATGGACATGTTCTGCTATCGCCAACCTATCCGTGTATCCAAATCTGGTATTTCTCTGGTGTTCTTTGATTCTGCACTGGATACTCCATCCTGTTTGTCCGATGTAGATCTTACCACATGTACATTTCAACTGGTAAACACTTTTGATAACAGTTTGGGGACAGGGTCTTTGACTGAGGGAAGCATCTGCTGTATTTTCTTCACTGTTCGAAACCGTACACCTACTTTCTTTTTGAATAAAATCTTCTTCAGCCTATCTGTGACTCCCGCGACGTAGAGTAGGCATGCATACGTTGTTGGTTGTTGCTGTTCTTCTTCTGTAGTTCTCCTCTGGTTATTTACTACTCGTTGTATATTGCTTTGACTGTATCCGTTCCTCTCTAAAGCTTGTTGGACATTCTGTAGTTTCTCGGGTTTGTTCTCGTCGTCGCATATTGTGTTGGCTCTGTGGACCAAGATTTTAATTAATGCTCTCTTCTGTTGTGGATGGTGGTGAGATGTCGCATGTAGGTAACGATCGGTGTGCGTTTTCTTTCTGTAGACACCGTGGGCCAGCTTAATGGCAAGCTGGCCCACGACCTTTTCACTAATACATCTAAGAAAGGTAAAGCTCCATCGTTTGAATAAACAGCATCCAAGTATCAAAAGTATCAAATTTACAATGGAGACCGAGCAAGATGGAGCTTTACCTTTCTTAGATGTATTAGTGAAAAGGTCACACAATGGCAAGCTGGCCCACGGTGTCTACAGAAAGAAAACGCACACCGATCGTTACCTACATGCGACATATCACCACCATCCACAACAGAAGAGAGCATTAATTAGAAACTTGGTCCACAGAGCCAACACAATATGCGACGACGAGAACAAACCCCAGGAACTACAGAATGTCCAACAAGCTTTAGAGAGGAACGGATACAGTCAAAACAATATACAACGAGTAGTAAATATCCAGAGGAGAACTACAGAAGAAGAACAGCAACAACCAACAACGTATGCATACCTACCCTACGTCGCGGGAGTCACAGATAGGCTGAAGAAGATTTTATTCAAAAAGAAAATAGGGGTACGGTTTCGAAGAGTGAAGAAAATTCAGCAGATGCTTTCCTCAGTCAAAGATACCCTGTCCCCAAACTGTTATCAAAAGGTGTTTACCAGTTGAAGTGCACATGTGGTAAGAGCTACATCGGACAAACCGGACGGAGTATCCAGTGCAGAATCAAAGAACACCAGAGAAATACCAAATTTGGATACACGGATAGGTCGGCGATAGCAGAACATGTCCATAATAACGAGAACCATAAAATCGACTACGAGGACGTCAATATATTAGACAGGAATACGCGCTATTATCCGCGAATCATTAGGGAATCACTGGAAATTATGAAAAACGTGAACAACTTTAACAGAGAGGATGGGTATCGACTTAATAACACGTGGAGACTGGTATTGCCAAGTACCAGCACCGTAGTAAGTCACGGTCAACCACACACGACGAATGAGCAGCGAAGCGAACCAAGCGCGACAAATGACCAGCGAAGCGAAGCGGCGCCTAGGTATATAACGAGGAGTGTAACAACAGATTCAGTCTTTAGAATCCTTCTGAAGAAGCTGACAGGATGATCAGCGAAACGTCAAGTCAAGTTCGACGACCACGGCAAGACCCCGAAGAAACTACTTCATTAGACAACGGCCGTGAAAACCTGCATTCTACTAATATCAATATCGCATACAAAACATCTAATTCACTTGGCAAATTAATGCAATAAGCATAAAACTAAAAAAAAAAATCATTCAGGACTTTATAAGCTGACATATGACGATTGCCATAAAGTATATATAGGACAACCTGGTAGGAATTTTAAAAAAGAATCAAATAACATATAAGTAGTTTTAATGACAAAAAGACAGGTTCAACTTACGTCAACCACCTCCAAGATGAAAATCACGCAATTAATGAAATTTTGAAATCTGACATTTGGAAAAGAAAGGATTGAAATTAACCCTATTAGAGTATTTAGAAATTAACAAACTAAAACACGCGGACTTACTTTTAAATTACCAAAATGGAAACTAATAATGCACCTTTGATAAATTTGTTTTCAATCATAACTCCACGTGTTTAATTTTATCGACATATATAAAAACATAGTTTTAGTTTTTTTATTCTTTCTCTATACCTATTTATCCCCCTTATTCTTCATTATAATTTTAGTTCAGTACTTACATTTGATGAAGCCACTGTGATGGCGAACCAATAATTGTCATGTGTATATACATACGTAAAAATCGTAAAACTTATTGAGTTTTATTTCATTCAACTTGGATATGGGTTTTCATCAAGTAAAGGTTGAATCAATGAACTAATAAAAATTATTGTTTGTTCTAGTATTTTGTAAATCATAGTATATCTTTAAAGATCTGTATATAAGTTGACAAAATGTGTTTGATTGTTGTATACACGGCAACCATATTTACTTTTTTAATGCTTTGCTCCACCGGCAACCGATTTAAAGCAATTATCGTTATCAGTTGTGTAATAATCACAATGCAAACCTGAATTTGATGTTGAGGAAATTAAATATCATATTTTCCTACTAAAACCTATAACATGTTAACAATAATGCCAATTAATAACCAAATACAAACCTGAATTTAATACAAGCCTTTCATATTTACCCTTTAGGCTATATGATTTTATTTATATTTAATACTATTATGTTTGCTATACTAATAGGGGCATAATTTCAAACCAGGCATGCATTTGTTTTTGTTTATGCACAATTTTGTATACGTGATTGTCCAATTTGAAACTTTAAATATCATCGGTATTATATTATTATGTACACTGTTTATGAGATATTTCACAGAACAATAATTTGCTCTGAATAATTTCTCATATAGAAAAATATAAATTATGTCGAAAACGTTATTAGATAAATACACGAAAATATTTTACAATTTTCTAATCCCGTCTAGATGGAATAAAAAAATGAATTAATAAAAAGGGTACATAAACACATCGCCAAACTCCTGGTCCACGTTATTAATTTAACAAAATAAATATGGTAACCTGACTATACAGTGGGAAGAATCGTTTGTTACACCTGTACATACACCTGATGACCTAAAACAATTGACAAATTATCGGCTGAACTATACAAAAAAAAATTTTTTACATAATGTAATTACAAAAGGATAGTTTAGCTTTATAAACAACTCTAACACGAAAAATTCTATTATGGACTTCCTCAGAACCACTGTGGATGCTTTGGACCAGTCCAGAAATTGTTTAGCCAGCTTTCTTGTTTTGGCCAAGGCATTCGGCAGTGTCACGCGATAAATTACTACACAAGTTACGTACTTTTGGTATCCGAGGATCAACTTTGAATTGCGAAAATTCTTGCGAAATTACTTATCACACATCATGCAACGAGTAAAAATAGATAATTGCATAAGAGAGCCTAGGGAAGTGGCAGTTGATGTACCACAGGGAACGGTATTGAGCCCAATACTGTTCCTCGTATATGTTTATTTATTTGAATTACACACCGTTCTACAGGTAATACCCAATTACAGAACAGGAGGTACGATAAAAAACATAATCAAACAATAACTATAATATAATAAGAACGTGATGAAGAATATAAGTGTAAATAATATCATATAGAATAAAAACAAATATAAATCACAATATCAAACCTATAGGTAGACAAAAAAAAAACAAAGAAAAAACCATACAATCATTTCAAGTATAATTCCTTTACATTATTAAGGCTGCAATAAAATATATCTAACCGACTTCCCGTCAGGTTATTATTATTACATATTGTATATATATGTAAATACTGAAGAACATTTGTACACGCTGTGGAGAGATAGACAATAATGTTATCACGGTTAGCTATTCTAGGAACATGAAAGTTTAATTTCGCTACAATATCTGGACAGTCGATTTAATTATCAATGATTTTAAACAGAAGTACTTGTGAGTGATAATCGGCCTCTGAATGAGATCCACCATAGGATGTTTTTCAAGCAGTTCATTTTAAGGTACGCCAATAGGCGGGTACGCGCCGTCCGATTTGATATACAACAGTTTAACAAGTCTACGCTTAACACGCTCGTGATTATCGATGTGAACATTGTAATGTAGATACCATATAATTACAGCATATTCAAGTTTTAATCTAACAAAACAGCTATAAAGCATTTTAGTCGTGTTAATATCCGCAAAATCCCTACTGTTACGTGCTATTAAACCATATGATTTGTTTGCTTCACATATTATGGTCTCAATATGATTGCTGAATTGTTTATCAAAAATGACTTCAAGATCCCGAAAAATATTAGGATGTTCCAGAGTTGTACCCCCTAGAGAATAATTGAAAATTGCAGTGCTACACTTTAATGTGTAAGACATTACATTAAATTTTTTTAAGCGGTAATTTATTTAATAGACGCCAGTTTGAAATTTTATCTAAATTGTACTGAATTCTTTCACAGTTCTCAACATTCCTAACTACTTACTACAAATATTATTAAGTCATCAGCATAAAGAAGACAATTCACATTCTAAATCCATGACGATATCATTAATAAATATGTTGAATAGCAGGGAACCAAGAACAGTTCCTGGGAGTACCCCCGAAGTTGGAAAGTTGCAAAGTACTCAATAGACTTGAAATCATTAAATACCACATATTGCTTTCTGTGAGAAAGATATGAAATAAACAGCAACATAAGTGAGAAGAATAGTCCAAATAATGTAAGTTTTTATTGTAGATAGGGGTATAAATTGCAGCTTGCCTTTTCGCGTCTCTTGGGGTCAATATTTATATTCAAGTGTCCCTGGGGTGTACGCTGAGTGGGTCGGTGCATCTGACCAGCCGCCTTTCCTCGCTGGCTGAACAATTCCGATGATAGAGGTTTCACGTACCTCTTCTGCAGTGCAACTTTAGCCTCGTGTTCAGTCCCTGGGTTATAAAAACATCGTTACAAGTATGGATTGAAACATGTATTAAAAGCACGTGGAACAATGGAGAATCTACTTCTCCTAACTATTTTTTATTATAAAGGAGATTTCTGCAGATTGACAGATGTGAAAATGGTTAAGAAAGATTGAGTTAATATTTGAACTTATAATATTAAAAATTCACAATAGCTTATGAAGTGAAACTTTATTAATTTTACCGAACTTAAAAATTGAATCCGTTAAAATCTAAAACTATTTAATTGCTCCGAAAAAGGAGTCAAAATTTAAAATCAGATGTGTTTATCAAGATTGATGATCTAATCATGCCCTTTTTAAATATAGTAAAAACTATGGGAGTAATATTTGACGAAATTCTCAGACGTATGTATGTTGCCAATGATAACTTAAAACAGTACTATGTAAGGTTGATGTTACGTGATTCTAGTAAACACATTTTGAAAAAAAGAACGAATGGCTAGTTCTATCTAAAGTACGGGGACGGCAGCACAGTGGTTAGCGCGTCTAACTTTCACTATGAGCATACCTAGTGAAGTGGATTTGAGCCCCACCTACTGCAAAGTAGTTTTCAATTATAAATTACCTCCAAGAAGTGGTGTGGATCCCACTATAAACTGTAGAGCCCCGTCTCCATTATTCGAACAAAAATATTTGCTGTAGGTTCATTAATAATTCAAGAAATTACGATCGTATGTAGTCGAGTTCAATTTTACCGTGCAAATAAAAAACGCAACAAAAACTTTACTAGCTGATTATTAATGCCAGCAAGCCAGTCAGTATGGTGTCATTAAACAAGCCGATACCTATATAGGTAAATAATTAATGAGGTTGTAAAGTTTTTGTTGCGTTTTTTATTTGCACAGTAAAATTGAACTGGACTATACCTGATAGTTTTAGAGCTGGCAAACGTTTTGTTCAATTAGAAACAAAACTAAAAATAAAACAAAACTGATCTTATACACACAAACAAGGGTAAGTTTCACGTATCTTTTAAAATCTCTGAACCTATGACCACTTGCTCCGACTTAAACCAGCTAGCCATTCGCGTTTGTTGTTTTGTTTATTGGTTATTTCAACAAAGATATAATAAACAGGTAACAGTTCCAGTAGGTACCTATAAACCCAATAGAACAAAACGTTCGCCAGCTCCCCTTCTTTGCAATGGCTAATGGTAAATAGTCTAGGGGCGAGCGTGGGTGCGTCTTTACTATGTACATACATCGATATGCGCTGTAAAGCAACGTAAGGCGCGGTTAGTAGTTGGATGGGTGACCGTTCCAACGAAGACCGCGTCCTCGCCTCACACATCTTCCAACGGCTTGTATATCAGTGTATGCGCGGAAGCTTTACAACCTTAGGCGAGGGTTGTGTAAGGGATATACTATCCTTCGGAGGGGATGTAAAGCCGTCAGTCCCTTGTCTATCAAATGCTAGGCAAATAAAAGATCCCTACTCTTCTTAAGGGAAGAGGTTCGGCAAAATTCCTGGTTGGGGGTAGCCCGTCTACAGGCGTCGGTGTTAGGCCTCAGTAGCGGAAATAGGCTGACGTTAAATAAATTTATAAAAAAAAATAAATAAATAGTCTACAGCTATCTTTCAATGTTACTTCTCCACATAATGCAGTGAAAATCTGTAGCGCTGATATAAAAATTCATCTTTTATTTTATTTAAAAACAAAACACTAAATTAGCTGAAATCAGTGGTTCTTAAATTTATTCTTTCTTTCTCATCTTTTTTAGGTTATTGTAGATAAGACTAAAAAGAATTACGTGTAAGAAGGGTCTTTAAAGACTAAACTTCGATCAATTGTATTTCTCTAATTATTATTATTATTATTATTATTATTGTTACATTTCATGACTTTGAATATCCACCGTCGTAAAGCGACACTCTAAATAATATTTCTTCCTTGTCGTAGGTCGCTGGGCTAACGGAGGCAACCGTCAAAGCAGTGGTTCCCAAAAGTTCAATAAAACTTTAGGTAAGATAGCAGTTTTTCAACTTTTTCCTTTATCAATATTTCTCATCTGAATTCGCTATATAAACACGAACAGAGACCCTTTAAAATTAATCACATAAGTTCGAAATCACCTTGTACATATACAAAAAGTTTCTTGTGGTCTGACAAACTTCTAGAATTTAATTAAATTGTGCTTATCAGAGTAAAATACTTTACAAACAAGCCGTCGCCTACGTTCGCGTTTATCACTAGCTCATTTCTATACATATAATGACAAGTTCACATAGTTTACAAGTAATTTTCTATGATATTGTTTACTTAAACTTTCTATTCATTGGCTATCTTTGTAAAAAACCTTTGATGTACGTACTTGCTAGTTTCAAATGTATTATTTTATCTTATTCCTTGCTATTATTAGCAGAACGTCGATTCCGCTAAAGTTAGAAGTCAAAAGTTGGTGAAGTGTTAAATATTTGAAGTAATCCTACTCTTTTATTTTTATTTCGGCTCCGTGTGGTGGAGTGCTCCACAATATTCAAAGTGTTATTAGTAGTTCGGTTATTTTACAAATTCATGAGATTTAACTTTAATATGTACAGTAACGAAACATGTACGTTATAATTTTTGTAAATAGTTTATTAGGTCCCAGGGTAACATTTCCCACGATATTATAGATATTTACTTTAACTCTTTTGAAGTAAATAAGTTCGATAAATATGAAAGCAGTCTCACAAATCTCCCGAGAGTAGTGCCAATAAATAAAAAGATGCAAATTTATAGAGGAAACATCAAAAGTGCACTTCATGTTCTTTGTCTAGATAGAGAATACCAAATCATAAAACATTTTCGGAGGTATTCCAGTTCAGTAAAGGTAAATTTCTCTCAACAGTAAACTTTTGTTTGAAGAAGAACCCACCTCCATTTTCGATAAGAAGTTGATAGTTACATTTTTTGCACGTTATTATGGGACATCTGTATGTGTTGTTCACATGACAGATTATTACTCAAGGATATCCCAAGAAATTCTCTGTTTCTGTTGATTATTTCGGTTAAATTTTTTAAACTAAAAACCATTATCTCACATTTAGACTTATTTAAGTTCAACTCATTTACTAAAACCCTCCCTAGGTTTTTGACAACTCCCATTCCCATTTGTACCGTCGTGCGTAAAAAAATGGGACAAGTCTTATAACATATTTTTGCTAAAATCTGGTTGTGTGCATCTAACTTTAATTTTTGTGGCATTGTCATTGTTATTTTCGGCTACTCATTACATATTCAAATAGAGACAGATTTACATTATTTTATTAGCCGTTACTCGAGTCCGAGTATAAAAATGTTACAGTCGATAGATTGTGTACAATAAAAAACAACTAAAAGGTGTAGTCTATTGTAATTCCCATTCATCTACGGTGCACACGACTATGGCTATAGAGGCCAATTCGGGAGAGCACATGTCGACCGCAGTCAGGACAAACATAGACCTGGTTAGGTCTTGGATTCGGCCTTCTTGCAGCAACATTTCCTTGATAGCTGGCCACAACCCCTCGCCATTCGGTTCTGTCTGCTGCAAGTTGTTCCCATTGCTCGTCTGCAATACCGCAGGATTTTAGATTTTCATGGAGAGCGTCTTTGAACCTCTTTCGTTGACCGCCACGCCTTCTTCTACCGCTTAGCAATTCACCATAAAGTGTACATTTAGGAAGGCGGTTATCATGCATACGATGAACGTGACCTGCCCATCTTAGGCGTGCTCTTGAAATAAGCACCTCAATTGGAAGGCTGTTTGCTTTCCTGAGTACTTCCACGTTTGATATGTGATGGAACCAACGGATTTTCATCATACTTCTGAGGTGTCTTTGCTAAAAACTTTCTAATTCTTTCACACACGAAGTGACCCAGCTTTCACATCCATATAGCAGTGTTGGAATGACAACTGCTCTGTAGACAGCCATTTTCGTTGACAAAGCAAGGTCGTGGTTGTCAAATCCTCTCTCTCTAATTCCCCAGAGTGCTCTAGATGCAACGTTAATTCTATTGCGAATCTCGCTGTCCATGTTTGCTTTGTCATTAACAACGTTGCCTAAGTAATTGAACTGATCCACCACTTCAAGAGAATTTCCGTTAAGTGTAATGTCTATTTGGTTCACTTGATGAGGAGTTGACATAATCTTTCCAATGTTGATTTTAAGTCCCAAGGAATCATAGCTCTGGGCATACACATTTAAAAGTTCTTGAAGCTCTTCCGGCGTAGAGGCTAAAAGTGCACAGTTATCCGCATACTGGAGATCACAAATGAACCGTGTGCGTGTCTTCGTGAAAGCTCTAAAGCGCCCTATGTTAAAGAGACCGCCATCAAAACGGTATCTGAGACCTATTCCTCTGACTGTCAGTTTGTTGTCAACAATAATTGTTAGAGCAGTGGTAAACAAATTAAAGAGTAGGGGTGCCAGGACACATCCCTGCCTAACTCCAGTGAGGGTTTGGAAAGGTTCGGTTGCCTCATTATTATACATAACCTGGGCGTTGTTGTTTGTATGTAGACTGCGACATACTTCCACAAATTTTCTAGGGATACCTAAGCGGAACATAATTTTCCAGAGCACTTCCCTGTCCACCGAGTCAAACGCCTTGGTTAAATCAATGAAGGCCATGTGAATTTCTCCTTGATGTTCGAGTGCTTTTTCTTGAAGCTGTTTAAGTGTGAAGGTTAAATCCGATGTGCCTCGGTTTGGTCTAAAGCCACTCTGTGGTTCAGGAAATAACTTTTCCATAACAGGTGTTAGCCTATTTACCATCGCTTTAGTGAGTATCTTCCCTCCAACAGCCAGGAGAGCTATACCCCTGTAATTTCCACAGTCCGCAGCGCTCTCTTTGTTTTTGAAGAGGTTGATTAAAAGTGTATCACGAAACTCCTGCGGAGCTTGACGACTTTCCCACGCGACATCAAACAGTTTTTTGAGGTAGGGTATGAGCTCTGACGACACAGCTTTAAAGATCTCAGCTGGGAGTGAGTCGGCGCCGGGAGATTTGTTATTTTTTAGCTGCCCAATGGCGGTTAAGATCTCTTCCGTTGTTAGTGGTTTATCTAAGTCTTCGAAGGTGTCATATTGAGGGATAAGATTTATAATATCGTGATCGGCTTGACTTTGCTGGTTAAGAATGTTAGAGTAGTGTTCTTTCCATCGGGCTCTTATTTCCTGGTCTTCTTTGAGGAGATTTCCATTTAAATCTTTAATAGGGCACATACTTTTCCGACTGGGGCCGTACACTGCTTTTATTCCTTGAAAGAAATTCCTGTAGTCGTGTGAATCGGCGTACCTTTGAATTTCTCTGGCCTTGCTTGCCCACCACTCGTTCTTTATTCTTCTGATTTCGCGTTGCGTTTCATACTTAGATTGGGTAAAAGCTTCTGCTTTTGATGAGTCGTTGGGGTGTTTGATAGCGTATTGGAAGGCAATATGTTTGGGGTCAAGGAGTTCTTGTATAAAAGCTTCATTATCATTGAACCAGTCCTCCTGTTTTTTACTTGCTGCAGTGCCAAGAATAATTGTCCTTATTTTTTTGGTCACGACAGTACGTAAGGTTTCAGTATTGTGATGTGACTGAATGATGGTTTTGTTGTCTGCAAATAACACAAATTGAGAAGAAGTTATGTCACATTAATACAAATTAAAATAGGATAGGTTCAACTACAGAACCCTAGGGTACTACATGTTTTACACTTAATAAATTAGAATTTGTATTATGGGATGTAACATACTGACGTCTATTTGTCAAATTAATATGATTGAATTAATTTTATACTATTGGTATGGAGATTGTAAAAACCTAGTTTATAAGTTAAAATATCACATGATTGTCAAAAGCATTAAAAAGAATTAAGACGTACAAGAACTAACACACACTTAATAAGTGCGATAGTGAACTGTTTCTTTGATATTGATAGTAACTACTCGTGAGGGGGTTAGTGTCTAAACTTCGGCCGAAAACTAAAGCGGCACCTCGTTCTACCATATATTCCCATTGAACCGAGAGAAGTATATTAAGTTTTATCCGTCTACTAGAAATGGAAATAATGACTATCACAAACAATTTTAATGACCTAGTCGACCGCATAGAGTGAATGATTTATCGTGCCGCCTTTATACCTAATAATTTGCTCGACTAACTATTCAGTCGTAAACAAACTTGGTAAGAAAGAAAGAAATCGTATATCCCGGGCACTCAGTGGCGCCATATACGTCTTTATGTAGGTATATACAAAATAATAATATTTCATAAAATAAAAAATGAATATAATTCAATTTGTTTTCACGATTCCCACCCTGTAACTGGTTACCTGTTGGGTGGTTGTATCTAATAAATAAATAAATAAATAAATAAATAAAAATAAATAAATAAATAAATCTTTTAAGAAAATTTTTAATGACAGGCATAATTCTATTAGGAGTGGAATACTTACGTAATCCGACATTAAAACTGTAGAATGGTTGATGTTTATAAAAATTTTAACCACTCCAGTTGTTCAGTGGCAAATCTAAGGGGGCTATGGGACTGCAGCCCCCCAGAAACTGCGACATTTTCTTTTTTTTTTGAAAATCATTAAACCTGCTTTCCCTTAATTTCTTTTCTTTTTGAAAAACTCGGCAACATTGCTTATATGTCATTCTCGAACTGACCGCAGATGTGTGCTGCACAGATCAAGGAGAATGTTACATTCAGGATTTACGAAAATTTACTCTGATTGTACAGATCACTATCTCCGTCTTTGTTATTCAAATACTTTTAGAAAAAGACAATGATATTTGCAAATTAGGCCAAAAGAGCTGCTGTATAAATATTGTATTATGATCATTTACTGACTTCTGTTTAATTCTAATATTAAAATTAATGGTTTTTGTTACATTTAATAATAATTCATAAAGAATATTTGATAGTATTTTCTATTTCATCGTCGCGTCTCTAAAATCTTAATTTTTCTTTACGATCTTAATTCAAACACTTGATATATAAATAAAAGATCAAAAAACATCTTCGTTTCATCCAGCAGAATTTAGAGACGCCACGACGATACAACTTTTTTATGGCCTCAGACCACCCCCCTCCCCCCAAGACCAAAATCCTGAATTCGCCAGTGCAGTTCTTTTTATTGCCCAGGAAGGACCAACGTGGAGGCGTGAGCATATTCCTTGCCGGGAAAGAATGGTGACAGTATTGTTAATTAGGGAGTAACAGGTTAAAGAAGAAAATAAATAAATAGCCTTACAACTTAAAAATAAATAACTATTCTAACAACATAAATAAAATTTCTTGTTAAAATAGAATAATTAAAAACGAACATATCAAAGTTAAAAATAAATAACTGTTCTATAACAACATAAATAAACTTTCTTGTTAAAATAATATAGTAAAAAACAAACTTACCAACAATAATTTTCCACAATAAATAATTCATAATATCACAATTACTACATGACACTATCACAGATTATCACTCACTCACCACTGTCACTATCACTGCTGGCTCCTACATTTATTATTATTGGCTCAATCACTGATTCAATCCGAATATCCGCATTCCACATTTTTTCTTTAAGTTTCATGACGTGTCCTATGCATTATTGCTAATAATCAGCTGTAACTAAAAGTTCTATTTTCTCTTGCAACATTCCCCTTTACTTCAGCCCAAATAAGCTCAATAGGATTGAGTTCACAGTGGTAAGATGGCAGGCGTAATACCTCAATACCTCTAACTTTATCCATTTCATCCACAATATATTTCTTATATATCGGCGAATGCTATTTCGCTAGGGTTAGCAATTCGGCTTTCAGCGAAGCACGATCGAATGGGAAACCTTTACCATCTAACCATTCTTGAATTTGCGCTTTTCGCCATGCACTGGTTGATATTATTTCCAGTAATCGACTATGATACGGGGCGTTGTCCACAATAACGACAGATCCGGGTTCAATCTTATCGAGAATTTTTGCAGACCATTCTTCGAAAACATCGCATCTATGACCTCATGATAATCGACACGAAAGATATAAGTCCGTTCTCCACGAATCTTGAGTCACTTCCTATATGCGTTATTGTTAAACATTTTCCTTTTCCTGTTGGCATTTTTAATCCTGTTGACCGATCTTCCATATGGCCTTGACGAGCACTTTTTACATTTCTATCTTGCCAAAATTGCGTTACAATATGTCCTTCATTTAACCACGTCTCATCTAAATAATAGCATTTTCTTCCTCTTTCACGGGCAGCTCTAATTGCCCGAATATAATTCCTTCGCCAACAAATAATATCATTTCCCTCAAGTAGGAGGCTATTTCTCTTTCTTCTACATATACAAAGTTCATATCATCATATCAACATTTTTTAACGTAGATTTGCCCATTTTGGCATGTTCATCTTCATTCAGGGACTGTAAAATTTTCTTAACAGTAGGGATTTCATTATCATAGAAGAATTTATGAACTTTACGTCGAATTCCATTTTTCTGGAATTTGTCTAATAATATTTTTTTTCTTCCAGACTTCGCTTTACTATCTATTAATTCTAAAATAACTAAATAAGCCTCTTCTTATATATCCTACTTTTCTGAGCTTAAATTTACTTGGGTGTTGGTTTTGCATTTTTAGATAATCTTGGTGATTATTTAACCCCGTTTTCTGTAACTTTAACATGGTTATTATTAAAATTTGTAGCATTCAGGTTTGTTTTTTAATTTTCATTTCTCTGCTTGGGTTAGGATTAATGACATTCCACGTTTCTTTTTGTATATTTTCGCAATTAGTAATATAATTTGCATTTGCTGCATTTTACATTAATTAATTCTGCTCTATGTATCTTTTTGCTCATTTTATTTCTTGGTTTACAAATTTTCTAGGTCACACATTTCTTATATCTAGTAAGGAGCTTAGATTTCCATGCTTGTTTATTACACATACCGATTTAGTATTCTTGTCAATATATTTCGAACCTGCATAAATTGCATTGCTGCATAACGTAACGTAGAGAAAATTTATTTTGGGGAAACGAAATTACTATTCATACATGCAGTTTTAAAAAATTTAATGTAGATTTTAAAAGGGTCTTTGATGCGGTTTGTAAAAAATGTTTAAACTCGAATTTTGTTATATTTCTTCTCGGAAACAATATGGATTTGAAAGGGCAATGGAAGTTTATCTTTTTGTTCCAGTTTCAAAAGGAATTGCCATGAGTTGATTAACTTTTTCCTGCAGTTTCGAACACAATAAGTTTTTTATAAATATTTGTTTATTTTCAGTGTGCATCTAAATATTTTCATGAAGACATTATTATATGTTACATGAGGCTGTAAGTATATCTATCAGAAATTGCAATGAGTTTCTGAATTTTCATCCGAAGAATATTTTCTTGGCATATGGACGGGTCGGTTCTTTAACAGCAACACGGTGAAAATTTTAAAAGAATTAATTTTTCTGTTTTTGAGTTAGAGCGAGTTGAACTAAAAAATATTTCATTTTGAAGGGAAAAAAGGATCATATCTCACAAAATTCTTTATTCTGTGATTGGTTTCATGAACAAACTGCTTCACATCATCAGACACAAGAATTTTAATAAATCAAATTTTAATAAAGAGAAAACACTCTGTACTAGGGCAACTTCTATACGAAACTAAGTCCTATTTTTATTGAAAATTTATGTAAACATTATTTCTACAAAAACAATTAAACAATCACTATTACATCCTACAAGAAATTAAATTCAATACAAAATAACAGCAGCCTTTCGAATGTTTTAAAATATCGAGGCAGAATTTTAGATGATATAAGATTTAAGTAAAGTTTTAAAAATTATCTCTAGCGCAAGATGTTAGGCCTTATGTAAATCGTATTAAAGTATAAAAAATAAAGACGATGTTATCGCCAGAACGCGTATCTCAATAATGTAAACAGGTGTATGAAGGAAGAGCAGCGTGGTATAGAGCCAGGTGCAAAACGAAGTTCAGGCCAGGAGAAATGTACATATAACCAACGTGTTAAAGGAGGCGAATATCATTCCTTCTTTGCCGATAATTATATAAAAGCGCGGGCTGGATGCATTAGGAGATTTTCGAGCTACATGTCTGTTGATGAGCGTTTCCTCTACAGGATTATTACCAAACTATTTGCTGTCTGTCATTTCGACATAACGAATCTGTGCATCAACTTGAAGTAACTAGTAAGTACCTAGTCCGGATATTAGAGGCGACCCTCGGGCATATTACAACGAACTTATTTACTTCGACTTAATTTCAATATTCAAGGCGGTGCTGCCGGTCACACCAACAATAAAATGCCAACTTACGCAAGTATAGACAGGGGCGCCGATAGAGTCCCGGAGAACGACGCAGAGGTTTATATTTCCTCAAGTAATTCGTTTTGGACTCTGCGTTATTATTTAAAAATTGAAGTTACATTCTGGTTTCGGGTGGAAAATGGGTAGGGAAAGATTTGATTTGATAAAATTATATTACTCAGTTATTATTTTCAATAGTAATAATGAGACTAAGTAAAAGTTCACATTCTAACCATGCTATTGGGAAAATTTAAGTTTGCAAATTTACAAGCTTATAGTATTATCAAGCTTATACGTTCAGAGTTTTGCAACGGCAAGCAATTTAAATTTCAATTATACTTCAGCTAATGTACTACCAGTGGCTTACCGTGTGCCCTTTCACACGTAAGATTTCACAAGAATGTTCTGCTGCCCAAATTATTGTGTGAGGTTTCTCACCGGTGGTACATCTAGTTGTCTATGATTGTTAAATAACAATCCGTCACTATAATTATTCTACGACTTACAAGTAGTTATAGGCTATTGGTCAGTTCTTGGGCCGTGTGCCCAGTGTACCTTTGTCATTCCAAGTTCTGAACCGGGACGTCTTGTCTGTTTAAAATACATCGATCAGCCACGTTGTACGTTGTTGAACAGTCATACACGATTTGGTAGTTGCCGTTTGTGTAATAAATTCAAGGATATTTCTTCAACAGTCCATGAGATTTTACATGAGTATTTAATTTTCATGTACACTTAAACTAGATAATGCACGACCATTGACATGATTATTGTCTTCTGCTTTTCAATAAGTTTTATTTAATCGTAGCGATTATTACCACACTAATTTCAATCATTCTGCCGGCCATTGCCGCAACTCTAATTTCAATCAAAATAGTACAGAAATTCTATTGCATAACATGGTTCTTGTTATTTGCATAACCAACTCTGAAACATATACAGTATGGTCATTACTGTAGCAATGTAAACTTTCCTATATAATATTTCGACAATTGTTTTAAATATTTGGATTGTTTAACTTCATGTTTGGCTATTTGCTGCAATAATTGTTATAAAATAAAATGGTTTCTGTGACTATTGTCCCAACTCGATAATATATGTATTAAAACGGTTTCTGCTTTATCTTTCAACTTTAGCTTTCTGGAAATATAAATATAAACCAAATAAATGATAATAATTTAATTTCAATTCACTAAAATCTAAAACAAACTTTAACCAATAAATAACAATAAAATCGAAAATAGACAAAATTAATTATTCACTAGTTTTCTCAATTGATAAAGAATGTGTTAAAATTTACAAGGCATTTTAATTAAACGAGTGATTAATCTTCTAAAGACATAGGTAAATAGTATCAGATCTGGTAACAAACGCAACGTAATTTGGGTCCTAACTTTGCAAAACTGGACGATCATATTAATTAAAAATTAACATAAATAATTATTGGGTGGGATGAAAGAATTCTTCAAAAGTAAAGATTGTTCACGAAATCAGTCATAATAAAGGATTTTGTGAGATTTTATTTTCGTTTCACTTCAAAATGAATTATCACTCACATAGGATTAATCTATACCTACGTTAAAAGCATTTTTTTATTTTAAAACTTTTCACATATTTGCCTTTGCTTTTGTCTTGACCAAAGAAACGAGTCAAAATCCCCCACAAAATCCGCGTTCTCAGTTGTAGTGTAATAGTATGTAAATGTGTCATCTACTGCCTTGCCTATGTTCTTGAGATGGTATTTCAAGGGACAGTGGCCTGTAATCAGCCTTAGTTCGGACATTTCGAATCTTGTGGCATCCTGTACTGAATATATCATAAATTTTTTCACTTGGCCTTGACCTGGAGCATTCCTCCAGTAGAACTTCTTCTGTCCCTTTTCCCATTTTTGGATCTCTTCCATTATGTATGCCTTGAGCTTCAGCTCCTTATTTTGCAAGGCTGTTAGCTAATTGCTTTCCTTCTATTCTATCGCGCCGTGGCACCCACATCAAGGTAACCTTGTTGTTATTAGCCAGTTCCTTCAGAGGTTGTCTACATTCCCAGGTAATTCTCGAAGGTATCGGACCGTCTGGTCGATAGCCGAGTGGGTTAAGGGGCGAGATGGCAATCGCGATTAATCACACGGACATCGTACGACCGGGTTCGAATTCTGGTTCCGGACTGGCACTGTCGGAGGAAATGGTCGTATGTCCACGTTTTTTCAATGTGTAACCCCCTTCCGCACAAGCCCTGGCTTCTGGAATTGGGGGTTTTCTAATTTCTGTGGTGTGTTTTTTTAGAGCCTTTAATGCTTCCTGGCTATCTAAAAGTATATAGATCTTTGCTCTTCGAATGCTTTTGTTTAGGTATTCCTGGACACATTCCTGTGGCGTAAATTTCTGACTGGCAGATTTGTTGGGATGTTTCCAAGCGCTCTGGATAGTTTTGGATTTAGGTTCCGCTATGCTCTCACCTATCCCTTCAGCCATCTTCGATCCATCTGTATCAGATGAGTGATCCTTTCTCCAACAGCACTGCTCCGATCCTGCTTGTCTGAGGACTTTCAAACAGCACGTCAAACGGGCAGTCAAAGTCCTGCTTGATTGGCAATAAGTTTATGGATTTGGTCATGGACTTAAAATGGATAAGCTCCAAAATCATTTAGTGACCAACCAGATCGCCAATTAGAGAACATATTTCGAGCAAACCTGTATGCCAAGTAAATACAGAGCAGTTTTGTGTTTCATTTCGAGGTTAAAATAAAAATAAACGTAACATCACGTTTCATGCTCATCGACACCACTACGAAACTTTTGTTAAATATAAATTTGGACATAAAATTTTATTACAATGGCCTTTATACATTAACTTTTATAACACGCTACAAAACTACCTGTTTCATTAGAACCGTCATAATATTTCTATTACATACGAAAAAAATATAATACTTTTCCCCCTTTGCTACAAGTACATTTTGTACAACTTAGTCGAGCGATAAAAGCTAAATTATTAAATCAATTGCTGTTGCATGGTATAATACGGTAAAAGAGCTCGCCGACAATTACTGTTTTTGTAATACACTAAATTATTTCTGCTACCATTTAGCTAAATGCGAGGGCGAAGAGAGTAATAGTGTTTTGTAACCGCCCATTAAAGGTCATTTGTTATTTAATATAAATTATAAAGCACCCTACCCAAAGTAGCAGCCAAGAAACGGCGCTAAATTTCTGTAATAAAAAGTTCATCGACAAAGTTATAAGCTTAATTAATGTAGGTGCTAATCTATAATTTAATTGTTGGGAGCATTAGCATTGTTTAATTGAACGTTAAATTATGAAAACGGCGCAAAGTGAAAACGGGTATCTTATCTGGTATTATAACTCACTTGACTCTAAAATGTATGTATTAGTAATTCACACCTCTACAAAGTCTGTAAGTGGTGAGGCTCAAAGTGCCATAAAAGACTCTTCGAAGACAAATGTTTCTGTAAACATGGTAGAGAAATAATAAATGTATAAGGGTGAATATAATTTATTAAGACTATCTGGTTTTATTGAAGACCAGAAAATTATTGCAACCAGCAGAGCGGTAAATGACGTCAAATTCAGGGTTGGCTCTAGTTGATGTGACGCTGCGTAAGTACTATCTTGCATGTGTGGTACAATACAGGGTGTCCCGTAATAACGTCCAAAAAATTTAACTGTAGATTCTCTGTCGAAAATTAAGACTGGTTCTTCATCTAAATAACCCTTTCCTGTTCAGCTACACCCCCTTAAAGGGGTGTGTCAAAAAACGGTTTTTAATTTATATCTCAAAATAACGTAATCGGAAAAATACAAAATTTGGCACATCTCGGTTACTCATCAAAAGGCATCTAACGAAATCATTTCATCCACCAAGCATATACAAAAAGGGTTGAAATTAACTACCCTTCTTGAAATTTTGTAAATATCTTTCTGCATGCAATTTTTTTTTTCAATAAAAAAACTAAACATTATGATTCATTTAGAACCTTTTTTATCTCTTGAAACAAAATTAAATTACATCTGCTTAAGTGATCAATCAAAAGAGATGAGCATAATTATATTATTGTAAAATACTAAAAGTAGGCTGTTGTCAAATTACAATTTGGCACTATTACGTACTGACATGATCATTTGGTGCTTATAAATTGCACGAGACATTACAAATTAAAGACGAAAGTATTGAAAAGCAAATTCATTAGTAAACTAAAAGAAAACTAACACAAAATACACACAAGATGAATTTAAACATGTAGACAATGATTATTGTAAAAGTCCAATGGATTCATATCTGGGAACCGAGGGGGCCATTTAATTATGGCTTCTCGCCCATTTCCAATCCATCGATATCTAAATGTTGAGTGTAACCATTCTCGAACCTCTAAAGAATAATGAGGTGGCGCACCATCCTCCGTAAACTAGTGTTTGATATAATTCAAGAGGTAAATCGTCTATAAGTTGAAACAGATCATTTTGTAAAAAGGTTAAATAAGCTGGATAATCTGTTTGGTAACTCAAAAGGCCCTATTAATTTATTGCCTATAATTCCGGCCTAAATATTTATTGAAAAGTTGTATCGATATCTTCCATTTACAACAGCGTGAGAATTATCATCGCTCCATAAATGCTGGTTATGAAAATTTAAAACTCCATGTCGAGTAAAGCAGCATTCATCTGTGAATAGTACCTTTCTTGTAAAATCTAACGGCTTGATACGTGCTTTTTTTCTTTGCGTTGGTAACAACTAAGGTATGTCCGACTAAAGACTTCCGTAGAGTCGGAAGTGGTTTTTTTTTATTAAAGAAAATAATCTCACTAGTGTTAACTTAAGTGAATGGTTAAAGACCTGAGGGCGCTAAGTAATTTTTCATTCTACACACCTTACCTCAGATTCAAATTACTAAAACTTTTGTCAGAAAAAAAATAAGCAACAATATATCAATGGCCTTCATTGAATAAGATACGACACAATTTAAAATATAAGAAAAACTTTATTGAAACACATAAAAAGAACATATAATATTTGGGGGTCAGTGAAAAATTTTGGGAACCATGTCTATATTACTCGCATAATAAATGTTCTTCTTTTATAACAATAATGCCCCGCATCTGACTAGAGGACAACCCAAGATAAAGGCAATCTAATTAACCTTTCATTTACCCACAAAATAACTTGATCTAGGGATTGTCACAGGGATGATTAATAAATAAAACTCTCAAGGTGAATATAAAAAAAATGGTAATAGAATTCAGAACTTTTCCTTCTAGTTTAAGTTTATAACACTTTATAACTAAAATTTCATAACGCTTTATGAAACAATTATCAAATAGAAATTTTCCACTATGTGGTACTTAGCCTGGTATGAACGGCGAGGGTTTCGGAGATTTTATAACCAAGCGGCGGCGGCTACTAAAGTCTGGGCTCTCCCCTGGATATTTACTTCTTCAATATACGATAATATTCCTGATTTGCGATCATTTCCCCCCCAATTTAAACTATTTACAAACGACGACACTTAAAACACCAAGTTTTAAAGCTGTTCTTAGAGGGTATTAGTGATACCTTACTTTTCTTATAAATGGAGGCATATTTTTTTAACCTCAGAAACGCTGAACACACTGTACGCTTTAAATCAGTAACATTTGTATGAAGGACTTGTATACTACATTATTTTCCTGTAACTTACTATTTTACTAGTTCAGCAATGAAGAAATAGTGAAACGTCTAATATAATTAATTATTTAAAGGTACAACTGCCCAGATTGGATAAAAATCCAATTAAAGGGCAGGAAGGCACAAGTAATACAAAAACAATATAGATCCTTACATATATAACAATTATAAAACAACATAGAAAGTGACATTTACATCAATAGTAACAATAATAACAATTACATCAATTTGTCAGTCAAATAACTAACCAATTCAAAAATTTACAATATAATGCACACTACCAACTGAGAGTAAAAAAAACCAATCAAATACTAACATATTTACATATGTACGGTCGTGAGCAAAAAAAAGAACAAGTCATAACGGTATTTTGTTAAAATCTAGTTGTGTACATCTAACTTTAATTTTTATGACATTGTCAGTTAGTTGTCATAATTTATTGCAAGCGTGCAAAAAACTAATATGCCTCATATAAGCGATTTAGTTAAATCTGGAGTTATTGCTAAAGCAGAAGATGGATGGTCAATGAGACAAATTGCACTGCGTTATAATATTGACAAAAATTCGGCGTGTAACATTTTAAGAAAGTGGAAAATAAACGGTACGATTAGTAAAAATCCTGGATCAGGGCGACGAAGGATATCAACTCAACAAAAGATTTGCAATTGGTAAATGCTTTAGTAGAAAATCCATTTTAATCACTTATTCAGGCTGCTGAAGAAACGAATTTTCCTGGATCGAGTAGTACTGGTCGCCGGCGAGTAAGAGAATCGGAGCTACGCTGTTATGCAGCAGCACAGAAATACTTACTTAAAGCTGAACATAAAGAAGCTCGAGTAGGATTTAGCGCATGATGTAAATTTTTGGAACAATGTAATCTTTACAGACGGAAAACTTTCCAGTCAACACACAGCGATCGTATTCGTGTTTACCGCCCTCCGAATACTCGATTCGATGAAAAATATATATCTAACAATGATAAAGGTGGTAGATTTTCCGTCAATATGTGGGCTTGGATATCGGCACGTGGTCCTGGTGTATTGTGGCATATTGAGGAACGATTTGATAGTGAAACGTATATTAGGATTTTAGACAATACTATGCTCCTTTCTGTGTCACAATTATTTCCTAATAACGAGTTCATATTTCAACAAGACAATTGTTCCGTTCATACTGCTCATACCGTAATTAACTGGTTTCAAGATAACAACATCAATGTTCTTAACTGGCCCAGTCATAGTCCAGATCTTAACCCTGTGGAAGAAGTATGGGGACTACTCGTAAGAAGTAACCAAAAACAAAATGTGAGACCACGGAATGCCGAAGAATTACTGGAAATAGTAAATAATGCATGGGAAAATATTATTACTAATGATTATCGTATAAGGTTATTTAATTCTATACCAAACAGACTTATAGAAGTTATAAATATAAATGGTGCAATCCTTTTACTAAAGTGCAATTAGGAAAAATTTACTGATGTGACCCAAAAATTTTGGGTACATTTTTTCTTTTGTTCCTTATTCGAAATGGGGGTTAAAGAAAACCTTAAGTCTGAATTTGCGCATTCCTACCTCCCCCCCTTTCGCCGCCATCTTGGATTTGTTTTTGTTTTTTTTTTCAATCGCTCATAACTCGAGTTCTATTTATCGCACAGTAATGAAAAAAATATCATTCTACTCGTGAGAATTTACTCTTTATGTCATCACGAATGCATTTTTGCCGTAAAAGTTATTGCAAAAAAGTTATTAGAGCTCAAAGTTGAGAAATGATTTTAAAAAATTTTTTCGCTTTCTTGGCTCGCCACTCTTTTGCAGTGCATCTGACACTCTCTGCCAACAAAATGTTATTTAAACTAGACGCGATTTCTAGGATTTAAAAAAAAAAAATAAGTCCGTAAGTGGATTCCTCGCCCGCCAATCCGCGCTCAAAGTTGACATGTTCAAATATGCGGGGAGCGTTTTCAATCAGTCATAGTATTTTAACTTGTACATTTTGTAAACTCATTTCCACGCCACCTTTGAGGTAGAGTCGACGGCGCGTTTTTTTTTAACGTGGTTTCCCCCCGAGGCCTAATCCACGATTTCTTTGCTTGATGTTCGATTTCTTGCCACTTTTCTATAGGAAATTAATAGTTTTCGTCAGTTTCCTGGGATACTTCAGACGCTTTTCTTTTCGTCGCTCTAGGTAATGGTACCATAGTAGGAAGGTCGTAGCAATCCTTGTCTTCATCATCCAAGATTTCTGCAACGTTTGTGCAATTTTCGCCGCAGCAAATTTTGCATAAGATGGAACACTTTAATCCGGCCTTTCGGCAGCCGCAAGCTTTACCGCAGTTTTTGGCGGATTCACAGGATATAATGTCCAATAGAATTTGTGGAATCGGGTCTTGTTCGCTGGTCACAGGCTCTAAACTGCGGTAGACATTTTCCAGCTCCAAGAAATCGCGTTTTTTTCTTGCCCGAGCCACTTCTGGACCTGATGATAAGTCCGTAGGGAATGCTGACGTGTTGCGGAACTCGTTGGGGGCAAGCGCGACAAATCCGTTTTCTTTTTAAGACCCAATCGTGTAAATATTTTAAATCGCAATCGATTGATGGACACATCGGATTCATTTCCTCCGTACAGTGCGATTAACACGCTCTCTCCAGCTGCAGCGATGACATTTTGTCCAGGAGTGGTTGTTTGGAATAATTTTATATCCTCTTGAAGGTGAACATTTTTTTTGATGACGTCAATTATTTTTTTCTATCCCATTCCGCAGATTGCTGACACAGTGTCACATCCTGAAAAGGCATGTATGAAAAGCAAATGCTCCTGCAGAAGTGCGTGTTTGAAGCTGCTTGTAGAATACGTCTTCGATGCCGTTGTTCCCCTTCCTATTTTACGGAAATAGACATTTTTTTAATTTTTCCCGAGTGCACACAGCAACACAAGCAGGTCCGTATCCTCTCTTACGATGACGACAGCATCAAATTGTGGTGGTGGTGGTGTGGAAATGAGTTTACAAAATGTACAAGTTAAAATACTATGACTGATTGGAAACGCTCCGCGCTTATTTGAACATGTCAACTTTGAGCGTGGATTGGCGGGCGAAGAATCCACTTACGGACTTAATTTTTTTTTTAAATCTTAGAAATCGCGTCTAGTTTAAATAACATTTTGTTGGCAGAGAGTGCCAGATGCACTGCAAAAGAGTGGCGAGCCAAGAAAGCGAAAAAAAATTTATTTAAATCATTTCTCAACTTTGAGCTCTAATAACTTTTTTGCAATAACTTTTACGGCAAAAATGCATTCGTGATTACATAAAGAGTAAATCCTCACGAGTACAACGATATTTTTTTCATTACTGTGCGATAAATAGAATTCGAGTTATGAGTGATTAAAAAAAAAAACAAATCCAAGATGGCGGCGAAAGGGGGGGGAAGTAGAAATGCGCAAATTCAGACTTAAGGTTTTCATTGACCCCCCTTTCGAATAAGGAACAAAAGAAAAAATGTACCCAAAATTTTTGGGTCAATTCCTAATTGCACTGGACTATTTGTCCTTTGATCCAGGATTTCTACTAATCGTACCGTTTATTCTCCACTTTCTTAAAATGTTACACACCAAATTTTTGTTAATGGTATAACGCAGTGCAATTTGTCTCATTAACCATCCATCATTTACTATAGCAATAACTACAGCATTAAAATAAAAAATAAATTGAAAGTGATATCTGTTTTATTTCGGCTACTCATTACATATTCAAATAGAGACAGATTTACATTAGAAAGAAAAAGTTGTCCTATTTTTTTCTGCTCACGACAGTACACAAAATATAGACACATATAAATACATACATAATATATTACTTAATTACTTAATTACCAAAAAAATATCCAAGTTAGCTTGATATTGGTTATAACGTGAGCACATGAAGTAAATAGGTGGATATTTTAATAAATTTGTACGAGAAGTTGGCAAGTAAAATAGGGAATACGAGCGAGTTTGAAAAGATAGTATATTGAAGTGAATATAGTTAAATAACTCAGGACAGTCAATTTTGTTAGTTAAAAGTTTATGTAAAAATAATACAGCAAAGTACATATATGCCAGAAGCCTTTGTTTGTTCCATTTTATTCGCCTTATAAGAAAAGTCATTATTCTGCGTAAATTAGTGTCTAAATGTTTTTCGTGGAAACAATTTCCAATCCTCCCGTCTCCATCGATTTTCTGCCATCTCTATGTTTTTGCCAACGTTCCAGATACCTATCTCAAACCCTTCTAATGTACATGCCGTCTTAATAGACCATAATAGACTATATTAATCGACTTGAAAATTAATTAATTTAATTATTGCGTAGGACATATTCTCAGCAACAATATTAAGTACAGTTTAGTTTTTTTACTCAGAAGACATTCTTGATAAGGTAATGCAGTTTTCTTTATATGTGAAGTTTCGTTTCTTTTAGCAGTTAAAATTACCTGCTATGTACTATCTCAGCAGATTTACGCGATATTGAAGTAATATAAAACATACATGTATTTTAAAAGTCAAACTGTCCACTATAGTAATATAAACAATTTTAGAAATTCATGAACTGCATGCGAAGGATCTAAAATAAAAATAAATAGAATACGGTTTTGTCAATAAAATATGTTTATATTTTCTCAATGTGAAATTGAAGTTTATTTAACATCCTCGAGATATATTGTTTGTATTTGGTATTCACTATATAAATAAAATAAATAACACGACTACTGAATAAAATTGAAAGTATATATACTTATTTTCAATTTGAAATTGAGCTATTTTGTGTATGTCTTGACCCGCGCAGCTTTTACATCAAATTAGGTAAAATAAGGTTACAAGAGTATTACGAACTGCACATACCTGTAAGCGTTACTAGGAGTATATACAGGGTACTCGTAAATTCCATTACCATGCTCGTATATTCAAAACTTAAAAAAATGTGTAATTTTTCATAAAAGTGGAGAAGGAAAGTCTAGATTGACGACGAGATATACAAATAATTTGGACCCATATTATCTAACAGACAGTCAATGCTACACTTCAATCTATGAAAGAAAGAATAATAACTGCTTTTCTATCGATCACACCGGCAATTTTAAAAACGGTAGAAATTTAACTTAATACTAGGTAACTAAACCACAAAAGAAATATGTAAGCACTAACATTAAAAAACCGCTGCCCAAGGAAACACTACTTCCACATCCCGATTTTGTATCCAAGTCTTTTACACACTAAGTTCCAATGTAATATTTTACTCGCTTTAATAATAGAGTGGGGGTGGCAATGGGGGTGGTACAGGGATTGGCTAATGTCAAAAATTTTTTAGAGATCCTTGGTTCTCGTATACGCACTAAATCCCGATTTAATTTTTTACGCCTTTTAATAATAGGGTGGGGGTGGCAATGAGCGTGGTAGAGGGGGTGGCTAACGCCAAAAATTTTGCTGAGACGTTTCGTTCTTGTACACACACTAAATCACATTTTATTTTTTTTTACTCCCTTTCACAATAGTGTGGGGGTGGTATTGGGGTTGATAGGGGGGGTGGCTGATGTCAAAAAAAAATTTGAGATCTTGACTTCTCGTACATGCCCTAAACTGCAATTGTATGGACTCTTACTTGCTTGCTTTGCCTATTTACCCTTCTTTACCCCATTTACACCCGAACCCCCCTACAGTATTAGATCAAAATATAAACTAGTTCCAGATCTCGTTACAACACATAAGTGTACCAAATTTCAAGTCAATATCATAAACGGTTCCAGGGTAAACGTGCGCATTAAAAAGTTACAGACCGACAGACAGAAATTTGTTTTCCGCTCAAATTTAAAATCTCGACGTTTTAAGCCTATTTCAACAAATATATGTATATATATATATATATATATATATATATATATATATATATATATATATATATTGCGTTACTATACTTCCACGTCCAGTGAATACACATAACTCTTCAGGAGGCACTTAAAACAATTCCTATTGCCCTTTACAATCATTTGGCGTGGATTTTATCAGATTTTGAGTTTGACATTGATGATAATGGTCGAGTGATTGTGCCCAAGAAAATGCCAATGATAATATAATCTCAAAAGATATTTTGATCTATAATTTTGATATATAATAATGTTAGCGCGCCAGAAAACGGCCGTATAATAGAAGTTCCGCGAACGCAAAGTACGGTGTGTTTAAAAATCTGTAACTGTCAAACTGTATGAGATATAGAGCTAATTTTTTTTCAAAAACTTTTTCTATCTTTGGACCATATTTCATTCACATATAGTGTATAAAAATTTTAAACATTTAATGTAGCTGCCCACACGTTGAAATTTTCAATACACAAACTTTGTTCCTCTGAATTTAGAATTTATTTAAAAAGAACTTTATTTGATTTTCAAATTATATTAGTATAGATAGAGGCGCTCGTCATTTTAGTATATGAGTATAAAAAATGAGATCGATATCACAAATAGTTAATTTTTTAGCGAAAGTTAAACGTTTAAAAACACGAATTCTTGAATTACCATTCCGCCACTTTTTTTAAATTTTTTAGAAGTTGGGCAAGAGCCAACAAAAATCCAACAAGGCATTTCTGTTGCATCTAAGGACCTTCTTTGGATATGTAAGCTCAAAAATTATTTCCCTTGCCAGAATGGGTTACTTGAGGATTTTGACGGCTTTCGACGGCGTGGACCCTCTACTAAAGTTACATTTATTTATTATTTATTATCCGTTACTCAAGTCCGAGTATAAAAATGTTACAGTCGATAAATTGTGTACAATAAAAAACAAGTAAAAGGTGTAGTCTATTGTAATTCCCATTCATCTACGGTGCACACGACTATGGCTATAGAGGCCAATTCGGGAGAGCACATGTCGACCGCTGTCAGGACAAACATAGACCTGGTTAGGTCTTGGATTCGGCCTTCTTGCAGCAACATTTCCTTGATAGCTGGCCACAACCCCTCACCATTCGGTTCTGTCCGCTGCAAGTTGTTCCCATTGCTCGTCTGCAATACCGCAGGATTTTAGATTTTCATGGAGAGCGTCTTTGAACCTCTTTCGTTGACCGCCACGCCTTCTTCTACCGCTTAGCAATACACCATAAAGTGTGCATTTAGGAAGGCGGTTATCATGCATACGATGAACGTGACCTGCCCATCTTAGGCGTGCTCTTGAAATAAGCACCTCAATTGGAAAGCTGTTTGCTCTCCTGAGTACTTCCACGTTTGATATGTGATGGAGCCAACGGATTTTCATTATACTTCTGAGGTGTCTTTGCTGAAAATGTTCTAATTCTTTCACATGACAACGGTAAGTGACCCAGCTTTCACATCCATATAGCAGTGTTGGAATGACAACTGCTCTGTAGACAGCCATTTTCGTTGACAAAGCAAGGTCGTGGTTGTCAAATACTCTCTCTCTAAGTCCCCAGAGTGCTCTAGATGCAGCGTTAATTCTATTGCGAATCTCGCTGTCCATGTTTGCTTTGTCATTAACAACGTTGCCTAAGTAATTGAACTGATCCACCACTTCAAGAGAATTTCCGTTAAGTGTAATGTCTATATGGTTCACTTGATGAGGGGTTGACATAATCTTAGTCTTTCCAATGTTGATTTTAAGTCCCAAGGAATCATAGCTCTGGGCATACACATCTAAAAGTTCTTGAAGCTCTTCCGGCGTAGAGGCTAAAAGTGCAGAGTCATCCGCATACTGGAGATCACAAATGAATCGTGTGCGTGTCTTCGTGAAAGCTCTAAAGCGCCCTATGTTAAAGAGACCGCCATCAAAACGGTATCTGAGACCTATTCCTCTGACTGTCAGTTTGTTGTCAACAATAATTGTTAGAGCAGTGGTAAACAAATTAAAGAGTAGGGGTGCCAGGACACATCCCTGCCTAACTCCAGTGAGGGTTTGGAAAGGTTCGGTTGCCTCATTATTATACATAACCTGGGCGTTGTTGTTTGTATGTAGACTGCGACATACTTCCACAAATTTTCTAGGGATACCTAAGCGGAACATAATTTTCCAGAGCACTTCCCTGTCCACCGAGTCAAACGCCTTGGTTAAATCAATGAAGGCCATGTGAATTTCTCCTTGATGTTCGAGTGCTTTTTCTTGAAGCTGTTTAAGTGTGAAGATTAAATCCGATGTGCCTCGGTTTGGTCTAAAGCCAATCTGTGTTTCAGGAAGTAACTTTTCCATAACAGGTGTTAGCCTATTTGCCATCGCTTTAGTGAGTATCTTCCCTCCAACAGCCAGGAGAGCTATACCCCTGTAATTTCCACAGTCCGCAGCGCTCCCTTTGTTTTTGAAGAGGTTGATTAAAATTGTATCACGAAACTCCTGCGGAGCTTGACCACTTTCCCACACGACATCAAACAGTTTTTTGAGGTAGGGTATGAGCTCTGACGACACAGCTTTAAAGATCTCAGCTGGGAGTGAGTCGGCGCCGGGAGATTTGTTATTTTTTAGCTGCCCAATGGCGGTTAAGATCTCTTCCGTTGTTAGTGGTTTATCTAAGTCTTCGAAGGTGTCATATTGAGGGATAAGATTTATAATATCGTGATCGGCTTGACTTTGCTGGTTAAGAATGTTAGAGTAGTGTTCTTTCCATCGGGCTCTTATTTCCTGGTCATCTTTGAGGAGATTTCCATTTAAATCTTTAATAGGGCACATATTTTTCCGACTGGGGCCGTACACTGCTTTTACTCCTTGAAAGAAATTCCTGTAGTCGTGTGAATCGGCGTACCTTTGAATTTCTCTGGCCTTGATTGCCCACCACTCGTTCTTTATTCTTCTGATTTCGCGTTGCGTTTCATACTTAGATTGGGTAAAAGCTTCTGCTTTTGATGAGTCGTTGGGGTGGTTGATAGCGTTTTGGAAGGCAATATGTTTGCGGTCAAGAAGTTCTTGTATAAAAGCTTCATTATCATTGAACCAGTCCTCCTGTTTTTTACTTGCTGCAGTGCCAAGAATTTCCTCATTCGCACTTTTTAAACTGTCTTTAATTTGTGTCCAAGTAGCAGCGACATCTACAGAATTGGTTTCTTCTAGTGCACTCAAATTCTCTTGAACTTTTTGCTTTAGCTGTTCGACGGTTTGTTGGTCACGCAATTTACTAATACAGAGACGGAGTCTACGTTTTACTTGAGTTCTTCGGTGTTTGGGTCTCATAACAATTTTCATTTTAGAGACAACAGGACGATGATCGGTCCAACATTCGCTATCAATGCGCGCCTTTGTAATTTGGACGTCCTTGAGATGCTTCCTACGTACGATAACATAGTCCAGTAGATGCCAGTGACCTGATCTGGGGTGACGCCATGTGCCTTTAAATTTATCCTTTTGTCAGAAAATGGTGTTTGTTATAACTAGATCATGTTCGGCGCATTTAGTTAGGAGTAGTTGACCGTTAGCGTTCACAGTTACATACCGACCGACAGACAGGACATTTTTTTCGCTCAAATTTAAAATCTCGACGTTTAGTCCATTTAAAACGCGCGTTAGGGTGTCGGAACAGAATACCGGTTCCAGACTACTTTTACTTTATGTTTTTTGGGTGCTGATTACGAAAATCGGGTTCCCGCAGTCCTAAAATGGTTGCGTCATCCTTAAAAATGCAAGAAACTAACCTTTTTGAGGGTTTTTCGCGATAATTTTAATAATAATCAAAAGTAATCGAATGAAATATGAAAATAATTTATTTTTGTTTGACAATACCCATTTAATGAATTTAAATGCATGAAGATGAAAAAAAAATGTAACAAATTTTTTGTGCACTTTTTTTATTTTTAGTTTAGTTTTAACCCTCTAGGATTATCCCTTATCATCAAATTTAGCTTGATTTGATATAAATCAATCATCTGTACAAAAAAATATTTTACACATACTGTGTTGGCTCAACAAGCTTTAGAGAAGAACGGATTCAGTCAAAGCAATATACAACGAGTAGTAAATAACCAGAGGAGAACTACAGAAGAAGAACAGCAACAACCAACAACGTATGCATGCCTACCCTACATCGCGGATGTCACAGATAGGCTGAAGAAGATTTTATTCAAAAAGAAAGTAGGGGTACGGTTTCGAACAGTGAAGAAAATACAGCAGATGCTTCCCTCAGTCAAAGACCCTATCCCCAAATTGTTACCAAAAAGTGTTTACCAGTTGAAGTGCATATGTGGTAAGAGTTACATCGGACAAACAGGACGGAGTATCCAGTGCAGAATCAAAGAACACAAGAGAAATACCAGATTTGGATACACGGATAGGTCGGCGATAGCAGAACATGTCCATAATAACGAGAATCATAAAATCGACTACAAGGACGTCAATATATTAGAGAGGAATATGCGCTATTATCCGCGAATCATTAGGGAATCACTGGAAATTATGAAAAACGTGAACAACTTTAACAGAGAGGCTGGGTATCGACTTAGTAACACGTGGAGACTGGTATTGCCAAGTACCTGCACCGTAGTAAGTCACGGTCAACCAAACACGACGAGTGAGCAGCGAAGCGAACTAAACGCGACCAATGACCAGGACGCGAATCGGCGCCTAGGTATATAACGAGGAGTGTAACACAACAAATTCAGTCTTTAGAATCTTTCTGAAGAAGCTGGCAGGATGATCAGCGAAACGTCAAGTCAAGTTCGACGACCACGGCAAGACCCGGAAGAAACTACTTCATTAGACAACGGCCGTGAAAACCTGCATTCTACTAATAATTTCAGTTGTTTGCAAAATTAGTTAATTTAAATTAAAATATAGTGCCAATTTTCAAATCTGTAACCCCTAGAAGATCTAAATTTGCCTGAGTGAAGGAGACGAGGCCCTACAGTTTATAGTGGAATCCGAACTACTTCCTTTGATAATATTGAGACATACATGTTAAAATGTACAAATTCCGTGGTATTGTATATTTACGGTATCCATGTTATAAAATTTTGTGACAATGATGAATAAATATCTAACTTGTAAATTTCTGAAGGGTGTATATACTTGCATCGCCCCAATATCAAATTGAAGTTTATTTAACATCCTCAGGATATATTGTTTGTGTTTCGTGTCCTCTATAAATAAAACGATTACTGAATAGTACTCAAAATATATGTTTTCAATTTGAAGTTGAGCTGTTTTATGCATATCTCGTTCTCTCGTAGCTTTTAAATTAAACTATCTAAAATGGTATATACAAGCATTACGAGCTGCAAATACCTGTGAGGGTTTTTAGGCGAATATAAATTCACAATACTGCATTTGGCGAAATAAAATAAAATCATATTATTATATTATTGGATGACGATATACGGCAATAAATAATATCAATACCAGAGAATGATCTGTAAGCATATCGTAATCATAAACTACTTTACAGATCATCGTTATCGCCTTAAAATTAAAACAAGAAATGTTTTGGTGTTCGATGGAAAGTATTGAATATGTTGTTGAAAGTTTTTATTTTGGGAGATTCATTTTAAAAATCTAGAATTCCATATCACAAAACATATTCACGTGAAATTTTAATATACTGACGATATTCCAACGATTTTTAAAAGCCATGATGTTAGTATTTTGTATATAGGCACTCTGCGTTGCATGTGGAAAACGAGAAATATTCTGTATTAATTATATTCTTTACTTCAGTTTTTTTAATATCGTTTAATAAAAATGTTCAGTGTACATTCCAACTGGAATTTTATCAACTAGGTACTAGGCAGAGAACATACTACTGCCATATTTTCCAGTGCAGGCTTCAATTTGCGGGATTAAAATTTTCCAATTTTACATAAATCAATTATTGTATAAGAATTCTAACGAAATAGTTGGCTTAGATGCGCTGTATAGTGTATACGACCAGAATTGAAACCGTATAAAGACTAAAAGCCGGCAAAAACAGTCGGCATCTCTTTATTGGTTTTCTTATGACACGCATTTCTATTTGCCTCTGGAAGAGATGCCGGCTGTTTTTGCCTGCTTTTAGTTTTTACACGATTTCAAATCTGGTCGTATACACTATAGACAGTTTGTATCATTATCTCAGGAACACATATTTTAACTTATATTTCGTACCTGACTTAAAGGAATTAATTGATTTAGAGATTGAATCTGGCATTCAAATATAGTTTCCATTTATAAATTATTTATGAAATACAGTGTAACCACCACCACACCATAAAAAATTTTGTGGTACGGTTAATATTTTTTTTGGAAAGTTAAAAGTATACATTTTCGATGGGCTAACCAAAATTCATTTATTCTTTATACAAGAAAGTTTATTAAGATTAGAATATTTCTTTATTTCTTTTTTATTATTACAATTGGCGTTATTCCAGAAGAAAATAAATGAAAAATAATCAACAAAATATAAGGCCAACGCGAAGTGGATTAACTATTACAAAAATAACCGTGTAGTAAAATACATACTACGAAAGACGAAAAATTCCACTATTTCCTATAAAAGGAACTAAATCCATTGCTACCCATCAAGGTGCACACTGTGCGTTTCCAAAATGATTGAAATTAATGCTCTAAAACTTTCGACATATACTACTAATCCAAGTAATGAATGAGGAAAAAAGGGTTCTACCACGCAAAACGACGTAAGGAGATTTGGTGGGATCGTAAAATGTTCCGTCCTGATCATAACCCTGAGTTTGCGACCTTTGGGGGAAGTTCACTTGCGCCGCCATCTTGGAAAGATGGCGTTTAAAATAAGTTTCTGCAAATATCGCCGTTCCTATTGGTCCTAAGAAAATAGTGAATTAATACATTGAAGAACATAAAATTCTACGTAAAATATGTTCTATGCATTTTTCCTGTCAGACCAACAGTTTTCAAGACACAGCGCGACAAATGCAAGCAAATAATTAATAGATCAGTCGACTTACCTGTAAGGAAGAATGATCTTAATTAAATTTTGCAGTCTCTTCTCGAATTATAACACCATGTAGTTGTAGCTTGCTGCACGAATCGTACGACGTTCAAAGATTGAAATTTTTGAATCCTATCCTGGGTGCGTGGCTACTCAGTTCGCCTCTGTATACACTCCCACCAGGCAGCCGTTGTTCATAACATACATCACTGGTTTAAAATATTTTAAGTTTAGATTGCTTTTATCACGGGATGGGATTTTACTTCTTGGAAGGGTTGTTATAATCCTTCAACGAGATATAATTAAGATCATTCTTCTTTATAGGTAAGTCGACTGATCTATAAATTATATTTCACCCGGCCCCAGCTTTTTTATAAGCTTCATTGGAGACCCGACGAGCAGATAGCTGGAAAAATCTGGAAAAGGCTATATGCATCCCCGCCCATTCCATGCGAGCGAGGATGACTCATCGATTGCGCAATATTCCACAGTATTTCGCAATATTGTATAAGAATCTAAAAAAACGTGAAATTGGGGAATGAAAATTTATCACCGTATATGCCTTAAAAAGGAGAATATTCTGATATACGAATAAAGTCTGAATCAATTCGGGTTTAGGAGTTATTAACGAAAATTTGTATGAAATTTGGAATGGCCCCGTGAATTGGTCTCGAAGGTCTGTGCGTTGGAGAGTTGAAATGACATCAAACTGTGCCGATATCCGCTCGGTGAATGGACTGACGTGGATTCAGTTTAATTTGATACATAATTAGGAAGTGAGTACGGTACCTTATTTGAGTAGTTTCTGATTTTATGTCGATAATTTGAATACGAAAATGAAAGAACAGTGAAATTCGAAAGAAGAATAGTTTATAAGAAGTTTTTTTGATCGAAGTTGAATATTACACAGAAGGGTATGAAAAGTAGCATTGAAATATATGAGCCAGTTAGCGGAACAAATGAAATGGGGATAAATTTGTCTTCTACGAAAATACGTGAAAGAGAAATAAAGTTGGATGAATGGCTAGCTGGCGTTTCAGGGAAGTGAAGGAAGGGCGTTTTGAATGGAACTCTGAAATTGAGACTATGTGAATTTTTCTAGATTTTTTTCTTAAAGAATTGTGGTTTTTTGTTAATTCATTTAATCAAGTTTAGAGGAAATAATTGATTTTTTGACAAATTTTGCGACTTTTGCCATTTTTTCTGGCTCCCGTTTAGGTAATATACTATAACAATCACCAATTAGGTCATCATTGTTCTCTCTTTTTTCGACTAATGACCTTTTAACCCCATTGCTGCTAAAGTTTTCTACCATTAGCAAGACTCACTTTATACGGTACTCAAGGAAATAATTAAATGTCTGGAATACAACTATACAGACTTTATGACGATCCAAGCTTAATTGCTTCAGGTATACCCAGAAACTTATTTTATAGAATAAACAAGAGCACATCCTAACAATTTTATTCAAGGAAGACGTCTAAAGATAATAACGAACACATTCTAGTTATAAATTTTAATAACTAGAGTTTTAAAATTCAGAAATGCAAATCATAAAGTACGTAAAGAACTACAAAATATATTCGCATGAGAATTTAATATACTGCTGACACTCTAGCTGTGATTTAATTTTAAAAGCCGTCACGCCGTTACACACTGTAAAGGCGCACTGAAAAGTGAGGAAAATCATGTATACTTTTCAGAGGTTTAAAATAAATCTATTTCCATTTCTCGTACCCTATTACGCATTTTTTAGCTTTATTGTAGTTGGAGTTTTTTCTGTGCCATAAAAAGTTCTGCAAATATGAAAGTTAAAAAGTTGGTTTGCATAATTTATTATCGAGGGACACGCCTAGTTTCTTTGTCAAATTATATGGGTCTTCCCTTTCAAACTTTTAACTAAAACACGCTTTTTATATCTATTAATCAAATATGTGTATTATACCATAACTGAACAAACATTTTTTACAATCACTGAGGAAAAAAATTGTGCAAAAATTCGTTTTATACCGCGGTCAAATATCGAATAGAGAAATGTATGCTGTAGTATGCATATACAGACAGTGTGTCCCAAACTCGAGGTGCAAAAGGAGAGTTAAATGAAGGCTTTTATGGTCGTTCCTAAGCAATTTTGTTGACCTAGTTATCGTTATATTTGAGATAATTCCAATACTGAAATGTTGTAGTGGAGTAGATCTGACAGAAAAAGGGGTCAAATGCAAGTTTTTTTTTCCTCCACTTCCCTGACACTTTCGCATCATCCTAGCAGGTGATGGGGGGGAGGAGGGGGTTTGGCAGTTGAACATATGAAAAATCGATTTTTCCCAGTTTGAGTGCAATCGGAGAACCGCACAAAAATAGAAAGGTCTCCTCGAGGCGCGTAATCTGCTTTTTAGTTTTTTAAAATCGGCCAATTAGGGCCGGAGATATGGCCGTTTGAACGGATTGACTTTCAGAGTAGGAAAAGGGATCGGACATGGGTGTTTAAGAGATAAGGTATGGGGTTAGGAGGGTTATTTTTTTCTGCTGTGGGTGGTCATAGGAAGAGGTCGAGGCCGCTGGGGAGCTCTTTAGGGCAATTACGGAAGGGATGGTAGGGGGGAACGTGCAAAACGAGAAAACGGGCTATCTCCGGATCTGCTCGTGCGATTTAAAAAAAATCAAAACGTGATTTCTTTCCGAATCGATTTTTGGGAAAAATTCAAAAATGGAAAGTAAAAGAAAAAATGAAATTTTTTTGAATTCGTTTTTTTCACTGAAGGGGGGGAGGAGAGGGAATGAAATGCTCCTCAAATGGCGGGGATTTTCATCCCCTTCAAAATGAAAAAAATTGCTGCTAACTACACACTAATATTTTTAGATACCATTATGTATGTGTTCTTACAATTAACTAAAACTCTGATATTTGAGCTCTTTAAATATTTAGATGCAGGTAATTATAATTTTTATGTAACTATTTCTATAATCTCACTTGTCATGTTTATATATACTTCCTTACATTTGTGGCCTCTACTCTATTTTTTCTTACTGTATTTGTTTCTTTTTTTCTTTTCCTACTTTCAGCTTTTAGATTAGTTAGTAGTATTTTATTTTGTACACTTCAAAGTGTCCTGTAATTGGCCGTGAGCCTGCTGGACAATAAACGATTATTATTATTATCTAGAATTAAAGCGCTTAAAGTCGAATTTTGACTGCACTTTCTCAACCCGTGTTTTACACTGCCCCAAATCAATTCTATTGGATTAAATATGCAGTACTATGGCCGTGTGTTTCGCAGATATGGTCTACAATAAATTCTTTTTTAAAATTATGTTCTTTGTGGTAGTTTTCAATAAATCTTTTTTTACGGGAATTTTTTCAGGAATATTTATATTTTTAGATCTCATAAAATTTATTATATCGTCCTTTTTTGTATCATTATTTGGTACTTCCTTTAATAATCGCCAATGATAAGAAGCGCTACCCATAACAATAACTAAATTTGGGGTAATATTTTATTATTATTATTATTAGCCGTTACTCGAGTCCGAGTATAGAAATGTTACAGTCGATAAATTGCGTACAATAAAAAACAAGTAAAAGGTGTAGTCTATTGTAATTCCCATTCATCTACGGTGCACACGACTATGGCTATAGAGGCCAATTCGGGAGAGCACATGTCGACCGCAATCAGGACAAACATAGACCTGGTTAGGTCTTGGATTCGGCCTTCTTGCAGCAACATTTCCTTGATAGCTGGCCACAACCCCTCGCCATTCGGTTCTGTCCGCTGCAAGTTGTTCCCATTGCTCGTCTGCAATACCGCAGGATTTTAAACTTTCATGGAGAGCGTCTTTGAACCTCTTTCGTTGACCGCCACGCTTTCTTCTACCGCTTAGCAATTCACCATAAAGTGTACATTTAGGAAGGCGGTTATCATGCATACGATGAACGTGACCTGCCCATCTTAGGCGTGCTCTTGAAATAAGCACCTCAATTGGAAGGCTGTTTGCTCTCCTGAGTACTTCCACGTTTGATATGTGATGGAACCAACGGATTTTCATCATACTTCTGAGGTGTCTTTGCTGAAAACGTTCTAATTCTTTCACATGACGACGGTAAGTGACCCAGCTTTCACATCCATATAGCAGTGTTGGAATGACAACTGCTCTGTAGACAGCCATTTTCGTTGACAAAGCAAGGTCGTGGTTGTCAAATACTCTCTCTAAGTCCCCAGAATGCTCTAGATGCAGCGTTAATTCTATTGCGAATCTCGCTGTCCATGTTTGCTTTGTCATTAACAACGTTGCCTAAGTAATTGAACTGATCCACCACTTCAAGAGAATTTCCGTTAAGTGTAATGTCTATTTGGTTCACTTGATGAGGAGTTGACATAATCTTAGTCTTTCCAATGTTGATTTTAAGTCCCAAAGAATCATAGCTTTGGGCATACACATCTAAAAGTTCTTGAAGCTCTTCCGGCGTAGAGGCTAAAAGTGCACAGTCATCCGCATACTGGAGATCACAAATGAATCGTGTGCGTGTTTTCGTGAAAGCTCTAAAGCGCCCTATGTTAAAGAGACCGCCATCAAAACGGTATCTGAGACCTATTCCTCTGACTGTCAGTTTGTTGTCAACAATAATTGTTAGAGCAGTGGTAAACAAATTAAAGAGTAGGGGTGCCAGGACACATCCCTGCCTAACTCCAGTGAGAGTTTGGAAAGGTTCGGTTGCCTCATTATTATACATAACCTGGGCGTTGTTGTTTGTATGTAGACTGCGACATACTTCCACAAATTTTCTAGGGATACCTAAGCGGAACATAATTTTCCAGAGCACTTCCCTGTCCACCGAGTCAAACGCCTTGGTTAAATCAATGAAGGCCATGTGAATTTCTCCTTGATGTTCGAGTGCTTTTTCTTGAAGCTGTTTAAGTGTGAAGATTAAATCCGATGTGCCTCGGTTTGGTCTAAAGCCACTCTGTGTTTCAGGAAGTAACTTTTCCATAACAGGTGTTAGCCTATTTGCCATCGCTTTAGTGAGTATCTTCCCTCCAACAGCCAGGAGAGCTATACCCCTGTAATTTCCACAGTCCGCAGCGCTCCCTTTGTTTTTGAAGAGGTTGATTAAAAGTGTATCACGAAACTCCTGCGGAGCTTGACCACTTTCCCACACGATATCAAACAGTTTTTTGAGGTAGGGTATGAGCTCTGACGACACAGCTTTAAAGATCTCAGCTGGGAGTGAGTCGGCGCCGGGAGATTTGTTATTTTTTAGCTGCCCAATGGCGGTTAAGATCTCTTCCGTTGTTAGTGGTTTATCTAAGTCTAAGGGGTAATATTAGGCAACAGCTGTTCAGCGAACTATTTCTCAAACAAATCAGCAATCATATCTTCATGATAGTCAGTAGAACACTGTTTTATATTTTTGGCTGACAAGAGCAGTGCGATGGATACGAACACATTTTTACTTCCGGCATGTAGAATTATAATACGTCTTCCTTAAACTCCCAGCTTTCGATCGAGTCCGTTTCCTCGTCGTCAACATTTGTAAATTTTGCATTTTGCTGTCTTTTACAGAAAAGGTACTTCACTTAACAAGAAATTCGTTCTTGCTTAACTGTCATCGCCACGTGATTAAAGAAAAATAGAAGTACACCTAAAATTACTTTTTAAAAATCGTTTTTTTTCTCCACATCGCCTATAACGAACTCAATTGGAGGACACACTGTATACAACAAAATTAAATATGTTTATATAACTAATTAATCACTAACAGATATTAAAATTTTCATAACACGTGCTCGTAGTGTACTGTATACAAGATTTCATGCCAGAAATTCCCATATCTCATTAATTTAAAGGTAAAAAATTATTAAAATATTTAGAAGCATAAAAACCGTGCTGAGAAGAGTATACTACGTATCTCCGGGGCGCTCTCGGTACTACGTGTACATAATTTAAAAAGATGATTGGATTGAAAAGCAATAGAAATTGAAATATCATCGATACGTTAAAAGCTGAAAGAATTTAAAAGGCGGGGGGAGGTCTGAAGTAAGAACCTCAATTTAAGGTGAATCAACATGCTTTTTTATATTTACATAAAATTAGGGCCTAAGTGCTCCTTCTTCCACTGATTATTCAGGAAGTATCCAGAAAACGATATAAATGGGTAAACGACGGGATAAGAGCTGCATAGCTAATATCATTATTCATCTGTGTATTATCTACGTGTTTTTACATTCAGATCAAGAAAATGTCGTTTAAGAAAATATACTTGGTAAAAAAGAAAGGAACAACAAATAAAAATACTCTTTTTCAAATAATAAGCTGTTCTATATATCGACATCTTTTACTACATAAGTTTTCGAAGAACAGTTTGCATTATAAAATCTAACATTTTTAATACATAAGATGTATATTTGACCATTTTTTAAAAAAATTCTTTTTCATGTTGTCAATGCCTACTAAGGTACTCTACTTAAATGGGTCGAAATTTCAAGGTCGACTATTAGGCATTTTTCTATTGGAAAAGGAGGTAGGGTACTCGATTCGCAATTATCTCAAATAGTCAATTTTCAATTTTCGACTAGAACTGTATAAAAGTCTGTTATAATGATGAAATAATACAAAAACAGTCAACACTAATTTAAAAATTGTTTGGAAATTCGTGATTAATTGCTGTGGTGCTATTTCCCTGCACCCTCGTTCAATCTTTCTCTTAATTCGTCAACATTTTGTGGTTTCGTGCGGTAAACTTTTTCTTTTTAAATTCCCCACAAAAAATCTAAAGGTGTTAGATCTGGCGAACGTGGCGGTTAATGAATAAGAGGACTATTTCGTCCTATCCATCTATTTGGAAAATCTTGATTAAGCCATCTACGTACAATCACCGAATAATGTATGGAAGCACCAATTCAGGGGCGTAAATAATTTTTTCTTGTGGGGTGGTAATACGAAAAATTAAAAAGATAGATTTTAAATTATAAGTATTTGAAAATAAATCTCAAAATTTTATTGTCATTTAACATCTTTTCGGTATTTACAACCGAATATGGAAAATTATACTCTGCGGACGGAACAAATGCATTTTGTAAAATGTTAAATTTTTCCATATCAGTAAGGCTAGTTTTTTATTTATGTAATATCCTATGTCTACGTCACCCGAATATTTTTCAGGATTTGGCTCTATTTCTAACTTGCATGGAGTCTGAATTATATCTTCGGAATTTTTTCTAGTGTCACTGCCTTCGCTTAGACTAAATTCAGCATAGCCATGCTCAGACTTATGGACTAGGTTGAGTTGATTTGGATTTTCAGAGTTCTCATCATTTTTCTTAATTTTCTTAGTAAGGAAGAAGTATAACGTGTTTTGTCCAGCATGTTTACTCATTGCAAAGAGAAATAAGTACCTATCAATTTATAACACTACTTTTATTATAATTCTACTTAGGTAACCTATAGTTTGTTTGCAATATGTGTTTTAGAATAAGAAGTTATGCTTAAAAACAGTAAATATTTCCCTATCGGTTCTCTCTCCCTTAGATATGGCGACCTTAAACACGAGAGCTATTTTTACCTACCTAAAAGTAAAAAGCAGCAAGTTTCGGTCACAAACTTTAAAAATCAAAGCCACCATGGTGACCAAGTAGAGACGAGAGAGTGAACGCATCAACCATTCGATCGCATCAAAGATCGAAGAGAAAATAAACTTGTGGCATTCATCCATTTCGTTTTAAAATCTTTATATTTTTTAAATTTAAAAAATGAAGAACGTAAATATAAATAAGGCATTTACTAACCTTACAATAATTATATAAAATATTTGACCTGAGTACCTATTTAAGTGGGTCAGGGCAGAATTACAATTTATGAGGGGTTGACTTTCTCTTTGCTATGAAGCGTCAAGCATCGAGTGACAGTAAATTTCACTTGAGGAAGCAGGCTACATAGCACAAACCAAAATAAACCTACGCTAATATAATTTTTTATCTGTAGATCAGCCACTCTAACTCTCGCCTGAATTTTTATGTTCTGGTCCACCTCTACCCCCCCTTATCTACGCCCTTGAGCACCATATGGTTGAAAAATAACTTGTTCATTTCCTTCCTCATTTAGTACTTCCATGAAATCCCGAAAATCTTTGCTCAAAAATTAAGAAACCTTTCACTGTTTAATGTATCTGTTAAAAACGCTGGACCCATAGTCGTATACGATTATTGAAGATTTCAATCCAGTCATTAACTTTTTGAGAATATTGACTCTTTGAATTTATCATCCAGTGCGGGTTCTCCGTTGCCCTGTACCTAGAGTTCCGAGTAGAAACCACACCATTAGTAGCAAATGTCACCTCATCTGTGAAGAGAATATATTTTTTTTAAATTCCTTTATTTAAGTATTCTCCTTGGCAAAATAAACGGAATTAGATCAAAATATAATCTAGTTCCAGATCTCGTTATAATACATAAGTGTACCAAGTCTCAAGTCAATATCATAAACGGTTCCAGAGTAAACGTGCGCACAAAAAAGTTACAAACCGACAAACTCTCGGTCATTTCATGACATTTTAAGCCTATTTCAACAAAAAAATTTGTTTCTTGCGTTACTTCCATTGGACGTGGAACTCAAATAGAAGAAAATAAAAGCACCATGAAAGACCTATGGAACACGGTAAATTGTAAAATAAAAAATGGTAACAAACAGGATAAAAGTATAACGCAAATAAAAAAATAAGCACCATAAAATTATAACAAATAAAACTGTGTAAAATATTTAGCAAAAATTTTATAATTATACTAGCCAATAAAATAAAACGGAGAAATGATTATAATGAAAAAAAAAGAAAATAAATGTGCATTCTATTTTTCTATACCCCTGCTCCAGATCTGAAATAAAAGAATATATAACTAGATTAAAAAATAAAAATACTCTGGTATCTTATTAGAAATCACCAAAGAAATAGCAGAGTATATTATCGGCTACATCGACATATTTAATAAATAAAGTGCTGGGGAGTTTATCCAGAACTTTTTATAATATCTGTCGTAAAGCCAATTCATAAAGTGGGAGTCAAGACGATGTCTTTGAATTATAGACCAATACTCCTTATATCGAGCATAACAAGTCTTTGAAATGGCAATAAAGACCACAGTTTTGAAATTTTTGAACAAACATATTCTATCACCACAAACAGTATGTATTCAGGGAAGGTAAATCAATGGAAAATGAAATTACTTCGTTCAACAATAAGATTTATGAAGCTCTGGACAGTTCGAAAACTTCGCTATGTCTATTCCTAGATTTGGCAAAGGCTTTCAACACAATAAGCCACACACTATTTTATTGTCAAGTTTAAAAGAATTAGGAATAAGAGGTACTGTATTAGCTCTGGTATGTATTTAAACAGGGTGTCCGGAAACAAAGTAGAAAAATTAACTGTAGATTCCCTAGCCCAAATTAATTGGGGTTCTTTATATAAAATTTTTTAAAATACCCCTATGTTTTCAAGTTATAGTTTCATTTTTTACTCAAAAAATAAAATTTCAAAAAACAAAATACTTAGCATGTCTACTACACTTATTAAAAGGCACCTTGAAAATATTTTTCATCCCCTTAAGTGCTTCACCAAGGGGTGGAATGGGCAACCCCTAATATATTTTTAAAAATATTTTTAAAATCCATTCATTTCACATTTCAGAATAAATTATTTTTTGGTTCCCTTGTTAATTCTAAAACTTTTCCTTCTCTTTAAAAAATGCCGTGTTACCAACCGTTTTCATGATAAAAAATAAAATTCACGTTCATGCATTTCAATCGTTGCTGATACCGATAATGTTTTAAAAGTTTTAGTAGGTTGCTATAATCGAATAATCTAAATATTCATTAAGAACTTCCATGTAATAATAAACGTACACATTTTTTAAATCAAATTGACAAATATTATATTTATTAATGGAATAATATATTAAATGCAAATAATAATATAAGAAATGAAACAATTTAAAAATTTATTAGAGCTTGCCCATTGCACCCCTTTGTGAAACACCCCTTGGTGAAACACTCAAGGGGATGACAGAAATTCACAAGATGCCTTTCAATAATTGTAGTAGATATGTCAAATATTTTGTTTTTTGAAATTTTAATAAATTTTTAAATTATTTCACTTCTTTAATATTATTATTTGTATTTAATATATTATTCCATTAATAAATATAATATTTGTCAATTTGATTTAAAAAATGTGTACATTTATTATGGCATAGAAGTTGTTAATGAATATTTAGATTATACGATTATAGCAGCGTACTAAAACTTTAAAAACATTATTTTTTATCACGAAAACGGTTGGTAACACGGCATTTTTTAAAGAGAAGAAAAAGTTTTAGAATTAACAAGGGAATCAAAAAATATTTTATAAATGTAAAATGAATGAATTTTAAAAATATTTTTAAAAGTATATTAGGGGTTGGTAAAGCACTCAAGGGGATGACAAAAATCACAAGATGCCTTTCAATAAGTGTAATAGATGTGCTAAATATTTTGTTTTTTGGAATTTTATTTTTTGGGCAAAAAAATTAAAATAGTTTTTAACGTACCCCTTTAAAGGGGATATAACTTGAAAACGAAGGGGTATTTTGAAAAATGTTATATGAAGAACTCCAATTAATTTGGGCTAAGGAATCTACAGTTAATTTTTTTCTACTTTGTTTCCGGATACCCTGTATAACAAATAGCACAACAAAAGCAATGTGTAGAGATTGACGACAATAGAAATAATTCTTAAAAAAATGGAGTACAGTGTACCACAGGGCACTATACTTGGGCCAATATTGCCAATATTGTTCATCCTCTATCTTAATAATCTATTTAAGGTAAACACAAAGGGGACTGTCATTCGTTTGTCTGATGACACTGCCAAATTATTTGAAGGTGATACCTAGAACAATCTGAGAAATCTACAAAATGATTTTGTAAATGTAAAGAAATTGTTCGATTACAGACTTCTTTTTTAAATCTTGAGAAAGCGGTATGCATGCCTTTTACATCCTATAATTACCTTGTTCCTCAAACATTTTGAAAATACTACATGAAATCTGATAATTTTGCTCAATTGGGTTTAAGTATGCCGTTGACTTCATTATCAAAAGCAATTTGAAATGGTCTAGGCATCTCACTATCAAGTAAATGTTTCCCAAACGTATATGCTTACTGTTTTTCGTAACAACATCAGTAGATATAAAATTCATCAAATTTTTTAAAACAATTTGCAGATTACAGCATCGTTATTTGAATTCTCGTTGATACCATATATGATATTTTTATACCCTTTTTGACGTTCGGTAGCCACAAATTTATTAAGCATTTAAAGCACTGACCGTCTCATTATTGGCAACTTTAAGATTCTAGAATTATAGGGCTGTAATCTCATTTTAAGCTCAAGTTTTGACAGTTTTCAGTTCATTTATATCTCTAGCAAGACAGGAACATTTCGAGCTGGTGAAGGAAAGTTCAAGGTTAGACTTCATTATCATAATGTTAACCAAAACGATACCAGCACAATAATGTTAAAAATCATTGCTACAATCACAGCACTAAATCAACTTGTAAGGCTTAAGATGATAATAAAATGCAGCATATACTCTTAGACCATTTAAGTAGTCAACATATACATGTTAAGTTTATGATAGAAACCGAGTAACTTACAGGCATAGTAGCTCCGTGGGCTCGGGCGCGTTATGTGTGCCAAATTCGCTTTGGTGTGACTCTTCTATATTCCACGTTCGATCCCCGTCACCGACACTAAGTAATGGATGTTGTCTGCGTTTTTCCAAATGTGTAACCCCTTCCGGACAGCCCTTGGCTTTGGATTTGGGGATTGTCCACAAACTACATGTGGTATGTTTATGTTTGTTTATATGCTGAAAGTAATAGCAAATTTTGCACATTTTAAATATAGTCGTTAAACGTTCAAGCAATGGTAAGTTGGTCCATTTCGTCTGCGGGAAGGAAATACACCAATCATTACCTGCATACTGAATTTCACTACCATCCATAGTAACAGAGGTTATTAATAAGAACCTTGTTCCTCAGAGCCAACACAATAAAATATGTGACAGCAAAAGCAAATCCGAAAAAATCAAAAACGGATGACAAACTCTAGAGAAAATGTATTTTATTATCAAATCGATAACGTTGAGCGACAAAATTATTAAAAACTTATAAGCCTCATTGATGGATTATGTTTATATAAAATTTGCACGCGATGATTCCAGGCAAATGAAACAGACTATGCAAAAAATAATATTATATTATGTACCCCGAGCGTGCTGCTAATGGACTAAAATTAATACTGAAAAAGCTGCTGTCACATATGTTTTTTATGTGTAATCTGAATAAAAATTGAATACGTAGTAAATTATTGATTTTCAGTAGAATAAGATATTTCAAACTCTGCAGCTGGAGACCACAACTTTTTCTTTTTCAAGACTAGTTTTACAACAAACGAGAGGATTTTCGTTTAATAGAATTTGTTATTCAGGGTAAGTCGGGGCAGTGTATGAAGTAAATTTTGAACTTTTGGCGAACAGCTTTGACATTATCATTGTATTAGCATAATTTTCTGGTTTGGAACTAGACAACGATGATACAGTTGGGTGTCATAAATTGTTTTAAATGTATATATTTAAATTTATACAGTACGACTAAACTTTTGACTGCCATTAAAACATTTCTTTATAAAACATCTTTCCGCAACTTAAAATGTATGTTTATATTACTTTACAACCGAAGGAAAATCTAAAAATGAAATGATAGTTTAGGAATTATTCTTCTGCAAGTGTTTTTATATATATACATACAGGGTGTCTCACCGGGAACTGAATCGATCGATATAGAGAAAAGTACGCATCAGAAAATTTTAAATTTAGATAATTGCTAATGTCGGTGTGGCCAATCCAACTAAAATAATGTAATGCAATGTAATAATATAATAAGTTATTACATTAATTAATTAATTAGTTAATGTAATAATGTAATAAGCAGCTGGCATTTCCGCATATACCGGAAGTCGATATCAACTTGCTTATTTCAAACGGAACACCCTATATATTTTAGGGTTTTCGAAAAGAGCATATTTCTGAGTCGAAAATATGTAGCATATCCTATACCTAAACCTAGCCGTTTCAGAGATATTTGACATTTCATAGAAAATTTGACAGGTGCAACGGTTTTCAAGAACCGTTATAACTTTCTTCGTGTAAAAGATCCTCATTTGCTTCTTGTCACATAAAAAGAACACAAGGAGAACTACGTTATACAACTGAAATAAATTCAATAATATCATACCAAGTGTTCCGTTTTTCGCGTTACATTTTGTCAATTTCAAACCGCGAAAACTTGTTTAGGTCAAATGGAACACCCTGTATTTTTTTACGTCAAGTTGTGTAAAATTGAATTCCCTTTTTTCTAATGTTAGCATTGTGGGGATTAAAGTTACAACTTTTTGAAATATTTGCCATTTCATTAGAAATTCATGAATTGTTGTAATCATTTCATCAAAATAGCCATTATTAGAAACAATCGGTCATTATCTTACGTAAAAAAATGCCAGCACGTTTAAATTACACCCACGAAGACTATTTAAATTTGTTTATTATTTATGGAGAATGTGATAAAGTAATATAAAGAACTTGCAGCACATTTGCTATTAGATATCCAGAAAAACTTAAACCGTCAACAAATACTGTAAAACGCATACTGGAAAATTTTAAAAATTATGGCTCTGTCAAGGCAGAAATGCAAATAAGGAAGCCTATTGTTGATGACGAAAACATTGAAATAGTAATTCTGGGATATTTTCATGCATTTCCAAGGATGTCATTAAGAAAAGCTGCTCTGGTATCGGGACTACGCAAGGATTCAATTCATAGAATCTTATTAAAACATAAGTTTCACCCGGAAGTCCTAGCTGCTTGTAATGATTTTAGTTGGATTGGCCACACCGGCATTAGCAATTATCTAAATTTTCAAAATGTTCTGATGCGTACTTTTTTCTATATCGATCGATTCAGTTCCCGGTGAGACACCCTGTATATATATTGATATAATTTTCACTTGTACTTAAGCTAAAGAACACATTCGGATTAATTTGAGTTGTGTATTGTGAATGTGCATTTTCTGAGTAGAGAGTTGCATGCATGTCTTCTGTTTTCTGTTATTTGTTATGTTTGATAAAATATCAAGGTATTTTACAGAAGACATATTTTCAATAAATACTTGCAATTTTTGTATTTCGCCCGTTAGAGATATATAGAGATATTTATAACATAATTTAATTATGAATAAAATCAATTATTTTAAATAAATGCACTAAATTATTGTTATCTCATTATTAAAACGTTTAAAACATCTCGAACTATTTACGCATCTAATATGTTCAAGCAGATACAAGATTTTAAATTAATTTGTGCGAGGAATTGATAAAAGTGAAAAAGTATGAAAAGACAGGAAACTAGTTTGTTTTGTTAAGTTGATGTCACGAAACATTCAAGTTGGTATTTGCAATGTTCTATTTGAGGAAAAAATAAAGGAGATTGTGGAAAAATAAAAAATTAGACGTTGCTAGATATGAAAAATAACAAAGAAAGTTGTGGAAATTGAAGGGGAAGAGAATTTTGGAGAAAATATAATATTGGAGTCATATCGAGAGAATAGACTGTTGTTGGTTTAATCAAAGGAAAGCAAACGAAGGAACACAAGTTGCTAAAGAATGTGGAAGAAGGAAATAGAAAATCGAGTATTTTAAGATTTTGACAAGTAGGGGAAAGAAGAATAATTATAATTTATCTTAAGGTCAAGAAAACGATTCCTGATGGAACCGGAATATCATTTAAGAGGTGAAGGAGCTTAGAAGATAGTAGCTGGACATTGCAAATAAGTGATAATGTGCGGTTGGAAGTAATATTGAGCTACGCGGACTTAAGAGTTGGTAACAAACTCTGTATGAATTTCATGTGCACTATTTTATAATTTGGAAATAATTAAAAATATTTTAAATTAAAATTTTGACAAATGACTTCATTTTTGTAAACAAATTTTATTTTAAACTTAATTATATTATATTATTTTAATTTTAGAATCAGAATTATTTTATTTAGCCAGATAGGGAAGTTTATCTTTTATTTGTATGAAATATATGTTCTCGAACTTTCGACCTTGAGAATTTAATTTAGAAATTATATTGTGTCATATTTTAGCGCCCGTCAAGCGAGATATCATAGCAATAAATATATATATAGATGCAAATTGTATCAAAAGGGGTGGTAAAACCAAACTAAAAAGTAATTTACGGTCGTGTAAAGTGGGATTTAAGTCGTCTGTATAATAAAAAAAATGTTTATAAAAGAAAAATGAATACAGCACAAACATTCAATACTCATTTTATTTCCATATTTGTTAAAAAAGTAAAATATTATACATTGGAGAAAGAACGCATATTGTGTAAATCGGGGATTAAAATCCGTCTCTGAACTTTATGCGCTGCTTGCACAGCGGCTACTAACAATAAACCATTTCAAAGTGATTTATAAGGTTATATAAAAATTTGATAAATTACTTCGGCGCTTTTAAATGAAATAATTACTTAAAAACTTTTACCATAACCTGATATTAAACTAGGCAATGTTTTCCATTCATATTCAACAGTTACTTTATATGCATAAAAATTATACACTAAATGAGGCAAATCCTAATGGTTACGGTCACGGAGAACGCATAAATTACAAATACATGTTTATAAACAATTTGTGTAATTACAAATGGCAATGTTCCAGATTTTTTAAGAATGTTAATATCCATGTGACATGTAGCTGCTTCAATGAACTGCTAAAGTAGTGCTATTTTATTTAAAAGCCTCTAAATTCCAATGAGTATCTATGCATTTCTTTATAGGTCAAGAGCTCAGTGAGCGTCTGACATCTTTTATGGTGCTTAGTCCTCTTTAAAGGGACAACCCTACGTTGAATACGGTGTACTGCAGGGAAAGGTTTCTTGCCTATTTTTGTTCAACTTGTACATAAATGAGCTTGAACTGCCGAAGTGCTGTTACAATACCGTGTGTCTATTTTACAAGGACCAGAAAATATCTCTAAATATCTATTTTAGAAGAATAATGTTTTAGAAACAGTTATTCCATTAATTCCATTATTAATTTTCAACATGGTAAGCCACGAGGAAATTCACGAAGAATTAAATAAGTTTAAAAAGGCTGATTTAATCGGCATAATAATAACTAAAAAAGTGCCCAGTAATTTAAAAAATAGTGCCAAAGTGAGAACAATACTAGAAAATCATGAACAAAAGAATATATTTCTTGGCAGTGATAATTTTAACAACATAACCTCAACAGAATCAGTTGACAAAGTAAGCTACCTTACCATTAAAAATGAACTTAAATGTATTCAAATATTTTTTTTTTTTTATGGCTTTGGGCAGTATTCAAATTGAACAAGAATGTATAACAAGGCTTATTGTCGAATTAGAACGGACGATTAATAACCAAGAACTAATAATTAGTTTGTTAAGAAGCGATAAAAATTCGGATGTAAATAAATGTCACAACACTGTTGCCACGTCTTCTACGAAATCTTCGAACATCAGAATAATAAATCTGCAACTAATGCTACACGAAACACCGAGATTAATAAAAAACTAGCAAATAATGCTACAAATATTAATGACAAAGAATGTATACTACAGAAATCTTCGAACAACCCACCTGCAAAGATATCAGGCTCCAATAACAAATCAATTAATAATCAGTGAAGCAGAGTATGGGGGGGGGGGGGGCAAATGACTTTCTTTACACACCAGGCACTGATGACACTTTTTCAGGTGCAGTTAAGCGTTTATGGCTACATGTCGGAAAAGTTACCATTGGTACCCAGGCTACACAAATAGAAAAATACTTGAAAAAGAAATTTCCCATTAGAGGATCTTTATGATGAAGCAGTATGGCCTAAACGTGTAATGGTTCAACAATTTTTTTTCAAAAATAAGCTTTTTCGGACACACAATAAAAGCCAACAAAGTACCCAATTTGAATAATCAAATAAATGTTTTTAATAATAGCTCTACTACTAATACAAATAATCCTTGTTTTCGAGATAACTTTAAATTATTTCATATAAACATTCAATCCTTGAGAAATAAATATAATGAACTTGAGGCATTTCTTATAGATTCTGATAAGGAATATGATGCAATTTGTTTAAACGAACATTGGCTTTTTCAGCAAGAAACAATTAATTTTACTTTTAATAATCATAAAATTGCTACGCACTTTTTAAGGTCGATACATTTACATGGAGGTGTCTTGATTCTGTTAAAGTCATCATTACAATTTGTATCACTTATTAACATAAATGATCTCTCTATTGAAATGCAATGCGAAATATGCGTTGTAGAAATAGTTCGATTTAACTTGGTTCTAATCACTATTTACAGACAGCCTAAAGGAGATATCGATATTTTCCTGAACATACTATAACAAACATTTAATTTAATTTCACCTAAAAAAGGTCTAATATTGTGCGGTGATTTCAATGTGCAATTTGGGACAAATCAAAGAGATTGTATTACTATTTGTAATTTCTTAGAGTCATACGCATTTGAACGCATGATTCATTAAAACACAAGATTTGCTAACTGTATTGATAATATTTTCATTAATTTCAGAGGTGATAACTGTATAGCTAATGTCGTCGATGCTAACTTGTCAGACCACAAAGGCCAAGAGTTTACAACAAATTTTTCTAATAATGCTAATATAAAAATTAAAACAATTTTTAGACCAATTACTCTTAAGGGAAAAGTTTTGCTCTATGATAAAAGAAATAAGTTGGGATTTTATTAATGATAGTCCACATGATATTAACACTAAATTTAATATTTTTCAGGATAGAATATTAAGTATCTTTGAAATCTGCTTTCCAATTAAATATAGAACTCAGCTCACGTCTAATCAGATGGCATTACCTGGTTTAATAACGCACTTCGAAATATGAGAGAACATTTAGCATTTCTGAACGATTTACATAACCAATATAAAACACCAGAAACATTGTTACAACGAAATCAATATAGAAATCAATATCGCCATGCGCTACGAAACACGAGAATAGAAGCTCACGATGCTTGTATAAGAAAATCAAACAATTCGTGCAAAATTATGTGGAAGATAGTAAACAAGATATCCCCGACATTGGAGTGAATGAGTTTAATATATATTTCAACAATATTCCTCACAAAATATTAGCTGATATACCGAATAGCCAAAACAGTCCGCTAGATTACCTACAAAATATTTCGCATACTTCAAATTTCACATTAAAAGAAGTCACTATAAATGAAGTTCGTGATATAATCGACTCACTATCAAACACAAATAGTAGAGATATTTATGGATTCCCAACTGAAATAATTAAATATATAAAGAATTTTTTAGTCATACCTTTAACTCATTTAATTAACGCCTGTTTTAGAGAAGGAGTTTTTCCAGATGCTTTGAAGAAAGCATTAATAATACCTTTATATAAAAAAGGTAACCGCAATGACCCTGCAAGTTATAGACCAATTTCCATCCTACCAATAATCTCGAAAATTTTTGAAAAAGCTATAAACATTAGAATAACAGAATATTTAGAAAATCATAATTTATTTAATGAGGCCCATTTTGGTTTCAGAAGCTGTAAATCGACTTCTGACGCCATTCTTGAATTAATAGAATCTATTCTAAATAGCTATAATGAAAATGAATTTTTGCCAGCGGCTTTTTGTGATTTAACAAAAGTGTTCGACTTTGTATAGCATGACACCTTGCGAAAAAACTCAAATATTACGGTTTTGACCGTACAGTATTGATTTAATTAAATCGTATTTATCCAACAGGACTCAAGCTGTCAGTGGTATTGGTGATGTCTCATATGAATTAGAAATGACTGTCGGTGCACCCCAAGGTTCCATTCTGGGGCCGGTATTATTCTTAATTTTTATTAATGACATACCTGTATGTACGAGTGCAAATTTTGTTCTATTCGCTGATGACACCACTTTTACCAATTCTGGAGACGAACTATTTGAGGTTCTGGCAAGATGTCATGAGTTACAAGAATTGTCCAAAGAGTGGCTCGATGCGAATAAATTGTGTCTAAACTCTGCAAAAACGGAAAATATAGCTTTTTTTTTAAGGCACTTGGATGTCCATAAAATTTTTGGGAGTACATCTAGACCCAACCTTAAAATGGGAAGTACATACAAGTAATCTGGCCTCCAAGTTATGTAGTAATATTTATTTATTAAATACATCTAATGTAGTGTCCACGAACGTGCTAAAGTCAGCATATTTTGCGCTGGTACGTTCTCTTATATCATATGCAATAGTCGCATGGGGTCATGCAACATCAAGTGACCGTATTTTTCGCCTTCAGCGTAGGTCCATTAGAATTATATCCCGGTTAGGATTTCGAGATGACTGTAGGAGCGCTTTTGTACTCCACAAAATCATGACATTTCCATGTATATATATATTTAATTGTTTAAATTTTGTAAAAACGCACCAGGATAAATACAAATCCGATCAGGATGTTCATAATTATCTAACTAGAAATAAAAAAAGCTGTATCCAGAATTTGTAAGGTTAAGAAAATGCCAAAATAGTCCTAATTTTATGGGAATAAAACTTTTTAATGTGCTGCCAGAAGCCATAAGGTGTTTAGACACTAACTTATTCAAGTCTAAGTTAAAGGAATATCTGATAAGTAAATCTTTTTATAGTTGTGATGAATATTTACAAAATGATTTGTCTGACATGTAGAATTTGTTTTATTAACTGTGATGTTATTTTACATTGTTTGTGTTACTTAAATATGTATATAATTTGTTGTCATTTTTATATTTATATCTTTATGTTGTATGTTATATACCTATCACTTGTACTTCTTTGTATTTTAAGTTTTATACTTATTCACTACTGACCCGTGTAAATACTGTATATGTATATGAACACTGAATAAACAATTCAATTCAATTCCATTTTTTTATTTCAGTAAAAAGAAATTTGAAATCCATAGCCTACTTTGTGAGATACATTACAAAAACCTGAAAAATTGGAAAACCCTAAACGGTTATAGCTTCCTTATTTGAGAAGATACCAAACAAGTTAAGGGATGAAAGTTGGCGGCAAAAAAAATCGAAAAACGCAGTTTGCTTTGACATACGCTCTTGTGCTAAAATAAAAAGAACAAATCTCAAAGTAGGCCATGACACCATTAATTCCATTTATTTTTTCTCTTTTCAACGATATAAAACATTTTGTAGCATCAAAATCCGTTTTCTTTTTTAAATATTTTTCTTACACTGTACAAAATTTGCTTTTAGAGGGCAGAATATTAAAACATTTTTAAACTCCTCTATAAAATCATTATTTTACTATAAAATCACATTTTGAACTATGCTAAGCCCAGTCAGGCTATTTATTTTTCGATTGCAACAGACACTGGACCGACTAAAAATATTGTTTTAATTTTTCTTACACTGTTTCTTCTTATGCAAAGAGGTTTCTTCATGGTTAACATAATTCAATATTCTATTCACTTTTCTTACATTATCCGCAAGATACCCTTGCCTTACTACTTTTTCTGAAAACGAACCGTGCATTTTTAAATTTTGAACTAACTTCCTAAACATAGTTCAATTTAGCTGCGAACCATCTGGAAATCTATCTCCGTAAACCGTGACTGTTATCTCAGCGTCAAAATTGCGCTGACAATAAATGTTAATCATATCGAATTTGTTATTATTAGTATACAACATAATTACTGATATAAAACTTGTCATAGAACTCAATAATGCAACATACAACATACGACAGTGACAATCTGTCAAATTTATTAATAACTTTATACATTGTTTTTCACTAATCATAGCATTACTGATTTATACGATTCAATGATATGAATTGTGGTTTTCTTAAAAAATATTAATATTGACACTATCAGTTAAAATTTTTCTGACATGTTTTATATCGTTCAAATGTGCTTTTAGAGGGCGGCATATTAAAACCTAATAGTTTCAGTCGCAAACTCCTCTATAAAATCCTCATTTTACTATAAGGAACGTAACCAGACTGCAACCAATAGCTACTCTCCGGGCTATGTGCCCCACCGAGCGCTGAATTACAAGTTACAAGCCTGGAGCGTTAACTGTAATAATTGCATATTTTATATTGTTTTGATGGTAATATGCAATTATTACAGTTAACGCGCCAGGCTTGTAACTTGTAATTCATCGTTCGGCGGGGCACATAGCAAGGAGAGTAGCTGTTGCTTGCAGTCTGGTTACAGTCCTTACAGTAAAATAAGGCTTTTATAGAGGAGTTTGCAACTATTATTATGTTTTAATGTTTTATGTCGTTGAAAAGAGAAAAAAATCATCGGAATTAATGGTGTCATGGCCTACTTTGAGATTTGTTCTTTTCATTTTTGGCGTATGTCAAAGTCGACTGCGTTTTTCGAATTTTTTTATACACATTATTCTTATTGTCTCCTTATTATTATTCTTATTGTCTTTGCCATCAACTTTCATTCCTTTCACTTTTTTCGTATTTCTTCAAATAAGAAAGCTATAACCGTTTGTGGTTTTCGTATTTTTCAGATTTTTGTAATATATCTCACGAAGTTAAGGATTCAAATTTTGGTGTGGCCCTCATAAAATAGATAAACGGTATATAGAGATAAAAATTAGGAAACAGTAAAAAGGAAAGCTAATAATGATTTTAAACACATGAAATGCAATTTTTCTTATTTTAGAAAGAAAAAATGAATACTTTACATCTTTAAATATTTAAAATAATTATTATAATTTGCTTTTGGTAGTTCTAATTATTTTTCTTTCTTTCAGCTGTAATAATGAAGCTGATGATAATCATCGTGATCATGTGCTTAAGTGGAGCATCCAGTAAAGAAAGCGTTATAAAGGGAAGGAACAAGTCTAAGAACAAAGTCATGAAGCCGAAGAATATGTGTGATTTAGATCCTTCGGATTTAAATAACATACGTTGCGTGTGCGCTAAAGATAATTTTCAAATGGTATCCTCTGCGGAATGCTGGATATTTGGGCCTGTCACGAAAGAGCATTTTATTTGGGAGTTAATAGTGAAGACGCAACCTTACTTATCAGGTCTTAATATAGTGGCCAGCAATCAAGGATACTTAAAGATTGTTCCTGAAGAGTTTGTCCGTAACATGGCGATGCTTAAGAACCTGACGATATCCTTCGCGGTGTTGGAGAGGCTTGAAAAATATGCGTTTGGAAATTCTTCTTCCTTGGAAATACTAAAACTGTCCAAGAACCAAATTCAGTTCTTAGATGCGTACGCTATTTCAAACCTGCCTTCATTGCGTGAAATAAACTTAGAAGAAAATCGTATACAAACGATCCAGCTCTTGTCTTTTTCAAATCTGACCAAGCTCCATTACGTGCAACTGAACAATAATAACATTACAAAAATTGAGGATAGAGCATTTAGTAGCATGAGCCACGTGTTAGAAATGGATTTGTCAGAGAATTATGTCTGCGACATAAACAATTTGACTTTCTTTGGACTGTCTAAATTGAAAGTGATCGACTTGAGTTTCAACAGGATTACCAGCTTGGCATCGTCAGTGTTTTCGGAGCTATGGGATATAGAGGTAAGTTATCTTTTTATTGAATTTATTAGAAAAGTGCGATAGATAGGTGGCTTGTTCCTATTGTAGAGTTTGTGCCGAATAAGATGGCAGCGCCCCACTAATTTTGCCACGTTGTCGTTGCGGAGAATATAGACGATTTTTTGGCAAATAATAGGTTGATTGGGTGTCACCTATTTTGAACATTAACAACTTTCTGGTGAATTTCCAAGGCCTACCATGATATATGTAATATCTCGTAATTTTTATAAGCGGACTATCTATGTTTTGGTCGTTAATTCTTTTATACTGGGTTTCTTAGTGAATTGTCTGTTTACACATTCGCAAATTATGTAAATTGAATGTAAAAAAAAGTTCGAATAATGGTATTGCACTTACCAAAATTGTAGTGCAAAATCGGGAAATATCCAGCAATCTATTTTGTAAGGTGTGTGAACTCCAGTGGCACAGAAACTAACCACCAGCCGGGATATTTAATGCAAAAAATAGGTTTTATGCACCAAGCAGTGATTATGAAGCAGTAGAGTAGGTAAAAATTGTAGCTTCTAGAAACAATATGTCTGCACTCGTCACTCGCTGCTAATATACCCTTCTCTCTCTCTCTCTCTCTCTCTCTCCAGTTTTAGTAGGGACACAAAAAAAAGCAGAAGGAGAAATGGATAAAAAGAGCAAGAACAAAATATAGTAAAAAAAATAAATTTAAGAAATAAGAAAATATTCGTATCAAATGGTACATTAATGTTATATATATTGTGCTGTTCTACTTTTATTGAACTTAATAATTTGCAGTGCTAATCAAACTTTAACTTGTTTATTTCCAATAGATAAAAAAAAAACTTTAAAACCAAAAGATCAAATTAAAATCTCTTACCTTTTGATCCGAAAGTATGCCAAAATATTTAATGGGCCGGCTAGCTTATCTTTTCCTTCAGGAGCAGGTTCAAATTCAGTTCCTGTTTTAAAATGAAATTTTATTAAAGTAAAATTTTTAATCTGATATAAATAATTTATTTTCCTTGATATTTAGATAATTTAGCTTTATAACAGGCTCGAAAGTCTAATACACTATTTAAATTTTAATATACAACCTTGTCCAAAAATTAAACACACAAAAGCCTTCCTTCTTCGTAGCTTCACTCTTCTCTTTCCAAATCCAACAATTCTCCTTTCATTAATTCTTCACCTTATCTCGTCCTTATCTCCTCTGCAACTCCTCACAATAACACCTCTATCTTCTTATTTACAGTCTATTTTTACTCTTCTTCGCTGATCTCCACAATTTCTGACTTTCAATTCAATTTCAAATTATTCATCCTTCTTTATTATTTTTCTTCTTCACTCCCTAATTTTCACTTGTTCTTTTTTTTTTAAATTTATTTTTCCAATTTTACAACCTCTCTTTTATCTGTTGTTTGTTGTTCTATATCACTAAATATCAAAGTACCCAAAATAAAAACAAAACACCATATGAATTTTGATTAATTTCATTCCAAACATAACCTAACTTAAACCTCCTTGTCTTTCTCCAGGAAAACATTTACCAACTATAAAAAAAATTCCTACTTAAAAGAAATGTCATAATGACTTAAATGTCAGAAATTATTTCAACAACAACTTAATAACCACTAACATAGATGTCAGTATCAAAGTTGACATCAAATAAAAACTTAAAAACTATTAAAACAACTCTAAACAAGTATTAACATTCTAAAACACATAACTTTCGGATCTTTAGCTAATTTAAATAAATTTTGAAAACCATCTAAAGAAAACAAACAAATTCAAAAACCCTGATTCAGCAAATAACACAAACATGCAATCTTCGTAATCGTCCAATATGCATATACATAGCATTATATATATATATATATATATATATATATATATATATATATATTCATATACTATATAATAAAAATTTAATTATATTTGTAACAGCATCTAAACATTTATGACGAAATATTTGCTTTTAAAATTTACATGGAAAATAATTTAATCATATCCTTGCTCTCGTTGTAATTAGGCATAGCCTTAAAAGTAGACTGAGGCTTTTTATATTCTATTTTCATAAAATTCATTGCAGGTTTCATGTGAATTAATTTTGTTATCGTTCAATTTAATTAATTGCAGTCCTCCATTTAATATTCATGAAGTAAAAATACCCCTTCTGAATGTTCATTTATTACTGAAATGCTAAACACAGAGCAGTTGAACAGATATTTGTATATACAAGGAATCTCAATGAAAATTATTCACCCAGAATAATAATGACTCGATTGATTTTAGGAAACTCCCGAAACACATCAATTTTCGTATCCAGAGAAATTGTACTGGGTGTTCCAGTTAATGCGTTAAGCTTAATTATTTCGGTAATGTTTGACAAACATTTTTGGTCCAAACGCTGGTCTGGCATAATTTTTTTTCTTAAGGAATCCGGTGGTGCTAAGGAACGAATAGTTGAGTATCACAAGGAAAGCCCAAATAACATTTGGACATCGAGCCAACGTTGTTGTAAACGACCCTACGGAATATTTCAAGTAATTTATCCGCAAAAGAATACTTAATTAAATGAAATGTTGATAATACACACTCATTCTTTTTCCAACCAGTACAAGACTTTGATATTGAAAGAATGGTTAAAAATTTAAAACCAAAGAAATCAACGGGATACAATGGTATACTAATAACATTAATAAAAGAAAATATTGCCATCCTGAAGAGTCCCCTTGCATACTTAATAAACATCTCTTTAGGCAACGGAATATTCCCCGACTGTTTAAAACCTGTCCTAGTAAAACCTTTGTATAAAAAAGGTAACAAATATTTACCACAAAATTATAGACCAATCTCATTATTACCTTCTCCTTAAAAAATATTAGAACTCGCAGTGCAAGAACAATTAGTCCAATATATATATATATAAAAAATCTCCTTTTACAGCATCACAATATGGCTTTCGTAAAAACCTAAACACGTCTGATGCTACATTTAACCTAATTAATAACTTAAACGGTATTATTAAAAATAAAGAAATTCCCCTCGACATTTTCTGTGACCTATCTAAAGCATTTGTACTGTGTAGACCAAAATATACTTTTAGAGAAACTGAAATTCTATGGAATTAGGGGTATAGCAAATGACTGGTTTCGTTCATATTTAAAAAATCGTCCAATGTCTGTGGAAGTAACATGTTTAGAGAACCAGCTACTTCAAAAAAGTCACTCGACATCCGATCTACTAAAAACCGGTGTACCCCAAGGATCTATACTTGGCCCAACATTATTTTTATTATATGTAAATGATCATCAACAAAATTTTTTATATTTGCAGACGATACAAGTATTTTATTCCATCATTTAATCCAAGCTGAACTACTAAATTTGGCTAAAGGTACAATATCGAAAATATTAGACTGATTTTCGGCTAATAAATTATTACTAAATTTAGAAAAAACGGTTAATATAATTTTTCAAACCAACAAAGATATACAACCAAACATAATTTCCACAGACAGCGGTAACATAATTCCAGTTACTGACATAAAATTTTTAGGCCTTTACATTGATCAACATCTTGATTGGAAAAAACATATTTCAGAGTTAAACAAAAAATTCAGTAAAGCAGTTTTTGCAATTAGAACAAAGCTGGATTTTGACGCAGCAAAATCGGTATACTATGCTTATTTTTATAGTATATTGCAGTACGGTATAGAATTTTGGGGAGTTTCCACAAACGTAGAAAGTACCTTTATTATTCAGAAAAAGGCATTACGAAATTTGTGTCTACTACACCCAGTTCAATCATGCCGACCTTACCTCTAAGAAACTAAAATATTTACTCTTACAAATTTGTATATATACCGTCTGGCTATTATGACATTTTCGAATAGACATTCAATACAAACACCTTCCAATATACATGATTACAATACACGGCATAAAGACCAATTTTTATTACCTCCATATAATTACGTTGCAAATAGGAAAGGACCAGTGTACATGGGTACAAAGATTATAAACCATCTACCGAACAGGCTTAAGGAAATTAATAACATTAAAGTTTTTAAAAACAAATTGAAAAAATTGCTACAAACTAATGTTTTCTATAGTATAGATGAATTTTTCAAAGAGTACTTGATTAGCAGATTCAAATTTTCCACCTCTTGTTGATTATGTATTTTAGTTTACTATCACATGTCGTGCGATGAATATGTATATTTGTTTTTATATGAAACATACCTTCATTAATCTAAAACCTTTATCGCTATTGTATACTTTTGATTAATATAAGTATATTTTATATAATTATAGACTAAATCAAATATCTTAGGTATTTATTTAATCCTTTTATTGATATTGTTTGCTATTGATTAATATAAGTATATTTTCTATATTATAGGCTAAATCAAATATCTTAGGTTAATCTAGAATCTTGTTATTGATATTGTTGACTGATTAATATAAGCATATTTTATAGTTTATATATTATAGGCTAAATCACATGTAAAATGAAATGGCGAACTCCTGCCGTTTCTCAAACGCTCCAGAGCTTCGCTCATATACTCTCTAAATTAAATATTACCTCACAAAAATGTACAAAATACTAAATTGTATAAGATTGTATATGATTATTGGGAAATAAAACTAAACTAAACTAATTGTTATCTTACATTTTCATTCTATTGTAAATATGTATTGTTCTCATCCTGTAATTCGTCTTACGACTGTTGGATGGTGTATCTAAATAAATAAATAAAATAAATAAAAAATTTATATCTAAAATACTTACAATTAGCTCCCTTACAATCATATAATGTCATGTCGTTAAGTAAGTAGGCACAGTATTGCCAAAATTAAGCATCTATGGTACAAATTTATGATTACATAAATGGTTGAAGTTTCGATCCAGTGCCATAATTTGAATAGGTAAACTCAAGTCAAATGTCTCTGGTTTATTCGCCTACTCATTTTACCGATTTGAATTGGGTCTCGGGTAGCAAACATTACAATATTTATACTACCATATTAGACGTGCTGAAGCTGTCTGGAAGGGAAACTTTGACGTGGAAAGTTTATTGAAAGGCAGCTAAAATATCAACAGGCTGGAGCACCCTCGTATTATGTTGCTCCCCACTGCCGTTTGAGGGGAGAGCTGAAATGCGTAATTGACGTAGGACAAGGCGAAGATGTGCCTCTTCGATAACGAACTGACCTGAATATTTTGAGCAAGTATCGAATAACTTGTTCAGTGTAAATTCATTAATGTAACTGAAAAAATAAATACAAGATTACCTGTGTTTGAGGTAGTTTAAATGTTTGTAAAATTGACATTTAAAATATTAATTTTACAATTGAATATGTTGAATATGAGAGTTAAAATTAGAACTCATTACATGCATGGGAGAGTGTTTGAGTAAATTTGTTCGAGGTGTGCTTATGTAAAGTAAATTACACAGGGTTACTGGTAATTCGATACATTCCTTTGGAGATGTGATGGGGCATGAGCTAAGGAGTAAATCTAGTCCTAACATACATTATGCAAAACTCAATAGTTTTTGAGATATTTCAATTTTTTTGTTTTTCTCAAAAAAGTAGATCTTAATGTCTTAAAAGTTAATTTCCGAAAAATCTACTTGACATTTTAAAATTTTTTTTTACTGGATTACTTGTCCAATATTATAGATATCCGTTTGGAATGAAAAATATCCGGAAACATTTCGATCATGTGAACATTTAAAATAAAAACTTGTAAAATTTTTTTTTTTAAATCAGTTATGAAATTTACCTATTACGTTTTTCAAAAAAATATTAATGTAGCACGCGTACAAATTATTATAAAAACTTCCTTATTTCAATAGCTATCTAACTAGGTAGAAATGTTTAATGTACCCTTGATAGTTCTAATAAAAAATTAGTAAAGATAATGCTGGTGGCGGAAGTTATTAAACGACTAATCGTTCATTTTCATTTAAGTCAGTCAGTCCTTGACTTTGACGTTTGTGCATATATGTCGTTAACTGACATTCTTATCTCCGTGTCCCTTAAGTTTGTTGGTCTTGTTAAATTAGTTATCGAAGATTTTGATTTTGCTCGTAGTTGTTGTTATTAGTTGTTGTTATTGTATTTTCTGTGCCATAGCCGCGTATGCCAACGCAGAATACGCTGATATCTTGTTTGTCTATGGATACTGTGGCGGCAACGCTGCTGAAGCTCGCCGAGAATATGGTCTTTGGTACCCTAACCGCCGCTTACCAAATGCACGTGTATTCAGTACATATCGAAATATCGCTGAAACTGGCTCCGTGAAATGTAGAAGAAGTGACGCTGGTGCTCCTCCCGTTTATGAACCAGATGATGAGGAAGAAATATTGAGGTATTTTGAGGAAGACCCAACTATTTCAACTAATAAAGTCGCAAGACTAACCGGAGCGTCACAATGGAAAGTTTGGTCTACGATACGTAGAGTTGGATGTCATCATTATCACTATACCCCTGTCCAAGGCTTGGAGGAAGGTGATCCTGGAAGGAGAGTGGAATTCTGCCGCTTTATATTAAATTCAGATGCAGAAAGTGCAAATTTTTAACAAGTATTTTATAGACGGACGAGTCGAAATTTAATCGCGAGGGTATAACAAATTTCCACAACCTACATTATTGGGCAGAGGAAAATCCCAAGTTAACACGTGAAACTAGTTTCCAAATGAAGTTTTCTATTAATGTGTGGATGAGAGTCATTGGCCACTATTTAATAGGGCCACACTTTCTCCCTCAAAATTTAAACGGGGAAATCTATGAAAATTTTTTAAGAAATGATCTGGCGGTGATTTTAGAAGATGTTCCTCTCGCCGTCAGACAGCGAATGATGTTTCAGAACGACGGCTGTCCAGCACATTATCGGCTGACAGTTACTTGATCAACGTTTCCCTAACCGTTGGATTGGAAGAGCGGGCCCAATACCTTGGCCAGCGCGAAGCCCTGACTTAACACCCCTTGATTATTACGTATGGGGTCATATGAAGGAGATGGTCTATGCCACACCAGTCAATACTATAGAAAACCTTAGACAAAGGATAGTCGATGCTGCCCAACACATAAGGCATAATCTGACAACCAGAGTAACAAGGACGGAAATAAGAAGACGCTGCCGTGTCTGTATACGGAATAAGGGCTCCCATTTTGAGCAAGACATATAAAAAATAAATTACAACTTTGAAATTAATGAAGAATTAAACTCTACTTTTAAAATGTTTTTTACTGTTTATCTAAAAATAAAATTCGTACTACTTGTGTTATTTTTACTAGTATTTTCTTAGAACTATTAAGGGTACATTGAACATTTGTACCTTGTTAGATAGCTATTGAAATAAGGCAGTTTTTATAATAATTTATACGCGTGTTACGTTAATATTTTTTTGAAAAAACCTAATAGGTAAATTTCATAGCTGATTTAAAAAAAAATTTTTAAAGTTTTTATTTCAGATGTTCACATGATCGAAATGTTTCCAGATATTTTTCATTCCAAACGGACAAGTAATCCAGTAAAAAAAAATTTTAAATGTCAAATAGATTTTTCGAAAATTAACTTTTAAGACATTAAGATCTACTTTTTGAGAAAAACAAAAAAAATTAAATATCTCAAAAACTATTGAGTTTTGCATATATGTTAGGGCTAAATTTACTTCTTAGATCATGCCCCATCACATCTCCAAAGGAATGTATCGAATTACCAGTAACCCTGTATAATCTAGTCTGGAAAGCTGGTATATGAAATCTAATCATTTCAAAAATTTGGGGTGAATCAAATTTGAAATTGATAAATTTGTGTAAAAATACCGAGGAACTAAATATTCTACGGGTATTTATGTCAGGTGCACGAAATTTAGAAAGTGATTCCTCATAAGGAAAACCCCTAGGCGGATAAATACCTTCTTCTCAAAAATACAAATATTTCGAATACTCTCAATGTAGTTTTTGTGTATTAGGTAAGTGGGATTCCAGATAATCGACGCGTATTCCAATATGAATCTTACAAGGGCATTAAATAGAAGAAAAAAGGCGTTGGATTTCTCAAAACCTTAAGAATCTCCTATAATGAAACCTAATTTTTTATATGCACTAGCTGTTATTTCAAAGATAAAAGATATGATCATTAAATTTGAGTAGTGTCAAAATAGTGCATTCTGTGAGTAGGACGGAAATGTTCATTTTTCAGAGCCTAACGAGACTATGCCCCCCCCCCTCCCGTTTTCGAGAATGCTAAATACGATGGCGGTGGTTAAAACTCTCTCCGAGCTCATCCCATCCTCTAAATGGCCAAAAAACGACCCTCGAAAGGGGGTCGTCTCCTACCGGCCAAATCCGTGTTATCCACCGCTTTCGAATATGTTGAACACGATGGTGATGTCGAGATCTCTCCTCGACCCCCGACAACCCCCCAAACGGCCAAAAATCACCGTATCCGCCATCTCATATAGACCAAACCTGTGTTACCCCCCCGTTTGACAGGGAGAAGACAGTCTATCAGCATTTCACCCCTTTCGGGGATTCGGTATATATCAAATATCTTTTGGCACCATCGTATGTTCAAGAGAAGTTGCAACTACAAGAACATGAAGAATTTCAGATCGATGGATTAATAAATGAAAGGGGATTTTTGCGAATAAGAGTTTACTCTAGATTCAGGAACAGGTAGCAGGAGGTATGGATGAAAATCTCGATAATACCTTGGTTGATGGATATTATTGTACCTACAAGACTGGAACCAGGACTCTCGGCACATGCGCTCATGTTGCGAGTGTTCTGTGGTATCTTGGGTACGCTAGGTATGAGCAGAATGTTCATTGTCCTTCAGTTTCTCTCTTGAATACAATTATGGAGCAGCACACCGGCCCCCAAAGATAGATCTCAACAAACCACGAATAATTGAAGGTTAATAAACACGCTTGCGCGACAACACGCACTCACCCACAGACATAAAACAGACACACAAAATGGTTCTTATAATAGTCCTATATATAGTTTTCAACATCGATACTGCTGAAAACGCCATTTTCAACGATCTCAGAGCTCTGCAGCTAAAAGTAAGGCATTTGGAGTGCCGTGTCCCTGGAGACTTTTGATCAGGACATCGAAATATACAACATACTAGAATTTGAAGCAATTTGACCGAAAGCCATTTTACAGGGGTGAGTATGCGGGGTCCTTTTTGGTACTTAGAAAAAGTCTCGTAAATTAAATACCTTGGGTTTTTAATAGATGAATCCTTGACCTTCAAATATAATATAGTCAAAGAGTAGGGTACAGTAGCGGAAAGCTTTAACTGAGAAGGGAGGTGCGAGGTGAGACGCTACGAGACAACACGAGCATGACCTTCTCTCTCATTTTAATGCACGCGACATAAAAGACGTAAGACGTGATGTGATAAAAACAGCTATGCTTAATGCAATGCCACTATCATTTCTATTCCCCACTACGCCTGTGATTGTTTTCATTTATTGTTTTCCGCTACAATACCGACTATACTAAAAAAAGGTTGCAAAAAGATATATTTTTACGTAAAATTTTAAGTTATTTATAAATGTTTTCAAGAATATTAGTGTATAAATGTATAATAGCTCCACATTTTAAATATTGTGCAACTCTATAGCTATTTTTAAATAAAAGTGATATACAAAAGTTACAAATAATGTAAAACAAAGCTATGAGGATAATATTAAAATGTAATAAATAAACCCCATAGACACAATGTTATATACAGTGTGGGGCAATAGTGCGTCGTACCTCGATATCTCGAGTTCTACGATAGCTAAATATTTTTTTTTAAATTGCAAGTAAACCAGATAAAAAAGTCTATAACTGGAAATTATTTTCGAACATACAGGGCGAGCCAAGACGAAATTATAGGAGATTTACTGTAATGTTTTATTAATTACCCTCCGCCTACGGCGTCGGGTAATTACTAAGCAACAAGCTTGAGGGTCATTATTAGAAAAAATTATACGGATTTATCAGTGCACGCGGTAAATTCGGTGAGATAATTTTTAGAAATTCTAATATGTTAAATCGTGAATGTGACATTTTAAATAAATTATAAATCTGTCAAAAAATTTTCGTTGCATAGCAACATAATGACATAAGTGATAATCTCCCATGGGATGGTGTAATCCTTTAATAATTGGATGAATCTTGACATGTGACTAGAAATGGACGGATTTTATTGGATTTCTATTTCGTCAAAAAATTATCACTACAATACTTTGACGTATTAAACACAAATTTCTTTTGTAAATAACACAATTTTGAGAAATAGAAATTAAAAAGTGCTCCTCTGTGTTACATCAATATACAAACTCTCTGCCTGACAACTCTTCTAATATATTCAGGTTAGTGGAGTCTCAATAGCTTTCACTAATGGTTCAATCATGATTTAGGCGTGAAATGTTCAATAAATTATTTCGAATTCGGGCTGACCCCATCTCGTCCACATAATAAAGCTTAAGAGATTTCTTGACAGATTTGCTTCGTGAAATTGATATATGGTGTCCCCACTGATGTCTGGAATCGACATTTATGGACAGTATTGTTCAATATTGCCACCGTCATGTAAATGCTGCCGTGATAACTAGTTCATATCCTAATGGACGACTGTAGGAAAACGTTTTGAAAGTTATAAATTGTTTACAACTATTTCTTTGTGGCAGATAAATATTTTCATATGTTCTGTTAATATTAAAGTAAATAACTTAAATTAGGGTTAATAGTATAATAATAATAAATCATAAATAAACACGACAGAAATTAGACAACCCCTAATTTCAAAAACCAGAGGTTTGTGAGGAAGGGGCTTACATATCGAAAAAAGCACGGATATACAACCATTTCCTCCGACAGTAGCGGAGCCTGGATTCGAACCCGGTTCAAGTTGTTTTGGCCTGGTCATCGAAGCTTATTAATTGTTCCAGAGCAGCATGGTTTCTGATTGGGAAAATCGACAACAACAAACCTTCTTTGCTATCAGAAATATATTTTGAACGCCTTTGAAAATCATACTCAAATTGAAAGTATATACTGATTTCTCAAAGTCAATCACAATTTACTAATAAATAAGCGTCAGTCACTTGGAGTAGGTAAAGGGCTTTTAGATTGGATCTATAGTTTCATATCTGATAGAATTCAATGGGTAAAAATTAGTAATTATGTATCAAATGCAATTGATGTCCTATCAGGAGTCCCACAAGGGTCGCATTGCAGACCAATTTAATTTAATTTATGTATTAATGATATTGGCGAGGTTTTCAATTATTCTGAGTACGATCTAAAAATATATACTCTGGCATGTTGCAGGTTGATATAAATAATTTCTATGCATGGTCTGTGAATAATGCCCTTGCGTTGAATACTTCCAAATGTTACTGCATCACTTTTTCTAGAAGTACATCAACTACTCTATATGAATATAATAGAGTTAAATAAATCAGGGATCTTGGCATTGTTATGGATAAGAGACTATCATTTAGAAGTCATATCAAAAAGTTGACATCTGCAAATTTTAGGAATCCTGGTATTGTACTTAGAAATAGCCCGGCTAGCTCAGTCGGTAGAGCATGAGACTCTTAATCCATTTTCCCGTAATTAACAACCTTTTATACCATCAATCATGATTATTTTTACACCATTTTATTTTATATTGTTTACAAATTATCTTAAGTTCCGCTTGTTTACCTGTTTTATGTTATTTACTTTTTAATTTGCTTCCTTGCAAAAGGAGATTGTATTCTTATATAAATTTCTTTCATGTCCGACCCGGTCTCGTTCCATCTAGCTTTTCAACTGTCACGGCGCTTCGCACGTGTATGATTGGCTAACATGGGCTATGAGTGCCCGGGAAGGACAAATGTATCATTCTAATTTTTAATAAATCTTTGTTGTATTGTATTGTAGACTCTTAATCTCAGGGTCGTAGGTTCAGGCCCCACGTTGGGCGCGACTTATGTTACCTCCTTTCCCTTATTTTATATTTTTGGAAACAATTGATCCAACATCTGCGGACGGCTAGCTGGCTTTAGTCGGAGCAACGAGTCGTGGATTCGGAGCACGGACAAAAGATGTGAAACTTACCCTCTTTGAATGCATGACATAAAAGACACATTTTTGTTTTGTTCGAGAAAAGGAGACAATGAAAAATTGATATTGTTTGGGCACCATCTATAATCTATAGTTGATAATTAGTTAAGCTGTCTCTTTTTTTCGTAAAACCAGTCTCCTATAGACGAGACCGAAGTTAATGGTAAGGGAAATTAAAAAATGTATAAAATGAATTATAAAATATACTACATGAATAAATAAATTTTATAATATGATGTTACATATGAAATAGTAAAATTTGATTTCAACAATGAATGCTTGAAAAAAAATATGTACGTTAATTGAAATGTACTTTTAGGTGAAATTTTGTTAATAAAATTGTATCAGTGAAAAAGAGTAATTTTACAAAAAAAAATATAATGAATATGTTACCAATCTCCTGAATTTTCAGTCAGTGTAGTTGAAAATGGGAAGCTTTGGTACTGCAGTTCAGGGCTCTATTGTTTGATAGAGCACCCAACCTAAATAATTTGGCAATTTATCCTTGCAAGATGGCCTTTGATTCCAAAGAAAGTTGATGTGTAAAGATTGCTTAAAGACTGCTAAATAAGAGACTGGTTAATACTTAGAAGTAAATGATGTAGGGAAATAAATGCTGCATTGAGGTAAATAAATGCATACAAGTAAATTAATTGCATAAAATAAATTAAATTGCATAAGATAAATTAAAGCTGATTTGCAAACTATAAATTGCCAAAAATGAGACAGAAAAGAATATTTTATTACCATGTGGTAACATGTAGCATTTTAATTACTTATAGAATTAAAAAACTGAATTTAATTTATTTAAAAAAATTAAAATTGCATTAAGGACAAAATTGAAAATTATTGAATTACTAATAAATAAAATTTACCTGGTACTGTTAAACACAACGAAACATGAATATGATTGTAATATGAATTACTGAGGATCGCACAATTGAACGTTTGTAGTCTCAATCAGATCAAATTCGGCAGGCAAATGATCACTTCGTGATTTCAACTAATAAAGTAAACTATTTTGTATTACAATCTGAAATACGGTACCAATATACAAACTTGCAAAATCTACTGTTACTAATAAAATTGAAGGCTGTAAAATTGTACGAGTGTTGCCATCTCTTGAAGGGCGACTTAAGCTTACAACCTGGTTTCGTAGTGAGGTTTCTTTACTCAAGCACATTACAGAATTACAGATTAATAGAATCGATAGAGGGAATCTCTAATATCTACATAAGTTTGACAGTAAATAAATGACATTTATTGCAAATATAACCTACGAACGAACTGCCCTATTACAACTGTTTTGTCAGAATTCAGTAAATACATTACATCATGTAGAATACACTATATAACAGGTTAATGAGAAGGTTTTATAGGTAAGTAAAATAATTACATGTACATAGTAAACAAAGTATAAATATGATATATAAATGAATGTAAATGTTTTGCAGGTTTGGCATAGACGGGTTCTGAAATGATGTAAGAGATACATAATATTAGTGTTAAAAAAAGAGTTTCTAAGATATAAAAATAGCTACATAAAACAATGTGAAATAGTAGTTATACAAATAAAATTTCTGATAGTTGTATCAGTCTTACTTACAAAAACTGAGTCAGAATACTATAGATCGTGCTAAATATAAGTACAAGTTATTATATAAAATTATTAAACAGACATAAGCCATGTAACACAGACTCCGAATAGTATAAGATTGGTTTATTCGTCCTTTGATAGGTCGGGTCTTGAATATGGATCTGTAGTGTGGAGTCCTTTTTACCAGTGTGATATCGATATGTTGGAGACGGTGCAAAAGAAATTTCTTAGGCTTTTTGCTTTTAGACTGGAACATATTTGAAGCGAGACTGATTATGAGACCATATCAAATAACAATCAATGGAGTAACGTAGACAAGATGCTGATTTCGTGTTTGCGTATAAATAAATGGTGACATAAATTTTCCTGAACTGTTCTCAGAATTTTCTTTTAATATTGCATTAAGAATAAACAAAAATTAACCATTGTTCTACATTCAGTCACATGCATGGAATTATGGTTATAACAGTCCATTGTTTATCTCTTACCTCTTTTAAGAAAGCATGTGTGAACGTGAATTTAATTAATTAAGTGTACATGTTGACTTCTATTTGGTTATATTATATTTTTGTTATATTTTATATACGTATCTATGTACTGTAGAGTTTTCTTTTTTTCTATGCTGTTAATAGTATGCTCTTCGTCTAATTATACTTCTGAATAAGTAACAACTTATTGTATATGCAATGGATTTTCCGTCAATAAAGTAAATTAAACTAAATTGGAGTCTAACTAGACCAAACGTTGGTTGAGGTGCCGAAATTGCAAATGTAAATATATTCACAAAAATTAAATTTATAATTACTCAAATATTTTTGAAGTGTAACACCTTTTAGCCCAAGCACTGAAGGAGTTAAAGAAACATTAATACCTACATACAGTTTTGAAAATTTGTATATTTTTATTTAGCAATATTTGTGGATGGCGTAAAGACGAATATTTTAACGTCAACCTCGGAATGTGCTGTGTGACTTTGTTTGTATGTACATTTTCTATTATGGTATAAAACATCGCAAGATAAAGTTTTATTTTTAATCTTATTTAGTCTTTCCAGAGATGCCCACTTCAAAGGATAAACGTTTGGAAGAAATAGTATGCATGAGTTAACGTAAAAGTAAAGCACATCCTTAATTATGCAAAAGTAATCTTGTCAAAGACATTCACTTTAAAGTGTATATTTTGTACTCCACAAGTTGAAGAAATATTTTAGTCTTCTAACAAAAAATAAACACATTTGATTAATGTTTAGCTAAATTTGTCCAAATATAAAGCATGTGTATGACTTCGTTTTGTCGAAAAGTTCTTTTACTTCACAAATAGTAAAGTAGGTAATAGAGTAATAACGACTTCGACTTGATATGAGCTGTCAAATCCGTGCCGTGCTTTAAATTACGTGCTCTGACTGGAAACATGATATGTGAATAAAATATAGTTTTATAGACTGATCGTTTAAGTAACCTAAAAATTCAGAGGCACATAATTATTCACAGAATCACGAACAACAAATATTTGATATATAACGGTCCTATGACATAAATTAACAAGATCGTTAAAAAAAAATCCTTAAGTTAGAGGCAACAATACAATTCAAATTAACAAGAAACTCAAAGACTGAACGCACAATTGAAATAGATTATTTTGTTTCTGAGAACAAAGAAAACGTTTCTACAGGAAATATTTTGAACTTCATTTGCCCAGCATTGGAATGGATTAAGTTCTACTTATTGAAGAGAACACAAACAGTCAAAGTTGTACTTGATGGCATAGAATATCTGTCAGATAGTGTTAACGTCTTGACAGGGGTACCACAGGGCAGTGTATTAGGTCCATTATTGTTCATTATTTTCGTCAACGATTTAGTAACTAACCTAAACAATTGCTTCTTAACCCCTTTTGCAGACGACACCTCCTCTATCATAACTGCTGCAAACGTAGACCTTCTAAGCAAAAATGCCACTTTATGTGTTGATAAATGTCACAATGGTGTCGCAATAATGGCCAGATTCTAAATCAGCAAAAAACTATTTTTTTAATGTTTTCCCCGATTCCTGCTAAGTTAGATTTCAGCCTTTTGTTCAGAGGAAATCACAATCTCCATCAAAATGATCTTACGAAGTTCTTAGGCATTCATATGGATATGAATATGTCATGGTAGGCTCAGATTGAGAATCTGACGAAAAAACTGGCTAGTTTAAACTTTGCACTTCTTCAAATAAGGGACACTGTTGAAGCTGACACACTGAAAACATTCTATTACGGATGTATTTACCCGGTTTTGTAATACTGCATATTGTGCTGGGGAAATAGTTCTGGAATTAACAAGGTGTTCATTTTGCAGAAAAGAATTATGAGAAGTATGTTTAAACTTCCCTACAATACATCCTGCAGAGATTCCTTTAGACAGCATGGTATACTCACTATTTATTGTATATATATTTTGCAGTCTGTATGTTTTGTCAGGAAAAACATTGATAGTCTTTTAAAATGTGGTGATGTTAATAAATTTAGCACGCGATCGCAAAAAAGTATTTTTGTACCGCCCCATAGATTAGAGCAGACTAAAAGAGGGCCTTTTATTTCTTGAATAAAAATGTATAACCACCTCTCACAATTTATAAAAGATGCGAGTAGTTTTGTGATATTCAAGAAGATCGTAAAAAGATTCCTAGCGGAATATTGTTTCTACTCTTACGAGGAATACTACCTTTTTGTTTAATGTTCCCCATCTGATTCTACAATTTGTACCGTAGGTACCTATAAATGCTGTGATAATTAAATAACTCATTTATTGATATACCTTTATTAGATAATAGTTGTACATCTCTTTGTTTGTTTGTCTATTTCTCATATGTTGCGTAATCTACCTCTAACTGTATATGCGTCCATATATATGTACATATATTTATTTCTATTTTGTATTTGGCAATTCCAATACTGTAATAGTCTATGGAAATAAACGCATTATTATTATTGGGTACTAGGTTTCTGTAAATTATCAAGTGAAATTCTGCGGTTAATTAATTTTGAAATTGAGAGCAATTTTTCACATTTTTTAATATTTGTAATATATATCCCTCCGGAATTAGGTAATGTCTACTATAGTCAATTATTTGAGGCACTTGAAACTTTAGAATACTTAAACTCTAATAAAGTTTAGTTATTAGGTGACTTTAATATTCGCGAATATAAGCAATACCCTGAAAACGATAATTTTACTGGACATATATTAGAACTGCACTCATTCCTCAATTTCTTTGATCTTAAGCAATATAACACAGTACTAAATTCAAACGGACGTATAATAGATTTGGTGAGGTCTAACCAAGCTTGCAACGTAGTTAAATCTGATGAAGTCTTACTAAAAGAAGATTTATATCATCCTGCTCTAAGTATATCATTTTCCATATATCAGTTACATCAGGGGTTCCCCAGGGCCCTGTTCTGGGGCCTCTCCTTTTCATACTGTTTATTAATGATGTAGTAGACAATTTAGATGTATGCTATTTACTTTATGTTGAGAAGTGCAACGTGATGTTTTACTACTACAAAGTTCACTACTAAAAGATTATAAATGGCAACACAGTACACCGCCCTGCCAGTGAATAAATTTTTAATATACATGTCAATAACGTAATGCAATCTTCTTTTAAAAATTTGGACTTTATAAAAAGAAATTCAACCGGCTTTGCTGACGTGAATACGTTAACATTGCTTTTTAATTCTTTGGTCAAATCAAAACTTGAATGCTTCATTAATATGGAAACTCAGCTATCTGACCTATATCGACAGCTTAGAGGCAGTGCAAAGACGGTTCCTTAAGTATTTATCTTTTAAGGAGGATAGGATATATCCACCAATTGGAATACCACAAAGCCTTCTACTTGATAGATTCTCATTACCTAGCCTGAAAGATCGCAGAATTAGACAATCATTAATATTTCTGTATAAAATATTAAACAATAAAATAGACTGCCCTCAGATATTAGAACAAATACGCTTTCATGTACCAAGAACCGAGGCTCGTAATAACATTACGTTCTATCTTGCCAGACCGAGGACTAATTTGTTAAAACATTCACCGCTTTATTCACTTTATGTACGATAATTACAACAACCTGCAAGACAGAGTTGACATACTTAATTGTAGTTCAATGTGGTTTCATAATCCTTAGCATTATTGTCTTATTTTTAGAAATAGAAGTTAATTAAATCGTATTTCGTCGCGAAAGGTTGGTAGTATAAATTTACTAAATTTACAAAAGCATCGATATTTTAAATCGATTTACTGTTGATTTTATTGATTCGAATTGTTTTATTGTTGATTTCATTCTCTCGTGCTTTTAATTAATGGTTGCTTCCTTGTTTTATTTACCATCAGTTCTTTTCAGAACTACTATAATTGTATTATTAGTGTTATTCTAGTAGGTGGAGCAAGATTTATTTGTGTGAGAACAAATTAATGCATTATATTTTTAGGTTACCTGTCAAAATGCCGAAGGCATTTGGTAAAGATATCCAGGAATTAATTTGTTCTTTAATAAATTATTTTGAGAGAGAATGTGATGCCGGTGGACCACTGTTACAATTAACTGCTGTAAGAGAGGCAAGTATAATTCCAGAAGTTAAATATATGTCATAACATAACCAGTAAATTCCAGAGAGTTGCTAATGCTTTAAACATAAGTTTGACTGCTGTAGCTTGGGCAAAATATTGAAAAAAATAGGTTTCAAATTTGTAAAAGATAATCCACGTAGAGGATTAATGGAACTGCCAAATATTGTTTTCAGCCGCGTCACTTTTTTGCAGAAATATGTAAAAAAATATTTCATTGGGGTATCCTCGACAATTTGTGTATTTAGATGAGACGTGGATCTTTGAGTATGGTTCTGTACAAAGATCATGACAAGATGGAAATAAAGAAAGTGTGAAAAAACCAAAACTGAAGGGAAAAGGTGTGTAAATGTCTGTTTTTTTTTTCATAAACGAGTTTTACATACAGGAGATTAAAAAAAATGCATTTTTTTGTACTTTACACGTACAATCACAGAAAAAATGTACAATGTAGCTAAAATTCGTTTCTGAAATGATGGGACCCTTGAATATAATAAATTTCTTAAATATAAATTTATTTATTATTAATGTAGAAATATATTTTTAAGTATATTGTAGTTCATGCTGGAAATGAAAATGGTTTTATTCCTGGGGCATCATTATTATTTTCGTCATCAACAAAAAATCCTGATTATCATGGTGAGATGAACAAAACAAATTTTTTGAAATGGTTTGAACACCAGTTTTAAAACATTTGGAAGAGCCGTTTTTAATAATCATGGATAATGCTAGTTATCACAGTAGTTTGGTGGATAAAATTCCAAATTCGAGTTGGACAAAAGTCGATATTATATCCTGGCTACAAAACAGAAATATTGATAATGAAGAAGGAATGCCTAAAGTACAATTACTTAAGTTGGTGGCACTGTCAGTGATTTATTATATATTTAGAGATTTAGTGCGGGTACATAAAAAGTGCCACTGCCTTTTAACTCTTGTGGGTACGTATGTACACTCGACTCAGTATACATATCATAACTAATTTTATCAGATACTTCTGGTTATTTTCATTTATTAATATCAAGAGTCCAGGGACAGAAATTGTAATTAGTAGTAATAATATTGTCTTCCTATACTCTTCTAATACCCATATGAATTTATATTTATGTATTAACTAACCTTATTTTTATAGAAACAAACCGCCCAAGGAATATGAAGCTGATAAGTTGGCACAACAATACAGTCATGAGGTCCTCAGACTTCCACCATATCATTGTATGTTCCAGCCAATTGAAAAATTTTAGGGCATAGCAAAAACATATTATAATAAGTATATTGGGAGAGATGGTAATGGTGTGGAAAAAGTGATAAATATGTGGACGGAAGCATTAGACACTATTACCCCAAAAATTTGGTCAAACACTATTAAAAACATAAATAAGGAAATACGAAAATATTGGGACGGGGAAGTGGCTTTTGACAGAGAAGATATTATCCATCCCATTATTATTAATTTAAATGAATCCGATACAGACGACAGTTTAGACGAAGAAGAAAATATGTGAATGGTCTCAATTTGCTTAAATATGTAAATGTTTTTTCTCTTATCAAGAATAGTAAATAACTAAAAAATGTATAATTGTTTAATATCGTAGTAATTTTATTTAATTAGCAGAATTTAATTATAATTATGATTGTACTATAATATATATTATAAAACTCATTGTCCAATTATTAAATAAAGTTCATTTGAGAAATTATTTATAATCTATTTTTATTCCAATCAATTAATCGAATTTTGATAGATTTTTATTAGATGTATTGTGGGTTGCAGATGTTGCAGTTATCACAGGCACAGCATAAAGCTTTATGCTGTCACAATTCATCATTTTAATGATACATTTTCAGTTGTGGCAATACAATTTGCATGTGGCCTGAATTGGGGGTTGCAGCTATTTCAGGTGCTTTGATTGACTTCATAATCTTCATATAATTGTAGTAATTTTGTCGATCTGTGACGTGCATCGCCTGAATTCTTGCCCCGACTACATAAATAAACTTAAGACACTGAACATTGTGCAATAGTGCTTATTTTTTGTATAGTTTCTGTTTTCACTGTTGCTTTGTTTTCCTTTCTCTTTCTACGCTTGTTAAAATTATATTATGTATTATATATTGTTATATATATTATTCTGTTTAACTTATTAATTTGTAATGTGTGATATTTGTTCATAAACCTGTATTTTCCCATTCAGTAATTGGCATTGGCTGTTGGCTGGTGTATGTAAATAAATAAATAAATAAATAAATAAAATATTAAAATTACATATTTATTTATATTTATGACAATATTTTTACTACATACGGGCCTCCCAACAGTACGTCAAAGTCCAATATCGGCCTTATTAGAAGACTTTGGAAAATTATTTTTTATGGAAGTGATATTAGTGTCAAAAGGTGCACATATTAAAAATATTTTGAAATATTGTCACGCAGTACCTAGACAATTATTTGGACCACCCGGTATATGATTTTATTCAGGAAACGATTTAGTTACAAAATTAATTTAATCCGATATCTTAAAGTAAACTAAGTTGCTGGTTACAATGTACCGTGGAAATCCAGCAAACTCAGCAACGGTGCACACGGCCCGCTAGTTGCAGAAATGCTGAGAGTGCAAGTACCGGGAAAGGAAATGGAAAAAAGTAAATGAGTTAGTTAGTTGTCGTCTGGGTTTTTAGAGAAGCAGGCCTAGGTGGTGCGTTGGGCAACTCCCTCCCAGAGGCCATGCCTCAGGGTGGCTAAATCCGCTGGAATGTAAGTAGTAAATTTTATTATGTTAATTTCATTGTTTGGTTTTGTTCTGTTATAATAAATGTTCAATCTGTTATGTTATCACTATGTTTTATTTGTGTTTTCACTTAGTAACGTAATTTACCCTCTCGACATGCCAAGTGAGTAAAGTGACTTTAGCCATGGCTATCGTCGATACTTACCCTCTACAGGGTGATGCTGGCCATATCCGTGGACGTCCTGCTAACCCCCGTCGCGCAGTCGTGACACATGTTGTAGGTGCCGTATGTCAGGACGTGACATTATACAGGGTGACTCGCTACAGCGGAGCGTCTTCGAGGTCATTTTTTTTAAATGGAACAACCTATATATTTTTACATTTATGAATTCAGCGTAAAATTACCTTCCCAACGACCTCCAATCCTTGGTTTTTGATGTGGCGTTGCCGAGTTATTCAAAAAAATATGAAAATTTTGGTCGCAACAAGCTTTAACAAATCAGTTTGTTGTGTGTGTATTTCTAGCAATTAAGAAGATTTATTTTGTAGACAAGTACTACAACGACACAACCACCAAATATTAATTATAATTATACAGGGTGTATTTTATACTAGCGCTAATTGAGGACATTTCAAAGCGAATTTTCTCAATTTCGTCAAATGGAATACTCTCTATATTATTGAATTTTTGAATTGGCACGTTAATTCTCTACAATTTTTGTGAATAATACATAAAATTGATATTTTCAGAGATATTTTTATGTAAAATGGACATGTTAATCGTCATAATTTCATTATTAATTTTAATTTTAATAAACAGGTATCAGATGACAAAAGTAGGGGGTAATATCAACTTAACTTAAATTACTATAGACTTGCAATTGACAATTTTAGGTGAAATTTAAAAACAAAAAAAAACTTTAAACCTTTAAACCTGTACCTAAGTGACTTAACACTTGATTTGTGCAGTGAAGGACATTAATTATATAATAGACATTAACAAATTTAAAAATAATAAACAATCAATTCAACAGATTAACAAATGAAACATAATTCTTATTTATGTATATTTTACATTTATAGGAAAATTTTTTGTAGCTTTTAATATTTCTAATATTAATCGGTAATAAGTTATAGGTTCTAGAGGCTAGATGGCATGCAAATCTTGATTTTGCATTTTTGTGACAAGTAGACATTTCCAGATGTTTTTGGGTCATGCTACGAGTTACAATTTCATGAGAGATAGCATTTTTAAGATTTTCTTTTGTATAAATATAAATGGACAAGGTGTAAAAATATAATGATCTTATGTTACATATATCATTTCCATAAAGTAAGTTAGTTGAGTATCGTCGGCTTTTTCTGAAAATAATTTTTAATATATAATTTTGAAGTGTAGATAAGAGTTTTTAATGAGTTCATGTATAGGGCTCCCCAAACCAATATGCCATATCTTAACAAAGATTCTACCAAAGATTTATATACTATATAGTATCAATACATTTTTGCTGAGAATATCCCTTAACTGATAAAATTTGTGAATTAATTTCCTAACCCTCTTTGTTAGATATGTTACATGTTCCTTCCACTTTATGTTTTTATCTATAATAATACCTAAATATTTAATATATTCAACCTCTTTTATGTCTATTTCAAGTGCATTAATATCAATTTTTTTATAGTTAGGTCTATTTACATTGGTGATTGAAAAGGCTATACATTTTGTTTTATCTACATTAAGAGACAATTGGTACTCGTCTAACCACATTTTTATAACATATATACCATTATAGACTTTTCTTTAGTAGCTTCCCAGTCTACTCCGCTAAATATTACAACAGTGTCATCAGTATATGATATTATTTTGCTGTCTATGTCGCGAGTTAACAGAAAGTTAATATAAATTATGAATAGGAGAGGACCAAGGACAGTTCCTTGTGGCACACCCACTTTCACTAGTTGCGGGTCACTTAAGCATCCATTAACTTTAACATATTGTATGCGATCACTTAAATAACTTTCAGAGAGATCCTACACAGCACCCCGGATTCCATTATGCTCCATACTTGTAGTAGCTTTCCATGGTGTACTGTGTCGAGAGCCTTTGCGAGGTCAAGAAATACTGCAATACATTTTTTTGCTGTTATCAAAATTGTCTGAAACTTCCTTAATTACCTCATACATAGCATCCAATGTACTTTTGCCTTCTTGAAAACCATACTGATGTTCATTCAATATCTTATTATTCTTAAAAAAATTTACCAGGCGTGTTTTTATACATTCTTCAACAATTTTTCCAAAATTATTTATTAGGCTAATTGGACGATAGTTTGAAATTTTATTTTTATCACCTGCTTTATAGATTGGAGTTATTATAGAAGTTTTGAACTGTTTAGGAAATTTTCCACTGATAAAAATTAGGTTAATTATGTGAGTAAGAGGACGTTAAATGTATTTTGCACATAATTTTAACAACATAGGGGTAACTCCATCATGACCAGGAGCACTAGTATTTTTTAAAGAATTAATGTGAGCTAGTATTTCGTTTTCTGTGACAGGAGTTAGAAATATAGAGATATTATTCATAGGCACATTGTTTAAAGAGTTGTGAGGTGTTTTTTTTTCAATCATTTTGGTACCTATGCTAATGAAATAATCATTACAGAAATTTGACCTTCCTTTATTGTTAGTAAAAATTTCACCCTCATCATTAGTTATATCTAAGGTAGTTGTGTTTTTTTCTCGTTTTTTCATTCGTGGCTTCAGAAATAGCTTGATACATTTTTTTCATGTTATTTTGATTTTCTGTTATTATTTTTTTATAATAGTCTTGTTTATATTTTTTTAAAAGACTGTCTAAATAATTTCTGTATGTTTTATATTGTTCCTGCAATTCTATAGAATAATTACTATTTAACCGTTTTTTTAGTTTATCCCTTGGGATAATAGCCTTTATGAGTCCTTCAGTGATCCATGGTTTCAATTTTTTTGATTCTCTTTTCCTAACGGTTTTTGTGATTGCGCTTTCACTTATTAAGTTTTCAAAAGTTTCTGTAAAAACATCTGCTGCTACTTGAACATCATTTGCTAATATAACATTTATCCAATTTTAATTTTTTACTAACGCTTCAAATTTTTCTGTATTAATTTTTTTGTATACGTGAAATTCTTTATTATTATCATTATTATCTTGACAGAATATATCCCATTATTACGACATAACCAATCCTTACATCTCAAATAGCTAAACAAGATGAGTGTTGAATGTGTTGAATATTTGAGGAGGAATTGATGGACGTGTGAATGGTGAAATTTATTTGGATTCTTTGCAAGACAGCTTGGAAGAATTACTGATCCCCAGGGATATTAGGGAGAGAAAGAATGTGGTACCTTCATGATGGAGCACCTGTGCACCGTACTGAAGCTATTCACGAACATTTAAACGACCCTTTTACACATGGTTGGATAGGATGACCCCATCGTTGGCCTGCCAGAAGCTTTAATTTGATCAAAATAGACTTTTTGTGGGGCTATGTTAAGGAGCAAGTGTACAAAACTTCTATAATTACAAGAGACAATATGAAAGAAAGAATAATTGAAGTTTATCAGGAAATTGCTGTAGATATTTTATGAAATGTCTGAAGGTAGAGCTTTGGATAGTCATCTGCAGAAATGCATGGAAGGCCATTTTGAACAGTTTCTATAAACCTACTAGGTATTATTAGCGAACTGTGTAAAAACTCCACTATATGTTTCGCGCTGTATAGACTAAGAAATATAACAGATAAGAATGTTTTATTATCTTATTATTACGCAAAGTTTTATTCGAGGGTTAAGTATGGTATAATTTTTTGGGGCTGTTCTCATCATACAGACAGAGTTTTCAAACTACAAAAACATGCAATTAGAAATATAATTGGAATTCCTAGACGCACTTCTTGCAGGCAGTATTTCAAAGAATTGCAAATTTTACCGATAGCATGCATATTTATCTGGGAAATAGTATTATTTGCTAAATCGAACATGAATAATTTTCTATTAAATAATTTTAATCATAATTATGAAACTCGCACCCGAAATAATTTAGTAATTCCAATACATAATTTGTCAATTTATGAGAACAGTCCTAAGTATATGGCAATAAAAGTGTATAATAAGCTACCCAACAACATCCGGCAAATTAGCAATTTCAATAGATTTAAAAGTTCTTTGCGTACATTTTTAGTAGACCATATTTTTTACAATACACATCTTAAACTTGTATATAAATCGTTTGTCTTTTCTCTGTTATTAATATGTCTCCTAGTATTTATTTAGTTTTTATTTGTTCAGATTTTAAACTTGTTTGTTTTTTACTATTTTAACTGATTGTTCCAACTAATTATGTTTATACTTTGTTTTTTATTTATACTTCCTAGCATTTTTTAATATTTAACTGTTTATGTTTTACAATGAAGACGAATTTTTTGTAGAGCGCATTTTAAATTTATATTTATACTGGTTGTCTCTTTTATTTATGTTGTACTACTTTGTTAAATTTATACTTGTAACGTTTTACCATTTTTTTGTATACTTTCTGACGAGTCCCATACCATTGTAACTTGATCTAATGGACAATAAATATTATTATTATTATTATTATTATTTATTCCATCAAATTTGGTTCAAAGTAATTTTGAATTTTTAAAATAGTGCCAATTTTTATATTACCTAATACCATATTTTCTGTTTCTATTATTTATGTCAACTCATTTGTAATATTAAACGAGTATTTATAAATTTTTAAGATGGACTCGGTGAAAGAGGGATAGAGCAAAGCAAAAACATAAAATTATATACTTAAATTACCACTACGTCCCTAGCTAAAGTATAATACATATCATTTTTAAAATACGTAAGCAAATGTGTATTTGACAAAGTGTTTTCATACGCAGAGCTCTAAAGACTTCGCATATAAATTCTGCATGTACTTTATGTCCCTCAGAATACGTACTTTCCTCGTTTGATTTCCTTCTCTCGGCGATAGCAGCAATTCAATTTCCATGTCAAAATGTTAAAATATTCTAAACTTATCGTGTACACTCACAGGCACGCAAACAGACAGAAGTGGAAATTTGTTTCCGTTTCCGACTTTTATTAAGGCAGGCAATTTAATTGTCTTTTTTTTAAGTGATTTATCGTTTCTTTTTTAGGAATCCCATCGTTAAGTACTTTGAGTTTATGAACAATCACGGAACATTCTCGGGGTTGACGAAGCTTTATGATTTACATAAATTTAATGACATTATCTTCAATTTCATTTTTTTTATATTACGAAAAATGATATTCATCATTAGGTAGTTAATACCGGGTGTTAGAAAAGTATGGGAACGGTGGAAAATCTCGAACAGTTTACATCAAATCGAAAAATAAAAAAATACGTGTCAAAAATTTTTCAAAAAACTATCTACTGATACCAAAATGACCTCACCACCCACCACCCTGTGGGTGGGGTGAGGGGCAACTTTAAAATTTCAAATGGAAATCCCTATTTTTTATTGCGGAATCGGATTCTACGACAAAAATAGTTAAATTTTGTTAACTATTAACATTCCGTAAATTTATTAGCAGCCAGTAATTTTCAATTTACATTTTTTACAGGGCAATAAAAAACTCGATTTTAAAAAGAAACTAATAGTGGTTTTACCTTTTAATTCAGCCACTTCAGACAAGTTCTTGATCCCAGCCAATGAAGGTAAGGAGGTAGCTCAGCCATTTAAGGCAAAGTGACGATATCGGCCAGTTGAGGCAATTAGTTTATAGCTTAACTGCTACACTAGCAGGTTTTAATTTCAAAATTATAGCAGATGTTCAAAATGGTGCCCATTGACTTCTTGGCATTGTCCGAGACGAACGTAAAAATTTTCAATAGCACTTCTTATCATTTGAGGTAGTATTTCTGCAAAAATGTTTATTATGCGTTGCCTCAGCTCTTCCAAATCATTAGGTTTAGTGAAATAAGCCTTACCCTTCACGTAGCACCAAAAAAAATAATCAAGTGGCGCGAGGTCGGGAGATGTTGCTGGCCATTCAATAGTTCATCTTCAACCTATCCATCGATTTTCGAAAGTACCATTCAAATAGTCCCTAACAATATTCCGATAGTGTGGAGGAGCCCCATCTTGCTGGAACCAAACATTATCGAACTCATCACCAGCAATCTCTTGTATTGCGGGAACTATTTGATTTGTCAACATTTCCAAGTATTTTTCTCCATTAAAATTTCCATCTATGAAAAACGGTCCTATGATTCGATCCCTGAAAACTCCTGCCCAAACATTTAATTTTTGTGGATACTGCGTGTGTGTTTCAAGCATCCAGTGAGGGTTTTCGTCACTCCAATATCTGAAATTATGGCGATTAACTTTTCCACTGAGTTCGAAAGTTGCTTCATCTGAGAAGACAAGTAGAGATGACAAAAAATTTGGGTTTTGGTTACTCCTTTCCATCATTAATTCACTAAATTCAAGTCGCCGATCAAAATCATCTTCATTTAACTCTTGGTGAAGGTGAACTTTGTAAGGATGAAATTTCAAAAGTTTCAAATGCTTATGAACTGAAAATGCACTCATACCAAGCTGTTGACTGGCGTTTCTGATTGATAACCTTCGATTTTCAACAAATGCCTGGGCGACTTCCATTTGTAGAGCTTTCGCTGTTTCAGATTTTGGTCTTCCAGATTTTGGGCGATTTTTATTTGTCCTTGTGTCTAAGAATCGTTTGATGGTACGGGACACAGTAGATTTCGAAATTCCCACTTGATCTACACGGAAAGTTTCGTTGAATAAAATCACAACTTCATCATAGGATCTTTCTTTATCGCCCCACCCTCGCATCATTAAAAGAGAAACTCTCTCTTCCTCTGTTAAAGTAGCCATTATGCAGAAAAAAACGCGAGAACTAATGAAAAATGAAATAACTTTTTCCGTACAAAAGTGCGCTCCTGCCTCTACAAAAGTTGGAAGGAACTGAACGTTCTCGCAGAAATTTCACAAAACAAATACTGTTATTAAGAACACTTTAAAAAAAAACATTCATAAAAACCAAGATATCACAGATATTGTTTTTTAAACTGAATGTTTTTTTGTCAACACGAGTAACTAGAGTTTGTAAATATTTACAAACTTATGGACGCTTAAGGTTTATTTCAATTTTGTGCGATTGCAGCGACACCTTGCGAGAATCGACAAAAATGTCTGATATAAAATTCACGTATTTTTGGCCGAAAAATGCGAATCCGCTATAAAAAATAGGGATTTTCATTACAAATTTCAAATTTGCCCCCCGCCCCATCCACTAGGTTAGGGGTGGGAGAGTCGAATCCAATGTCATTGGATAGATTTCGTAAAAATAACAAATACGTGTTTTTCAGTTTTTGAATTGGACATTTTTTATGGGCACAAGACGCTACTCTTGAAACAGTAATGTTTTCTTTTCATTTTTTTGCGATTACAGCGACACCATGCAAGACTCGAAAAAAATGTCCTAAAATTTACGTATTTTTTGCCGTAGAATCCGATTCTGTAGTTTCCATTTGAAATTCTCAAAGTTGCCCCTCGCCCCAACGACAGGGTGGTGGGTGGGGAGATCATCTTGGTATCAGTAGATAGTTTTTAGAAAAATTTTATTATTTCGGTTTGATGCAAACTGTTCGAGATTTTCCACCGTTTTCCCATACTTTTCTAACACCCGTTATAATAGCCCGCCATTCATATGAACGTCTGTTTAGGCTTGTGGTGGTTAATTATTTTCATGTATTACACGTATCATTAGTAACCGACATATTCTGGTTTGATAATGAACTTTTAATCCAATCTAATGGTAGGCCTCTTACCCCATAACTAAAAAGGTTCGAAATAAGTTGTTTTATGGTCAAGGCAGTCGAATACCCTGCTCAAATCACAAAGGATACCAACAGGGCATTCACCTGCATCAACATATATTTTCATTTCTGGAGAATGCCGTAAAAAACTTCTACAACTGTTTTATTTTATATGAAAGGCGTTTTTCTGAGACACCAAAGCCTAATCGTAAAATAATTGTAAGTGTATGTGAGAATTTAATATGTATGTATGTATGTAATGCCATAAAATATTATATTGGGATTTAGTGTGCATAAGACTTGGATATAAAACCTGGATGTGGAAGTAGTGATTCCTTGGGCAGCGGTTTTTTGATATTACACTCAATATAGAAATTTGTAGGTAGTTATCTATGTCAGTATCACAACCTTTTTTAAATATCGGACTAACTGATGAAATTTTAAGTGCATCTGGAAAGTATCCATTTATAATAGATTTATTAATACAGTATAATAAGTGGTAAACTATATTTAATATTATATTTTTTACTACATGTGCAGTTAACCCTTCCAGACCAGATGATCTTTTTTCAATCAATTCTGATTTTGTAACCTCATGAAAAAACAGCGAGTTTTCGATATTTACAGAGACTGTATGCGGTAAGATAAATTACATAAATTATAAACGAAGTGTGATTATATACATTATTTGAGGCCGCAGTAACAAAATGGACAGCGAAATAGTTGACAATTTCAATACCATCGGAATTTAATCTATCACCAATATTTAATTGAACAGATTTCTTTAAGCTTCCTGTTTTACCAAGTCTCTGATTCACGATTTTCCACGTTTCTCTACCTGTTCTCCCCATCATCAATTTTATTATTATAAAATGTTTGCTTAGCAATTTTAAAATTATTCTTGTGGTGTCTTTTCAAGTTCTTGTATGTAATAACATTATTTACATTAGAGTCATTCCTTAAATTATTATGTAGGTTTCCAACTGCTTGTCCATCTTTAATTATTTTTTGGGTTAACTAACTATTGTCAGTTTTATTATGATTTTTATTTTTATATTTCAAACATTTAGAAGGGCAAGCTACGTCAAAACACCACTGTACATCACTCAGCAAATTATTAAAGGCATCTCTCGGGCCTAATGACACGACATAGTCCCAATTGTTATTTGATAACTGTACACTAAATTCACGAATATTTTTTTCACTGGAAATTCTTTTTAATATGTACACTTTTTCACATTTTTTTCTAAGCTAATATTCAAAGAAAAGTGATCTGCCAACAATGCATCATACACTTGTACTTTATAATACTTACAGTTTTCAAATTACTCTTAACTATTTTACAGCTGTATATTTGGCCAGATTTTTACATTTTGGCACAACTAAAAAACGATTAAAACTATTTATTAATGCCGGAACGGGAAGGATGCAGTTACCATTTTTATGACTGGCATTACCCGAACTGAACTCTGCTTTCAGCAATTTATTTGATATAGTACTCCTGAAGAAGACGTTAACGCGAATTTATGGCCTCGATTTCAGATCAATTGATGTACGACTGTTATTTTTCATGAATGCAATAACATGCTTCGTGTATCTAGACTAAATGGATTTTTTTCTATTCCATCAATCTTATAATTTACATTAACGATCTAACACTCTCTGTAACCCGTCGACAAATCACAATTTCTTTGCGCTAGATGTAGCGCGGTGGTCCATCAAGCATTGGAAATTGCTCGCTTCGACGTAAAGATAAAATATACTATAATTCTAATCAGAATAAAATCCGCAAAATGGCCAGTATACATTCGCCAAGCCATAAATTTTATATTTCACGTAGTTTTTTATGGCGTTACTCAATTGAACAAGTTTAATTTAATGTATGTACTTAAATTGACAAACGAGTTTTTACGTTTTTTGCTTACATTTAATTGTTTGATGGATGAGTATACTTAGAAATTATTCGAGTAAAATTTCCACGCTAATAAAAAATTACTTAGTTTGCTTATACCCTCTTTCTGATTATGGTAATAAAAAGCATATCAAATAAATTATTAACAAACACACATACATTAATAAGAAAATACTCAGCTACTCTGTATCAATATGGACACTGAAGGACGGCATAAAACGAAAATGAATACTGCCAGTCAATTATACTCAATAGTCAAGAATATATACAATTACCAAAACCTTTGAAAAAAAAAATGGTAGGTAAATAAATTGCACGATAAATATCGGGTGTCAACGGATCATGGTGGACCCCCCTTTTTTTCCATATTTTTTAGAATATCAGAATGAAACTTGGTAGATGTATTGTATGGCCAAAAAGATACTTTGTGACATAATTGCCATTTTTCTCCCTTCCGGTTTCATAGGAAATAACACCGACTTTTGATTATAAGTGGATTCATACTATTTTAACTGTTATAGGTCGTTTGACTTACACAAGCATTCATATAAGTTCACTCCCCGTTATTTGAATGGTCCCATATTATACTATAATTGATAAAGTCGTCTACAGAATAATAGGCTTTTTTAATAACACATTTTTTATTAGTTTTTTTGCAGGTAGAATTTTAATTTCTTTGGGTAATTTATTGTATAGCATAGCATCTTTATAATAACGGTGTTTATCATATAGATACGTTTTATGACCTGGTAATATTATTAAGCTGCTGTTTTGCCGGGTATCTGAGCTACTGAAGGTGTAAGTTGACTTATTTTTATATACAGATAGTAATGTTTTTAATATATACAAGGAGGATACTGTTAAAACGTTTAGATTGGTAAAATGTGACTTCGGAATTACGGTGACTTTTCAATTCGGAAATAATTCTAATGGCTCTTTTTTGTACAGTAAATATACTTGCCCAATCAGTAGAAATACCCCAAATGATTATTCCGTATGAAATAAGACCACTGAAAATTGCGTGGTAAAGTATTTTCAGTATGTTCTTGTTTATACCATTGTTTGCCATAGCTCTCAAACAACAACATGCACTATTTAATTTTTTATTCACTACGATAATGTGTTTCTTCCAGTTCATTTGACTGTCCTGCGTAAAGCCAAGGGAATTTATTTCACCCATAAATTTGATATTATAGTTTGCAATTGTAATATCTGTTTTTTTCGTTGGTTAAAATTTATACAATATGTTTTCTCGAAATTAATTTTAATTTTATTTGCCTCACACTAATTACATACATGATCTAAGCTTTCATTTACATAAGGTAGAATATTTGATCTATCGCATTCTACCAAAAAAAGGGAATCGCCAGCGAAAAGCGTTGCCGATGAGTTCGGTACACAAGATGGTAGATCGTTTATGTAGAATAGAAATAGAAACGGGCCTAGGACTGATCCTTGAGGTACCCCACTTTCTGTTCTACCCCATTCCGAATGTGAATACTCTGGTAGTTCAGAAGGTTTCTTTAAATTATTTGTTGTTCCCGGTCTACTAAGTAACTCCGAAATCATTTTAATGCTACAGCACGTATGTCATATAATTCGACTTTTAGCAGAATTATTTCTAAATTTACGCTATCGAAAACCTTAGAGAAGTCGCATGCTATACCAACTGTTTGGTGATTTGAATCTAAATTTTCCGCAATGGTTGCGGTAGTTGTTGATTTGCCACTCAGAAATCCATGCTGGCTTTGATTTATTATATTAGACTATTTAAGAATTCCATTGTTCATAAGTTTCTCAAAATTTTTTGATATTGTAATTAATTATTAAAATTGATCGATAATTTTGAATAGATTTCGGATTTCCTTTCTTAAATAGTGGCACAACATGTGGCATTTTCAAAGCTTTCTGGAAAATACTCCGTATAAAAGATTCATTAAATAGATTTTCAAGTTCATCAGCTAGCATGTTTACAAGTTTTTTCAATAAAATTGGCGAAATATTGTCATATCCTGATGATTTTTTATTAAATAATTTTTTAATGATGGATAATATTTCGTCTTTGTCGATTGGTTTCATGAAAAACGGTCTGTTATTTATTTCACTGTAATTCTGTAGATAGGTGTTTACCTTGTTTGCCTCATTGTTTTGCAGTATATATTCTTGCGGTTCATTTTACAGCATTTTGATTTGGGATAAGAATCTGATTGAGCTTCAATTCATAAGACTCTTATTGTACGGGAGTGGATTAATGATCGTCTTTACAATAGATGGATGGGTCGCAATAGCCCCCTCATTGAGTGGGATTCCAAGTCTCCAGACATCACACCCTCGGATTTCTTTTTCAGGGGAACACTTAAAGAAAAAGTTTAACAAATAGGGAAGATTTGTGCCACAGATTAAGAGAGGTCTGTGAAGAGATGACTCCATAACAATTGAAAAGCCTCAGACTGAATTTAAGGGGACGGATTGAAAAATGTATTTTATCTGACGGTGATTTGGTCGAAAAAGATGTAATTTAAGTTAAATGTTATGGTATGGCATGTTATAGTAGAAATTTAAATTTTCTCAGATTTTGATGAAACGTGGTATTTGGGAGTTTTAAGCGATCCTGAATAACTTTTTATTATAAACTTTTTGCGACAAAAAATGCCTAATATAATTTCTTCACTTTTGGTATTACATATCGAATCATGGTAGGCCTTGAAAATTCACCAGGAACTTGTTAATGCCCAAAATAAGTGATACCCAGTCTACCTACCACTTCAAGAATCGTCTATCTTCTGACGTGTCAAAGTGACTTAATTAAAGACATCATTTTTAGTGTCAAAATGATATACTTTATCGGACTGAATACTATAATGATAAAAAAATAAAATTATGCAAAAAGTATTACTGGCCATAAATTGTTCATAAACGCTTTTAGATTTTTAGGTCAGGAGGGAGCAACAACGTCTTTTGTCAATTCTTCAATTTCTTGCGCTAAACTTTTTTCTAAATCGCTCATTTAAACTAAGCAGCAGTATTATTTTATAACAATAACATATGAATATAAACAACCTGTAAATAGTTACTTAGTAACTTGGACACATCATAGATAGTAGCCTACTTGAATGTCAATTTGAAATAATGACTGCCCAAAGCTTCAAAACTCAATGGAGATACATATTACTTTTTATTTTAATTAATTTCCCGCCAGAAGATAAAATTTTGTATGGAATTTGGATCATAAACTATCATTATGGTACACACCGTGTTATCAGACTCGGCTAGCGCCTTGCCTGATAACATTCACGGCTAGTATCATAATTATTGTCATCATGACCCAATTGGGTAACGGATAACCGGACGCAGTATCAGTCAATTAAGTAAGCCATAATATGGTCTGTTGAATGCTGAACATCGTAAAGATATAGTTGAGAGTATGAGGAGCAACTACAATATATAGTATGTTAGTATTATCGAATGGTTTTAATTAAGAGTTAGAATTTTAATTAAGAATTAGAGTTAAATAACTAATTATTATTATCATTATTATTCACATACCTATTCAGCTCAATTTTTTAAGTCTTGTTACATAATATTTAAATGTGCTTGTAGTATTAGGCACATTATTATTTTCTATAGCACTTCTGAATATATACAATCTTACATTTTCATATCTGTTAATTTTATCAAATTAATGTATATTGTGATACGTGGCATTTTTAAATAAGAAAAAATGGACAATAATTAAATCAAACAGTAAGGTAAGATTCGCTAGGTACATTTATTCTTTGCACATAGTGAAGGAGAATTATTTTAGAAAACAATATTATAAAAAATACATATTTTAACATGCAAAACTTTGGGAAATGTATATGTATATTGAAATAATATTTCCAGGAGAACAAGGTCAATTGAAATAAATTTACTTAAGGGTGTACAAGATAAAACATATTGCGTGGTTTTAAACATAACGCCATCATGTTGACACTTTATGGGAAAGACAATATAAAATATATTTTTTAGTATCGATTTACGTACTCCCGATCATTGCGATGCAGCTTCTTACAGAGGCACATAAAACACTGTCGCTTATACCCAGGAATGGCTTGAGATAACAGTGTAAAAAATAGGAGATCTTTTTTATTGTGGTAATAAACTTCCCAATATCACCATTCGATTTTTATAGTAACAGTGAACAAAATACGCAACTCCTTATTTAAATCATCGTATAAGCAAATATGTCAAGCTAGAATCAGCATTTAGTAAGTACTCAAAAAACTTTTGTGAAAATTCATCAGTATGTAGATAGTAGAAAATAGGAACGTTTAGCATCGATTTATATAAATCTTGCTTTGAAAATACAGACACAAAAGTATTTTCTATTGAACTAGTTGAAATGCAAGTACAAAACGCTAATGCTTCGATTGCAACAAATGTTGGTAATATGCGATTATTACACTTAACGCGCAAGGCTTGTATCTTGTAATTCAACGCTCGGCGGGGCACATAGCCCGGAGAATAACTGTTGGTTGCAGTCTGGTTACGTTCTTTATAGTAAAATAAGGATTTTATAGAGGAGCTTGCGACGAAAAATTATGTTTTAATTTTCTGCCCTGTAGAAGCACATTTGAACTATGCTAAGCCCACTCAGGTTATTAATTTTTCGATTGCAGCAGACACTGGACAGTTAGATGGCGCCTGCTGACCATTTTGTATGTCGCTATCGTAATAATACCGAGATGTACCAAATAGTCAAGGGATCCTCGTGCCGGTTGTCGCATGCCTACCTTGCACTGACGAGAGCCAACAGCTCGAAACTGCAGTCTGCAAGTGATGTGGGGTAACCAGCACGAGAGCTCCTTTAAATAGGATCAGTCTTTCGGCTGGTGTTTGTTGCAATCGAAGCATTAGCGTTCTGTAGGTAATATGCGATTATTACTCTTAACGCGCCAGGCATGTAACTCGGCGCTCGGCGGGGCACATATCCCGCAGAGTAGCTGTTGGTTGCAGTCTGGTTACGTTATGAAGTGTTACTGTACTTCCGGGTGCTCTCCCGCGTCGATGGTCGACTCCTCCAGGAGTCACGGTTGTCTAAACGACGTTTCGGCAGAATCTCATCTGCCATCTTCAGGTTTTCACTGAAAGCTGCCTACTGCTGCTCCTCGTTGCTCGAACTGAACTGATGTTCTCCGTGTTGTGCGGCTCCTTATATAGGCTCTAGTCTAGGACGCGCCTGCGCGACTGGCTACGTGTCACTGGTCCCACGTGAGTATTGGCGTGGGGATTCTCCATTAGGGGATAAGTCGAAAATTTTGGTTACGGGCTGCCGTACTTATAATAGACGACAGTGTGTTTCGTTAAACAATACTAACAAGAAATAAAAAATGTTACACACGGAGTTCCTCAGGACTCCGTATTAGGCCCAATTCTTTTTATTATTTATGTGAATGATTTACATTCTTACCTTGACACTATTAAATGTACATTGTTTGCTGACGACTTAACACTCAAAAACTCTTCAAACAACATAAAAGTAATTGAAGATCAGCCAGACGTAGCTAGAAAAATATCTCAGTTGTGGTTCCAACAAGTAAGTTAAATTTAAGCGAGAACAAAACTCAAAATCTGTTAACTCGACTGGTGTTGTAACTCGACCAGTACTAAGCGAAATCGTGTAAAGTTGTTAGGTATAACTATCGACGATAGTTTAAACCATCTTGGTCTAAATGCCGATGCCTTCAATAAAAAAGTCATTAAAATCTGCAATGTAGCAGCTACAATAATACTAAGCTTCACGGAAATACCAATCGTGTAAACAATGTATCTACTTTGTTCTCTTTTATGTGGCACCATAAGTAAGGATAATATATCCTCGAAATGGCCCCAAGCAAATCTAGCTGATCTGTTATTACTTTGGATTTCATTATCGTTCCAATAATAAATTTTGTCGACGAGCTGCAGTTAGTTTTCGTTTTATCCTCCTATGTCTGCAAATATAAAGTCGGAAGGAGTTCTACAAATAAATTGTAAGTCGTTCTTTCTAGTGGCCATTACAAATAAAAACAGTTTCGAGATTGAGATTAGTTCCTTCAACGTCTGCCTCGTATAAAATATAATTATGTGCATAGAAAGAAATCGCGTTACGTGAGGTAGGAAATAATTGTCAAATAAAATGCAGTAGACGTGTAACGACTGCATGCAAGTGTATTTTTTCGACGATAATAAATTTTCCGCAGGGGAAGCCATGTGAGGTAGTCATGGTTAATAACTTTAATAACTAGAAAAGTTTGTTTACGTAAAGAGTTATTTGCTTCCATGTTTTTATTATCATCCATTTCGGAGTGCACTAACACTACATCCACAAACCTAGTTTGTGTGTGCGCGCCTCAATTATGGCTTTGGTTAAACCAATTAGCCAGATCGATATTTATTAATATATTTAACAATTCACAGATACTCAAAACCTAAAATTTACATGTTTTAATATACATGTAATAATTACATGGGAATAATTAGTGTGCAGTTATAACTCTATGTTACAAACATACATAGTGTATTTCAGTTAAAAGTCCCTAGGGCGTTATTTCTAATAATAATACAAGATATTTGATTTTTGTAAATGAAGAATGATCGATACCAAGAAAGACTTCAAACTTTTTTCATTGTAAGGGATGTTCTCTGACGCCCTAATAAATATATTGTAGCAATATTTTTAAATATTACTAGAGCATTTGAAACAATTGATTGAAATTTGTTACTAATAAAATTAGAATATTATGGTCTTAATGGAATTATACTTTGCTAAATTATCTAGCAAATCGCTTCCAAATCGCACAAATAAATAATTAGTTTTCTCTACATTTAGAAAACGAATACGGTGTACCGCAGGACAGTGTATTAGGGCCAATTCTTTTTATAATTTACTTAAATGATTCTGTTAAATGTACATCCTCTAGCTTTGTTAATTTATTTGCTGACGACACACTTATAGCCGCCGTAGAAAATGATGTATATGCTGATGTAGATAAAATGAACCACGAACTTGTTAATGTTGAAGAATACCTAAATGTTAATAAATTGAAATTCAATATAAATAAAACTAAAGCTGTGATTATAGCAACAAATCGCAAATATAAAAATATTAATATGCGAAATATTAATCTATATTTTCAACAAACGAATATTGTAATTGTCACAGAAATAAAATATTTAAGATTTTATTTTGATAATGATTTGAATTTTAAAAAACATCTCAATTATATAAACAACAAAATATCTAAAAAACTTTTTATTTTTCTCAAGAATATCGAAGAATTTGTTATTAATGACTAACATCACTGCATACAAATTTAATACAACCCCATTTTGATTATTGCTCTAGTATTTTATATTTGACAGCAATTCATTCAGTTCAACAACTACAAAAGTTTATTTTACTATGGTTTTTATACATGTAATTCTAAATCATCAATTACCACCGTATATATATATATATATATATATATATATATATACTTCCGGATGCTCTCCCGCGTCGATGGTCGACTCCTCCAGGAGTCACAGTTGTCAAAATGACATTTCGGTAGAATCTCATCTGCCATCTTCAGGTTCTCACTGAAAGCTGCCTACTGCTGCTCCTCGTTGCTCGAACTGAACTCAACTGAAAAATTTATTATGACCTGCACATTCCACCCATTGGTGAAACACTCAAGGGGATGAAAAAAACTTACAAGATGCCTTTCAATAATAGTGGCGAGGCGAGCGTGGGTGCGTCTTTACTATGTATATACTTCGATATACGAAATAACAGATTGATTTATGGTACCATCACATATTAATGTAGGCTACAGATATACCAGGGTTTATAACGAAGAAAATTATAAACAATTTTTTTATAATCTAGGCAAGGAATCGTGGAACAGTATCTACAGCGCAGTAACGTCAGGAGAGAGATTCACTAACTTTATTAATATTTTAATGTATTATCATAACATCTGTTTTCCCGTCATCGGAATACAAAATAAAATTAATTCACAAAATGGATGGATAACCCGAGGCATTAAGATATCTTCACAAATTGAAATTACTGCACCAAATGAAAATTCAAACAAACGATCTAAATGATAAAATTTTGTATAATAAATATAAAAATATTTACAAAGAAGTAATAGTTGCTGCTAAAAAAATGTACAATGATTCAATTTATCTTAAAGCTACCAACAAACCTAAAGCTGTTTGGTCAATAATAAATAACAACTTGAAAAATCAAAAACCTAAAAATCAAATTAATGAAATTAAAATTAATAATAATTTAGTAACTGATGCCTATCTTATTGCACAACATCTAAATAAGTATTTTCTAGATCTGCCAGCTAAACTAATTTCGATCCGAATTCAAATTTTCTCACTCTTTTTTTAAAACCAGTATCGGAATCAGAAACTTACAATATCATAATGAAATTAAAAAATAGCGATTCTTTCGGTCTAGATAATTTGAGTTCTAATTTGACCAAACAATCAGTTAACTACTTAGTACTTCCACTTACTTTTTTAATAAATTTGTCACTATCAGAAGGAAAGTTTCCATCTATTTTAAAATCAGCTAAAGTTATTCCATTACATTAAAAAGGAGATAATATATTATCTGAAAATTATAGACCCGTTGCTCTATTGTCAACTATTTCCAAAATATTAGAACGAGCTATGTTTAATCGTATTATTGAATTTACTACACAACACAATATCATTTCAGACTCGCAGCATGGTTTCCGAAAAAATCGTTCCACTGAAACTGCCATATTGTCATTTTTAAATAACTTGTATGAAAACTTGGACCAAAATAATAAATGCATAGGACCCTTTATGGATCTAAGCAAAGCCTTTGATCTAGCAAATCACACAAAACTAATTGAAAAATTGAGCAAATACGGTTTAAGAGGCAAAATAAACAACTGGATACTAACATACCTTACAAATAGAACACAAATAGTAGAAGTAAATGGAGTAAAATCTGATAAATTGAATATTAAGTTTGGAGTTCCACAAGGGTCGGTCCTTGGGCCGTTGTTGTTTTTACTTTGTATCAATGAATTGCCTGGTTTCTTTGATGACTTTTTAATTATGTATGCGGGCGATAACCCCTATTTACGTTGCAGGAAAACTTTTGAAACGGCTATATTTGATATACAAACTTCTATAACAAAATTTGCGGAACACTTTAAATCAAATAGGTTGTTCTTAAACATATCTAAAACTGTTTTTATTATATTTTCTCCGAGGCATAATGTACTAGATAAAAGTCACTTCATAAAAATAGCTGGCAAATCTATAGAACAAGTATGTTGTACTAAAATTCTGGGGATATATATAGATAATGCATTAAATTGGGAAACTCATATTGACTCCGTAGCAAAAAAAACTTTCTTCCGTCTGTTATGCGTTGTATAGATTATCCAAAATATCAAGTAGGATAACTGTTATGGCATATTATTATACGAATTTTATTTCAAGGGCAACATACGGAATTCTTTTTGGGGCTCTTCATGCCATTTTGAAAGATTATTTAAGCTTCAAAAGAAGGCTGTACGTAATATTGTGGGAGCATCTAAACATATGTCCTGTAGAAATTTATTTAAAGAATTGAACATTTTAACACTGCCAAGCATTTATATATTAGAAATACTTATATATGTTAAAAAAAATCTAAGTAACTTTTTACAAAACAATTACAACCATAAATATGACACTAGAGAAAGTAATAACTTAAGCACACCGTTACACAAACTATCAAAATATGAGGAATGTCCAAATTACATAGGAATAAAACTGTATAATAAGATTCCAGACTTTCTAAAAAGCATTGAAAATATAAAAAAAATTTAAAAATAAAACAAAAAATACCTAACAGTCAAATGTTTTTATTCAAATAACGAATATTTAAGTTAATAAGATATATTATTTCTTCTGTAGTTTTATCTAGTATTAAGCACTAATAAGAGCACTTGATTCATTGTAAGGTGCTCAATTTCTTTGTGACTAATCCTATACCAATGTGGTCTTTTGGATAATGAATAATAATTATTATTATTATTATAACATCTAAGATAGCTCGTGTTTTCATCAATATAATCATCCCATACTTTGAATAACCCTGCTATATCTCTAGCCAATTTTACTGGAATATTTTTGTATAATTATAAAATTTAAAGGATACTCATGTTTCTAGTAAATAAAATAATCGCGTATTCCTTGCGCCTCTTTCTTTTGTTATTATTCTCTGAAACGAGCTCATACATTTCCGCTTTATTTTTCACTTTGTCGTTACAATCTTGTTGAATGAAGCTGATATTAAAAGGACTAGATGTCAACCGCCGCAGTACTTATCACATTCACAACGAACACTAAATGCAATTAGCGGAAGGTTTAACGAGTACCGGCTTATAGCTCACATTAAAATTCATCACAAAATATTAACTGTCTGAAATGCCTTAATAACTAGTATGTGGAATTAGCGCTGTATACAGTTATTGTGCTTTCAGCCTGAATACAGTTTTTCTGAAGTTTCCCGATGAAACCCCAGATATAATTAGTAATACAAACAGAAGCAAATAAAGGGGTTAATACATTTATTTTACAAGTTTATTTCGCATTCCTTTTGAGTATATGCTGGTGTATGACTAATGTAATTTGGATTTTAAAGTATTTTTCACAAAGCATTTTAATTTTAAATTATAATTTTTATCTTTCTAATATATTTCCAAACGTTTAATCAGCATGACTGCATATTACATAATTATAGTACTAGGAATGCAAATCTATTAAGAGCTCCTTGTTTTAAACTGTCCAAGAAGGAAAAGAACTCGTTAAACATAAAGCTTTATAATAAATTACCGTCACATTAAATCTTCAAATGACCACCAATTTAAAAAAAATATAAAAAACTACATGTTACAGCACTGTTTCTGTACAATAGAGGAATTTCTAAATTCTACCCATCCAATGTAACTAAATGTTTTTTCTTTTTCGAAAATATTACTGCCCCATCAGCCTATTGTATTTATGACCTCGCTCGCCACATTACTGACCCAATATTTTATATTTACCTATTTTTTTAAGACTTCATTATTGTTAAGTAGGTATTCCTGTGTAACGGCACATCTTGCTTCTGTTCATTAGGATGCAGCTCCATGTATTTTATTTATACACTGTCATGTTCTATTTTTTTGTGAACCTTAGTGTTTGTTTATATACACTGTTATTTTCTAGACTTGCTACAAATGTACTTTTTACATAAAGTAGTCAAATAAACGATTCTATTCTATTCTATTCTATTTTACTTTTCACAACCAACTGATGAATACAAACAATGTTACATGGCCTATGTCAATTTAACAATTTTATATAATAACTGGTATTTTATTTATATTTAGCACGATCTGTATAGCATTTTGATTCAGTTTTTGTAAGTGAAACTGTTTTCAACTAACAGAATTTTCATTGTATAACTGTTAAATCGTTTCATATTGTTTTATGTACATATTTTAATATCTTAGGAACTCAGTCATATTTTTGTTTAACATTAACTTATGTATTTGTTCTATTCTGTTACAGTATCTCAGGAAACAATTGTCTACAAAACATTTATTTACATTCACATACCTATATTTCAATTTATATATTTTGTTTACTGTAAATGTGGTTACCTTCCTTACCTTTAACTTTCTAATTAATGTGTTATATAGTATATCCTATAAGATGTAATATATTTACTGAATTCTCACAATACGTTTTACTATTTATTACGGCAGTTCATATTTTTGGTTATGTATAGAAATTACAAATTGCAATCTAAATAAGCTGTGGTATGTGGTATGTGGTATTATAGATTCCTTTTATCGATTCTGTAATTTACTTGAGTAAGGAAATCTTCCTAAGGAGACCGGCAATTTGTTGCTCTTAACTCAACAATTGACATATTATGGCGATACCTGCACCATTCCTATATTTTACGCTTTCCATTTAAGTAGTAAAAAATCGGCAGCTACTGGAAGCGGCTGGAACCTCCCCACTCGGTGGATCTTTGAAGCCGAAAAGAGCATTAAATTGTGTAACAAAACGGCTCAACTTAATGAATTTCCAATCATCTATGCGAGTTATTACCTACATCGTTGAATAATATACTATTAGGATATTAACAACTTTAACATCACTTGAACGACTAAGAAATTCTAGTTATCCTAAATACTACAGATTTGTAAAGCAACAAACTGAAAATTGGTAAAGTGATAATCTATAATAAATTCACCAACGAAGGTACAGAAAGCATATGATACTGATATTGTTACATCTATCTTTAAAGTTTGTGAAAATCCACTAAAAGTTACAAATGTGCCGAAATCTTATTAACATGACATGACACCAACGTTATCGGATGACAAACGATGACAATGACAATCATCAAAATTTGCTCATTGCAATCCGATCGCTCGTGGCTGTCTTTGTTAAATCAAACATTAGCATTTCAGTAATTTTACTAGATTTTAGAGGAATATTTGTAGTTTAATTCTTCGATTTGTCTGTATATATATTTAAAAACGGCACTAAACGTAATCCGCTCTACTTCTAGAGCAGAGAAGAAACCCTCACACGTGAATTGACGCGTGATGTGACTAGTTTCACGATGTAACGACTACGCGCATCGATCATGTCATGCGAAATGCGATCTATGCCATATTTGCTTTGTTTTTAATTTTTTTCACGGAAACCAAATCGAAAGGGTGGAAGTATGGTATATCGTTGAAATCAGAATTTTAACTGCTTTTCAATGGTTCCATTGCAAATTGAAAGTAAATATAAAATAAACAACTTGTTGCGTCAAAATGACACTAAACGTAATCCGATCTCAACCAAAACCTTTTCAGATCTTCTGGGACACTAAAGAAACGCACACGCAAAGTTTCATTCAAATCCGTTCAGTAGTTTCGGCGCTATCGTGCTAACACACATACACACACACACATACACACACAGACATTTTTCAAAAACCACTTTTTTGGGTTCCTAGGACCTCAAAACGTAAAGATTTGATGTTATCTCAATTTTCGTTTTTGAACCAATTTTAGTAACCTCACAATTTTATTGTGGAGAGGTTAAAATATCTTTTTCAAGTTTGTGTGGTGGCATTATATTGCAGAAAGTGGGACAAATAAAGTTTACCTTATTAGTAAAATTCACCAAGAAATCATTTTGCCTGCAGCTTTTGTACTGATTCGAACGTATATAAAACTTAACTGTGTTACATTTTTATATCCGCGTTAACAAGTGTTTAACATCCAGGTATATTTCATTTATTAGTAATTTAAAATTCCAGTAATCTTCAATTTTTGTCTTTGATGTAATTTCAATTTTTTTAAAAATAAATTTAAATGCAAATTCAATTCTTTTTACTTTAATAAGTAATTAAAATATATATAACCACATGGTTATAAAATATTTTTTTCTCTCTTTTTCATTCTTTTTTGGCAATTTATAGTCTATGAATCAGCTTATGTATAGCTTATATATACCTTCGGCATATTCTACATATTCTGTATACCTTATGTATATCTTCTGCAGATATAAAAGTCAAGCTTCTGTATATTTTCTTCATATTGAAAATTTGATAGTCTTCAAACCCAAAAATATATTTCAAACTCGAAATTCAATATTATATATTTTATGCTTATGCTTAATATTTAAGCTTTATATTTTATATTAAAAATTTGAGCTTCTCACAAATTTATATCAATTTTATATAGTTGGACAATTTTTCCACAATTTTTAAATTTCACTTAATTGAGAGACGTAAACTAAATTGCCAAGAAAACCTTTATACTCCATTTTTACAAGAGACAATTGTGGGCCTGAATTGCTGTTCCAGAACCATTCACTTCAACAATATTCAATCCCGGAATCTAGGATCCCGGTATAAATTTTATATATATATTTTTTTAAATTTTAATTAGTCTTTGTTAGCCGATATTAATAAGTAACTTGAAAATTTCACATTATACAAACCGATTTATCTATTCATGTAATATATTTTATCATTAATTTTAAACTATCTTTTTATTTCACTTACCAACAATTTCAGTCTGATCTATAGTAGACTGGTTATTCGAGAAAAAGAGGCAATTCTACTTATTTTCACTATAGATGGTGCCCAATTTAACATCAATTTTTCTTTGTCACCTTTTCTCGAACTAAACAGAAACCTGTCATTTATGCTGTACATTTCAAAAAGGGTAAGTTTCTCCACGCTTACAAATACTCCGGATCCACGGCTCTTTGCTCCGGCTTAAACCAGCTAGTCGTCCGCATATGTTGCCTCAATTCTTTCCCAAAAATAAATAATAAGGGAAAGGAGGTAACAACAAGTCGGTAAATCTTATTTAGGCGTACTTAAATAGAAATGAAGTTCCAAATAATACCGGCTTACGGTAAGGTTTAGGCAACTTTGATTAATTTTTAATCTATATTCAACATTAGTAAACTGCTACAGGCGAAACTCCCCTAAAAACGATACTATAAGGGGCAAGTTATAAGTTTAAAGAGGGCACAGAGTGTAGCATAGTCATGGCATGGTTAGCCTGGAATTGTGGTGTAGTACTGTAGTATAGTTTCACCAAATTTCACCAACTTATTTGATTTAAACACGGAATATTTTTATTCTGTTGAAAATATTACTTGGTGTTTATAAAAGTAAAGTAATCACAGAATATGGTTTGGCTGAGACTCGAACTCATGAGTGGTGCAGCGACTACCCGTGTTGTCTCTCACATAACCCTGTCTAATCTGCTGCCAACAACCCGGTAATCCATAAAAAGTCAGTAAACATCTATATCCTAGCTGGGATTTGAACCCAGGACTCCATGGTCTCAATCCTAACGTGTAAACGTTGAGCCACTGAGCCGGCGTTAAAGGAGCTCTGGCTTCGGCTGGTGTTTGTTGCAATCAAAGCATTAGCGTTTTGTTGGTAATATGCGATTATTCCACTTAACGCGCCAGGCTTGTAACTTGTAATTCAGCGCTCGGCGGGCACATAACCCAGAGAGTAGCTGTTGGTTGCAGTCTGGTTACATTCCTTATAGAAAAATAAGGATTTTATAGAGGAGCTTGCGACTGAAATATTATGTTTTGATTAATTATGAATATTATGCGATATGTCATTTGTACTCCCCTGTATATCTTTTGGCCAATTAATATTATTATTATTTAAAAATTAGAAATTTGAACATTCTAAACTTGACAATATTTCTGTTGTATGGAATTTAAATTACACCATACATATTAATGCTATTAAGCAAATTCAGTCGGCTGCGTATCATAATTAAATTAATCCATCTTATATATTAATTTATAAAATTGTGTATTTTCCCACCCTCCGATAGAAATGGGTTCTATTGAGTACAATATAATAAATAAATACATAAATGAATTGATACGTATTCAATAACTTTTTTTTCTTTCAGGAATTGTACCTAGATCACAACCTCATAGAATTCATTTCCAATCGAGCATTCGATGGGCTTCGCTTTTTGAAGACCATAAGTTTAAGCAACAATAGACTATCTAGATTTCCGGCGGGTTTATTTACCAGTGTATTTACCCTCTTCAATTTGGATATAAGCAACAACAGACTGGAGACACTTATTTTCGATTCGATAGAGCAACTTTACAACAATTTGATAAACAATGGCACAATCCGACTAAAAGGTAAGAGGCCGTTCTTATTCCTTTTTAAATTCTCTAGTGGATATTGCTAGGGAGAGCCTCATGTTTTTAGAAAATTAATGTTTGTAATCTACGCTTGTACCTGAATTTAGCGAATTTTTTCCGAGAAAAGTGTTGTCGGATTTCCAGACCACGGCTCTAAGAGGATTGCGTTGAAACAAGAACACGCGACATGGAGGGAGGACTCCTGGAGTTTCCACTTAGAATTTCCCTTCAGTTGACAATTTAAATTTACTATTTACGTTATTTAGGCACTTCATTTTCTTCTAAATATGGAATAACAAGATGAGAATGATGGAAAAGACTCCTTATTATTTTATTATATTTAAAATCGCACCATTCGTCGCTGTGCATTAATATTTTATTAGCAAAAGCGCCTTCTACGGAAAACAATGTGGGCGACAACTGTCTAACCAGTGAAAGGTCAACCTTAGATTAATTCCCAGGATTATTTAATATCCTTAAATGTCGTGTTTGTGAAATACGAATTACTAAATATACATAATATAATATATCTAAAGTTTCGGATGTCTTTGATATTTAATAACTTTTTACGTCAAAATAATCCTTCAAGAATAATTTTTTACAGAAATTTGCTTTGACTTATACATAATTTTTATTCTTAATTTGTTAAAGAAACTCAATTTTAAAGTCATGTATTGGGTCCATTGCTGTTTATTATATGTATTAATAATTTAATTCAATTCTTCTCGAAACCAAAGAAGAAATAATTACTACTAATAAAGATATTTGCACACCTGAAGAAATACTCTCAACAGACAAAATAATACAACCGTGAAAGTACTGAAACTTTTGATAACAACTTTGACGGTAATCGCGGATTTCCAAGTAGTTCCAAGAGACATCAAAGATAAGAAATAAGAATTGGATAATCAAATAACTAAAACCAAATTGCTTATCACGTAATAGGTTCGAATTTCAGTTCCAGCAGATGGCGGAAGAGAATGGTTGTGTATCCAAGCTTTTTTAAATGTAACTACACCTTTATGCATATGCCTGTTTCTTAAACTTTAGCGCAATCAAACTTATGTAGTAAATTACGTAGGTGGTATCATTAAAAGGAGGTGATGAAAATTTTAAAATAAAAATCACCAGCTCTTGTTCTATGTTGCGGCAGCTTTGTATGGGTGCGTTAGCCTATTTGCCGATACGATTATGTATGTATATATTAATATAATAGTTGGCTGACCTCACTAAATTCTGCAATTTGCTGGAAGCAATTGATAAACGTGCAAGTTATAGTTAAACATTATCTGAACCGCGTCTTGGAACTGATCTGGGGAAGATAAACCTCTAAAATTTATAGATGCCCACTTAATTTATACGAAGCCCGGTATTATTTAATCTATATGTATTAATAAACAAGGCCATAGTATCCTGATTTATAGGCTATTTATTATTAAATATACATAAATAACGATGTTGTTGAATAACTTAGTTGGTTTGCCTGATTAATAATGAACGAATATTAGTACATCCTACTGGCAAACCTGCTCTATGTACTTTATGATTTATTCAAATAGTTATATGGAAACCAGACAAAAGTTTTTAATAATAAACGTCACAAATACTATGTAACAGAAATTTGCCTAAGAATATTTGACTTTAATTTTACCATAGCAATCCAATTTCTAGGTTTTTACTTACTGGGAAAAGGGATTGGTGAAATACAGTTTATAGCGGAATCTGAAGCACTTCTTAAAGATAATTGTTAATTATAAATTAATTTGTAATATGCATGTCTCGCTACGCATACTCAGAGTGTAACATGGAAAATACAAATTTCAAAGACAAAATATAAATAAAAACAACATATGAATGATCGATGCGAAAATGGGAGCAACTCACCAAAGCAGAGCAGTTGCACCGCGCCTTACAAATTTTAATATTTTAAGTTTATGGCTTATGGAGTTTATGAATTTAATAAATGGTTAAGTTACGAAGAATTTAAATATAACCCAGTAACTTTAGTATTAATCTGCCGATAAAAAAAAGTGAGCGAAACTTTTGTATACAGATTTATATAGGCATTTTAAAGAACGCGTAAAAAATTCCAATTGACAAAGGTCAATTAGAGTTATTATGAAAACTGTAGACCTCAAGATTATTTTATTTTTATATATTAATATTACAAAGGCGCTTTTTGGCGCGTCAGAAAAGAGTAAATCTTCGCAAGGCCACGATTTGAGGATTTGGAATTTAAAAAATTGTATGAAAGACTGGATTGGTATTATTTTTGCAAATGTCTTAAGGCATTTTTTAAATTCCAGGACATTATAGAATACAAATTCTGGAATATCGAGAGAAAGTCACTAAAGGGGGGCAAATCAATTTCTATAACAAATTATCTAAAATTGATCGTCTGTATTCTATACTATAATGCCTTCGAAAAATGTGAAATTAGTATCAACTTGTTTTAGATGTCATCTAAAAAGTAATTATAAAGGTCTAATTTGCCAATTTTGCACAAAATTCCCTGATATAGAGATTCATAAAACATGCAAAATTACGCAGTTTTGTGCTACATCAAAGATTTCTGCGAAATGGTACACTGCGGTTTGATCCGATAGAGATTAAACTGGAGAGAAGATTCACTGCGATTTTTCAACAGTGTGGAAAAGAAACAAAATAAACGTATCGCGTTTAGACTTTTCAACAGAATTCAAAGCTTTTGTTGTGAACTGTAATAAAAGCAATAACGGTTCATAAATATTTTATAACAGTTCACACTTACGTGTCATATATTTGATATAAATAATTTGTCCCTTAATAATAAGTTGATTTTTCGGTGAAAATATAAACTTCAACGATTATGCCATATTAGTAATTATTTAAAAATATTCGAAAAGTAAATTCACTATCCGATTATTTTAAAATAAAAAATGGTAGCGAATCAATCCTTATTAGTAACTTTCGCGAACAATTTATTAACTATTTACTCTGTGGCTGAACTATGTTGCATGAGCTATTTGAGTGAATGTGCAAATACAAACTTCTCGAATCGTTTTCCAATACATTTAATGAATTATTACTCATCTAGAATTATACAAATATGTATACAGAGTGGACCATTAATAATAGGCAATAGTTCAGGGGTAGATTCTTTGGGTCAAAATATAATAATAATAATAATAATAATAATAATGAAGGCTGACCTTCGCCTTTTTAAGGTCAGCCGGGCTGAAGTCTGAGACCGAGGGATTCATAACGGCTTGCCAAGATGGTGTATTTAACACTCTCGTCTATCGACGTCGTGTCATGGGTATGGAGGTCCCTGATGTCAACTGCAGGGCCTGCCGCAGGGCGCCGGAGACTGTAATGCACTTACTGTCGGCTTGCCCGACATACGCAGCCTCGGCTTATATTTACAGATACGACGCAGCATTACGAGTGCTTTACTATCATCTAAGGTACTCGTATGGGATAGACGAAACACCAGTGCTGCCTTACGCTCCGGGGGATATTGTGTCCGTTGTGGGGAATGAGAAGTGCCTAATTTATTGGAACTACTCGTTTCCCACCGTCAGCCAAATACAAGCCAACAAACCTGACATAGTACTCCTCGACCACCAACTCAAGACAATGTATGTCGTGGAATTCTCAGCTCCCGCTGAGAGCAACATTGTCTTGAAAGAGGAGGAAAAACGGACAAAATATCGAGATTTGCTCTTCGAACTCCGCAGGCTTTATCCAGGCCATTCTGTTAAAATAGTGGTACTGATTATAGGAGCCCTCGGTGGAATGAGACAGACGCTGCTTTCAGAATTAAAGATCATACCGGCATGCCGAAATTCGGCAGAGATCTTAGCCGGCAGAATGCAGAAGGCTGTCATCCTCGGTTCATTGCGTCTACTCAGGGCACACGATTCGCAGACCCAGTAGTCACTCACCCCACGGGCGTGGAGAGTAGCTATTGGTATTTATTACCAACTTCCCCCTGTGAGAGTCGGATCCATAAAGTAGGGTGACTGATTTTTTTTTTTAAAAAAGGTCTTTATTATGAAAGGTTCATAAAGGCCAAAGTTTAGTCACATGACTACTACAGGACTATATGAGGATATAACCAAATATGCTTTAGTAAAATGTCGCTGTGGAAAAAGATCAGTGTCAAAGTTCAAATTATTTTTTTGCAATAACTCAACAGATTCTTGATTGATCTTCGCCAAATTTTCCAGAGGAACCTTTTTTATTCTAAGAAACAATAATTTATGTATTACATCACGTTTGATCATAAAGGGCGCTGCAGGACCCGTAACTGATGATTAATTTTTTTCATATTTTTTTTGACGAAACGTTGTGGTACTTCTGATCAGAAAATCTGATGAGTTCGTCTTTTCCACGTATAAAAGGTACACTTCGTTGAACTTGATAACTACAACAGTTTTCGAGGACAGTGCCGTTACATTTCAATAATTTGTTGAAAGACAAATTCAAATTTAATTCCATCATTTATGTCATTTAATCATTTTATTTTGTTCTTTAGTTCCTCCAGCTAATTTCTTTAATTTCTTTATTTACAATGCCTAGACATAGTAATTTTTCGAGTAGGGAAATGTGGGATATGATATGAGCTAGACCATAAGATTTTCAAAGATCTGTTTCGTCATTTGGGAGAAACGGGTTCATTTCGCCATAAAAACTATGTAGGACGACCGAAACGAATTACTCCAGATCAAGAACTAGATGAAGATCCTCAAGTTAACTCAAGTCGTTTAGCTTTTACCTATATCATCTCACTCCTCTACATAACTTACTTCGAAGGAATCTTCCACAAAGGCTACAATTTTGCCAATTTGTTCTAAATAAATACAACAGGGATCGAAATTTTGTTAAGAACACTTTATTTACCGACCAAGCAACTTTTATTCGTCGAGGTGTTTTTAACTGGAGAAATACCCATTACTGGGAAATAGAAAATCTTCATGCCGTTAAAGAAAGACATTCTCAGCAAGAATTTAAGGTGAACGTTTCGTGTGGTATTATCGACGATCAATTATTGGGACCATTTGTTCTTCCTCCAAATTTAAATAGACAATCTTATCTGTTTTTTCTTCAAAACAATCTTGCTGATATATTACATGCTTTCATGCTAGACATACGGAACAGAATGTGGTTCATGCAAGATGGAGCTCCCCTCATTTCCATTGAAGTCAGGAATTATCTTGATGAGACTATCCCACGCAGATGGATCGGTCGAGGAAGTGAGTTTGCTTGGCCACCAAGGAGTCCTGATTATAATCCTTTCGATTATTATGTGTGGGGACATATGAAGTCCTCAGTCTATGCAAATACTGTCAACTCAAGAGAAGAACTGTGGGATAAAATACAAGACGCAGCGAATTTTATTAGAGGACAGGAAAATGTATGTTTCAATGTAAGAAAATATTTTATGAATAGAATTAGAAAAGGCATAGAAGTGGGTGGAGACTTTTACATTATTTTTTAATAAGATTAGATTCTTATTTTAGACAATCTTTTGATTCATGTATTTATCTCAATACCATGAAAATAATCCATTAGTTCATAAGAAAGCGAGAAAGAGTTTACGCTGTTATTACGGTTTTGTTTTCTCTTACGTTTTGTACTTTTTTCAACAAATACATTTTGTTTCATTAAATTTGAATTTGTCTTCAAAAAATTATTGAAATGCTTAACGGCAATTTGCTCGAAAACGGTTGGAGTTATCAAGTTCTACCAAGTGTACCTTTTATACGTGGAAATGACGATCTCATCAGATTTTCTGGTCAGAAGTACTGTTAAAGAACGCTATAACCCCGATATACTTTTCGACGTTGTAACAAAATCCGACTTAGGAAATATTTCGTAAGAAAAGCGTGCTTCACGTAAAAACGCCGTGGAGGAGGTTTTTAATTCTTGGAAATATATTTTTGCTCTTCGGAGCGTTTTTTATGCCAAATTTTCGCTAACTCTTCGAGGAGCGTTAATTTGGTAAGTGTAGTAAATGTCGCTGCACAGGGACGTAATGTCGCCCCGACCACCCAATTTTGGAAAGTATTCTAAAATTGGACTTGAACTTCCAAATTTCCAAGATTAAAAACCCTTTTACGAATCCACGTTGTCAAGCACTGCAACTCTTACGAAGTGTTGAATATGAGGACAAGTTAGTCCAACGACTATCCAAAGTATATCGGAAGTTATAGCGAAAATAGCCCTTAGCGACATGGGACCCCCATCATTTCCTAGCAGTCGATTTTGACGGGGAAATGATGCGTTTTGACGGGGTTTGCCCTAAACCGGTTCCTCAGTGATTCGGAGTCAAAAAAGTATCTATACCATGTACTCACACGTGCATGGGATCTGCCTTGCCTGAACGTAAAATTTGTTATTGCATAATACAAACGAAGTAGATACGCTTCAAGCAATTTTAAGCTCCGAGGAGCGACCAAAATTTATGTGAATTAATAAATACGTTTATAAAGACAGGCAAGCATAAGCCCACCAAAATTTCAGTTACATGAACTGTTCCTTGAATCTTTTTGTGCATCGTTAGCTTTTCAAACTGCATATTGGATGGTAGTTGGTACCGTATGAATCGTCCCGTTCCTCACCATGTGTTGTACACGGGTCAGACCATTGTTTGTTAACATTTTCTCTGAAGAAGTTGTTGTAAAAAACATAAATTTTTTTAAAGATTTAATATACATTTTTTGAACTTTATATTGTCTTTTACTTGTGTTTTCTAACAAAATTTCCCTTTCAGATTTAAATTTTAAGAGAGTGTAAAACAGACAGTGTTAGATTTATAGTGTTACGACGTCTTCCAATTAGTACCATCAGAGCCGCAGTTAAGCATAAACGACAGTAAGTATGATTTATCCATTAATCTCCGTCTGAAACAGTCACTTGAACCCTAAAAATTTTGTGAACGTAATATTTTTATTTAGCATTTAGAAAAGGTTGAGGAAAAAGAAAATTAATTTTTTCTTTTTCCTATTTTTTTCAATTTTTCTAAGTTTTTCGAACAAAAAAAAATACGTCCTTCAGACTTCCATCAAAAGCATGGATCGTTCACATGGCGCCCGAACAGGGACCATGCCGTCCCCAAACCCAACAAATCCTTTCTCATTCATGGCGGAAGACTCCGAGGGGTCGACCCCAAGAGAATTTTATGAGCGAGTCACCGCACCGCTCGTCGACGACGGTTCTAGAGGGATAGAACCACAGCGACTGTTTCCGGAGGGAGATAATGTTAATTTATCAGCTTCACAGCCACAAACTGCTTCGATGGAGAGTATGTTTCTGAAAATGGCAGAGGGCTTCGTGCAGGCGATACAGAACGTGTCGACCTGTACGCCCCATGAGAGACAAAGATGTCCGAACGTGACGTTCCATGGGCTTGATCATGAAGATCCAGAAGCATTTCTGAAAATTATGGAGGAATATTTCGACAGAGCTCGCATAAGCCACGACTATGATCGCCTCCATAACGTAACCGGCCAACTCAAGGGCGAAGCTCAACGATGGTCCGAACAATTTAGGACGTTGACTACTTCGTATGCCTTATTCAAGGAAAGATTCCTTACGAGATTTAATTCTCCCGACATACAGTCACGAGCTATTGCTCAACTGTATGCCGTCAAGCAAACGTCTTTAGACGACACGGCAGTGTTTATCACAAGGAAAACCTGTCTTTTCGATCGTATTGATCCCTTTAAATCCGAAGCCATCAGAGCTCGGGTCATCATGGACCAACTGCGTCCAGAAATTAGGTCACGCTTGAGAAGCAACCTAATTTCAAACACAGAGATGTTAATAGCAGCGGCTACTAACGTCGAGCGGGATTCAGCTGACGAACAGACGTCGCTAATCCAGCTTATTGATCAACGTCTGTCCCGCGCGTCTTACTATCGAGAGCCGGGACACATCAATCCACAAAATTCAAGTATAAGGAGCAATGGAAGCCCAACTCCGACAGCACCGAGGGTGCATTTCCGAGAGGACGTATCTCGACAGGACGGTCCAGGCAGAGCGCCTGGTCGTCCTTTTTTTATGCCTAATTCTACGAGCGGTTCAGTGAATCCTGACCGCAGGCAAACTAATTTCAATGGCGGATCGGGGAAATTCCGAGTACCCGACCGACCGGCAACCCCGTGCCGATACTGTACAGACACAGTACAGTGGCACTTCCATAGCCAATGCCCGAATAACCCGCATCTCATCAGGAGACCGGGAAACTTTCGAGGGGCCAGAGACCCAGGCCAGGGTCCATCTGCAAGATCCCCGGCACAACGGCCGAACCAAGGCGGCAGCAATGTCCAGTAATTCTTTCCGATACTCATGACCACTACGACGCTCCTCTGCACAAGACAAGAGAGTCAATAAATTATATGAGCGAAGCGTTCCCTTTGCCTCGTATAAAAGTTCAAATTAATGAACATGCGGTCGACGCACTGATCGATTCAGGCTCGACGCGAAACGTTATCCATCCGAGGATGTTGGATAATTTTAAAAATCTCACGACACGCCGATCGTTTGCTATGGCGTGCGGAGATCGAATGGTGGACTCTCTTGGCACGACAAAATTACAAGTAATAATTTCAGGCACCTCTTTTGAAATTGATTTTCAAGTAATCGAAAATTTGAACGAAACAATAATATTAGGATCACCATTCTTATATATGAACAATGTCGCATATGATTATGGCAGAAAATGCCTATATGCCGGCACAGAAGAGCGTATTACCGTCTTCTGGAATCAAGCTTCTCAGAGGGAGAGACAGCAGGCAAAGCTTCCTGAAGAGCTTGTTATTAATGACAAATTTCTACGGCCGCTGTTCGAAGAATTTGTCGATCTGTTCACTGCGGAACCGACTCAAGCAACCACAGTGACTGTGAAACACAAAATTACAGTGAAAGACACGAAACCCTTTAATATCAGACCATATCCGATGTCTCCGAGTACTAAGAAAATTATGTACGACCAAATCGAAGAGATGTTGAAAGCTGGCGTCATCGAACCTAGCACTGCACAATATAGTTCACCACCCGTAATCATAAAACGCTCAGACAAGAAACCACGATTTTGCATCGACTATCGCCATTTGAATGAAATGACTGAAGACGAGGCTTCCGTATTACCAAAAATACACGAAAGTATTAAAGATTTAGGCAATTCGAAGATTTTTTCTGTGTTGGATTTAAAAAGTGGATATTGGCAAATACCACTAGATGAAGCATCAAAAGATTTTTCGACTTTTACCACTCCTGATGGGGCAGCTTACAGATTTAATGTCATGCCTTTCGGACTCAAGACAGCTCCCTGTACCTTTCAGAAATTCATGGCAAAGGACGTTTTAACGGGTTACCTGCACCATTTCTGTAAAGTGTATTTAGATGATATAATCGTTTACAGCGTAAACGTGAAGGAGCATATGTCCCACTTGAGATTAGTCTTTGAAAGACTACGTCTGCACAATCTGAAAGTGTCACCGGAAAAGTGTGTAATAGCGACGAATGAAATTCAATATTTAGGCCATACAATTAGAACTGATACTTCCCAACCATTAGAAAAACATGTCTTACAAATTCAAAATTATCCCGTTCCAGCTACAAAAAAGCAGCTACAAAGTTTCCTAGGGCTTTGCAACTGGGTACGAGAATATCTACCAAATGTGGCGATGATCACGAAGCCACTAACGAAACTTCTTTCGAAGGAAAATCGTTTTCACTGGAACCATACATGCGATGAAGCGTTTAGAAAATTAAAAGAATTATTATCCGGACCGCTGGAACTCCATCGGCCGGATTTTTCACGTCAATTCATTTTGCAAACAGATGCATCCCTCCAAGGCCTTTCGGCCGTATTATATCAATTAGGCGACAACGGCGAAAAATACATAATCTCGTATGCAAGCAACACGTTATCTCCATCGGAGAGACGTTACCACATAAATGAGCTAGAATGCTTGGCGGTGGTGAACTATATTAAAAAGTACAAGATGTACTTAGCAGACAAACCGTTCTTGGTGAAGACGGACAACAGGGCGTTACTTTGGTTAAACAAACATAAGGACGACAAAACAAAATTTACTCGATGGTCATTACTATTGCAAGAATATGCATTCAAAATTGAACACTGTCCAGGAAAGGAAAATTTATTAGCAGATTTTCTAAGTCGTAACCCACAAAATCAGTATGTCGAGACAGACGATGAAGAGGAAAGAATGTTCCTACCAAATTATAAGTGTCCAGAACGTATTTCTGTTTTAACGCACTCAGAAATATACGAAGATATCGTACAGGCTCAATTGAGTTCACGAGATATTCAAGACAAGATCCGCCGTTGGAATGATCTATTTCAACAGGAACAACGTTCCGATGCGGATCTTAATTTTATGAAAAATTTTCACGTCCAAGACGATGTACTTTTTAAAGATTGCGATAGAAATTTTAAATTAATAGTTCCAAAGAGGAAAATAAAGGAATTGATTTACCATTATCATGACCGAGATGAAGCATGTCATCCAGGAAGAGACGAGACTCTCAGGAAAATAGCGAAACGCTACTATTTCAATAATATGGCCAGGATCGTAGGCAAATACATAAACGACTGTCTGATATGCCAGTCTGTAAAGACAAGACAAGCCCAACCCAATGCTCCACTTAGAAGTCATGCACCACAAAATGCATTTGAAACCTTGAGCGTCGACGTAATTGGCCCGCTGCAGAGGACTAAAGACGCCGAAAACAGATATATGATTATCGTCGAAGACGTTTTCAGTAAATGGATAGAGGCAAAGGCATACATTCAGGTCGACGGCAGAACGATAGCCAAATATATCGACGAGGAAATAGTAGCAAGATTCGGAGTCCCTCGAGTCATAATATCAGACAACGGTGGTCATTTCAATTCCGAATGGTACATCACATTTTGCGAAAGGAATGGTATCGAACGATACTTAATTCCAGCATATCACCAACAGTCAAACCCCGTGGAACGACGGGTTCAGGAATGCAAGAAAATTTTAAAGACTCTTTTATTCAAAAAGCCAAACGACACTTGGGATCGCTACGTGCATCAGATGACATACATATTAAGAAATCGTAGGAACGCCGCTACAAATCAAACACCTAGCATGTTCGTGTTAGGATATGATCCAGCCGAAAGAGGCGAATGGGATTTGTATGCCTGGAGGCAAGAAAGAGCCAAGCAACAAACGCTTCCACGATACGAGCGAATCAAGGAAGCCCGTCAGGCCCAACAAAATTACAAACAGAAATATGCGCCGAAAGAGGCCGTCACTCCGATCGTTTACAAAGTAGGAGACCGAGTCATGAGTAAGAGAAAAAAGAAGGTACATACCTTCACGCCGTCTTGGTCAGGCCCGACCAGAATTCTGAAGAAGTTTTCAGACGAGGTGTATCTCGTGCAAAAGGGAAATGCAACGACAAGAGTACATGTCGATGATTTGAGACCAGCCCCGCCAGAGGAGCACAACTTGGAAATCGAATCTTCCGATGAAGAAAATGCTAGTCCAGGCGGAACATCACTCGATGGAAATGATTCCCCGTTCTCAGACGATTCCACAGAACCTCTACCGCCGGAGCAAACGGTTGTACAAATCCATGCACCGCCACGAGATGCTTCCACTTCTGATTCAGAATCCAGTTCTGGAGATTCAATCATCTTTTTATAACATTTTTCAACCTAGGCTAAGTTTTAACTTAGTGCTAGGTTTATTTTATATCAAAATTTCCATACCAACTTCTTGTCGTGTCAGGCAAAAGTTGGTATTTTTTATGCATTTTTTACAAGTTATTTTCATCTGAGGATATTGTATCCACATACAAGTCTTCAAAATTCACTGCAGCAACTCTGACCGTGTCCGGCAGAGTTGGTATTTTTATAATTTTTTTCTAAGTCATCAAATGTTATTAAACATTCATCTGTAAGCAGAGTCCGACCCAAAGGGTCCAAACAAATGTTCCATTGGCACGGCATGGAAAGACGACAACTCTGACGCAGAGCGCGATTCAGACGAGTCTAGCAACTCAAGGGCGAGATGCCGCCACGTCTGCTGGAGGGGCAGATGCAACGATCCGACGGATGCAGATTCTGTCGCAGATTTCTCCCAAGAAGAGATTTTAATAAAAACTATTTCAATCAATATAAGTCAACAAAATTCAGTGTTCCTATTCTCAAAGACGACGATATGTTATCGGTCGCAGATCCCCAGACGGGATGTAAACAATCATTTTACTAAAATTTTGTTTTATTGTTTCATATAAACCGAGCAGAACCATAGTATAGCTGGAGCCCAAGCAGTCCGAGGACCACCTAAGCTGTTCCAGAAGGCAGTTCGACACCGAAGGTGATCGACGAGGCATAGACACGAGGAGGAGCAGACGCAAGCCCGCATTAGTGGAAGAACACTAAGAAAGATAAGTGCGTCGAAAGTGTTTGTGTTGTGTCATCGAGAATCTGAGGATTTTCGATTTTTTCTTTTTTTTTATGCCATTTTTGAAACACAATGTTAATAATTCAATCGAATGCTATGCATCGATATATGTTCAAATTATCACCATTTTTAGATTTGCATCTATGTTTTGTTCAGATAGGCCGGTCTGAACGATAACCGAATACAACACATGGGAGACTACATCCAATGATCCATTTTATTTTCAAACAAACAATTTACCAAACGTTACACAAAAAGATTCACGGAAAGGAGGGGAGTGTTAAAGAACGCTATAACCCCGATATACTTTTCGACGTTGTAACAAAATCCGACTTAGGAAATATTTCGTAAGAAAAGCGTGCTTCACGTAAAAACGCCGTGGAGGAGGTTTTTAATTCTTGGAAATATATTTTTGCTCTTCGGAGCGTTTTTTATGCCAAATTTTCGCTAACTCTTCGAGGAGCGTTAATTTGGTAAGTGTAGTAAATGTCGCTGCACAGGGACGTAATGTCGCCCCGACCACCCAATTTTGGAAAGTATTCTAAAATTGGACTTGAACTTCCAAATTTCCAAGATTAAAAACCCTTTTACGAATCCACGTTGTCAAGCACTGCAACTCTTACGAAGTGTTGAATATGAGGACAAGTTAGTCCAACGACTATCCAAAGTATATCGGAAGTTATAGCGAAAATAGCCCTTAGCGACATGGGACCCCCATCATTTCCTAGCAGTCGATTTTGACGGGGAAATGATGCGTTTTGACGGGGTTTGCCCTAAACCGGTTCCTCAGTGATTCGGAGTCAAAAAAGTATCTATACCATGTACTCACACGTGCATGGGATCTGCCTTGCCTGAACGTAAAATTTGTTATTGCATAATACAAACGAAGTAGATACGCTTCAAGCAATTTTAAGCTCCGAGGAGCGACCAAAATTTATGTGAATTAATAAATACGTTTATAAAGACAGGCAAGCATAAGCCCACCAAAATTTCAGTTACATGAACTGTTCCTTGAATCTTTTTGTGCATCGTTAGCTTTTCAAACTGCATATTGGATGGTAGTTGGTACCGTATGAATCGTCCCGTTCCTCACCATGTGTTGTACACGGGTCAGACCATTGTTTGTTAACATTTTCTCTGAAGAAGTTGTTGTAAAAAACATAAATTTTTTTAAAGATTTAATATACATTTTTTGAACTTTATATTGTCTTTTACTTGTGTTTTCTAACAAAATTTCCCTTTCAGATTTAAATTTTAAGAGAGTGTAAAACAGACAGTGTTAGATTTATAGTGTTACGACGTCTTCCAATTAGTACCATCAGAGCCGCAGTTAAGCATAAACGACAGTAAGTATGATTTTTCCATTAATCTCCGTCTGAAACAGTCACTTGAACCCTAAAAATTTTGTGAACGTAATATTTTTATTTAGCATTTAGAAAAGGTTGAGGAAAAAGAAAATTAATTTTTTCTTTTTCCTATTTTTTTCAATTTTTCTAAGTTTTTCGAACAAAAAAAAATACGTCCTTCAGACTTCCATCAAAAGCATGGATCGTTCACAGTACCACAGCGTTTCGTCAAAAAAATATGAAAGAAATTCATCATCAGATACAGATCCTGCGACGCCCTCTATGATCTAACGTGATGTAATACATAAATTATTGTTTCAGTCAAGAGGTTGTTGAGTTATTGGAAAAAAAAAGAAAAAATAATTTGAACTTTGACAGCCTGTATCTTTTTCCACAACATTTTATTAAAGCATGTTTATCCTCATATTTTGCCCCAAAGAATCTACCCCTGAAGTATGGCCTATTATCAATGGACCACCCTGTATATCCCAAAAGTATCCTTAAATTATAATACTCTGTTAAAATTTAATTTTTTCTTTAATATACGGTATTACGATTTTGAATATTGAATAAGTGAAGTTAAAGCGTTGTCGAAAGTGCAGAAAGTCTAATTACTTTTATACATAAATCTTAACTTTTTGTTAAAAGTTTAATGGCCCAAGCAGTTAATACATTTTCGTGGCTCACTACTTAACAAAAACGATGCGGTCGTTTTTTTACAAAAGAAATACAAGGCCGTATAAAAAGCGTTCGACCCTCATCAGCAGAGTAAAAACAGATACCGGCTACAATTTACAATTTATCAGGAGGTTAAGCTGGAGATATCTTGTTTTCAGGTAAAATAAGAAGACGGCGGGCGTTCAACTTGCACGCTACGAGAAAATATCTATTTCAAGTAAAGAGTTGCTGCTTTGACAGAAAATTCCTTACAGGAAGGCTAGGAAATGAAGGAAGACAAGGAGATTCCCCATTTGGCTTGGACATAGAATGCTGATTCTTTATATGCATGTACAGCGTTGTCGAAAATCAATGATATAAGATATTTAGAAAACTCAAGACCGGAATTCTGTTTAGGGAGTTATTTAAATTTCACTGAACCTTTTCATGGACGTTCCCACTTTTACAGCATCTGAGGTTTTCCTATATCCTCTGCCGACTACTGACAACGGCGCGGCGTTCTGTTAGTTAAAATAGCATGAAATTATCTATCTACCTTTTAATATGTTTTAATTTTATTATGACCAATAAGTCGTATTTCATCGTTAAATAACCCCAAATTTGTAGACCTAGACTCGTCCTTCTCAAAAAATCATTGTCTGAACGCGCGTTGTTATATAAAATCCAACTGCAATAGTCCATCTTACGTCCATACAAGTACTGGTACAATTGGTATTTAAAAAGGGAAGGGAAAAATGGAAGAGATCTTAACCGCCATTGGGCAGCTAAAAAATAACAAATCTCCCGGCGCCGACTCACTCCCAGCTGAGATCTTTAAAGCTGTGTCGTCAGAGCTCATACCCTACCTCAAAAAACTGTTTGATGTCGTGTGGGAAAGTGGTCAAGCTCCGCAGGAGTTTCGTGATACACTTTTAATCAACCTCTTCAAAAACAAAGGAGCGCTGCGGACTGTGGAAATTACAGGGTTATAGCTCTCCTGGCTGTTGGAGGGAAGATACTCACTAAAGCGATGGTAAATAGGCTAACACCTGTTATGGAAAAGTTACTTCCTGAAACACAGAGTAGCTTTAGACCAAACCGAGGCACATCGGATCTAATCTTCACACTTAAACAGCTTCAAGAAAAAGCACTCGAACATCAAGGAGAAATTCACATGGCCTTCATTGATTTAACCAAGGCGTTTGACTCGGTGGACAGGGAAGTGCTCTGGAAAATTATGCTCCGCGTAGGTATCCCTAGAAAATTTGTGGAAGTATGTCGCAGTCTACATACAAACAACAACGCCCAGGTTATGTATAATAATGAGGCAACCGAACCTTTCCAAACCCTCACTGGAGTTAGCCAGGGATGTGTCCTGGCACCCCTACTTTTTAATTTGTTTACCACTGCTCTAACAATTATTGTTGAAAACAAACTGATAGTCGGAGGAATAGGTCTCAGATACCGTTCTGATGGCGGTCTCTTTAACATAGGGCGCTTTAGAGCTTTCACGAAGACACGCACACGATTCATTTGTGATCTCCAGTATGCGGATGACTGTGCACTTTTAGCCTCTACTCCGGAAGAGCTTCAAGAACTTTTAGATGTGTATGCCCAAAGCTATGATTCCTTGGGACTTAAAATTAACATTGGAAAGACTAACATTATGTCAACTCCTCATCAAGTGAACCAAATAGACATTACACTTAACGGAAATTCTCTTGAAGTGGTGGATTAGTTCAATTACTTAGGCAACGTTGTTAATGACAAAGCAAACATGGACAGCGAGATTCGCAATAGAATTAACGCTGCATCTAGAGCACTCTGGGGACTTAGAGAGAGAGTATTTGACAACCACGATCTTGATTTGTCAACGAAAATGACTGTCTACAGAGCAGTTGAAAGCTGGGTCACTTACCGTCGTCATGTGAAAGAATTAGAACGCTTTCAGCAAAGACACCTCAGAAGTACGATGAAAATCCGTTGGTTCCATCACATATCAAACGTGGAAGTACTCAGGAGAGCAAACAGCCTTCCAATTGAGGTGCTTATTTCAAGAGCACACCTAAGATGGGCAGGTCACGTTCATCGTATGCATGATAACCGCCTTCCTAAATATACACTTTATGGTGAATTGCTAAGTGGTAGAAGAAGGCGTGGCGGTCAACGAAAGAGGTTCAAAGACGTTCTCCATGAAAATCTAAAATCCTGCGGTATTCCAGACGAGCAATGGGAACAACTTGCAGCGGACAGAACCGAATGGCGAGGGGTTGTGGCCCGCTATCAAGGAAATGTTGCTGCAAGAAGGCCGAATCCAAGACCTAACCAGGTCTATGTTTGTCCTGACTGCGGTCGACATGTGCTCTCCCGAATTGGCCTCTATAGCCATAGTCGTGTGCACCGTAGATGAATGGGAATTACAATAGACTACACCTTTTACTTGTTTTTTATTACACACAATCTATTGACTGTAACATTTTTTTATACTCGGACTCGAGTAAAGGCTAATAATAATAATAATAATAATAAAAAGTTTATAGTTATTTTATGCAAAATTTGTTATTGTTTTTCTAATTCAAACGCAATTTGCCTTAAAGAAACAGTTTTTTCAAATGCCACTCGAGCCAAAACATTAATTTCCATTCCGTTTTTAATAACACAATTTTCTTCAGGATCTTAGTTGCTCTCTCTACCGAATTGATCTTCAAGACAATTAAAATGATTTCTTGCAGAACATTGTCTATCATGGACATAAAGGTTGGTAGCCGCGCCTACGTTGTTTCCGTTCCCCATAAATTGATATGTCCACTTTTTCATCTCTTATATAGATCTGCGGAATTTTGAACAAAATTAACGGTAATAGGAAATTTAAACGAAGGAATGAAATTAAAATAAAGGATTTACTGAAGCACTAAACACAAAAAATATGTTTTGATCTAGATGCTCAAAATGTTGTCCATTATTATCTTTGCTCAATTGTGTTTTTGTAACGGTAGTTCTGAGCATGTTATCTAACTGTAATTCAGTAATTCCATTAATTGTTCTTCTGATTCTAATTTCCATGTCTTCTCTGTTTGTTGGTGGAGATAAACTTCTTCCTTGAGGTGACCTTGCAGGCCATCTAACAAGCTCATTTGTTCCTTATCTAGTTTTCTCTAAACCTTTCGTTTAAATAATTCACAACTCTGCAGTAATGTGTTGGAGTCCAATCCTGTTGAAAAATTATTTGATCAATATTAGGTGACAGTTCTTCCAAAAAATCTTGAATCTAGTTTTGCAAAAACTTCAAATACCTTGCTCCATTGAATGGTTCGTCGAAAACTATTGGCCTAATAGTTCTCCTGCCAATTAGACCCAGTCATATATTAAAACTGAATCTCTCCTGATATGCGCTTTCTCTCATATTTCTGGGATTTTCTTGTGCTCAATAACGGGTGATATTATGATGGAATAATTCAAAATTAGTGAACCTGAATAAAATTTGTTGATGAAAATTTCACACCTAAAATTTTTAAAAGTAATCAATTTTTATTTGACAGTAAGATTATTTAGAGACATGAAAAAGGAAAGGTTAGTTGGCCATGAATGTTTATTGGTATGTTAAAAATTATACCACATTAAATTTTTTGTCATTCTGTAAGGTCGAGTGAAGTGTTAAGTAAAAATATTGCAGTTTGGAGCAGAAAATCAAGACAATATTAGAAAAGAAGTTGAAAATTTAGTGCCAGAAAATACAAAGAGGTATAAAGAGAGTGTGTGAGTGTATGTATCGACATAAAAAATAATAAATTGACAAATCATTTCAGCCAGAGCTACAGCTGTTTCTAGCCTAGCTAAAAAGTTGGTTGGTGAGCAGCAACTTATTAAAATAACTTGGCATGGCAATTGTTAGCGACCATTTTAATAAAATTTCTATTAATTTACCAAAAACAGGTATAATTGAAATAGGGCGATAGTTATCTAATGCCCCTGTGTCTCCCTTTTTGAAAAGTAGAATAACTTTCGTGGTCATAAATGAGTCGAGAAAAATTTCTTCGCTAAAATATCTATTTGTTAACATGGTAAATGGAATAAGAATTATAACGATGGTCTCTTAATTATTTTACTACTTAAGCCATAGACATCAGCGCATTGATAGGAATGAAATATTGTTTTCTGTCAAATTAATAACCTCGATATTATATTGTATACTGGAAAAAATTACTTTTATTGTTATTCGATTTTGCAAAACTCCCTACACAAAAAAATGGAAGCTATTTCCTATACTGATTGGTAAATTTTAGTTGATTAATAATGATCGAAAGCCTTCTATTGTAGCAAAGAGTAGTTTTGCATCCTAAAAAAGCAAATAAATTTTATAAGTATGTCATACTACGCCGTTGAAACGTTTTACACACATTTAAACATTCTGAAATTCCTTGTAGCTACTAAAATTTAGTTTTCGCACATTTGCATGCCAAATTAATGGACTATTACGAGCGGAGAGAATTCGAAGCATAAAACCAATTTTATTCGAGTAAAAACTTGAGATATACTATAATGTAGTTCTCAAAGGCGACGTTTCCTGATTAATATGCAGTTAAAAGGGGATATTTAAAATCCTACAAAGGTAAAACGAACATAGACGAACAAATATACCAACTTGAGAGGTAACCGTTCATTAAGTCTCGTTATAAGGTTTGCACGAGAAAGCTTTTGGCATATGCTTTCCTACTTGCATCTTATCCTACTTCCCCACATCCGTTTCCGTACTTCTGATATGACATTAAGATATATGAGTGCCATAGCGCCTGATTCTATTCATAACTTTGTGCATAACTTTGCAAACTGTTGTGTATAACGTCGCGCAAATTACAATTTGTTAAATTATAGTTAAATGTAATTAGGAAAATAAGAGAGGCGGCAATGATAGATAGTCTTGGTTTAAACCCAAATCCTCTTGAGAAGGGTGAAAAAGTGGCAATTAAGTGGGTTCTTAATGATTGTTTCATTTTTATTATTTTTGTGTCCAATTTATATTTTAATTTTAGGTACTTAATCACAGTCTTTACTGATTGTTCTGTAATTACCACGGAGTGATGAGTATAGGCGTACTTGTGGGAGGTTGGGGTTAAAGGCGGAGAACTTACCTTCAAAAGAAGCACACATGTGAAATAAACAGGAATCTGAACAAAATTAAAAAAAAAAACATAATACATAATATAATTACACGACGACGCGAATTCGAAAGAGGAACCACAGATAAACGCAAACAGTAACAGAAAATAACACACTATCATACAGCTTTTGAGTTGTTGAGCGACGAGTATGATTTATTTAATAAAAGACACTGGATGATTGTTTGTCAAACTATATTTTTTTTACTTTAACTAGCTAATCCTGTACTAAATACCAAAGGAAAGTATTGAACCTAATTTCAAAATGTCTTCCAGAGAGGCCAATGTAGTAGCTATTACATCTGAAATCTTACACACTAAATTTTTTTAATTTTAAAGTTTTATCTTGGATATTAAATAAATTTTCTGAAAATTTTAACTAAAGTTACCAACGAATGAAACGCTGTATTCCTATTCAAGCCGGTATATATGTTTCTCACAGAAATACTCAGAGTCTCAGCTAATTAAACAGCAACAATTATAAAGCCACTGAAAGTTTTACAAATTAAAGCTTAAAAAAGTTTCCGGTTTATCTCTCCATTCCCGGCTGAAAACGAGATATCCTGTTTTAACCACGTTTACTACTTTAAAGTTTGTTTGCAAACCCATTTGATTCGACAAATGGAAACACGTTTAGTACATTGCCTAAATGTGATTTTTATAATCAGCCACTCAACGAATAAAAATTTTAAGTTGTTATGGCTCATCGTTAATTACGTTTATGTCATGGAGAACTAATAGTTTCATAATTTAAGAAAGTATTAGCTACGATTTGTTTTATAAGGATCTATCTCTACACTCTGCAATCTGTATGAAATTCTATTAGATTATTATTATATACGATACCTACAGTGGGGTCGATCTGGCATTAAACATGGCTTGAAACGGACTCGTTTTTCCAATTTTTTTTTTGTGATGTTATGAAGTCGGACCCCCCCCTATCATCCGGAAAAATTTCCGGTCGAACTTTTCACGAGGAGGGGGGGAAATTTACAAGGAAAGATAGGGAAAAAAAGAGTCCGTTTGCAAATCAAGAGCGACCCCACTACTATATATTATTATATATCAAGAACTTACTTCCTATTCTGTTTTATATATCATAAGTGTACAAATTATGTGTTTGTATGTGTGTCTTTATATAAGTACTTATGTATGTGTACTTGTATACAGGCTGTCCATTTTATCAGGGCCCTCGAGAATATCTCACTTAATATCGGTCCTACAAAAAAAATATTTTTACGAAAATTGTGCCGATTTACATAACCTACAAAATGGTTTAAAGACATTTGAAATCCATGGCCTACTTTAAGAGTTATGACGGAAAATATCGAAAATCCGGAAAACGTCTAGGTCATATATCTCCGTTATTTGAAGAGAATCGAGAAAAATTCTAAGGCGAAAATTTTTTGCAAAACAGAGTGTTTCAACGAAGTTTTACTTATTTTTTTTCAAATCCGCTGTATTTTGAGATTTACTCTTCAAGCTGTTAAAAAAATTATTTTGAAACGGGCGGGAAATGGCGCCATTAAATAGAGTATTTTCCTCCCTTTTCAACGATATATCACATGCCATATTTATTCATTGGTACTACGCTAGTAATTATAAAAACATTTTTTAAAACCAATATTTTTTTGTTAACGAGCATTATACTTGCCGTGGAGAAATATGATTAAATAAAACGATAAAATAATTCAATAAGTTGTTCAAATCTTTGCTATAATAAGACAATTAAGAAGAATAAAGTAAATAATTTGAACTTTGACGCCCTGTACATTTTTCCACAGAACATTTTATTAAAGCATATTTGGTTATATTCTCATATTTTGGCCCAAAGAATCTACCCTTGAACTATGGCCTATTATTAATGGTCCGCCCTGTATATTAGTTAGTATTAATTGGTGGTACTGAATCTACTATTAACTATTTTAAAATATATTATGGTCTGCTATTGTAGAGTATTATGTTTATTTATACATTATATTTATGTTTCTTTCATAAATAATTGAATAATACTTTATAAATGCAGTTGGATACAATTTAAATTTAAAATTTCACAGAATGATGACGAAAATTTCATTATCGACAGCTAAAAACATGGGCCAAAATTTCTCATTTTCCTGTTAAGAAGGAACCTTGTGTATGAGAATTTTTTGAAATTGGTCGTATACAAGTTTGTTCAGGTTGAAATAATTTGTAAGCCACTCTGCACATTTTGTCGACAGCTCTTGTGGACTGACAAGTTTTGCGGATTTATGAAACTCGGTCATAATTTCATAGAACAAAAATAATCTTTCCATAAGTACCTATTATTATGTGTTTTATTTTGAAACAAACGACAATTTGATCTAGATCTGTTACTGACATAAATAAATTCTATTTATAATCCATTCTTTCTGTTGGAACTTAAATTTTAAAAACACCCTGAGTACACAAGAAATTAATATAATATGGACCAAATACCCTTTATATTACTAGCCAGACATTAAACTATAGCCCCGCTCTAGATTCTCGTCCTATGGATTTATAAGAGACAAATTTTCCCAATTTGCATACGAAACTTAAGATTTACTTCTACTTATAGAAGAGCAGTGGTTGGTAATTTCGTTTAGCATAATACATCAATGTTTTTGAGGCGTATACAAGAGATTAAGAGCACTTGTGCGCCTTCTAGCCTTTAAATTTATTCCGCGGAAAGAGGAAAGGAAGTTAATTTCGTTATCCACCAGGGTTATGACAAAAACAGATGTTATTATTAATAATATATATCTCCTAATTGAAATTTTACACTAAATGTGCTTTATGAGGTTGGGTATGGATCGGTATATCATATTGTGGCTGTCCTTGTTGAAGAAACTTTCCAATTAAGCTGAAAAATTAAATTTAAAAATACAGTAATTAATGAAAGCATTCGCTTCATAACTTACCTGATTCAAAATATGATTGATGAAATAGTTTTCACAGTCAAATTAGCAAGAATCCACAGATATATCAGTTCACCTGAAAAGTTCACTAAAGTTACTAATAAAACCTCCGTGGCTCATTAATTTAGGGTCAGTTATGAAATTTTTATATCAATCATTTTATAGCAAATTTACATAAAAATTTAACAGGAAAATTAATATTAATTCATCATGAGCTAAATTTTATTATCCTTCAATAAATCAAACAATTCATCAAAATTCTTAATAATAGCCGAAATCTGAAATTATTTTAGCATATTCACCAACACCACTTTTAACTACAGTTACTAAGTTACCGTCGTAGGCTTGCCGACGTCGGACCTTTCGAAGTTATAAATAACCAACTCACGCTTTTTACATTTTCCAAATTATAAAATCTTTACACCTATCGCTGCCTAAAGTAAGGTTTCGTTACGGTTACAAAAATAAATAAATGAATTTTAAAAAATCATCATTTTTATTTGTTCAGGTTAATAGTATTGTTATGTGCTACCCTCTGACGGAGAGAGGTGTAATTAATCCTCGGACCAGAGTGAAGGAAGACTTGTTAGAGTTGAAGGCCGGTAGGGTGGCGCCATCTGTGGACAAATTGACGAACCACCATTAACACCTAGAAAATTACAGAAATTTCCAGCATATTCGATGAGGTTCTGGAAGGAGATTCGAGTACGTTCTAAGTGTGTATATAAAGAGGTGAATCCAACGCATGAGTTCAGTTCAGTATACAGTACAGTTCTGATATACAGAGATTTAAAGTTGTATATTAGATTAGTAAGTGATCAGATATAAATAAAGAACTAAAGAACAATAACAAGTTGTGATTATAAGTAGTGAATTTATGTTAGAGTAATTGGTCGATTTTTTTTTTCAATAAATAACACTACAGGTAATTACGACCCCCTTTATCCCGGAAGGCTATAGAAGAACCTTGTGTGGGATTTTTAGGGCTTAATTATTGTAATTTAAGTGATTAACGAATCAGTGGTTTGTGAAGATTCTTGTTGCAGTTTTTTGAACCTACGTACAGAGTCTTTACTGGAGATTGTAAACACGTAACAGTGTATTAAATTTCAGTCCTACTAAATAAAACAAAAAAAAATTTCCATTAACCTAAACGTACTGTACTAAAAAACTCACACCACTTCGCGTCTAATAGATGCCTATTGAAGCCTTAATGTCAAAGTTCTGTGAGCTACAGTTTGATATCCCGTCCGACCCATTTGAGTTGGGGTTGAGCTTTTACAATTTACAAATTAATCAATAACTTTCATTCAAGTAAGTGTTAACAAAAAATCCTATATCTGACCATGCAGCGTTAAATTTCCCTCATTTTGTACATCTCTTAATAAATAATAGCAAATTTGCAATCAAAGAAACAGTCATGTGGCTACTAGCCGAGCTGAGTGGCAGGGGCACGATAAATGAAATTTTTGAAAAACATTTCGGTAAGACTTTCGGATCCCTCAAACGCAACAGCCAAAAGGTTTATGAACCAGTCTTTTTGACTATAAAACCTGTATCAAATTTGGACAGGTAAGTGTTATTTCTTTGAATTGTTTTAAAATATTTGTTTACCAAATGGAAAATAAACATCTTCAATTCATAGTTTAAATGTGCTTTTAGAGGGCGGAATATTAAACATAATATTTTTAGTCGCAAACTCCTCTATAAAAATATTGTGTTTAATATTCCGCTCTCTAAAAGCACATTTGAACTATGCTAAGCCCAGTCAGGCTATTTATTTTTTCGATTGCAACAGACACTGGACCGCTAGATGGCGCCTGCTGACAATTTTACATGTCGCTATTGTAAAAATACCGGGAATTACCGAATGGTCAAAGGATCCTCGTGCCGGTCGTCACATGCCTACCTTGCACTGACGAGAGCCAACAGCTCGAAACTGCAGTCTGCAAGTGGGATGTGACGACTGGCAAAAGAACTCCTTTAAGTAGGATCAGTTTTTCGGCTGGTGTTTGTTGCAATCGAAGCATTAGCGTTTTAATGGTAATATGCAATTATTACACTTAACGTGCCAGACTTGTAACTTGTAATTCAGCGCTCGGCGGGGCACATAGCCCAGAGAGTAGCTGTTGGTTGCAGTCTGGTTACGTTCCTTATAGTAAAATAAGGATTTATAGAGGAGTTTGCTACTAAAAATATGTTTAATCTTCGATTCAACCCTTAAAGCCGAGTCATTATTTACTGCGATAAGAAAAATTCAATATACAGGGTGATACCAAAAACTCGAATCACCCAAATTTAATATTAAGTTACTTAAGAAATTACAACCGAAGTAAGTAGTGAAAGAAGAGTAGTTTGTGGGATTCCACAGGGTACAACTTTAGGACCTGCTTTGTGTAACTTATACAAATACCGTTTACTTACGTTAAATAACAGTGGTTTAATTAGCTTTGCGGTTGGTACAGTAATATTTTATAAGGGTAAATAGTGAGTAGCCTTGACAGCAAACATTGAAAATGTCTTTAATTGGGTTGCGGACTGGTTAATCACAAGTTGTTGATGATAAATTTTACAAAATATGCTTTGGCTGTAATAAACAAAATATTAGTAACCTTTGAGAGACTATCAATTAATAATAATGAAAACAACGTAGTAATTATATCAACAAATTGCATAAAATATTTAGGCATAAACACTGACTGTATTCTCGGATGGGACAAACACATAATAATCGTTACAAACACCTTCATAATTTTATTTTATGGATTCAAATATTTAAGAAATATATTGGACTTACCTCATTTGAAAATTTTATGCTATGGATTGTTGTCTTGTGCAATTCTGTGATGAGGTGGAGTTAGCTGCAATTCATTTATTTTATTTATTTATTTATTTATTTATCATTTATTTCCACATTAAATGTATAGTGTTTACAAAGGAAATAATACACGAGAAATACAGTAAAAGTCACAAACAAGAGAAAAAGAAAATTACATAAATTATACAACAAAGGCAGTTAACGATAAAAGAACAAGAACATATAAAAATTACACAAAAAAATTCATCTAGAGTGTAGCAATTTTTAGTTATCAGATGGTTTTTCAATTTCTTTTTAAAAATATGTATATTAGGTGCTGAAGTTATGTCGTTACTTAGATGGTTATAAAACTTACAGTCGTTATAAAAAAAAATTTTTTGGTACATAGTTGTTCGATGTATATTAGGTTGCAGCATGTCTTTGTGTCCTGTATCATATTCATGAGTTAATTCATTTACAGAAAATATAGACTTGTTTTTATAAATGAAGGCACATACCTCTAATATATACGTACTAGCAACTGTAAGGATGTATAATTGCTTGAAGGAAATTCTGCATGAGTCACAATAATTCAATTTTGCAATAATTCGAACTGCGTATTTTTGTAACATGAATATACGATGAATGTGAACACTATTACCCCAATTAATTATACCGTACCTCAAATGAGAATGCAAATTTGCATAGTACAATGTTACCAGAACATCACGACTACAGTAGTTGACTAAAAATCGTAAAGCATAACAGCAACTTGTCACCTTATTAGTTAGCGCATCTATATAACAATTCCATTGCAAATTTGTGTCGAAGTAAACACCAAGAATTTTTGTTGAACTGGATAAGATAATATCTTTATTAACAGAGAATTCGCTAATAAAGTCTGCCGTTATTTTTTGTATAGAGAAAGGCACATATGTAGTTTTATCTTTGTTTAAATAGAGATTATTGTTTTCTGCCCACGTAAATATCCTCGCATAAGTGATCTGAGTGAGGAGTTGCAAACGTTTTAATGATTTTTCAGTCAACGGTATATTGGTGTCATCGGCATAGCAAACAATGTGTAAACCGGAAATATTTCTTATATAGTTAGCTAAATCGTTGGAAAAAATTATGGAAAGTAAGGGCCCCAAGATGGAGCCTTGGGGTACACCTTTATCAACCTTGCCCTTACGGCTGTACACATTGTTAAGTTTAACAATTTGCATCCTATTTTCCATATATGAGCTGAAAAACTTTAGAGGGATACCTCGAATTCCATATCTATTTAACTTCTCCAATAATAATTCATGATCAACACAATCAAATGCGCGGGAAAAATCCACGAATAGGCCCAGAGTAAAAAGCTTATTATCCAAGGCATCAACAATTTTTTCATGAAAAGCACATAAAGCCGTTTCAGTATTTTTGTCTTTGGTAAAGCCGTGTTGGGTCGGCCATAATATATTGCTCTGTTTTAAAAATACAGTTAACTGATCTTTAACGCGAAGTTCAAATAATTTTGAAAGGCTTGGTAATAGGTTTATGGCTCTATAGTTTGCATGTTATTGTGATCCTCCCTTCTTATAAAAGGGTAGGACAACAGCTAATTTAAATCGATTAGGGAAAATTCCATTCTGATAAGATAAATTTATGATGTACGCCAATGGACTACATAGAGCGAATTTACATTTTTTAATCAAATTATTTGAAATTTCATCATATCCACATGCGTTCGAATTTTTGAGGTTATTAATTAAAGTTAGTACATCTGCCTCTGTTAATGGTGACATAAAAAACGACCTTTGACAGACTGGTACATTAGATCTTAGGAAATTATAATCTCTTAGCATTTTATTATTATTCTTTATCGAGTTAATAAAATGGTCGTTAAAATTATTTCGCATCTTCATCTGATACAAGAGTATTTTGCTGAATAATACGTATATCATTTTTATGTTTATCTTTACCCTGGAGTTTTGAAATAACATCCCACATAGCTTTGGACTTATTATTAGCTTCTCTAATCTGTTTGTCATGATAATCTTTTTTTGCATTTTCTAATTTGATTTTATAACTGTTATTTACTTCGCGACTCAATCTATTGAATTCTGGGTATTTTTTTGCTAAATCGTTGTATAAGCCGATATGATTTCTCATTTCAATTAATTCATCTGATATCCATTCATTACTATTATATTGATCTTTTTAAGAAAACGCGTTTTACTGGAAAACAGTTCGATATAATACAAAATTACATTTATAAACTTATCAAATGCTGCATTTGGACATGATTCATTATAAATATTCAACCAACTTTCTCTTCCCAAGTTGGCATTGAATAGTCTAAAGTTATCATCACAGAAATTCCTACCATATGAATATACCTTCTTTGGCTTCTTTTCTGAGCTGTTTTCCAATTTAATATTTATGACTTGTGAAAAATGATCTGATAAACTGAAATCAATATTTTTTTGTTACATAATTATTTAGATTTGAGCTAATAACAAAATTGTCAATACAGGTGCTAGTCTGTGCAGTTACTCTCGTTGGTAATTTAATTGTCACATATAATTCTTAAGACAGTAACAAATCAGTAAATAGGGTAACATTAGAGTTTACATTTAAGAAGTTAAGATTTAAATCTCCACTTATAATTACTAATTTATTGTTGTCAGCAATTTTATTGAGCAATCCACTAAAAAGATTTAGAAATCTGAAAGGATTAGAAATAAATCAAAAACTGTTTTTAAATAATATATGTAAGATTGTGCTTACTCAACTGATTTACTGAGTTACGAAAAATATTTTAATCTGCAAAAAGGTACGCATTTACATACATTTAGAAACTTAATAAGGGAAAAACAGATTAGGCAATTACAAAATATAAATAATAATCCTTTAATTGACAGGACTGTCATTAATATGTCAAAAAGAGTTTTGTCCATTTCAGACAGGCTTGTCCTATCAAAAGGTTTAAATTTTGCAATAAACCCGAAAACTGTTCCAAAATTGGATATAGTAGCGGCAATAGAAAAAACGGCTCAAAATTTACCAACAGATAATGGTAATGAATATCGCATACGGGCAAAAATTGCTTTAGAAAAGCAATACAAAATTAAAGATAATTTAACTCCAGAAGAAAAGTTATCGATACATTCTTTAAAGCGCGATGAAAGTATAAAAATTTTGCCAGCAGACAAAGGTAATGCCACAGTCATTATAGATAAAGATATATATAACCCCAAAATCATGACTCTTGTAAATGAGGGACCCTACTCAAAACTAAACAAAGATCCAACAAAATCAATACAGAGCAAACAAACATGAATTTAATGATTTTGAACGAAGGAAACTTACACCACATCATAGTAAGCCTCCTCATTTTTATGGCTTACCAAAGACACATAAACAAAATATTCCTTTAAGACCAATTGTTAGTTCTATTAATTCACCATGTCATAATTTGGCAAAATTTTTACTTAAAATTATTGATCCATTATCTGGAAATACCGATTCATATATTAAAAATAGTAAACGTTTTATAGAAAAAATTTATGAAAACGAAATTCATGAATCACACCTGATGGTTAGTTTTGATGTAGTTAGTCTTTTTACCAATGTTCCGGTAGATGAAACTTTAAAAATAGTTAAAGACAGGTTACTAAATGATAATAATTTGGAAACTAGAACTAAATTAAATGTAAATAGCATAATGGAACTCTTAACACTGTGTATAAAGACAACCTATTTTCAATTGGACAATGAGTTCCATCAGCAGGATTTTGGTATGGCTATGGGGTCTGCATTATCACCAATTTTAAGCAACATATTTATGGAGAACTTTGAGAACACACATGTTCAAAATTGTATAAACAAACCGGTTGTCTGGTGGAGATATGTTGACGACATCTTTGCAATTTGGCCTCATGGTGTCGATTTACTTGATAGTTTTTTTGGAAAATATAAATAGTAAGGAACCATCTATTAAATTCACATTAGAAGTAGAAAGTAGGAATGAACTAACGTTTTTAGATGTTTTAATTAGAAGGGTAAATAATACAATTGAAACAAGCGTTTATAGAAAACCAACGCATACTAATAGATATCTAACTTTCAACTCAAATCAATCGATGAATGTTAAAAGGGGTGTAGTAAAATGTTTATACGATAGGGCCAAAATAATTTCATCTTATAATGAAATATTAAATAACGAGAAAAAATGTATCAAAGAGGTTCTAGTACAAAATCAATGTCCTGAAGCCTTTGATGATAGAGTTTTCATAAATGTTGAAAATAGGGACAATCAGGTACGACAAAAACCTGAACGTCATTATACAGCAATAATTCCTTATGTATACGGACTATCGGAAAAGCTACGCCGTATAGGTGACAAATTTGATGTTAGGACGGTATTTCAGACGGGGAACACTTTAAGATCTATTTTAACAAAAACAAAACCGATAAACAGGGAGCAGAATTCAAAAAACTGTATTTACAATATCCCGTGTGAATGTGATAAATGTTATGTGGGTGAGTCATCCAGACCTTTCAGTGTGAGGTTGGATGAGCACAAGAATTACATTAGAAGGAATGAAATTCAGAAATCAAAGATTTGTGAACATGCTTGGGAAAACGGACATAGAATAAACTGGGACTCGGCAAAAATTTTAACAAAAGAAACAGATACCAAAAAAAGAAAAATTAAGGAATCAGCAATAATCTTATTAAATGAAGATAAGTGCGTATCGAATTGTTCTGTAGATATTTGTACAACCTGGCTACCAATGTTAAAAGAAGAACTTAACAAACTCAACATTATATAAAAGAAAATATCATCAGTTCTATGTTCTGTCTAAGTAGTAAGTATCTATGGAAATAACATAAACAGAATCTTAAAGCTGTATATTTGACATACACAGCAAAATAAGAGTTCTTCAAAAAAAAAAGCTTTGAAAACGGAAAGAGATTACTTTCCGAAACGTCAGCTAAATACATTATTTCTGTGTTTATTCCGATTTATATTATTTGCAAAACATAACCTCTGACTTTTCCTTTGGCGTAAACGTCACGGGCGCAGAGGTTTTTTCCCAATAATTCTATTATTTTGTAGATTCAGTGATTTGTTTTGAAGAGGATAATAATACTTGTGGTAGAAAACCCAAATAATAGGAAAGAATATGATTTACTCTGCAATGAAAAAGAAGACATATTAATTTAAAGACAAGGAACAAAAATCAGCGAATGAATATATCATGTATATCAAACAAAGAATAAAATAAGTCACATTTACAAAATAGCTGCCTACCAAAAAAGTATTGGTTAAAGATTAATTAAAACCTAGATAATATGCTACATTTATTTTGTAACATTAAAAAATATAAGACCTGCCGTCTTCCCTGTTCTCTTCTTTATCATTTCTACCCGTACCTCTACTCGCTATCCAACCTGGGGCCACTCCTTTAGTACTAATTGGCTTTTATTTTTAGCCATACGCCTAAAAATATTGTGATGGCTGAAAAAATAATTTTCTACATTTTACAGCATTTTCAATAAAGCGTATAATTTTAAATTATTTTTTATATTCTTGTTTATTTACATATTCTAAAGGCTCCACTGATATTACATTTATTTTCTGGCATATGAGATTTTTTACCTTATGTTTAAGCCTCATTTTCAGTCATAAATTTTGCTAAAATAATATTTATGCAATTTTTCATGAATGCGGAGGTGAAGCTTAACTAATTTAACTCGCTGCCTTTGTCTTGTGGTTTACTTGCTGTTCCTCATGTTAAATCAACGTTTCATTAAAGTTTTTGCTTTAGTAGTAAATAGCCACTCCGTGGCATGGAATATTAAAAGATGTGGACTTCTCTACAAAGTGACCGGTTGTATGGGCGTTAATTAACTTTTCATTAAAAAACCCGGACTGTATTTATCGGAGCAGACAAGTACTTAAGATGCATTATAAAATAGATGCAAGCATTGTACTCTTCAACGGTTTACTGTAGTTTCTGTTAATACACAGAGTGTGAGTACGATAAACTCTTGTTATAATTCCGGGTGCCTTACCATGTAGTTGATTGCTTTCGGAACCTGGTTCCGATGTTTCGACAGAATAACATCTGTCAACTGTCGGTTCTTGATGGTAACTTCTCCTTGCTAAAGCTGCAATTCAGTATATACGGGGTGTCCCATTAGTAAGAGAAAGTCCAATATATGGCCTATTATAAGAAATATAAAAAAAGTTTTAAATAAGAGCTATATGGTATACAGGGTTACTGGTAATTCGATGCATTCCTTTGGCGATGTGATGGGGCATGAGCTAAGGAGTAAATCTAGTCCTAACATACATTATGCAAAACTCAATAGTTTTTGAGATATTTCAATTTTTTTGTTTTTCTCAAAAAAGTAGATCTTAATGTCTTAAAAGTTAATTTCCGAAAAATCTACTTGACATTTTTAATTTTTTTTTACTGGATTACTTGTCCAATATTATAGATATCCGTTTGGAATGAAAAATATCCGGAAACATTTCGATCATGTGAACATTTAAAATAAAAACTTGTAAAATTTTTTTTTTAAAATCAGTTCTGAAATTTACCTATTAAGTTTTTTCAAAAAAATATTATTATTATATAATATTATTATAAAAACTTCCTTATTTCAAGAGCTATCTAAATAGGTAGAAATGTTTAATGTACCCTTGATAGTTCTAATAAAAAATTAGTAAAGATAATGCTGGTGGCAGAATTTATTAAACGACTAATCGTTCATTTTCATTTAAGTCAGTCAGTCCTTGACTTTGACGTTTGTGCATATATGTCATTAACTGACATTCTTATCTCCGTGTCCCTTAAGTTTGTTGGTCTTGTTAAATTAGTTATCGAAGATTTTTATTTTGCTCGTAGTTGTTGTTATTGTATTTTCTTGACATGGCCGCGTGTGCCAACGCAGAATACGCTGATATCTTGTTTGTCTATGGGTACTGTGGCGGCAACGCTGCTGAAGCTCGCCAAGAATATGGTATTTGGTACCCTAACCGCCGCTTACCAAATGCACGTGTATTCAGTACGGCATATCGAAATATCGCTGAAACTGGCTCCGTGAAATGTAGAAGAAGTGACGCTGGTGCTCCTCCCATTTATGAACCAGATGATGAGGAAGAAATATTGAGGTATTTTGAGGAAGGCCTAACTATTTCAACTAATAAAGTCGCAAGACTAACCGGAGCGTCACAATGGAATGTTTGGTCTACGATACGTAGAGTTGGATGTTATCCTTACCACTATACCCCTGTCCAAGGCTTGGAGGAAGGTGATCCTGGAAGGAGAGTGGAATTCTGCCGCTTTATGTTAAATTCAGATGCAGAAAGTGCATATTTTTTAACAAGTATTTTATGGACAGACGAGTCGAAATTTAATCACGAGGGTATAACAAATTTCCACAACCTACATTATTGGGCAGAGGAAAATCCCAAGTTAACACGTGAAACTAGTTTCCAAATGAAGTTTTCTATTAATGTGTGGATGGGAGTCATTGGCCACTATTTAATAGGGCCACACTTTCTTCCTCAAAATTTAAACGGGGAAATCTATGAAATTTTTTTTAAGAATTGATCTGGCGGTGATTTTAGAAGATGTTCCTCTCGCCGTCAGACAGAGAATGATGTTTCAGAACGACGGTTGTCCAGCACATTATCGGCTGACAGTTCGACAGTTACTTGATCAACGATTCCCTAACCGTTGGATTGGAAGAGCAGGCCCAATACCTTGGTCAGCGCGAAGCCCTGACTTAACATCCCTTGATTATTACGTATGGGGTCATATGAAGGAGATGGTCTATGCCACACCAGTCAATACTATAGAAAAAAGGATAGACGATGCTGCCCAATACATAAGGCATAATCTGACAACCAGAGTAACAAGGACGGAAATAAGAAGACGGTGCCGTGTCTGTATACGGAATAGGGGCTCCCATTTTGAGCAAGACATATAAAAAGTAAAGTACAACTTTGAAATTAATGAAGAATTAAACTCTACTTTTAAAATGTTTTTTACTGTTTATCTAAAAATAAAATTCGTACTACTTGTGTTATTTTTACTAGTATTTTCTTAGAACTATTAAGGGTACATTGAACATTTGTACCTTGTTAGATAGCTATTGAAATAAGGCAGTTTTTATAATAATTTATACGCGTGTTACGTTAATATTTTTTTGAAAAAACCTAGTAGGTAAATTTCATGGCTGATTTAAAAAACAAAATTTTAAAGTTTTTATTTCAGATGTTCACATGATCGAAATGTTTCCAGATATTTTTCATTCCAAACGGATATCTATAATATTGGACAAGTAATCCAGTAAAAAAAAATTAAAAAATGTCAAATAGATTTTTCGAAAATTAACTTTTAGGACATTAAGATCTACTTTTTGAGAAAAACAAGAAAAATTAAATATCTCTAAAACTATTGAGTTTTGCATAATATATGTTAGGGTTAAATTTACTTCTTAGATCATGCCCCATCACATCTCCAAAGGAATGTATCGAATTACCAGTAACACTGTATGTTGTAAAAGTGGGAGAGGTTCAAGGTCGATTTATTTTAATAACATACCCCATATATTTTTACACCATTGATTTCAGCGTAAATTCTACGTTCAGTACTAATTTTTTATTTGAAAACGTTGCTGCGTTGCCAAAATATTGCAAAAATTATGCAAATTCACGGAAAAATAGTGCATCACAGAAGATATAAAAGAAATTGTTAATGACAGTTAAGATAAATCATTTAGTAAGTGCAAAGATAGAGGTCAGATGAAATGTTTGAGAGAAGTGAGCATTTATTTTTATGTACAAGAGATTTTATACAGAGGCATCAACTTGTTAATCTTCAAACATCTAGAACTTCGTCTTTTCAAATAGAATACCCAATATATTATTTCACCATTTTGTACGACTATTATATCCCTTCAAATTAGTCACTGTGATATTAGGCCCCAAAATTGATAGTTTTTGAGATATTTTCAATTTAGTTGATAGCTTAAAATAATTGAGTTTTTTCGCAAGTATATAACTAATTTGACAGGACATGATAGTTGTACAAAATGATGGAATAATATACTGGGTTTTCCATTTAAAAAATCGAAATTTTAGATGCTTGTAGATTGGCAAGTTGATGCCCCTGTATAAAATATCCTATACATAAAAATAAATATTCGCTGCTCTCTTCTCAGACGTTTTATTTGGCCTTGATCTTTGTACTTACTAAATGATTTATCTTAAATGTCATTAACAAAAAAAAATCATTTGTGATGTACTGTTTTCCCGTTAATTTTCCAATTTTTCACAATATCTTGGCAACGCCGCAACTTTTTCAAAGCGAAAATTAGTATTGAATGTAGAATATTACGCTGAAATCGATGGTGTAAAAATATATGGGGTGTGTTATTTAAAAAATTCGACCTTGAACCTCTCTCACTTTATTGGAACACCATGTGCTTTTCAAAGTATTTTAGAAATAGGTAACAATTGTATGACATATAGTTTTTATTTCAAACATTTTTCATATTTCTTATAAGTAGTGTCCTTATAGCGGAGCTCGTACTCCCCCCACTTTTCTGTGACGTCACAGGGAGGGAGGCCGGGGGCGGTTAATTATAGTGGTGGGGGAGGTAATTAAATTGGTGGTGGGTAATTAGAGTGGTGTGAGGTAATTGTAGTAGTGGAAGGTAATTAGTGTGGTAGAAAGTAATTAGAGTGAAGGGGGTAATTAGAGTGGTGGGGGGTAATTAGAGGGCGAAACATAAGAGGGCGGAGCCTAGGAGTGGGGCAATTGTAGTAGTGGGATGTAATTAGCATGGTTAGAGGTAATTGAAGTGGTGTGGTAATCAGAGTGATGGTGGTGTAGTGGCGGGGGGCAATAGTGTACACGCGAATATCAGTTTTACAGCCAAAACTGTTTTATCAGAGAGTTTATATTTGAAAATATCTAAATATATCATAATATAAATTGTTTAGGCATCCGATAATTAATAAATTTATTATTGAAATTCAAATTATTAGAATCTTTACGAGCAACTGCCGAGTTTTGACGAGCTCACCCGACCCGCGCGTGACGTTTGATCCCTTGTTTATTTCATTTTGGCTGTCCATATTGACTAGTTGTTTTAAGCAAATGTGACCTTTTGTGATTACTATGATGTGTTTCAATGAATATATACAGATTTATCCATTTTAAAAATCAAAAGTTACACAAATTTACGACCGAATAAACCAATGACTTCAGAATAGGATAGACAAAGCATGTCCTATACATTAACACATGAGTTGTTGTGTTTCCCTACTATTTCATACATTCTATTATTAAAAAAGGATGGAGATAATTTTGTTTATGTTTTGGAACTCATTGCCTGTGGCGTATATGATAAAGTGGGTGATTATTTCGAATAATTAATATATTAATTTCCCTTCTAGTTTGACTTCAAAGTAATTTGAATAACATTGCTTTTTTATTAAATGATTTATTTAAATATTAAATTTACACTTATAAATCGGTATAGATATGTGTCACATAAACAAAATAATTAATACATTTTTTCTTTTACTGCATTACTAACCAAGAAAATAAAAACATGTTATAATTATTCCCATCATGTACTACTTTTTTAAAATGACAACTTACCCAACTTGTATCATGTATATCAAACAAGGAATAAAATAAGTCACATTTACAAAATAGCTACCTACCAAAAAAGTATTGGTTAAAGATTAATTAAAACCTAGATAATATGCTACATTTATTTTGTAACATTAAAAAATTTAAGACCTGCCGTCTTCCCTGTTCTCTTCTTTATCATTTCTACCCGCACCTCTACTCGCTATCCAGCCTGGGGCCACTCCTTTAGTACTAATTGGCTTTTATTTTTAGCCATACGCCTAAAAATATTGTGATGGCTGAAAAAATAATTTTCTACATTTTACAGCATTTTCAATAAAGCGTATGATTTTAAATTATTTTTTATATTCTTTTTTACGACCGAATAAACCAACGACTTCAGAATAGGATAGACAAAGCATGTCCTATACATTAACACATGAGTTGTTGTGTTTCCCTACTATTTCATACATTTTATTATTAAAAAAGGATTCAGATAGTTTTGTTTATGTTTTGGATTTTTTCTTTTACTGCATTACTAACCAAAAAAATAAAAACATGTTATAATTATTCCCATCATGTACTACTTTTTTAAAATGACAACTTACCCAACTTGCACATTTTCCTTAGATGAACTTGGTAAGTTAGATACTGCAAATTCTTTAAGAACAACTCGGCCACTGGGACTTGTTGTGAAATCATCTGATGAGAAGTGATCTGAGCACACAACACTATCTTCAGGGATATTTTCATTTCCCGAATGATTCAAAATGCGACAGACCCATATTTTTGGGCGTTTAATATTCCTTGGAATTCTACAAATAATATAATATTGCACTTTTAAACAATATCTTTTCATTGTGCCCTTCAACTTTATTTTCATTTAACTATATTACTCAATTTTAAAACATAAAAACATTTTCTATACTTCCAATATTATTGCACTGAATATTTACAATGTTGTTTATTTGTCGTTCCAACCCGAGGTTACGCTTATGAAATAATTTCACCTACCTGTGAAAAGATCGATTAACTCCAATTTTAAAGAGACGTCTACATACAACACAATATTTTCCCATTGTTTATCCACAATAACAAATTCTATCTTCAAAAACACTACAAAACCACTGTAATTACAACGTTTAACTTCGGTTTATCACAAACACTTTAATGGCGACCAACGCTGCAACTGGATTGTAAACAAAACATGTTGAGAGGGACTGCGTGCGCATATACCCACGTGCCTTTAGCCAATAGACTGCTGAGTACCAGTATTTATTTTTAAAGTAATGTAAACAAATAAATGGTACACAACAAAATGCTTTGTCTGTCCTATTCTGAAGTCATTGGAATAAACACTGAAAACGCTTTACTTTATCACGATATTCACCGTCAGAAGTAAACAAATGATGTGACGTCACCGCGGTATATGAAAACCGTCAAAATTCAATAGTGACGTCAAACCCGTTTTACCACGTGGACTCTTTCAAATTCAATTTTATGCAGAATTCAACATATTTCAATGAAATTAATAAACAAAATTGTTGTTATAATAATATTGAAATGTATTCGTGTTCCTTATTGTAGTGGTGTTAAATAATTAGGGTGGTGGGGAGCAGTAAGAAGATAATTACGGGTGATTTAGGTAATTATCTATAATTTAGGTTAAAATAATAATAATAATAATAATTTATTTTCCATAATGAGAACATTACTCTTGTATAGGAATAGTCAAGTTACACAAAAGCAATAAAATATCTTAAAAACTAGGTAAAATAAGGGAAATTAAGTTAATAATAAGGGTAATTTAAAGGTGTAATTGACGTAATAGGGGCAGAGGTCACGAGACCAAACGTCAGAGAATCAAGTGGTGGGGGGGCAATTAGAGAGTACTTAAGGTACAAATAAGGGTAATTAAATTAACATAGGGAAAATTGAGGGTAGAAAAAATAAGGGTCATTTAGGTAAAAATACGGATAACGTATTTGTTAAAAATAAAGATAAGTATTTAAGACAATTATTGTATTGTCCTATTTGTATTTTTATATTGTTAGAATATGATCCGTCTAACTGTTCGTCTGTCTGCCCGCTCGCAGCCCATCCGTCCGTATGTCTACTGTCTGTCCATATAAAGGCAGTTATTGCATTGTCCTATTGCACAATTATAGTATCTTTGTATTTTTTATTATTAGATAATAAATATTCATTTTATTACCCATTCTTGATTATATACCTAAAGTTACATTTGCGATAAGAAATATTTTACTTGCCTTATCTTTATGGATATCTTATGCTGATGAAAATTTGCGACCTGCCTACCTTATCTACCGAGATTTTTATAACAGAATTTATGAAAGAAAGATTTACATTGTTATTTTTAGTGAAATATTGCAATGCGTTTAAGTACCCTTTTCATTATTTGTCTTATGATCGCTTATTATCTACTTGAAGGGTTCGATTTTTATTGTGAACACCCTCTTTACCGGTTTTAGATAAACAAGCATCCTGACGCCACAAGTGAGGTGGGTGTGAAATGCTACAAAGCCTACTATACTTTGACTTGGTGTTATATTGCGCAATATTACATCACATACATAATTTCCGTTCTAGTTAGGTGTATTAAGGTATATTTTTTAGTTATGTAATCAAGAATAGGTAATAAAATTAATGTATTTTTAATTTCTTCTCATGCAATATTCATGCCATTGTATTTTTGATAAGTGTAGATGCATAGGTAGTCGTGTCGTGTATCATATCTGGAACTTTACACAATACGTCACTCGTCATCTTAGGACACTTGGATCCATCCGGCCCTAGAGTCGTTGGTATAGACCTATATATTTTGATAAATTTCAAAATATTTTGTCACGTTCAATGATTTAAGGCATTAACTGCATTTTGACAAAGTCGAGATACTGCTATTCTTAAAATCTAGGACCACAGAGAAGTGGTGGGGGGAGTATGAGCTCCGCTAATCACACTACTCTTATAATAGGCAAGATATTGAGCTTCCTCGCACTAATGGGCCACTCTGTATATATTTAATTTTATTAAATATCTATTTGTTAGACGTTTATAAATTCTGTATGTATTGTCGTTTAATTTTGTTATATTCCTGCTTATCAAACAAAATTGGTCCCTTCCGTTTCAATCATCAAAAGTTACATTTGTTTATAATTATTCCTGTTTTGCATTACCCAACTTGAGTTAAATTATTACTTCTGTTTTTTTAAGTCGGTTAATTTAATTGAAAATTTAATTCAGTTCACTTAAATCCCAACTCTTTATTGTACATGCCGTTCTTAATAAATTTCTGCAAAATAAAATTGTAAGAGATTTTCCGCAGCTGAATTTCTGAGAGAAGAATTTTAAAATATTCGGCGACAACAACGACTCTCCTTTTATCTGGATGATGGCAATAAAGATAATAAAACTGCGAATTACTCTAAACACCTTAATACATTTTAAACTTAAATAGTTTAAATTCAAATGCCTGCTGTTTGTTCACGTTTTTCATTTGCAATAAAATTATTACGTGGGCATTTTGCACTTCCTTTTGCGGAACGGATTAGCATACAAAGTAGAGGTCACTCTATGGTTCCCTCTCCACTAGATTTTCTCAAGGGTGGGTAATGCAAATATGTCCTCCTTTCAGCCGTGTCACTGCTGAGGTTTTCTGCAGGAGCTTATCCCTACGTTTTATAGAATGTTACGCCAAGAAAATTTATTACGGTTTATAAAGTTTCTAACGCAAAGATCTCTTGCCTTTTCCGTTTAAATGGGAAATTATTTAGAATAACACTTGTACTTGAATAAAATAAAAATGCATCTCTCTACAGGGTGTATATGTATTCGTATAAAATTTTTCAAAATAACCCTTTCGTGTTCAGCTACACTCCCTTAAATGGTTACGAAATTTTTTCAAGAGATAAAAAAGTTTCTAAATGAATCATGTTTCAGTATTTTTTCTTTAATTGAAAAAAAATAGCAGACAGAAAGTGATTTATAAAATTTCAAGAAGGGTACTTAATTTCACCCCTTTGTGTACACGCTAGGTTGATGAAATAATTTCGTTAGATGCCTTCTGATGAGTAACCGAGATGTGCCTAATTTTGTATTTTTCCGATTACATTATTTTGAGAGAGAAATTAAAAACCATTTCTTGGCACACCCCTTTAAGGGGGTGTCGCTGGACATACAACGAAATACAACATATTGCTAAAATCATAACACTAGGCGAAATTAATGCACTACAATTAAATATCGTGAAGGAAAATAAAAACATAATAATAACCGGAATATATAGATCACCCTGTACATGCCCCTACACGTTTAATGTAGAGCTGTTAAAGTATCTAGAAGAAATAGAACAAAGTGATATATCTAAAATTGTCGAGAGGATATTAAAATATAGAATTGTGGGATTTTTTAATAAATATAAAATAATATCAGACTGGCAATACGGATTTCAAGAAGGCAAATCAACAGAAGATGCCATATGCCGCCTAACCGAAAGTATCTATAATTGTTTAGATAAAAAGAAGCTTGCTTTGTGTGTATTTATAGATCTCGCCAAGGCATTTGTGCCATAAAAAAACTTTTATGTAAGTTAAAACGCTGTGGATTGAGAGGAAAATTTTTTAATGTTTTGGAAAGTTACCTAGAAAATAGGACGTAGTACGTAAAAGCTGACGATAACTTAAGTTATCCAACCACTGTAAAATATGGGATACCTCAAAGCACAGTGCTGGGCCCAGTAATGTTTTTAATTTATAAACAGTTTATTATAACATCTCAGGATCCATTCTATTATTTGCAGACGATACGGCAATATTAAAGAACTAAAAAGCTTTGTAGAAACTAACATGCAATTAGTAAAGAAATGGTTTCAATATAATACGCTGACACTGAATTGTGATAAGATTTATTACCTACCATTTACATCATTACGCTAACCATATACCAAACATGGGTTTGCTAAATGTAAATCATGATACAAAAATACCAGAGGCTGAGTCTGTAAAGTACCTTGGCATTATAATAGATAAGCATTTAAAGTGGGATCTATAGATAAGACATATAGTACAAAAAATTAGAGGTCTTCTCTCAAGGTTTAAATATTTGAAAAAAATCATGGGTTTAAAACAACAATTCCACTAAAAAATCTAAATCCAAACTAAAACAATGGATTCTTCAAACTCAACGGCATATTTTTCATAATTCAAAAATCCTAACATATAGTCTGTCAAACTATAATTAAAACAATTAATAACCTCCTTTACTTACCTGATTTGTCAAATATTTACCTAATTTATACAACAACCGGATTTGTCATAAGCACCCGATACGTCATAATCACTGGATTTGTCACAAGCCCCGGCTTTGTCATTAATATTAGAATTCACCATTCATTGATTAAAAATTGATAAACATACAAGTTTATATACTTTGACTGCCCCTTTTTCACACACAAGGAGTTAATTCCTTCAGTGAACTCCCCACGTTTGTTTACATAAATCTTTAATGTTTTAAGATTTTTTTTTGTACAACCTATATATATTTAATGTCTCTAATTTTTTATTTGTATGCGTCTTGTATATTTTATATTTTTCTTATTGCTGTTTTCTTGTGTTTTTATACAATTTATTTAGTAAATAAACGTATTATTATTATTATTATTATTATTATTATTATATTATTATTATTATTAAGGGGTTATTTTGAAACCCGTCTTAATTTTCGACAGGGAATCTATAGTTAAATTTTTTGCACGTTATTACGGAACACCCTATATGTCTATTTTCATCTCTCTATCTTACACAACCACCCCTTCGAAAAATCCAAATAGCAACTTTAGGGTATTTTGCTATATTTTTCTTGTTCGAAAATCTAAAACTAGTGAGATAAATGGGAAAAAGTAAAATAAACTTTAGTTACTTAATAAAAAATAGTTTTTTCGAGTAGAGTTGTCAGCGTAAACAATATAATTTCCACGAACAAATGTGGAAATGTGTGCCAGTCCATTACCCCGTTTAAATAAAATTTATATTCAACAAAAATACAGATATTCTCCAGTAGATTGGCATTGCGGTTTAATTGCTCAGTAGAAATCTCACAGACAGAAGAAATGTATTTTTACAATGTGATGAAGGTTGCTTTGCGATACACCGAAAACCTGAGTTACTCTCCTTATTGATTGAGTATTATTTATCTGAAAATAACCCAGAACTGCCATTGTCGAGGTGTTTCATTCCTGATAGCTCGCTGAGATTCATATCTTTTGCTTGCCCCAGATTCTATCTTCATGGACAACATTAATTGTAAAACCGACGGATGACAAACCTTTCTTTCCGGGTGAGTAACATTTAAAACAAATAATGCCGTATATTTTTATTATTTCCTGAAGCCATTTTGAGATCTCACTCTGGTAATAACTTTCACAATGTAAAAACAATTAATTATCAAGTACACTTCAAGGAATCTCAAGTGAATGTTTTATTATTCTAAAACCAAAAGCACAAGGAAAGTGTTTTTGCTCGAAAAACTAGTGTTAATTTCAGAGGGATAGAGCACGAAGCTTTATTTTTTTTATAAATTGATATCCAGGGCCGCGCACTTAGATAAATTAAGGGGTTTCGATTCAGCGAAATCAAGAAGAATAAAATTGTTTTATTCAGAAATGAACTGATAAAAGTAAAAAAAAAAATAATACAGTTGTGTAGAGGAAACTTTGAAAAGATGTATCATGTTGGATTCTGAACTATAAAAATAAGATAAAACCAGTTTATTCAATCTATCTATCCAAAAAGCCAATTCAATTATTTATAATTCAATAATAATATTTTTTTTGTATTTTTCTTCTTCTAATTATCGAACCAAATATATAATTTTTAGTTAGCCATCAAGTAGCTTGGTAGGAGTGTACACCACAGATACTAACCCTGCAATAGAAAAAACTAATCTGCCAAAGAATCAATATTGAAATGTACTATTTTGAAGGCGGGTTTGACAGGAGATTCAGTAATATCATATAAAGGGGCGAAAATTGGTTTCAGTCTGCCCTGATCGAATGAAAATGTATTTACAAGAAATGATGTCAGGACTGACGAAAGTTTTGTGAGCGAAATTTGGTTTAGGGGATCTAAAATGTAAATTATCGAAATAGGTTTGTAATTTAGTAATGAAGAGCGGGACCTGAGTATCGGAGACGCAAGGTTTGTTCGTAAACAAGCTCCGCAGATGAACAAAGTAAGTCATCTTTAGGCATAGCGCGTAAACTCAACAAAATAATTGGCAATTCATCATACCAGTGGATTTCATTAGCCCTGGCTAACAATGTAGTCTTCAGGGTTCTATGAATTCTCTCAACCATACCGTTGCTTTGAGGATGATATGTTTTCGTGTGAATCCGATGGAACACTATAAATTTGGAAAATTTGCGAAATAAAGGGCATATCCGGATAAGCATGGCGTAACTGCCCCCAACCATCTGGCTCTTATATTTGTGCGGTAGGAAGCAATTTTAGAAAGTAGCAATTTCAGAAAATATTAACCTGAGAGGGGAATCGGTTTGAGATTAGTAAAGGCGAGTTGGTTTTAGCGAAACTATTTTTCTGAGATCTAAGTATCAGTATGTGACTTGATAAAATAATCGCCAGGGAGACGCAAAGTTTGTCTGTAAACAAGCTCCACAGATGAACAAAGTAAGTCATCTTCATGGCGCGTAAACCCAATAAAATAATTGGCAATTCATTGAACAAGTGAATTGCATGTCATCAGTATACATACAGAAGTGCACATCTAAAGTATTGCCTATGTCATTTATAAATATATTGAAAAGCAGTGGCTCAAGAACAGATCCCTGGGGAACGCCTGAGGATGAGCCATAATCATAGGATTTAAATCCTTTATACGCTACAAATTGAAGTCTATCAGTTAGATAAGATCTGAAGAAGGTTATGAACAGGTCCGAAATACCAAAGTTGGAAAGTTTTGCAATCAATACATTATGATTAAGTCTATCAAAAGCTTTCTTAAAATCGGTGTATTACGTCCGTTTGCATCTACATGTCGATGGACTCATGAACTGAATTTTGTAGCGCATATGAGATTCGTTGTAGGAGAGTGACCTTTCATAAATCTGTGTTGCTGATTGCAAATGATATTTTAACATTATAGTCCAATAAAATTAAGTGAGTTTTAAGTCGAACCTAAAACTAATTTGGGACAAGCTGATTTTAGCGTGATTGTGTTCCCTAGAGGGTACTTTTTATGATACCCCGAGCCAAACTACCCCAAAACCACACCAACAAAGGTGCAATTTTTTATTTTTTTTGCGATTTTCTCAAAAATCCTAAACTTTTCGACAAAACTTCAAGATATATTTTTCATAGTGCATAAAACTGCTCTAGCTAAAAATGGTGCCAACCAGTCATTGCATGAATAAATAATATATTTTGAAGAATTGATCTATCTAATATATTTTGTAATGCGTACATATTTGTTAGCTTATTTGGTTTGCCAGATGTACCGGATCTCAGCATATAAATATTTTGAGTTGCACAATGCTCTAGAAGCAATACCATAATGTCTGCCTGTATCATGTGCCACAACAATTACGGGATTGTTATTTTCTATGGCACAATCAGTCTTTGCTACTTTCACTGAAATACCGACGTTAACAAAATGGGATTCTAAAAAATTAATGAATCTCTCTTTATTTGAAGAAACTGCAAAAAAAATTATCTTGGTTTCTATTAACAGATGTCTCAGTTGTAAAGTTAACTTCTTGCCCAGTTGCGTTATTTGCTCTAAGTTCGTGTTCTGTAAATTTGGTACTTAAATATTCACTGGAATAGCCATCGAACCTAATTCCATAATGATATTTAACAAAATTAACTTATTGAATAAAAATATCTTTCATTTTTGGTGGGAAAAAAAGAATCATATCTCACAAAATTCTTTTTATTGTGTTACCGGTTTCGTGAACAAAAACTTTCTTCACATCTTCAGACACAAGAATTTTTTTAAAATAAACAAGGATTGTTTTTAAAAAATTCTTGTGTCTGAAGATGTGAAGAACGTTTTTGTTCACGAAACCGGTAACACAATAAAAAGAATTTTGTGAGATATGATTCTTTTTTCCCACCAAAAATGAATTACTACTCACATGGGATCAATCTACCTCCGTTAAAAATATCTTTGTACAAAGCGCGCGATTACCATCCTCCTCACCTTCATCAATAACAAACCCATTTTCACCCTATGGTACCACATTTTAGTTGGAATTACTATCAAAAAAAGTTAAAAGTGGTGATTTCAAAGGCTTTGCCAAAGTTACAGATTATAGTTATTGGATGGAAGTTTATTATTTCCCTTTTTATTCACCGGAGCGATTTTAGAGTATTTCCAAATATCCGGAAAACAGCAGCATTTAATAGATAAACTAAATAGTATCATGAATGTGTGAGCAAAGATAGCAGAACAGTTTCTCAGTAGAAATGCAGGGATCCCATCAGGACCCAAGTTTTATTTTTTTAGTGCCAACAACACTTCATTTTATGAAAATATATTATTGCTGTTGAAATTGTCACAGAAATCATTTAACGAGATGTTTTCTGACTCTAAAGTTGAAAATGATTATTCAAAGAAATCGGCATAGGCATTTACAATATCATTTGGGTCATTCAAATGCTCCCTCTTGTAAAACATATTTTTGCTGATGTTAGTCCCTCCTTTTTTGCTATTAATGTAAGCCCAAACCTTGTTTGGGTTGCTGTTAATATTACTTTCAACCATATGTACACAGTTATTGAAAGCAGTTTTAATGTTTAGCTTAATTTTGGACCGGAGTCTCATACATTCATTATAAGCAATATTGCTTGTAAAATTTCAAGTGTCTTTCCTTATTTCTTAGATCTCTGATGATTTCAGCAAGGTGGAAATTGTCTATTATTATTTTTTGTGTATACATATTTGGGTACATAAGCTGTAAAATCCCCCGTTAATTTCTCATGAAAATGTTGACACTCGGAGTTAATCTCGATATAGTCATTTGGCTTTAAAAATATCAGTATATCTCAAGCAGTGCAGCATTGTAACAGTTATATGAAATTTACAGATTACGACTTACATAGACATATTTTTGTTCTATATATCTAACTGTGCTACCTATCTAAAAGTAAGAGAATTGTCGGTTATAATAAATCAAGCAAAGCCTCACTATTTATTCATTTGAGAAATATTTCGGTTATGTACCACGAATATTTATCGAAGTTAAAAATTTATGGTTCAACGTCAGGTCAAATATTAACCGAGATCGTGAATTTTGTGCTATCATCTTGTCACAGTGACCCGTCGCTGCAGTCGTCTATCGACTATCCGCAATCCATAATAAATTATTTAGTTGCACGTTATTGAAAGCTACGAGTTACGACCTAAATTTATGTGATTCAAAGAAGAGGAGATGACCACTTATTTATTTGGTCTGACCTCAGGTACAAGCCTGTTTAATATGTGATGAATGTAGAGGATTGGAATATTCTGTATGACTTAGTGTGACATTGATTTAATAAACGTAAAATAATAAATACTGCAGAACCAAGCATCTGCTCCAGCTAATTCTCAGAGGCACAGGCTATTTGTATATCAGTCACGTACTAATATATGTTAGGTATGTATGTTCTGTTGCATTATATTCTCATATGAGCAGTTTGTGTGTTCTCGTTTTACTCGTGTATCCGTCTATTCTGATCGCAGTAAAAGTTAGTCAAGAGGGTATTATTATTATTATTATTAGCCGTTACTCGAGTCCGAGTATAAAAATGTTACAGTCGATAAATTGTGCAATAAAAAACAAGTAAAAGGTGTAGTCTATTGTAATTCCCATTCATCTACGGTGCACACGACTATGGCTATAGAGGCCAATTCGGGAGAGCACATGTCGACCGCAGTCAGGACAAACATAGATCTGGTTAGGTCTTGGATCTGGCCTTCTTGCAGCAACATTTCCTTGATAGCTGGCCACAACCCCTCGCCATTCGGTTCTGTCCGCTGCAAGTTGTTCCCATTGCTCGTCTGCAACACCGCAGGATTTTAGATTTTCATGGAGAGCGTCTTTGAACCTCTTTCGTTGACCGCCACGCCTTCTTCTACCGCTTAGCAATTCACCATAAAGTGTACATTTAGGAAGGCGGTTATCATGCATACGATGAACGTGACCTGCCCATCTTAGGCGTGCTCTTGAAATAAGCACCTCAATTGGAAGGCTGTTTGCCCTCCTGAGTACTTCCACGTTTGATATGTGATGGAACCAACGGATTTTCATCATACTTCTGAGGTGTCTTTGCTGAAAACGTTCTAATTCTTTCACATGACGACGGTAAGTGACCCAGCTTTCACATCCATATAGCAGTGTTGGAATGACAACTGCTCTGTAGACAGCCATTTTCGTTGACAAAGCAAGGTCGTGGTTGTCAAATACTCTCTCTCTAAGTCCCCAGAGTGCTCTAGATGCAGCGTTAATTCTATTGCGAATCTCGCTGTCCATGTTTGCTTTGTCATTAACAACGTTGCCTAAGTAATTGAACTGATCCACCACTTCAAGAGGATTTCCGTTAAGTGTAATGTCTATTTGGTTCACTTGATGAGGAGTTGACATAATCTTAGTCTTTCCAATGTTGATTTTAAGTCCCAAGGAATCATAGCTCTGGGCATACACATCTAAAAGTTCTTGAAGCTCTTCCGGCGTAGAGGCTAAAAGTGCACAGTCATCCGCATACTGGAGATCACAAATGAATCGTGTGCGTGTCTTCGTGAAAGCTCTAAAGCGCCCTATGTTAAAGAGACCGCCATCAAAACGGTATCTGAGACCTATTCCTCTGACTGTCAGTTTGTTGTCAACAATAATTGTTAGAGCAGTGGTAAACAAATTAAAAAGTAGGGGTGCCAGGACACATCCCTGCCTAACTCCAGTGAGGGTTTGGAAAGGTTCGGTTGCCTCATTATTATACATAACCTGGGCGTTGTTGTTTGTATGTAGACTGCGACATACTTCCACAAATTTTCTAGGGATACCTAAGCGGAACATAATTTTCCAGAGCACTTCCCTGTCCACCGAGTCAAACGCCTTGGTTAAATCAATGAAGGCCATGTGAATTTCTCCTTGATGTTCGAGTGCTTTTTCTTGAAGCTGTTTAAGTGTGAAGATTAAATCCGATGTGCCTCGGTTTGGTCTAAAGCCACTCTGTGTTTCAGGAAGTAACTTTTCCATAACAGGTGTTAGCCTATTTGCCATCGCTTTAGTGAGTATCTTCCCTCCAACAGCCAGGAGAGCTATACCCCTGTAATTTCCACAGTCTGCAGCGCTCCCTTTGTTTTTGAAGAGGTTGATTAAAAGTGTATCACGAAACTCCTGCGGAGCTTGACCACTTTCCCACACGACATCAAACAGTTTTTTGAGGTAGGGTATGACCTCTGACGACACAGCTTTAAAGATCTCAGCTGGGAGTGAGTCGGCGCCGGGAGATTTGTTATTTTTTAGCTGCCCAATGGCGGTTAAGATCTCTTCCGTTGTTAGTGGTTTATCTAAGTCTTGGAAGGTGTCATACTGAGGGATAAGATTTATAATATCGTGATCGGCTTGACTTTGCTGGTTAAGAATGCTAGAGTAGTGTTCTTTCCATCGGGCTCTTATTTCCTGGTCTTCTTTGAGGAGATTTCCATTTAAATCTTTAATAGGGCACATATTTTTCCGACTGGGGCCGTACACTGCTTTTACTCCTTGAAAGAAATTCTTGTAGTCGTGTGAATCGGCGTACCTTTGAATTTCTCTGGCCTTGCTTGCCCACCACTCGTTCTTTATTCTTCTGATTTCGCGTTGCGTTTCATACTTAGATTGGGTAAAAGCTTCTGCTTTTGATGAGTATACGATATATACGATGGTATACGATAAAGCGCATCTATACATTTTGCAAAACAGAGCAGCGCGGCAAAGGCAATCCCCATTTTCAATATACAATGTGTGCACTAATCGAAGAGAATATAGATTCAGAAATTTCTAAATCAACGAGGCAAATTGTTATTCTTAATTTAGTAAGTAGGTTAAAATATTTGGTGCGATATTACTTTTGAGCCATTTCGCGAATTTGCAATTCCTGGGGGGCTGGGGGTGCAGAATTTTTTTTTTCAGGTTTTTCTGGTTTCCCTGGTTTTCGGTCAACATATTAATGAAAATTGCATCAGCATAAAGGACAATGTAGATAAATAGACACTTTATTCCGCTTTCTTATAAATTGGCACATTTTGGAAATTTTTGAAGGGTGGCCAAAAATTGTGTAAGGGATGAAATTGTCTGTCGATTGTATTTCACCACTGCTTATGGGTCCAGTTAGCAGGAAAAATGGTTGACAGATATTTTCCCCCATAATTCCGAAAATTAGGTGGAAAAACATCAAATTTTGTAATTTTCCCAATTTTCAAAGTCGCCCAAAAAAAATTCTGGTGAATAGTTTTGTCTGTTGATTGGATTTTGGTACTTTCTCCATCTAGGAAAACAGGTTGGAAAAAGCTTTGAAAGGTCTTCACACTTCGGACAGAATTATTATTTGCCCATAATTTTGGATCTCATGAACCGAATGCAAAGAAAATTAACAATGGGCTTCCGATGAGTCCTAGAATGTAATTTTTTAGTCAAGGGACAGGTTTCAAATTTCGTCCATTCGGAGTGGCCTTCTTAGGGTCATAAATTCTACAGATCACGACCAATAGCTAAAGTAGGGGTACAGAGTGGTTCAGAGGGACCTTCCGCACTATCTATCAAGCTGACGGACGTCCACGGTATCTCGGAGTTTTTAACATTACAGCTCCCTAGCTATTAGGCGAGCCTCCTCGCCTCACACCATCGGGGTGTTTGTTGTATGTGAGTCCCTGCCTCTCACTAAACACTGTGAAGTGAGTAAGCAATTTATGCCATGAGTTGTTCAAATGGAACACCTTCCTGCGCTTGGCAGTGTGCTAACCGAAGGTAAACTTATTGAGATACATTTTCCAATATGTCTTGTGTTATGGCTTATTCTCTCTTTCAGCTCATCAATATTGTCGGAATTGGCTTTGTAAAATTCACTTTTTAAATATCTCCAATAAAAGAAGTCGAGAGGGATCAAGTCAGGGGACCTTTGTGGTCATTATAATGCACCCCCTCGACAAATGCATCTTCACGGGAAAATATTATTCAGCAATTTGTGTACAATTAAAGCATAATGCACTTGAATCCCATCTTGCTGGAACCATAGGTGGTCAAATGCATGTCACCCGATTTCTTGTATTGCAGGTATTATTTCATCATTTAACATGATGCCATACTTTTGAGAATTCCAATTGCCATGAATAAAAAATGGCCCTATTATTGTATTACACAAACTTTCAGTTCAGACATTGACATTTCATTCACATTGGGTACGACAATCCTCATCCAGTGAGGAGTTTCATTAGCCCAATACCTCATATTATACCGATGTACAGAACCATCATCAAAATTCAACTGTACAATCAAAGTCATCTTCCATAAGCTCATATACTAGTTATGCGTATGGTAGTGATGCAACTTCATAACTTTAAAAACTGAACCTTAACTCATTCCGACTTGTTGAGCTACTTTTCTACTCGATGTATGACAATTTTTTTTTGAAAGTGCAGTAACACCTCTAAAAACCTCTCTTCATTTGTAGCGTTTTTAGGTCCTCGAGATCTTGCTTCATCTTTAACAGAACCAGTTTGTTCAAATTGATTATCTGTTCAAAATACAGTAGATTTAGAAATACGTTCACAGTCGCCATAAGTGATATTGAATGAATCTGCAACATCCTGGTATGATATTTTTTTATCTCAATATCCTACTATCATAAGGGCTGTTATTCTTTCCCTTTCTGAAAGAAGCATTACAAACAAATTTTAAGGTTAGTTTATGAACGGAAAACGGCAAATCGAAACAGATCCCACAAAATAGCGATGGGTAAGCTCATGGATGGATCTTAAAATCAAGTAGAAGAACAAAATGAGCTGTAGTCTCATCGAAAACTGAAGATTAAACGAATATTGGAAAATGAAACTAGTGAAATGGAATATTTGGAGTATTTTGTAGCGTAGAATCTGAATCTGCAATAAAAAATGAGGATTTCTATTTAAGATTTCAAAGTTGCCTCCACCCCAGCCCCGGGGGTGGGGGTAGGGTTAGATTAGGTTAGGTTGAAATGTGAGTGGGACTATACCAGACCCTCCACCGCGACCAATCGGTTTGTTGAGGCTCACTCCTAATTTATATTTCACCCAATAGGTTCAGCCTTTTAATAAAGCTGATAACCTTGTTCGGTGAGAGATTGTCCAAGTCCTCAGGCAAAAGCTGACCTTTGCCAAATAATGAGAACTGGGTACTTTCTGCAGCGGGACAAGTGCACAGGACATGCCTTGCCGTTTCATATTCCTGTAGACACAGACGGAATTCGGTGTTTTTCACCAGTCCAAGTCTGTGTAGGAGATGAATTAATCTGCAGTGTCCAGTGTATAGGCCGATTAGAGTGCTTAGGTGTAGCCTATTCAACTCTAGCAGTTTTTTAGCTCTTGATTTCAAAGGATGTGGAATGAATTCCTTCGAATGAGCTAATCCTGGTAGTTCCTGCCAGTGGTAGAGAGTCTTGCTCTCGGCCCAGTCTAGGATATTTGTTTTGGCAGTGCTTGAAAATATGAAGAAATATGAAGAATTGGTTCTGGTCCTATAAATTTTGATGCCGCACCTTCACTAGTTAGGCAATCGGCAATTTCATTGCTCTCCAGCCCAGAGTGGCCAGGCACCCAGACCAGAGTCAGTTTGTTGTTCATACCCAATTGGATTAGAGCTTTTTGGCAGTTCCACACTGTTTTAGAATTACAGCGATAGGATCCAAGAGCTTTAAGGGCTGCTTGGCTGTCTGAGAAAATATTTATTGATCTGTGTCTAGGGTGCGTTAATTCCAGCCTCCGTACACACAGTTCAATGGCATATATTTCAGCCTGAAAAATTGTCGCGGTATTACCCAGACTCGAGGTTATTCTTACCTTTGGACAGCGACTATAAACTCCAGCCCCTGTTCCTTCAGGAGTTTAGGAACCAACTGTATACCAACAGTTGTCTGCCTTCTGTCGGTCGGTTTTATTCCGATCCCACTCATCTCTTTCAGGAAATAGGATGTCAAAAGGCAGCTCATTGTTGGTTCTGGTAGGCACCACATCAGAAGGCATACCTAGGATGCTGTGACTATTTAGGTCACCAATCAATCCATTGCGTTCCATGATGATAGCCTGCGGCATATTGATTGCCGATTGTTGGAGTCTATATGTTGCCGACCTAGCTTCTCTCTCCAAGTAAATATGGAGAGATGGTAAGTCTAGGAGGATTTCCAAAGCAGCTGACGGTGTGGTGCTTATAGCACCATTTATTGCCAGGCATGCTTGTCTCTGTAAACCAGAGAGTTTGGCTTTGGCCGACTGTTGTAGCCCTTAACGTAACGTATATCCAGTATATTTGTTGGGGACCCATACCTCAGGATTTGCCACAAATTCTACGGCATGTCCACAGGGACAGCCTTGCTTTGTGGATTACCTTTTCCAGGTCGGAATTCCAGTTGAGTGATCTATCTCGCGTGATGCCTAGATATTTCACCTCCTCTGAAAATGGAATGGTTTCACCTAGTAAGCAAGGCGGTTCTAAGTTATCCAGCTTCCTTTTCCTGGTGAAGGGTACTATTACAGTTCTGTGGGAGTTGACAGACATCTGTGTGGGGGTAGGGAGTCCAGTCTGATATAATTGGATAGCTTTTTCAAAAATATTCAGTACGTATTTTTTTTGTTTTCTGATCTGATATGCATTTCTCGAGATATTTGACCGTTCCGGAAATTTGTATTCAACCGGTATACAGAAATTTTTTTGTATTTGTTAAGTGTACGGAAAATCGTCAACCTACTTCTTGAAAATGGACCACACTTCTTTAAATAATTATCATTTCCTTCTTTTCATTTTACAAAAACCAGATACATAGAAATATGGGAAAGCAAATCGATACCAGGGCCAAGAGAGGCATGAAAAATATCTCAATTCTTACCCTCTCTAGATCTATAGCCTATTATTATAGCCTATTATTCTCAAAGACGCACATTTTATTCACCGAAACAGCAATTTTATATTATCCAATCTACTGATAGTCAACAATTACTTAGATCTTATTATAAGAAAAAATATACAGAATAGAATATCTGATATGTACTACAGACCCGCATCCCTGAATTCCATTTGGCTAAAAGTAATCAACCATGATATAAATTTAAAGCAGATGTTCATAGCTTGTTGTAACTAGGTAAAAAAATGTTTGGTCACTGTGATATTTTTATAAAAGTGTTTTGTTATGTTCAGACTTTTGGAGCGTAAACTACTAGGTTCAATTCTAAGACCAAGAAACATTAAACTGATAGGATTATTTAATTTCTGTATCTACAGTATGTCCCATTTTGCTTGTCAAGAAATCTCGAGGTAAGAACTTAGAAATGTGATTAGTAATAATCATTAGAGGATAGATAAATGAGAAGTTGAAGGTGGCTTAGTAGAGAGAATCTACATTTAATTGTTTTATTTATTTATTTTGTTACATTTTTAGGTAAACCTTTTGTGTCACTTCTTTTTAATTATTTGCTATTATACTGTGAAAGGAAAACAATTTTTGATAATTAAAAATTTCTAAATTGAGCATTACTGATTTTTTAACAATGAATCATTCAATTGACAGTTATTTATAATATAAAAAAAATTTCAGGTCATCTGCGTATAATAATTTAGGCGCTTTAATAGCAAGATCATTAGTAAAGAGCAAAAATAAAAATGGGCCCAAATTACTTCCTTGGGTGACACCACTCGTTAACTGCATATAGACCGCGGCATAGTGACAGATTTTTTGAAACGTTTGGTTCCTATCTGGTCTTTTAGGAGACTTTTGTGCCTGATATGTACTAACCATTTTCGTGTTCATCAAACGGTTATCCAGGGCCCCTCAGCGGAAAACAAAAAACAAAATTTCATGAAAACGAGCAATTTCAAACGTTTTGCTCCTATCTGGCGTCAAGTTAGACTTACGTTTTAAAGAAAAACATCCGACGGAAGCTTATCGCCAGACAAATTCCGTGGGCCTTAAGGCCCGAAATTCCAATCCGAAGTTATAAGAAAAATGGTCCAGAATCAAACGATTTGGTTCTTATCTGGGATTTGTATATATTTATCGCGATATAACAAACGCCAGACAAATTTTGAGGGCCCAACAGTGAAAACATTATTTTTCAAGCTGTCAACTGCCCCGCGAAAATCAAACGATTGGTTCTCATATGAAATGATTTTTTTTTTTTAAATTAACCAAAACGTAAATGTATTGTATCATTCACAGGCATTGTTAGTGAGCCAAACATATTTTAAATCTTAAAAGAAGTGCGCGAAAAATAGCCATTTTTTCAAACGATTTATTCCTGTCTGGCATTTGGATTTTAAAAAGATATGGTAATAAATAAGTCATATTTCAAGTCCCAGACAAAAAGCATGAGCCAAACATATTTTAAATTTAAATAAAAATGCACGAAAAAAAGCCATTTTTTCAAACGACTTGTTCCTGTCTGGCATTTGGATTTTAAAAAGATATGGTAATAAATAAGCCATATGTCAAGTCCCAGACAAAAAACTTGGGCCCAGCCGTAGATAAGTTGAGTGAAAATATCGAAAAATCAAAAAACAATCGTGTAAAAATCGATGCATTTTCCAACGATTTACACTCGTCTGGCAATTCATTAGCTTGTCGTTGTAAAATAGTATTATACACATTTAAACAAATTTGTTTCGCGCCACTACTTAAATGCCGTTTTTTTCACATTTGAAACTGATTTCGAATTTGATTCTATTTATCACTGGAATCACTATAACTGTCACTTTCATAATCCCTCGATCGCATAATTTTTACAATAAATAAGTTACATACTAGAAAAAGACAAATATAAATTATTACATATTAATATATAATTTACAATTCTGTACTACACCTACAAACGGAGCAAATCTTGAGAAGATCATTTGGACATGTCAATTTTGTTTCCTTAGGGCATGAATTTTAGTGTGATCAGTGGCGTAGGAAGGGGGCAAGGTTGTTTTTCAAATAGCAACTACCTTTTTTATTGCATAGTATGACAGCTTAGGTCTTTCTGATTAATTTGGTGTGCAACATGTGGTGGGCTGGTGATGAAAATTTTCAAAAAAAAATCGAAAAACCCGTTTACTGCGAAATTCTCTTTGAACATTTTCAACCAGCCCCACAAGGTGCTCACCAAATGAATCAGAAAGAGCTAAGCTTTCATACGATTCAATAAAAAGGGTGGTTAATTGCTATTTGAATAAACAATTTCGCCTGCTTCTGCCGCCACTGTAACATTTTTGAGAACTGAACTTTACCAAAGTTCATGCCCCAAGGAAACAAAATTGACCTGTCCGAGCGATTTTCTTAAAACTTTCGAGACACACTATGATAAAAATGATCATTATTATGAGTTTTTTATAAGCATACATTTTCAACAAACCAAATGCCATACGAGTGTGAATCGTTTGGAAATGTATCGATTTTTGCGCAACTGTTTTTCGATTTGTCAATAGTTTCGATTAAAATATCTACAGCTGCGCCCCAGTTTTTTGTCTGGGACTTGAAATATGGTTTATTTATTAACATATCTTTTTTAGAAAATAAATCCCAGACGAATGTAAATCGTTTGAAAACGCATCGATTTTTACACGACTGTTCTTTGATTTTTCAATACTTTCGCTCAACATATGTACGTCAGGGCCCAAGCATTTTATCTGGGACTAGAAACATGGCTTACTTATTAACATATCTTTTTAAAGTCCAAATGCCAGACAGGAATAAATCGTTTGAAAAAATGACATTTTTCGAGCTTTTCTTTTTGTCTGGCTATCCAGGGGACCCAGCCAATTCGTCTCGGATTTTTAATTTGAAACTACTTATTGCCTAATATTAACAAAAGAACAAATGCCAGACGAATGCAAATCGTTTGATTTTCCCGGAAAAGTAGACAACTTAAAAAATAATTTTTTCACTGTTGGGCCCTCGGAATTTATCTGGCGTTTGTTATATCGCGATAATTATAATCTATTTATCTATATATACAATTCCCATATATGAACCAAATCTTTTGTTTCTGGACCATTTTTCTTACAAATTTCGGACCTTAGGGCCCACGGAATTTGTCTTGCGATAAGTTTCCTTCGGATGTTTTTCTTAAAAACGTAAGTTTAACTTGACGCCATATAGGAACAAAACGTTTGAAATTGCTCATTTTCATGAAATTTTCTTTTTTGTTTTCCGCTGAGAGGCCCTGGGTAACCGTTTGATAGACACGAAAATGGTTAGTACGAATCAGGCTCAAAAGCCTCCCAAAAGACCAGATAGGAACAACCGTTTCAAAAAATCTGTCACTGTCCCACGGTCTAATAGGGTAATGACCTTTGTCCCATGCAGTCGACATATCGCATCATATCAGTTAAATACGGATTAAAAAACGTTATTAGATTATCAGACACACTGACTGTAACCAGCAACTTACGAATTAAGGTAGGGTGATCCACCTGATCAAAAGCTTTTGATATGTCCGTATATATAACATCAACTTGCCTTTTGTCATCTAGAGCGTCAGAAATTGTATAAAATTGCAAAGTTTAAGTTTCATATTAATACAGCGCCCTTTCATAAAATCATGTTGTTCTGCTGCAATACAATGTGATACATGATTGTACAAATAATATGTTGTAACACCCCTTGTCTTAAAACCAGGAAGTGTTTCAATTATGCGAACGGCAGCTCTGGGTTATGGGAAAGCGAGGTCGTGGTTCGATATTTACTCATTTGTTAACTTGCAAAAAAAATATAAAATAGTGAATATATATATAAACAAAAAAATATGTTTAGGGCGCCACCTTAACTTACTATATGAACCATGAGTATTGTGAAAGCTAAGGAAAACAATACTGAGTACCTAGGTTATGTAATAAGCTCACCAATAATATATATCCAGCTAAATGAGTAGAAGAAAGGAAACACACATGTTAATAATAAGTTGACTTTAATATTTGACAATGGGACAGTTGAATAATTTATTTAGCAATAGCAAAAAAATTTAGTTAAGTTGAAATTTGAATGATTGATAAAAAAATATTAAATTATGACAAGGTTTAACAAGTATTATTTAAGAAAATTTTATGTAAAAATATTTATGTGAAAATGTATGAATATTTGAAAAATGTTAAAATTTAATTAAAATGGTACCATTTCTTACAAGTAAAAAAATATATGAAAAGTAGAAATTTAAATCAAACAAAATGTTATTAATAATACCACCCAACAGAAGACCCTGGTGTAACTTTGTTCCAGAATCAGGTATGACTGCAGGGACCCCTCTACAACACGCTGCCTCCACTCTCAAATTGTCTCCACTGCCTACGTGGTCCAAAAAAAAAATCGACGACTCGGATTCCTTCGCTTATTGACCTCTTGCTTCTTAAAATAATACCATCTGTGTGTGGCCGTTACATCGGAAAGATGATATACCAATAATGATATCACACCAAAGAAAATTGCCTCATATGAGGGATACTGGCAACCCTAAGATATAAAAAAAATACACCTTACAAAATGAAATTCAAACGAATTCGCAAGACTTACCCCAAGTGACCTGTGGGGGCTCAGTATCGATTATAAGCCTAAGCTTATGGCGTGAATAAAAATTATGGCTTGACCAAATTTACTAGTTAGGCTACTGCCCCAAGCCTAAGCACTACCGGCTCCTTCAATGGATCACGCTTAAAAGGGCTGCTAAGATGGCTTAGCTTTCTACCGCGGTCTTGCGAATTTAAAAAAACTAACGATCCGTACACGCAGGTCTTAATTACCAACTCAAATCACAGACTTGTGCTCTTGGCAAAATCGAACGATAAGAAGAAGAAGAGGAATTTAAAATACCTAAAATATAACCTTAAAATAGAGATTGTGCTACTATGTGCTTCTGAAGAAATAAATAAAACAAGTTCATAAGAAACATGCTGTTAAACCAGCCAGGAAGAGAAGACGTCGTGTGTTTACTATATTTCGGTGTTAACTCAAAATGAGGTGTCAAGTGCTTTTCAACCTGAACAAGTTATAATTGCAGTGTTAATTGTCTGAAACGGTGCCGCATTATTTTCATTATTATTTACTTATATATTTAACTGCATGTGAAGCATGTTTTTGCAGGAAAGAAAGAATAAAAAAAATATTTATATTTGTCTAATAAATTCCTTTTCAGGAGATTTTTCACTGCAACCAGTAATACATTTATCCACATACTGGGTGACCTAACTCACTATGCACCAGTTTACTTTTTAAATTGATTACTATGAAAAATGTAGCATATGCAATGCTACACTATTAAACATAATATTTTTAGTCGCAAACTCCACTATAAATCCTTATTCTACTATAAGGAAAGTAACCAGACTGCAACCAAAGTTACAAATCTGGCGCGTTAAGTGTAATAATTGCATATTACCATCAAAACGCTAATGCTTCGATTGCAACAACCTTGCACTGACGAGAGCCAACAGCTCGAAACTGCAGTCTGCAAGTGGTGTGTGACGACTGGCAAGGGAGCTCCTTTAAGTAGGATCAGTCTTTCGGCTGGTGTTTGTTGCAATCGAAGCATTAGCGTTTTGATGGTAATATGCAATTATTACACTTAACGCGCCAGATTTGTAACTTTGGTTGCAGTCTGGTTACTTTCCTTATAGTAGAATAAGGATTTATAGAGGAGTTTGCGACTAAAAATATTATGTTTAAGTCGATAATTTTCTATTTGACACTTATCACCTGTTTTGAATGCAGGAACTACTTTCGATAATTTTCTTTTTATCTGGAAATCTAGTAAATTTGAGAAAAAAATTATAGATATAACAGAGGGGCTTAACAAAACAAGAAATACTGTCCTTTACAATAAAGACTGGAACTAAAACTGGACCCATAGTTAATTTAGGTTTAACCTTCTTCGTTGCTTCAAGGATATTATATACTGCTTACAGTGTTTTACCCCCTTTTCTCTCGCTGATTCTAGGCATGATATTTGGATATTAAAGATTTGCAATTGTTTTCTTATCAGTGTATTTGAAACTATTTGTTTCAAATTTATGGATTATATTAATTAAAACTTAAACGCATACTATTGTATGTGAATGTCCTATAAACAAATTTTGCAGCCTTTCCGGCTAACATTAATGAACAAACCCATGAATAGCGTTTAAGTTGTATCCCTCGTCACTTTAAAAGCTTTTAATCCAGATTTAATTCGAATTAAGTATGATGCTATGAAAAAAACTGCGCTATTCATTCAATCTACTCATTTTTAAATTTGCAAGACACCAACTTCAATGCAAACAGTAATACCGACGTTTGGGTACCGTTAATATTTATTCGGGTAATAAAATAAAGTAATTTTACGACCTGAAACTCGACGTGATATTACCATCACGTAAAATTGGCTTTGAAATTTCATTAATTAATTCATATCGTCACAGCGTAACAACTCACAGAGCAACATCAAAGAGATAACTGTTTGCGTCAAATAGTATCCATAGTAGTATGAATTCCCGACGTTTAATTCTACCGATTCGTGTATCACACATTGAAGACGAACACGATCTAAATGCACGTCAATGATGAACGTGTAGTCGGTTCAATAATCCAGGTATTAGTTCAGTTCAGTTGCATGATTTATTAGATGCTATACTGACGTTGAGCCATTACATTGGTCGCAGTAGCTTTCTGTCTAATTTAAAATGTTGCTTCCCTATGTTAGCTTCTAAGGAAATTTTATTATTTCATAATATTCACTTAATATATTCATATATATACTTATGTGGATCAAAGCATTCGCTCCATACTCTGCTGCAATCCATGAAAACCAGATATTCTATGTCTTTGATCATGATACCCAGATTACCCGACTAGAGTTTAACATTATCAAAGTAAATCAAGTCGCTACCAAATAATAACTTGCCAAGGAACAACTGTATCGAATATTATACTAACTATTTATATGCCTTCTTAAGAAACTATTAGCAACTACAACGCTATTCTGGGGCCTTTAACTAGTGAAATTACACTGTAGTTGTCCCAATTCTAAAGGCTAACAAGAATGCTAAATTTACCACAGCTTGCAATCCGTGTCCATATCGCTTATTATGAAATTAATGGAGAAAGTCATCATGGATAGGTTCAGCTCTACTCAAAATGATCAACACATTACAAGTGCTCTGTGTGATGGTATAATTAAAGTTGATGATGCAAGAATTACGGTCCTTGTTTGCTTGACTACTCAAAAGCGTATTGATACGATTAATCACATTTTGATGTTATCAAATATCAGTTTTCTAATAGTGAGTTAAAAAGCACCTAAATCTTACTTTACTAAAAGTAAACAAAAAATTTGCAGTCAAGAAACCTTATTATATAGAGGCGAGCGTAGGTGCGTCTTTACTATGTACATACTTCGGTATGCGATGTAAAGCAACGTCAGGCGCAGTTAATAGTTGGATGGGTGACCATTCCAACGGAAACCGCGTCCTCGCCTCACACATCTTCCAGCGGCTTGTATATCAGTGTATACGCGGAAGCTATACGACCTTAGGCGAGGGTTGTATAGGAGATATACCATCCTTCGGAGGGGATGTAAAGCCGTCGGTCCCTTGTCTATTAAATGTTAGGCAAGTAATAGCTCCCTATTTTTCTTAAGGGAAGAGGTTCGGCAAAATTCCTGGTTGGGGGTAGCTCGTCTACAGGCGTCGGTGTTAGGCCTCAGTAGCGGAAATAGGCCTACGTTAAATAAATGTATAAAAAAAACCTCATTATCTGCCTTAATTATCTGCTGTACCGCAAGGGTCTGTTTTGGGAGCACAGTTACAGAGTTTTTAGAATCTTAAAAACCTGTAAATTGCATGCATGCTGATTACATTCACGTTTATAGCACCTTTGAATCATCACAAATTATGCACTCCATCAAAATAAATTAAGATATTAAGAATCTTCTGTTATTATTATCGACATTGTTTTAAACATCAATACAGCTAAATCTACTATTATACACAGTAAGCGGCAAGCAAGTGCATCCGGCCGTATTTATATGCGAAATAAGCAGCGCTTATGGGTATTTATTAGTCAGACAGCCACAGAGTCAGTACTACGTTGTTGTTGTTTGTTGGAGGTGGATTCATCTTCAATTATTTAAGTCACGATGTATACGTGTATCACAGCATCTAAAAATTAGAATTATTCTCATAAAGTTTATAAAGGGCCGAATGGGCGCCATAAAAGAATGTTTTTAAGATAAAATACGTTCTTAAAATAACAAAACAATTTTGAAAGGAAAAATAAAGAATTATATCAAATGTTCAAATAGGAGGCCTCCTTAAGCTTAACAATATTAATGCATATTCCTGGACCTCGCCAAAGCGTTTGGTACTGTGTGTCACGAAAAATTACTAAACAAGTTAAAATATTTCTTCTTGAGAGGTAAAGCTCTTAATCTTATTAAAAGTTATTTAGAAGGACGAACGCAGTATGTAAAAATCGAGGATACTATTAGTGAACCTGGAGTTGTTAAATATGGTGTTCCGCAAGGTACAGTTTTGGGGCCCGTATTATTTACGCTATATATATCAATAGCCTATTGACTCTAAATATTACAGGATCCATACTCAGTTTTGCAGATGATACTGCAATAATATATACAGCAGATTCCTGGAATGAATTAAAGAATAAAGCGGAAGTTGATTTCAAGAATATTAGTAATTTCTGTAAATTCAATTCACTGACTCTCAACTGTGATAAAACGTGTTACTTACCATTCATATCGTATACCAATAGTTTGCCAAACCTGGGTTCACTAAATGTTGATACAGATACAGCAATAAGAGAAAATGTATCGGTAAAATATTTGGGAATTATCATTGACCGCCACCTTAAGTGGGACTTACATATAAAAAATGTTATAAAAAAAAATTAGAGGTTTACTAGCGAGATTTAAATACCTACGAGAATATCTTGGATTAGACCATCTTAAAATCTTATATTATGCGCTTGTGCAATCGCAAATAACGTACGGTATTATAGGTTGGGGTGGGGTAAATGATAATCACTTATGTAACTTGAACGTCCTTCAAAAATGGATTTTAAAAATAATATATAGGAAAAATAGAACATACTCTAGCGATGGTATTTTTACCGAAGATAGAGTATTTGATATTCGGCAACTGTTTTGTTTTAGTATATTTATAAATATTCACAAAAACAAAATTAACAGAGAATATTATGCATTCATATGAAACAAGATGTAGATTGAATAGTTGTCATAAACCAAGAGCAGAAAAAACGATAGGTCAGAGAAATTTCACTTACCTTGCTCCAAGGCTTTACGATGTTTTACCCACTGACCTCAGGAGTATACGTAGTTTCAAAATGTTTAAAACTAAGTTGAAAGAATGGTTATTCCAAACAAGTAGGCAAGAAATACACAATATCATTAATCAGAGGGTATATATATATATTAGGTTAACAGATTAATCAAATGTTGTTATAGTATATGTCAAAGCATGAATGTGTATGTAAGTTTGTGTGGATGGGGAAATTTCCGTATATGAATGGACTTATTATAGGTATCGTATTTATACATAATATTATTGTGCATAATGTATACATATTCTTATCTTTTGCTGCAATTTATGCATAGTAAATTACGATAAGTTAGGTATATCACAAACAAGTAGATCTCTACTTCTGTGATTTTTCCTTGTTTATTTATTTTGATTATTAATTCCTGAATGTGCAGTTTATATACTTATATTAAATAAACATTATTATTATTATTATTAATAACCTAATCGATCATAAAAAATTCATCTGACATTACACAACATATTCAGGCTAATTTGTTCATTCATATATTCATTGTTCATAGAATGTAATAACATTTTAATAAAGCATTAAACTGGTTTTCGCAAAGAACACTCCTGTGGCTCACAATATTGGCTCAATGGAAAAATGCATTTAGTAATAAATTAATGATAGGCGTATTATTCTTATACTTATTAAAGTGGATAACTGATAATCTCGCAAGTCGAACTCAAAAAACGAAATATAATGATATCACTTCAGATACAGAAAATACTCAATATGATGTACCTCAAGGGACTGTTTTAGGTCCAAGTTTATTTATATTACATATAAATGATATAGTTAAACATGGGAAAAATTATAATGTCCAATTTTTTGCTGATGATACCCTACTATACGTAAATGGGACTAGTGTTAGTAATTCTAAACAGTGCGGTAGAAAGTCTATGTAAATGACTGAGTGAAAATAATTTAAAATTAAACATTGATAAAACTAAATTTATGATCATAAAAAGTAGTTATAATGTGACCGTTACGAGTAATAACGAGTAACAATTGATGGCAAAAAAATTGAACAAGTTAGTGAATTCAAATATCTGGAAGTTATAATTGGTGAGCACCTAAAATTCTCTAGCTACAGGACATGTATCACAAATAAAGTAACTTGGGTAAAATAGGCTCAGAGCTCAGTTAGTGAACGAAGACAACTATATACAAATCTATTATCCAACTACATTTTAATTACTGTTCAACAGTACTTTTTTACTAAACAACAACGAACTGTCAACATTACAAAGAAAACAGAACCAAGCCCTACGTATTATATTGAAAAAAGACAAATATACACATATAAGACATATTATCTGATACGAACTTCATCAGCGTAAAACAAACTGTTATTTTTAACACATTAATATTTATCCACTAAATACTACATAAGCTACTTCCAAATCATTTATTAGAAAATTGTGCCTTCGTAAGGGACATACACAACTATTTCACAAGATCAAGAGAATATTTCTATATTCAAAGTGTTAGTACGAGATTATAATGGATTGAAAACGACGAATTACCAAATTTAATAAAGGATAACTCGCACTTAAAAACGTTCAAATGACTGCCTAAAACATACAGAAAATTCAATAGAGATCTAATTCACCAATATTTATTTATATATATACAGGGTGTTGCATCATGAGAGGGACATAGCTTAATAGGAGGTAGAGAACATCAGTGGTAACCGGAACCTCCCATAGAAATGTCTCATTGGGCCTTCATTACGAGGTTGCTGGGTGTTAAATAATTTTTGGCCAAACTTGTTTTTTGTCATAACTTTGACAGGGAATGAAATAACGGATTCATATTTGGTATGGCTAATGTACTAACGAGCCCCAAGAGGTACATGCATAAAAAAAATATATCCAGGTCCGGACTCACTATAATTTATGTTTCTTCTTTGCATCAATAAAACATCACCCTGTATATATTTTTTTGAAATTTCGATACGATATTCGAAAAGAGCAAGAAAAAACAAACAAAATGGCCTATTTCATTTTTTTGTTACACCTTCGTGGTTATTTAAATACGTTGTTAAATGTGCAAAAAAATGGATTACAGAACCCTATTAAATGAGAGGCACGTGAAATAAATAGTTTTGTAACTAAAATTTGCAAAAATTCTATTGAGCCTAGGTGGTCTGGGTGAATCCTAATTCCGGCACGTTTTAAAGGTCCATTTTGGTAAAAAACTGTGGTCCTAATAAGTAATCGGGTATGAAATAACAAAATTTTTAATCAATCACAGTAGGCTTGTTCAAAGAATAAAAGTGACAGATAATTTAAACCATTTAGGCCTAAGCAACCAGTTACTTTGATCAAGAAAATCATCAACATTTTATACTTAATAAAAATTGGAAAAGAGAACAAACTAAAATCTAAATAAATAAAATATTTTCCATTCAATTAACAATAAATAACAAAACAATAACTAAATGTGTTTAAAAATAAAACGTAATTGACACTAAAGTAAATTTTCAAAATGTCCTCCCCCACATTCTGTGCATTTTCTTGCGCGTTTAGAAAGGTCACCAATTGCTCGACGTATCATTTCTGGATTATTCCGTATTTCGTCGCAGGTTGTAATGATGCGCTGGATTAAATGTTGTCTACTTTCAATTTCAATGCTATAAACCTCGTTTTTTAAGTGGCCCCATAAAAAGTAATCACAAGGGTTACAATCAGGAGATCTTGGTGGCCATTCGTGTGGACCCCCGCGTCCAATCCATCTATTAGGATACACATTGTTTAAGTGTTCTCTCACTTGAAGGTTAAAATGTGGTGGGGCCCCATCATGCTGAAACAACATGTCTCTTATACCGATATTTTCTAACATATTCGGTAAAATGTTTTGAAGAAAATCAAAGTAAATTTCACCATTCAATCTTTCTTCAAAAAAATGTGGCCCTATCAAATGTCTATTCACAAGTCCGACCCAAACATTTACAGAAAACTTGTGTTGCGAACGGCGTTGGCGTACCGCATGTGGGTTTTCCTGTGCCCATTTATGATTATTTCGTGAATTGTTTACTCCATCCCTTGTAAATTGTGCCTCATCCGTAAATAAGGTTCTGTAAATGACTGGGCGATGGTTAGACAACCAATGACAAAATGCCAGGCGGGGGATATCGTCGCCTTGTTGAAGACGCTGTACCTGCTGGATATGATATGGATGGTAACGTTCTCTTTTTAGGGTTCTCCATACTCGCCAATGAGAAATACCAGTTGCCAAACTGATTCGTCTAGTGCTCATATTTGGGTTTTCTTGAACTACGTTTATAATATTGTTTTGTTCCTGCACACCTTGTTGCAAAACACGCTCCACAACTGCAGAATTAAGAAACTTTCCGTGTTGTCTTGCATACTGGAACACCGTACTAAAGGTTTTATGATTAGGGCATCGACGACCAGGAAAACGCAGCCGATATTCTCTTTCCGCCGACCTACCATTTCCATTACAGAAACCATAGATGAATATTATGTCAGCATATTCCACGTTTGTAAATTTTACTGGCATAGTTAAAATATTTTCACAAGTTTTCACTAACTAAATGCGGATTATTGACACATTAAATTACTAACAAACAATTATTCAACTGTTTAGGAGATTTCTTTTTATTATCTGTCACTTTGAACAAGCCTACTGTGATTGATTAAAAATTTTGTTATTTCATACCCGATTACTTATTAGGACCACAGTTTTTTACCAAAATGGACCTTTAAAACGTGCCGGAATTAGGATTCACCCAGACCACCTAGGCTCAATAGAATTTTTGCAAATTTTAGTTATAAAACTATTTATTTCACGTGCCTCTCATTTAATAGGGTTCTGTAATCCATTTTCTTGCACATTTAACAACGTATTTAAATAACCACGAAGGTGTAACAAAAAAATTAAATAGGCCATTTTGTTTGTTTTTTCTTGCTCTTTTCGAATATCGTATCGAAATTTCAAAAAAATATATACAGGGTGATGTTTTATTGATGCAAAGAAGAAACATAAATTATAGTGAGTCCGGACCTGGATATATATTTTTTTGTACATGTACCTCTTGGGGCTCGTTAGCATATTAGCAGTACCAAATATGAATCCGTTATTTCATTCCTTGTCAAAGTTATGACAAAAAACAGGTTTGGCCAAAAATTATTTAACACCCAGCAACCTCGTAATGAAGGCCCAATGAGACATTTCTATGGGAGGTTCCGGTTACCACTGATGTTCTCTACCTCCTATTAAGCTATGTCCCTCTCATGATGCAACACCCTGTATATAGTGATTGTGTGTGTGTGTGTGTGTGTGTTGTAGCTGTTGTAACTATTTTGTATTAGTATCCATTTATTTGTATTTACTTGGTTATTTGAGTTTACTATTGTATATCGTGTGCTAATAAAGAGTGTTATTATTATTACACTCGAGAGAGTCTTCAAGGACTAGTATAAATTTATTTTAAATGAATGGTCGGGTGAAAAGTAATTTTCAAAGTTAATATAACCACCACTAAATAATTCAGTTTTTAAAATTTCAACTGCATCTAGTTCCGCTAAATGCCATTGAATTGTATCGGCATACCAATGAACCAATATGGGTCGTGAGTTTTAGTTTTAAACCCGCGAATATTCGGGAAGTAAATAAAAGGTTTTATCAGAATTACCACACTAATTCCAGCCCAATTTCCATTGTCAAATTTATAACTCATTAGTTGGTTATTACTTATTCATAACAATTGAAAACACTGCTTTTCATGGCGTATTGATTAAGTATTCTATTATTATTTTTGAAATGTAAACTTTGTAAATTGAATCTCTAAATTTCAATAAGACCTCTTGTAATGGATATGAAACTTCTCAGGTTGTTAAAAAAAAATTAAAAACCTTTTACACCAGGCCATTAAAAATATAGAATGTTCAGAAGTAAGGATATACAGGACTGATAAACACCTCGAAATTTTTAGGAGAATATTGCTTTTCAACTATTAGTCCAGTTTCCAACAGGCAAATTAAGTTTAAAGTGCGAAGTATTTTTAGACAGCAAGTAGTTTTGTTTATGGCATTAGAAGTAGTATGGAAATGACAGAAAGTCGGAGCCGGAGCATGATCATGATCAATGATCAGATTAGGGGTGGGGTTAATTAGAGTGGTGGGTGGTAGTTAGGGGGTAGTTAGGGGGTAGTAAGAGAATCGGGCCTAGAAGTGGTGGTGGGGGGGCAATTGTAGTGGCTGGTGGCAATTGAAGTGATGGGAGGCAATTGGTGTGGTGGGGGGGCCATTAGAGAGCAATTAAAGGTAATTTAGTTAGAAATAAGGGTAATTAAGGATAATAGATGTCAAAATAATGGTAATTAAGTTCGAAATAAAGCTAATTATAGTAATTAAAGGTAAGGTAGATGCAAATAAAGGTAATTACACATAATTTAGTTAAAATAAGGGTAATTAAAGCAATTATGGTCCATCAGTCTGTCCGTCCGTTCGTACTCTTGCCCAACCATCCATTCACCCGTTCATCTATCCGTTTGTATACAGACAGCTAAATAATCCTTTATTATGTTGTATTTACTATTAGATATTTGCTATTGCGGTATTATAGTATCTTTGTATTTGTATTATGATGAGATAACATTTATTTTATTATGTACTCTTGATTATATATACCTAAAATTACATTTACCTGCCGGGTTATTTTACCTACCTTATCCTTATGCTGATGAACAATTGCAATAAAAATGATTTTACCTGCCTTACCTTTATGGGATATTTTATGCTGATTTATGAGATGAACATTACCATTGTTTTTACCTAAATTATTCTTAGTTACTCTCATTTGTAACAAAATTACGTTTAATTACCCCCTATTGCCTCTCTCCACTTAAGTTACCTCCCACTACTACAATTACCACACGCACTCTAATTGCCCCTCACCACACTAATTGCCTCCCACCACTTCAATTGCCACCAGCCACTAAAATTCCCCCCTCACCACCACTTTAATTACCCCCACATCTAATCTGCACTGATTATGATCATGCTCCGGCTCCGACCCTCTATTATTTCCATACTACTATCAGATAGACCCGTTAGTGTAGGATATGCACATAGAAGTTCTGAAAAATCCCAGTTAAGCTAAAGTCACCATTTAGAAACAATGGGCCCCAGAACCGTATAGGTATGTTATTTTTATTTTATTCTTCTTTTTATCTACTTTGAAAAGTATACTTACATCTTTAACCGTATTCTGAACATCAATATCAGAAAGAAGTAATTAAATTTGAACATAAAGTTTTGTAGATTTGAGAGGTTTGTAGTGCAATTTCTCGTTATTTCTGATGAAAATAATTGAAATAAAAGTTATAGAGAGTACAAAATAAATAGCTTTCATATGTTTTTTAATTCATATCCCTACCAATATCAGATAGGCCTCTGCTTGACTGTTCGTTCGTCCGGGATTATTTCAAGAACTACTGGACGGACTTAATAAAATTTGTACTGTTATTACTCCAGTGCAATTAGGAAAAATTTACTGATGTGACCCAAAAATTTTGGGTACATTTTTTCTTTTGTTCCTTATTCGAAATGGGGGTTAAAGAAAACCTTAAGTCTGAATTTGCGCATTCCTACCTCCCCCCCCTTTCGCCGCCATCTTGGATTTGTTTTTTTTTCAATCGCTCATAACTCGAGTTCTATTTATCGCACAGTAATGAAAAAAATATCGTTGTACTCATGAGGATTTACTCTTTATGTCATCACGAATGCATTTTTGCCGTAAAAGTTATTGCAAAAAAGTTATTAGAGCTCAAAGTTGAGAAATGATTTCAAAAAAATTTTTTTTCGCTTTCTTGGCTCGCCACTCTTTTGCAGTGCATCTGACACTCTCTGCCAACAAAATGTTATTTAAACTAGATGCGATTTCTAGGATTTAAAAAAAAAAATTAAGTCCGTAAGTGGATTCCTCGCCCGCCAATCCACGCTCAAAGTTGACATGTTCAAATATGCTCGGAGCGTTTTCAATCAGTCATAGTATTTTAACTTGTACATTTTGTAAACTCATTTCCACACCACCTTTGAGGTAGAGTCGACGGCGCGTTTTTTTAACGTGGTTTCCCCCCGAGGCCTAATCCACGATTTCTTTGCTTGATGTTCCATTTCTTGCCACTTTTCTACAGGAAATTAATAGTTTTCGTCAGTTTCCTGGGATACTTCAGACGCTTTTCTTTTCGTCGCTCTGGGTAATGGTACCATAGTAGGAAGGTCGTAGCAATCCTTGTCTTCATCATCCAAGATTTCTGCAACTTCCTTGACGTTTGTGCAATTTTCGCCGCAGCAAATTTTGCATAAGATGTGTAATGAAGTATACAATACTACAGGAATACTGTATACTTTCATTCCAGTTTAACTTATTTTAATCATGCATGAATCAAGTAGTTCAGTTTTAGATTAGCTCAATACCTGATTAGTTCTTTTGTTAACTTTTAATTCTAACTTCACCAGGCCGCAACTTGCGTGTCGTGTGCATTTCGTGCCGGCTGCAAAACCACGTGACCGTGATTTTTGGGTATAAAATAGCTAGCCAGAAACCAGTAAATTCAGAGCTTGACTTTCACCTTTCTCGAGTGTGTTGAACTGAGATAACCGGAAGCTCAAGTTTCTCCGGCGCCGTGGCAGCCGCTGGCCAAGTATCTGTTAGGGAGGATCCGAGTGCGTTGAACTGGACCTCTTGTCAGATTGATTCGAGTGTATTGAACTGGATCTCTCCTGAAACAGATTTCTTAGTCGCGTTAGAGAATTGGGGTTACGACGACGTACATAGAGGAAATATGTTACACTCTCTCTCTCTCTCTCTCCGATTACTATAATGTACTTATGTAATAACAAGATTGTCGCTACCTAAGCCATAAAAGATATGGCCACACTGTACATATAATTATTAGGAAAATAAATGTCTTATTTTGGATCTGGATTTTAATTAATATTAACATTGAACCCTGGAATAATCTCCAAACCAGCTACCCGAGCAAAACAAGCATCACAGATGGAACACTTTAATCCGGCCTTTCGGCAGCCGCAAGCTTTACAGCAGTTTTGGCGGATCCACAGGATATAATGTCCAATAGAATTTGTGGAATCGGGTCTTGTTCGCTGGTCACAGGCTCTAAACCGCGGTAGCCATTTTTCCAGCCCCAAGAAATCGCGTTTTTTTCTTGCCCGAGCCATTTCTGGACCTGATGATAAGTCCGTAGGGAATGCTGACGTGTTGCGGAACTCGTTGGGGGAAGCGCGACAATTCCGTTTTCTTTTTAAGACCCAATCGTGTATATATTTTAAATCGCAATCGATCGATGGACACATCGGATTCATTTCCTCCGTACAGTGCGATTAACACGCTCTCTCCAGCTGCAGCGATGACATTTTGTCCAGGAGTGGTTGTTTGGAATAATTTTATATCCTCTTGAAGGTGAACATTTTTTTTGATGACGTCAATTATTTTTTTCTTTCCCATTCCGCAGATTGCTGACACAGTGTCACATCCTGAAAAGGCATGTATGAAAAGCAAATGCTCCAGCAGAAGTGCGTGTTTGAAGCTGCTTGTAGAATACGTCTTCGATGCCGTTGTTCCCCTTCCTATTTTACGGAAATAGACATTTTTTTAATTTTTCCCGAGTGCACACAGCAACACAAGCAGGTCCGTATCCTCTCCTACGATGACGACAGTATCAAATTGTGGACTTAAATCAATTGCAGTTTTCACGATATCCACGTCCGCATCTTCCCATGATTGTTTCACTGTGAATCAAAGGTGGTGTGGAAATGAGTTTACAAAATGTACAAGTTAAAATACTATGACTGATTGAAAACGCTCCGCGCTTATTTCAACATGTCAACTTTGAGCGTGGATTGGCGGGCGAGGAATCCACTTACGGACTTAATTTTTTTTTTAAATCCTAGAAATCGCGTCTAGTTTAAATAAGATTTTGTTGGCAGAGAGTGTCAGATGCACTGCAAAAGAGTGGCGAGCCAAGAAAGCGAAAAAATTTTTTTTTGAAATCATTTCTCAACTTTGAGCTCTAATAACTTTTTTGCAATAACTTTTACGGCAAAAATGCATTCGTGATGACATAAAGAGTAAATCCTCACGAGTACAACGATGTTTTTTTCATTACTGTGCGATAAATAGAACTCGAGTTATGAGCGATTGAAAAAAAAAAACAAATCCAAGATGGCGGCGAAAGGGGGGAAGTAGGAATGCGCAAATTCAGACTTAAGGTTTTCATTGACCCCCCTTTCGAATAAGGAACAAAAGAAAAAATGTACCCAAAATTTTTGGGTCAATTCCTAATTGCACTGGACTATATTTAATTATTTCTAATATCGCAGTGATGGTTACTGAGGTAATGTGACTTTAAAGAAACTTTTCTAGTTGACATTTTTTTTAATGGAGACTTTAAGCTCACATGCGATTTTTAGAACGTTTATGTACTTATAGTGCAATAATGGAGCTGTGTCCATGCGATGAACAAATAACTGTCCCACAATATTTCACGCGGAACCCTCTTTGCGCTGAGGTTTACCTGAACTAAAAGCTTCTCATTAAAATCAGTCGAGATGAAATCTGACAGACATAAAAAGTGGCGCACTTGAAATTTTACTCAATGACAGATTAACTGTCATAATTTCTAAACTGCTTGATTGATCGCCATGAACCTTTTTTATTTTGGAGGATGATTCTTTAAGATCATCATACAGGCCCTAAACATTTTTATTGATTAAACTTTTATAATTGATACAGGGAAAAATAAAATGTTTTATTCGGAAACTTTAAAACACCCTGTAGATTTATTCGGCGCTTGGAATAAGCTCAAAATACCTTCGGCATTTTAAGCGAAATTCAGACTAAATTTTTGTTTTTGATTCACCTCTTTATCTTGCTTGCTTTGTTATCATATAATATTGCAAGTAATCCTGGTGCAGTTGCTGGTCTTCTAGACCTTAATTTGACTTCCCTCAATCTCCGAATTAATGTATGATCACTTACAACCCTTCCTTTTACTTGCCTAATCAATTAAATAGTTTAGGAATTATGACAGATTAAACTTGAGTAAAATTTCGAACTGGTAACTCGTTGTTCTAAGAAATGGTGAAGGAGCTGGGGATTCTGATAACTTAAAAATTTCATTCCTTTTTCTTGCATGCCCTTCTATTTTGCAGCCATAATGCTAGTCTATAATCTATAGTAGATTATGACCGTGACATTAATGAACATATATACTTGCGTACAAATATAAATCCCTACCTAGACCTCCTTTTTGATGTCATTTAATAATATTTTTATCACGAACCGCGCTTAATTTTTGTACTACTTATTAACCATTTCTAAATATTAAAACAAAAATTGCCCGTTTAGGAGCAACATTACGAATTGCAACAAGTATTATAATATGTTTAATTCGGTACACTAAGTGCGATTCATAAAGTCACAAACAGCTTAAAGGTCCTGAGTAAAAAGGAAACGATTCTTTCTTTAAAGAAAATTTCAACGCGAACTTCAAAAAAGTCTGGTAATACGAGCTTCTTTGTGGATTAAATCTTCAACTGTTTACACAGACTTCCACCGTAAATACATAATCCTGAAGTTTAACTTTGTAATTAGTTGAGATTTTAAAGTAATTATTACGTGTAGAGACCTCTCCTTGTTAACCTCTTTTAAATTGCTAGGTGGAATTGCGTCCTTGACAATAAATAATTGTGGAAAGGTTGTTGGGCCGGAATAATAAAACATTTATTTTAAAATTCAAATTTAAGTATAAAAGTTATTTGCTAAGTAAGCAGCTGCAATAATAATTTTAAGTACTCCTTTTTTAACCTATATATGTGTACCAACCAAACAGGGAATTTTATTAACTATTTTTTTTATTTGTGGAGAGGTTTTCGGGTTCTCTTCTGCGTTGACTATCTTGAGTGCTTGACATTTTGATCACCTTGTCGTGGCCTTCTTCAGAAATGAAATAAATCTTCAGAAGAGGGGCATGAGGTGGTGGTCGGAGCGTCGTGTATTCGGGTTAGCCGGCGTGGGGGAGGGCCCGAGAACTATCCCGCAAATTATCAGCTCCTTGAAAGCTTTATAACTTAAATATTTTAATAAATTATTTGTATAGTTTTTTATATTATTACCATGCACTTTAATCAATAATTAAACGTTATGTTTAAGGGTTTAATTTTGTGGCAAAATATGAGTAGCTTTAAGCTAGACTTCACCATGAATGAGTCTAATTGTTATTTTTTGCAAAATTTTTGTATTTATATTTTCTATAAAATAAAGTCGGTTTATTATTAGTTCTATTAAATTTCATCGAAAAATATTACTCTTTTCCCAAGAAAATTCCGCGAACGGCCGATTTTTGTATTTGCTATAATGAAGCCGTCAATCAACGCAGCTGTCATTAATGATCTGATTCAAAACGTAAAAGGGTGAGAGAAAGATTCAGTCAAGTTAGAAGGGGCGTTAATATTTGATGTAAAATATTGGATGGCTAATTAGTCATACCATATTTCTTTGACGTTTTCCTAAATGGAGAGCGACGCCTACGTTTACGACGACATAATAGATCACCGCTTATGGAAAAACTTCCCCTTGTAACTGATATGCTATTTTAACAAGACAAGCACCATGAATAATAGTTTGAAAACACAAAGCCTACCTGAAGGGCTACACGTCGCCGAGATCTAGCCTCATCTAATTTGTTTTCTCTGTTTTGATTTTTCATTTATTTTGATAATGGTATCTAAATATATACTCGAAGGCCAAATTTCGTTTCTCTCATACCAATCAATAAAGGTAGTAACAGAACTTGTGTTAATTGAGGTAAAATAACATACCTAATTCTGTTTTGTTTGATATACGACGGCGTTTTAATGAGAATTACGTTTATTTTATTTTTATCGTTTTTAACAAGAAAAAGTTGTTTTATTTTATTCTTATCGTTTTTAACAAGACTAAAATATCATGGTAATATAAGGAATATTTCTAGAGTTGACATAAACATCTTGTTAGGTTTTAAAAATACTAAATATAATTATATCTGTGTATATTGATATCTGTTGTCGTGAATGAGGGTTGGGACTACGTTTTTTGATTGATAGAGGGCGCCAGTAGTCTAGTTAAAGATTCCGACAAGCTGGTGAGGACGAACTATGGCTCTCAGGGTCGATTTTTATAGATATGGCATGAGACTCCAATTGTAGGATAGTGTTGCTTATGACGTCAGAGTTCTCGAGACTTCTACGATGGCAGGAGAGCCCAGACTGACTGATTACAGCGCCAAGTTTCCCGAGATGTTGACTATTTTTATTATGGGTGCTAATACCCGTAGTTGCAATTAGGTTAAGTAAATAAAATACGAAAAATCCATTAAAAAAGATAACTAAAAGCAACTCGAACGGCGTTCGTACTGTCAAAAATGGTATTTGTTTAATTATTTAGGCCCTAACTGTACTGAGCTAACACTGATTTTAATTTTCCCCCCACTACTATGCACCGATGAAACGTTTATAAGCCACGACTGTCGCTGTATGCTGTTTGTACTCTTCTCCACATCAACAGAGCCTTAGATCGTGCGCTGGCGGCAGACAAAGCATCGTATTAAGGGTTAGTTCGTCGAGTAGACACTGGTAGGCTGAACTGATTGCTTCTTGTTGATCTGCTTTCACTGGACTGATGGTTATAGTTGATGTTGTAGCGACGAAAACTGCGGAAGAACTGCCGCTGCAGAAACCTTGATGAATATAATTAGACATCGGGTCGGACGGGGCTCTGGACGTCAGGGCGGCTGGAGTATTGAACGTTGTGGACGGCCTCTGGCTTGATTTGGTGTTAGGACCGATGCGACTAGTCGAACCGGGTTGGAGTCTAGACGGCGGAACGGCTGGAGTATCGAACATTGTGGAAGGCCCCTGGCGTGTTTTGATCCTGTGATTGATGTGTTTTGTGCATAGTAGTGGTTTAAATAATATTTAATTCAATTATATTTATGATTTTTATGATTCGACAACATATGATATCACTTGTACTTAAGTAGGATCAATTCGAGTTGTATATTGCTAATAAAATGCATTTTATTTTATCTGAGTATAAGTTATAAGAGTTGCATGCATATTTTATGTTTACTATTTTCGTTCATTTGTTCTGTTTGACAAAATACCAAAGTATTTTATAGAAGACAGGTATTTTCATTAATTACATGCACTTTTTATATTGCAGCCATTAAAAACAGTTAGAGATATGTATAACAAAATTTAATGGTAATTAGAATCAGTTATGTTATTTTAATTCACTTAGTTATTGTTATTCTAATTATCAAAATGTTTATAACATTTCCAACTGTTTATGCATTTATTCTGTTCATGTAGATATAAGATTAATTTGTGCGGAAATATGATAAAACTGGAAAAAGCTCAATACCACGTGATGAGAACCAATTAGTTGTATCAAGTTGATGTTAAGAAAGATTCAAGTTAGTATCCGAGATTTTATTATTTTCGGAAAATATAGAGGAGACTGTGAAAAATCTGGAAAATTGGAAGTTGCTAGGGGATGAAAAAATAAATAACAACAAGAAAATTATAGAAAATTGTAGGGGTTGAAAATGAGAAAGTAAAGATTGGTATAATAGAGAGATGTTTGTTTTTGGTTGAAATTGGAATATAGTTATAAGAAGGAAGAAATCTAGTTAAAGAGTCTAAACGAAAGAGAAGAAAATTAATTTTTTCAAAATTCTGACAAGTTGGAGAAGATAATTATAAATTATTTTAAGGTGCAGAAATGGAACCGAGTATCATTTGAATTGTGTAGGAGCTTAGCAGATTGCAGCTGGACATCGAATTAAGTGATACAGTGCAGCTGGAAGTTTTATTTGAGCTACGCGGACTAAAAGGCTGTAATAAATTTCATATAAATTTCTTGTATATCTATCAATAATTTGGAACACAATTGAGTATATTTTAAAATGGAAATTTCGACCTTAAATTTATTTTATAAACAAATTTTATTTTAAATCAATCATTGTCCAAATTATTTTATCTTTAATATCATATTTATATTTTAGCTAGATAGGGAATTTCATTTATTTTTATGTCTATCGTAATTTATTGTTCTCACAATATACTGTTCGATTTTATTTGATTTTTATTGCTGTATGTTTTCTAGAATTGTTTTTAATTCCAATAGTCCGAACTTGCGACTTTGAGATTATAAATTAGAAATTATTTATCGTGTGATATTTTAATCGACCTTTAGTCGGGATAACATAGCAATATATGTGTAATATATGTGTATGTATATGTATGTATATATGTATATATATTTATATTGCAGAAGCACAAAATGTAAATACTGTGACGTGATATCTTCCGCTGGCTTCTGTAGGTTAATAGTAGTAGGTCAATTTACCAATCTATAGTAATAAATTGCACATTAAGCGATAGACGTCATCACGTTCTAATTGTCTATCCAATTGCCACTTTAAGCTTTCCGCTTTGAGTCATTTCCCTTTCTTTTTGTGAGTTACAAGGCTATAAAATCAGTCAAAAACCGTCAAACTTTCTTTTTAAATCAAGAAATTGAGCTGAAAACTTTGCTAGGGATTAATTTAAGTAAAAGGCACGTGGTTGCTAGTCGGTTTGATACCGGATCAAAAACTAAATTAACCTAATTTTCAATTAGTATTTTGGTTATGCGTGCCTATGGATGACACGCAGTTGAGGTCGGTATACAAAAGAATGCCGCGATCTTGTTTTTATATAGTTTTAAACTGACATAGGATAAACTATACTACCATATTTTTGGGTATCTGAGCACATTCTGATACAAACACTCAAACGCACAGATACACCCACACGCTCAATTCAAACGGTAAATTATTTTGTCAAGCCAGTGGCAAAAGTATATTACACAAAGGAAATTCACCCCATTAAAATGTTGTAGCAATAGGTACAATTCCAGAAGGTGTTTAAAAGCAATGACTAATGTATTTCACAATGTAGTTTAAATATAAGTTAACTTTGAGGCTCTAATTGCTAGAAAACTTCCAATTTGCGTGACTTCAATAGCTGCTAACATACGTACTGACTAAATTAAATGTATATTACTTTCAGCGCTTAACAAATTCCCTTAATTACAAAACAGTTTGTACATAGTGAAGTTTAAGAGTGTACCGTGCCCAGCGCTTGTTTTATGAATTTTTTCAAAGCCCCTTACCATACAATAACACAATTTTCAACTGCATAAACATTTAAAATTTTACGATTAATAAAATATGATTGTTATTGCCCATGGAGAATGGGTTATAAATATTTAATTTAATTCAAACCGCAACAGTAAACATATTAAATATCTAATTTTACCGCCATAAGCACAACATCTTGTTGTTGCATATTTCCTCTTCGTTTTTTGTTGGTCCTGTTTTTTATAGTTGAGCAGCTATTACGAAATTATCAAGGAGGGGTTTGACATGAAGAAATACAATCAATAATCTCAATAAACGGATTATACAGTGCATTTCAATGAAATCTATCCATCTTAAAGGATGTATATAAAGGTATATGAAGAAAACTTTAAGTGAAGAGCGTATGTTTACTTATAGTTTGTTTGTTTGCTTAGTTCAAATGTGCTTTTAGAGGGCATAATATTGAAACATAATATTTTTAGTCTCCTCTATAAAATCCTTATTAGTAAAATAAGGATAGTAAATAAGGGACGTAACCAGACTACAACCAACAGCTACACTCCGGGCTATATGCCCCGCCGAGCGCTGAATTACAAGTTACAAGCCTGGTGCGTTAAGTGTAATAATTGCATATTACCAACAGAACGCTAATGCTTCAATTGTAACAAATACTAGCCGAAAGACTGATCCTACTTAAAGAACCTCTCGTGCCAGTCGTCCACACCATTTGCAGACTGCAGTTTCGAGCTGTTGGCTCTCGTCAGTGCAAGGTAGGCATGTGAGGAGTGACGACCGACACGAGGATCCTTGGGCTATTTGGTATATCTCGCTATCTTTAGGATAGCGACATGCAAAACAATCAGCAGGTGCCATCTAGCGGTCCAGTGTCTGTGATATGTACTGTCCTTTATTAAATATTTTTGATACTAGTGTTGTTTGCCTGTTGATATAGATAATGTAATTCAAGTTCTTAGAAAGGTAAGCAAATAAGGAATTATACAATATTGTATAATTTACATAAAATTTATCTCGACGATGTATTACTTCAGAGTCCAATTGCGTTTTTAATTCTTGTACCTTCGCGAAAAAGTTCCTCACAATTTCATTTGATTAATTGCAGTGGAAGGTGGTCGTGTATTTTCTTATTTTAATAACCCTGAATATTATGCAGGGCATGAAATTTATATATATTTTTTAATTCCCAAGCTATAAGCGTTTCTTAGATGATAAGAATAAGTGAGGAAGTTCGTGTTAGTTCATTTGCAAAATAAATCTTTAATACGACCTAGCCGAAATGAAAAATTTCTACTATTTTCCCAGAATACATTCAGAAAGTAACAAGAAATAGCTTCATATAAAAAAGCAACATTTGTAAGGTGTTCTTCAATGCATGCTTGTAATCTTGAAAAAAATCATCTCTAATGCGATTAATTTTTGCGAACAGTTTGTTGTTTTCATAATATGACAAAAAAAGCTCAAGGTGACAAATCAGGAGACCTTGAGGATACGACAAGTGTCATAATCGGGTAATAATGCAATGAAATAATTATCACGCTATCGCCATACTATTCTTGGATGAATCGAGGTAGCACTAATACAGCTTTATTAAAAGTGGTTGACGATATAGCAACGGCATTTGATAAATCCCCCTCTACTATACTAATTCTTTTAGATCAAAGTAAAGCATTTGATTTAGTTAATTTTGATCTATGGCTTGCAAAGTTGTCCTTCATATTTTTTTATGCTACTCTCTTACCTGGTTTTCTGAATAATTGTATGTTCGTTCGCAAAGAGTGACAATCAGTAAAACAGTTCCCTCTGACTTCGGTCACACTAATTCCGGTGTACTCCAGAGTAGCATTGTTACTGTGAACGATCCATCTTTATGATGTCTGAAGGATTTTTATTTCTACTTTAAAAAGTTAGAAAAAATTTAAAAAAAATAGGAAAAAAATAAATAAATTTTCCTCTTTCCTCTAGTCTATTTTTATTTCAAAAATGAATATTTACGTTCACAAAATTTTTAGGGTTCAACACGACTGTTTCAGACGGAGAATAATATAAAAAATCATACTTACTGTCGTTTATGCTTAACTGCTGCTCTGATGGTATCAATTGGACGTCGTAACACTATAAACCTAACACCGGATGTACACTTTCTTAAAATTAAACCTGAAAGGGAATTTTGTTAGAAAACACAACTAAAAGACAATATAAAGTTCAAAAATGTATATATTAAATCTTTAAAAAATTATGTTTTTACAACAACTTTTATTTCAAGAAAAATGTTTAACAAACACTAGCCTGGCCCGTGTACAACACATGGTGAGGAACGGAACGATTTATACTGTACCAACTACCATCCAATATGCGGTTTTATAAGCTAACGATGCACAAAAAGATTCAAGAAAAGTTCAATGTAACTGAAATTTTGGTGGGCTTTTGCTTGCCTGTCTTATAAACGTATTATCTAATTCACATGAATTTTGGTCGCTCCTCGGAGCTTAAAATTGCTTGAAGCGCTACTACTTCGATTGTATTCTACAATAACAACTTTTTACGTTCAGGCAAGGCGGATTCCATGCACGTATGAGTACATGGTAATAATACTTTTTTGACTCCGAATCACTGAGGAACCGGTTTAGGGCAAACCCCTTCAAAACTCATCATTTCCCCGTCAAAACCGACTGCTAGGAAATGATGGGGGTCCCATGTCGCTAAGGGCTATTTTCGCTATAACTTCCGATATACTTTGAATAGTCATTGGATTAACTTGTCCTCATATTCAATACCTCGTAAGAGTTGCAGTGCTTGTTAACGTGGATTCGTAAAAGGGTTTTTAATCTTGAAAATTTCGAAGTTAAAGTCAAATTTTATTATACTTTCTAAATTTAGGTGGTCGGGGCGACATTACGTCCCTGTGCAGCGACATTTGCTACACTTTCTAAATTAACGCTCCTTGAGGAGCTAGTGAAAATTTTGCATAAAAAACGCTCCGAAGAGCGAGAATATGATTACAAGTATTAAAAACCTCTTCCACGGCGTTTTTACGTGAAGCACGCTTTTCGTACGAAGTATTTCCTAAGTCGGATTTTGTTACAACGTCGAAAAGTATATCGGGGTTATAGCGTCTTCTTTAACATTACCTCCGACGCAAAATAAACTAATTCAGCATATTAAACGAGCCACCCTAGAACTACAATTTTTTATGTGCAAGCCATGATAATATAATCACATAGAGCTGTAACCTCCATTTTGATTACATCATTTACTTTTCAATGGGGACCTAAAACTTGTGGTCTGGTGCGTTTTAGAATCTTCTCCATTAGACCGCACAGTATGAGGTTCCGATTTAGCACATTTTTTCTTATATAAAATGGTTCTCATTTAAATTTTCTGAATTTATATTATGATATAATACATTCTAATTTCTCGATTAAAACTATTTGTTGCCCAACTTACTTCTATGATTAATTTTGGAGATGCATGGTATTAAAGTTAATAAGTGGTTATTTAAAAACAATGTATATTGAAGGCAATTGTAGGACCTAAATTATTTTGCATGCATAAACCTGGAATCCGTGTCCTCGCCTCACATATCTTCCAGCGGCTTGTATATCAGTGTATGTTCGGAAGCTATGCAACCTTAGGCGAAGGTTGTATAGGGGATACACCATCCTTCGGAGGGGATGTAAAGCCGTCGGTCCCTTGTCTACTAAATGTTAGGCAAGTAAAAGATCCCGGCTCTTCTTGAGGTTCGGCAAAATTCCTGGTTGGAGATAGCTCGTCTACAGGCGTCGCGTCGGTGTTAGGCCCCAGTAGCGGACATTAAATAAATGTATAAAAAAAAATAAAAAATAAATCTGAAATGATACAAGGCAACTGCCTTGTATCTATTACGAGAAAAAATAGAGATTACAATTAAGGTAACTCACAAATGTTCAAATTCATATCTTTGATTCTACTATTAATAATTTGGTATTAGTTTTATGTGGCCTTGTGTTTGAAGTTGAAAACCTGTGATATTATTTATGTAAATGTTACATATTAATACAGTACATTTAGTATCTTTGCTTTCTGTCAAATGATATTTATTTTCGATAGTTGATCGAGGCAAGGTTGAAGTTATTTTACAAGAAAATTGTTAATCATCCTGCCTAGAGGTTAACTTTTGCTTCGTATGTTGATTTTCCGTCATTGCGAAAGTTCTCAAGATATTATGGATACCTTACTACGTTTGTAGAATTTATTTTTAACTCAAGACATTGTCCATCATACAGCATATTGTTACCTGCTTATTTCCATTTTTGTTAGAATGACAAATAAGCGAAACAACAAATGCGAACGACTAGCTGGTTTAAGCCCGGCTAGCTCAATCGATCGAGCATGAGACACAATTTCAGGGTCGTGGGTTCGAGTCCCACGTTGGGCGCCATTTATGTTACCTGTTTATTCCCTTTTTGTTAGAATGGCAAATAAGCGAAGCAACAAATGCGAATGACTAGCTGGTTTAAGCCGGAGCAAAGGGTCGTAGGTTCAGAGAAATGTAATGGTTTGATTAAATAATATATTTAATATTATTATAAAGGTATGTCACTGGATCAGTAAGCAATTATATAATTGTTAGAAAATTACAAAACTTGAATAATTATCAAAAGTTGCTAAATTTGCTACATGTAGATACTTGCCCAATGATAATGGTTGCAATATACTAATGCTTGTAATATGCTTGCTATATGCTAAAGCTTGCAAAAGGCAAATGCTTGCAATATGTTATAGAAAGTTGCTCAAATAAAGTTGCTGATTGTGAATTAAATTATCAAAAGAAATAGAAAAAATATTTATGTGGTCACATGTAGAATTTTAGGTACATAAAATTAAAGAATTTGAATTAATTTATTTAAAGAATGAAAGCACATTAATAAAATAATTGAAATTATTGAAATTGAAATAATTAATAAATAAAATTTACTTGTATGGTGTTCAAACACAAGGAAATGTGGACTATGAATGTAATAAGTAATTACACGAGGATCTCACAATCGAAATGTTCGTCTAGGTGTCAATAAGTTCAGATTTGGAAGGCAAATGACCACTTCGGATGATTAATTAATAAGGTAAACGCTTTTATATTACAATTTAAATTACGGTACCAATATATAAACTTATATATTTAAAAAATATCCCAGAATGACTATTTCAATGTTTTCATCATCAACAATAGGCTCTCTTCTTTGCATTTTTGCCTTGACAAAGCCATAATTTTTAAAATTTTCCAGTATGCGTTTTACAGTGTTTGGTGACAGTTTCCGTTTTTCTGGATATCGAGTAGCAAATGTGCTGCAAGTTCTTGATATTACTTTATCAAATTCTCCATAAATAATAAACAAAGTTAAAAAGTTTTCGTTTGTATAATTTAAACGTGCTGGCATTTTTTGACATAAGATAATGACTGATTGTTTCTAATCGTAGCCATTTTGATAAAATGATTACAACAATTCATGAATTTCTAATAAAATCGCAAATATTTCAAAAAGTTGTAACTTTAACCCCCACAATGCTAATATCAGAAAAAGTGAATTCAATTTTACGCAACTTGGCGTAAAAAAATACAGGGTGTTCCATTTGACCTAAACAAGTTCTCGCGGTTTGAAGTTGACAAAATGTAACGCGAAAAACGGAACACTTGGTATGATATTATTGAATTTATTTCAGTTGTAGAACGTAGTTCTCCTTGTGTTCTTTTTATGTGACAAGAAGCAAATGAGGATCTTTTACACGAAGAAAGTTATAACGGTTCTTGCAAAACGTTGCACCTGTCAAATTTTCTATAAAATGTCAAATATCTCTGAAACGGCTAGGTTTAGGTATAGCATATGCTACTTTTACTTTTACTTTTATGCTCTTTTCGAAAACCCTAAAATATATAGGGTGTTCTATTTGAAATAAGCAAGTTGGTATCGACTTCCGGTATAAGCGGAAGTGCCAGCTACTTGTAATTATTTTAGTTGGATTGGCCACATCGACATTAGTAATTATTTAAATTTTCAAAATTTTCTGATGCGTACTTTTCTCTATATCGATCGATTCAGTTTCCGGTGAGACACCCTGTATTTGCTAAAAATAATGAATACTGTAAAATTTGCTAGCGTCGCCATATGTTGATGAGCGGCTCAATTAATTAATGTAGGAGTGTGCCATAATTGTTTTCAAACTGTATTGTGATGATCCAGTCAGTAAATACATTACATTATATAACAGGTGTGGCCTGGAAGAAGTTTTAGAGATAAGGAAAATAACTACATGTTTATACATAGTGAACGAAGTAAAAAATAAAAATTTAAATAAATGTAAATGTTTTGTAGGCTTGGTAGAGATAATTGGTGATCTTAAGTTATAACAGAAGTACATAATTTAGTGTAAAAAAAACATGACTGAGTTCCTAAGATACAAAAATAACTATATAAAAAAATGTGAAGAAATTTAGCACTTGTACAAAGAAAATTCTGTTAGTTTGAAGTAGTCCCACTTAGGCTATGTAACGATAGGCGAGTCTTAGAATAATTAGCTTTAATTTATTTCAGGACACTTACGTTACTAATTTTAGGCTATATTAGTTTCAAAAGCTGATACTTATAAGGAATTAGTAAAATATGTATTTCCCAATTTCACAATGCGTCTGACGTTTCTAGTAGATACTAACTGTATTTATTAGTTTAGGGAATACAATACATTTAAATCTACATATATCATAACAGATCGTTTCGAGAAGTTTTTGTTTCATGGGAATTTGTGTTACGTCAGCTAGATCAGACAGGTAATATATTATTTACTGAAATATTGTAATCAATACAATACCTAATAAATAAGTATATACAAACGACCAACTGAATTATAACTCATTAGATGATGAGTTGTAATTACTCAGTTAATGATATAAAATTGATAGGTAGTCATTTATGTCATTTGTTTTAAATATACTGATTATAGGAACGGAAAAGTAGGCGTAAACGTTTCCTAGCTATAATTTCATTAAAGACTTGGATCGGAAATGTTATCCCCACAAATAGGAGGTCAATATCTTTACTGCATATATAATTAGTATAATAATGAAGTTATCATACTCAATAAATAGCTTATTATTATGCTCAATTTTGATTAAAGCAAGTAGAAATTTTTTCGCTAAACTAAAAAACAAAATCTGCTTCCTTTTTCAAAGTTATGCCGCGTATATTAACGTCATATCTATATATATTTACTTCTTACATAGGACTGTTCAATGTTCATATTTTAAATGAATTTGCAGATGTTAAGTTCTTCTTTTAACATTGGTAACTATTATCGCTTAATAATATTATTGCGCATTCTTTAATCTTATTTTATTGTTAACTGCCTCTTTTATTAAAATTTTTGCCAAGTTGAAAGGTCTATACGACTCACCCACATAATGTTTGTTACACTCGCATGGCATATTGTAAATATAGTTTTCTACCTGGTTTATTGGTTTTGTTTTTGTGAAAATAGATCTCAAAATGTTTTCTGTTTGAAATATGCTTTATCCAACTTCAGTTTAAGACTATATAAAAAACCGCTGCCCAAGGAATCACTACTTCCACATCCAGATTTTGTATCCAAGTACACTAAATCCTAAGGTAATATTTTAATATTTTATGAGGATGGTAGAGGGGGCGGCTAATGTAAAAAAAAATTAGAAGTTGTTGGTGGTACACACTAAACCCCAATTCAATTTTTTATTCGCATAAACAATAGGGTGAGGGTGGAAATGGTGGTGATAGAGTGGGTAACTAATGCCAAAACAAATTTTAGAGGCCCTTGGTTCAAATCCCAATTTAATTTTTACTCCCTTTAATAATAGGGTGGGGGTGATAGAGGGGGGTAGCTAACGCCAAAAAAATTTTTTTAAGCATTTCGTTCTTGTATACATACTAAATCATATTTTATTTCTTTTACCTCCTTTAATAATAGGTGGGGGTGGCTATGGGGGGGTGGCAGAGGGGGTAGCTAACGCCAAAAATTTTTTTGAGACGTTTCGTTCTTGTATACACACTAAATCACATTTTAATTTTTTTTGCTCCCTTTCATAATAGTGTGGGGCTGGTATTGGGAGTGATAGGGGGGCGGGGGTGGCTGATGCCAAAAAAAATTTTGAGACCTAAATTGCAATTTTATGGATTCTTAGTTGCTTGCTTTGCCTATTTACCCTTATTTACCCCATTTACCCCGGAACCCTTCAACGGAATTAGATCAAAATATAATTTAGTTCCAGATCTCGTTACAATACATAAGTGTACCAAATTTCAAGTCAATATGGTAAATGGTTCCAGAGTAAACGTGCGCACAAAAAAGTTACAGACAGACCGACAGATAAGACAGTTTTTCGCTCAAATTTAAAATATCGACGTTTCATGATATTTTAAGCCTATTTCAACAAAAAAAAAATTAATTTTTTTTTTCGTTACTATACTTCCACTGCACATGGAAGTAAAACAGGAACTCGGCCTTGTAAAGCGACTTCTAGCGCGAGCCATCCATAGGCGTGCGCAACTTACCTTTCAAGGCAATACATGCCCTACAATATTTTAAAAACAACACTGTTCTGCGGAATTATTAACTAATAAACTATGAAGTGGTGAAATGATAGGTAGGTATATGTATATTGTATGTTCGTTTGTATAAAGGATTATAATAATAATACTTATATGCTCTTATATACACTATCAACAAACTTCACTCACTTACGTAATGACATTTTCTACAAAACGTAAAAAATTCATTGACTCTTAATGTAGGGAACTAGAAAAACTTGATATAATAGAAAATGTCACTGTTCAGTAAAAACCAACGGGGAGGTGTGAGTGGTTTTTACAAGGATGGGAAGGGAAAAGGGATATAATTTTAGTAAGGTAGGACGTTAGAATAAACTTAACAAAACTGATAACAGTGAATAAAAAAAAACCTACGGTATTACTATTCGTAACGGTATAATCAAGAAAAAAAAAATTAACCTTATTATTATTTTAGTAACGCCCAAACTTTAAGTAGACCCGCCTATGGATAGTATCTCAATTAGAAGGCGTATGAGCTGGATAATAAGCTCATAAAAAACGACGAAAATCAAAATGGTTTTATAGAATTGCTTAAGCTTAAGCATATTCGTATAAAACAATAAACCAAAGAAAATTATTTACAGTTTTAAAAAAAATTATATATATTAAAGTATATAACCCTAATAAAACAACTAATTTTCGCCGTACAGATCGCTCACCAAACCTTAAAATAGAAAACGTGATTTTTTTTGTATATCTTACTACCCTAAAAGTAAATGACAAATGTATATATATATATATATATATATATATATATATATATATATATATATATATATATATATATATATATATATATATATATATTGTTATTATACATGATTTGCAGGAAACAACTACTCAGCGGGCAAATACCCCGACCTGCATTGAATTATAAGGCTGAAGGTCACCGCTCTCGGTACTTGCAAAATGGCAAGTCGCTATACACCATGGAGACATCTATGATGTCTGGTGTATAGTAGCATTAGACCACATGAGAGGATTCACTTACCTCTCACCGGTATATCATATATATATATATATATATATATATATATATATATATATATATCTATTACTATTAACTTTTTGTTTATACAGCTGTCCCCAATTTAATGTTGTTAAAAAAGAATATGCTTTACAATAAATAAGATGGATACTGCCAACCAGTATTTCATGGAACTAAACTCTATCTATGACTTGGCAGAGTAACGTAAATGGACACTTGATTAATCTTGTTAAATACCAGAAAAAGGTTTGCAAAAAAATGTGAATGCTTTTGAGATAACTTGCGTGTCCTTTTGCTGTCCGGGTAGAATCTCATCCCTGGCTGTTCACGGGGGTGATAGGATACTGCCCAGGAGGTAAATAATATGAGAAGTGGATCCCCAAAAAGAAAATTAGTTCCTGAACTATTATTTTCCCTGATGAAACTTTCAGGATCTGGTAACTTCTCACGAAAGCAAGAGCCAGATGACAGCCCTCCAAAAGGACCCTTCCATGAAGGAAATGGACGATTGTAAGAGAGGATGATAGAAAATAACGTGGAATGACCAAATTGTTACTGTATTACTCCCTAAATAGGTGCGGTTTCACAAAAATACTGACAAAAACCAAAAATACAAACTAGTACACTTTGAAACCACAGTAAGTTGCTACACAAAGAATAATCCTAAGACGGATGATCGCAGACCAAAGCGTCTTTATGCAGCCACAATCAGCAATTCATTCCCGAACAAAAATGACAGCTCTAATCTCCTCGAAAATCGAGAGAGAAAAACCTATCAATTCTCATTAGAAACATGTTAAAAAACAAGGAAGTTGTTGCATTTTGCAACTAAGCTCTATGAAAAAATTAAAAAAATAATATTAAATTTTAAATTTAAAAAAAAAAATAAAAACTAAGTTCCCCAAGGGAAAAAATGACATATTTTTAAAAAAGCCCTACGAATTTTAGGAAACATGGAAGTTATTGCATCTTGCAACTAAATCACTTTTTAGCTCAATTAACAATACGTACATTATAATGCTTGTAAATAAGTTTCTATAACATGTTCTTTTTAATTTATCACATGAAATGAATAGGGTTCAAAATGATACAGTCCAAATTTTAACTCAAAATATGCATTTATTAATTCAATTGGCCAATATGCAAAAAGTTAAATATCTCGAGTTCACGTTAACAAAAATGTTTTTTTTTTTAAATTAAGGGTCCCAAAATTCTCTATCAGATCTGATAAAATACTTTAATTTTTTTTTAAAAATGGCCGAATAAATGCAATTGTTGTTATTTGAGTTTTAAAAAAAATGTAAAAAAGTAACCAAAATTACATTTAAAAAAATCCTTATTAATTCGAAAGCTGGCGCCGAGATCTACATTTTGAAAAAATAATTTTCATTGTGGACTTAATGGCATAAAATGGCGGGCATTTCAAATTTTAGATAACAAATACAATTTTGACCAATGAGTTCAACTTTTCAGTCTTTTTATTACATCAAAAAGTATATTTTCTGGAAGTTTGATGCAAATTCGTCTATTTGACGGTCTTGGGCACTAAAATGAAAAAATACTGTTTTTTTCTCGTTCTCTCAGTTTTGTAGGTTATGTACGTACTTCAGAGGCTTGAAACCAACGAGAATTTATTGTCAATTTTATTACGAAAAGACTGGTTTTTAGTTTTCTCCAATACGACGTATAGAACCGGAGGAACTCACATTTTAAGCTCGAAAAACGCGGTAAATTTGTTTTTATTGTTTATAAAAAAAAAAGTAGGACAAATTTTTTAATGTCCAAAACTTAGAAATATACTCCTGGTGATACACAAAACAGGATAAAATCATAATCTTGCTGCACCTAGACTGTGCAAATTGAAATGCACTATTTGTAAAATGGCAAGCACTAATATAGAAGCAATATTTATGCCTATTAATTTATCAAGATGAATTTTTTTTTTCACATGACATAATAGATGTCTATTATACTTATTTTTTTTTTACTATATTTTCTTACAACATTACTATAAAATTTATTTTCTGTTGTGTTATATGATAAACGTATTTTAATTTAAACTAAGGAGCTCCAACCACAGTATGATTCTCAAATAGATCAATACGTTTTTTTAATCTGTCAAATTCAGTCTTCTAGTGCGAATACCTTGACAGCTTATCACATATTTTACGAAAAAATTCTTCAAATCACGTAAAGGTGAGGTTATTCCGCCTGTGCACGTCACTCGGTATTTCGTGCACGTTTCTGTTTAAATATTTATAACATTTGTATTGGCGAGACTAGATTTTTTTCATATTAGGTACAAGCTGTAGCTTGGTGGCGTCGTAACCTGAGCCAGGCGGTATTTGCTAATCAACGAAGGGATGAACAGCGTGCGTTCAATAAATAATTTATTATAATTATCCTACGAGTGTGTCGGCGGCAAGATACAATTTTATCTGTTAAAGCCCCAGCAGCAATATATTCACGGACATCATATACACAGTATTGGGATAAACTATAAATAATAAATAAAATAATAAATAAACACCACAGTAATTAGACAAACACCAATTCCAGAAGCCAGAGGCTTGTGCGGAAGTGGGTTACACATTAAAATACAACAACAATATCCTCCGACAGTGCCAGTACCGGAGCCGGGGCTCGAACCCTGTAGCGCGATACCTGTTCGATTAATCGCGATTGTCACCTTACGCCTTAACCAACGCGGCTATCGGCTAGGTGACATGAAACATACTTTTCGAAATATATTAAAGTGTATTCTAAAGGGGAATTAAATTTTTATTTTATCATACTGATACTAACACTGAAATAGTTTAAACAATTATCACAACACTAAACACCATTTTCGACGCACCTCTCGCCAACCGAGTTGGTGTCATTTGGAGGTGCTTGAAATTGAATTTATTATTTGACGGTTCAGAACTTATAACTTCAAGGGGATTTACAACGAGTCTATATAAATAAGATGGCGCGGCGCAAAAGATTCAAAAACACTTAAAACTATTTAGAAACAATTATTATTTGTTTATCACTGAGATCTTAGTGGACTGTACTGCAGTAAAATCGATCAGATAAAAAATAAATCCATTACGAGGTACTAAGTAATTTGTTAATAGTACTTATTTCTCAATAATTTTCACTTTACTTTCTTTCTATCACTAATTTAGAAAAATAAAAACAAATAAAGTAGAAATAAAAAATAATGGGACAGTAGCTCAGTGTGTTAAAGCATCTGGCTAGCAAACTGAGTTGCCTAGCGAAGTGGGTTGGATTCCCGCAAGGCGAAACAATTTTGCATTAAAAAATAGCCCCAAGACTGGTTCGGAGTCCACATTAAACTGTAGGGCCTCATCTCTCTTCACCTAGCACAAAATCCTTGAGATCTTCCAGGGAGTTACTTCGATAACTTGAGAGACGGTTAAGAAAACATTTTAAGAAAACAAAAACAAAATATTTAATAAAAATATTAAATAAATTAGTGATAGAAACAAAGTGAAGTGTTTTAATATATCATGATTGACTATAACAAAGCAACGGCTTCTACAACAGAGTTTTTTAAGTTGATGTTATACACACAGATTTCTCCAAAACCTTTAACAGGCTCAATCACTCTCTCCTTTTTTTAAAATCTTAAGATAAATTTCCCTGTTAGTTTTTTTTTAACTGGCGGGAATCAATAGGTAGAATACCGTGGTTTTAAGTTTGATTGCATTTTAGGCCACATCTGAAGTGCCGCAAGGCTCAATACTGGAACCATTATTATTCGTATTTATCAACGACATAGTTACTTGCCCGTTTGGTATATTCTGATGGGATGAAATTGTTTTGTAGTTGAAACCGTTGAGGATTGAGTGCTATTCCAACGGAATTAAAATGATGTAAATTATTGGTTATTTCGAAATAATCTATCCTAAATGGAACGGTATGTCCTTCAGCAGAAAATACTATCATTACTAAATATAAAATAATTAATAAATGAACAGCTTGTTCAGCTTATGTTATGTATATTTTGTTCATCATTTTTATGTTATTTTATCCTTGTTTTTAAATATTTACCCGTTTGACATATATACATCTTTTCACAATTATTGTTACGTGGTATTTTATAAACAATACCCGATTCCAATTCTTGTGGTATGGTGTCTTAGCTTTCACTTTAATATAAAAAATAGTTTGTATTTTCACTTTTTTGTGTAATTTGAATAATATTATTATTTAATATTCTACATATTTTTTCCGAGATTCCATATGGTATTTTGTAAAAAAAAAAATTAATTGTTTATTTTGTTTGTCTGGAGCTTTTTCTTTTCCTTTATTTAATATCTTCCTTACTAGGTGAATAGGATAATTAATTAATTTTGTTGAAACAGAGATTATAGGTAGACAACAAATTTAAAAATAAAGATTGTTAAATGAAATGATAAGAATGAAAAGATCGGATATAGAGAATCTAAATTCAAGTTATTTTTACTTATTTGACAAAATAAAAATAGCCTAATGTTATTATTTTTTCATAATCTATAATTTTTTGTATTGTTTTTCTAACATCCTATCGTTGCAAGAAACATCATACCGATATCAAATAAATACGTTTGCCCCTCTGAATTTGACCATTTATTACTCTACTCTTATCCGTCTGTTTGTTTTGTTATACCTAAATGTCTGTTTGCAAATTTATTTATTTATTTAATCTTGACACGGAAAACCTTCCTGAATGTGAGTAGCTTATATTATTATGTTCTTATTCTGCAGTGTGTTTTATTTTTTATCAAAAAAAATTACATGTAAGTTGTTTTTTACAATCATTGTAATATTAATATATTAATTGTTTTAAAAATTTTTAGTTTAAAATTTCAATACTAAATGTAACTTTGTTTACTATAATTTTAATGAAATTGTGATCGATTTTAAAGTTTTTAGATAGATTTTTCATTATAAACCATAAGTTATATTAATTATGTATTATTTATTGTATTCACAAAGTCCTGAGGATGATTTAATAATGAATCGAAACGTCGACAATGATCAGAAATTGGTTTCCATAATGTATTGGCCTATTCCGGTTAACACAACCCCTATATAATAACAAGGATATTATTATATTCAACATCATTCAGAATATCCAACGTCGCTATCTGAAATATGAATCACACAAAATTGATAATTCTTACCCCCCCCCCCCCTAAAATCTATTAAAATTTCTAATTATTCAAGTCTCGGAAATATTCAGATTTTAGTTATAATTTTTCCCCTTTTTTTATTTCTCTAATTCAAATTTCTACTAATATTTTTAACCAGGTATTTATACAAAGTGAATCTAAGCAAGTAAATGATATCAGATAAATTAAAAATAAAATCAAATGAGAAGCAAAGCAAGACCAGCGGTTTGACATGTACACGAAATAAAATTTTGACTAAATTTATGACAGGCAAATTATGATTGAAATATTGAAATTTCTAACAAGAATAAAGTGACCTATTGTATATAATGAAATAGTTAATTTTGCGAACTTGACGTGAACCCGGTAATGGAATGTTTAACTACTAAATAAAACGGTATATCTCAGCTGGTGTGTCCCACTTAAAGGCAGACTCCCCGACTGAGAATTTCGCGGAAAATAACCCGGTACAAGTACTATTGTAAGGCAAATTTTCTAGCAAATAGGTTCAAACGTCAAGTGTTATTTCACTAGATATTAATTTGTCTTTGTTTATTTTTAAAGTCGTGTTTGGTATTAATTTATTACAGTTCGGCTGAGGTGGAGTGTCCCACTTAATGCAGCGATCGCGACTGAGAATTTACCTAAAAAAATAATTTATTTGCAAAATTAAAATCAAATCCCAATAAATTGGATCAAAATTTCGGGGTACACTTCTGGAGTGTCCCACTTAAAGGCAGCGTCCCCTGAGGGTATTATTCAAGATAAAATAGCTTCCCGGATTTACTAGACACGATCGGTTTGTTAAAACTTACTATAAGTTGTTGAAGGCACAAGTTAACAAAATATAACAAAGACAAATTAAAAATTATTTACAGAAAAAACCAAAGTCCAAAATTACCAAGAAAATAAATATAAATTCAGAGCAATGAAATTTTACCTAAGGGTCGACTGGTCAGATCGGGAGTAGGAAACCAAAGATATCTTTAGCAGAGGGCCTAGACAAGGTATCCCCGTGCTAAGCTAGAATTTATCCTATCGGATGCACATTGCGTTAGCATATGTGAATCAGGCAGTCATCAATTGACGGTGTAGCAAAATATTTATAACCGGTAGCATCAAATGATATAAACAATAATTTCTGGACAATTTAAATGACTGGGATCGATTGTAAATAAAATATTTATATGGTTTCAGAAAAAGAACGAATTTAATAACCCCGGTATTAGTAGTTATAATCCTAAATCAAATTATTATTTTTGAATTCGGTTTATATTGATTATTTTAACTAATTTAAACAATTGACGCTCACGGTCTAAACTACTTGTAATCAGTTTATAACTAATACTTTACCTGGTACTTGAAAAGAACTGAATTTTATCGGCCCTAGTTTAATGTTTCTTCATCTAAGTAAAATTAGTGAGTTCCAAATGGATCTCACATGACTTTTAAAAATAATCTTTCCCTGAAATTAAATTGCTTGAAAACGGTTCCAATTTACTCTACATTATTAAAATATACCCGGTGGATAAAAAAATTAATACTTTAAGTTCAAATTAAAATGAATATTTTCATAACGAAAATGACTTCATTACAATATCTTGTACATACTGAACTTTCATGCCCTTGCATTTGAGTCTTGCATTTGAAACATGTAATCATAAAACATTTTATCTGCCTACTCATTGAACGAACGAACGAACTGAAATTCTCGCCTCTGTACTTTATGCGCAATACTTATATATCTATTGAAAATCAACTTGATATTCAATACTGAATTCAGTTTTTTTTTAATACATTTATTTAATGTCGGCCTATTTCCGCTACTGAGGCCTAACACCGACGCTTGTAGACGAGCTACCCCCAACCAGGAATTTTGCCGAACCTCTTCCCTTAAGAAAAGTAGGGATCTTTTACTTGCCTAACATTTAATAGACAAGGGACCGACGGCTCTACATCCCCTCCGAAGGATGGTATATCTCCTATACAACCCTCGCCTAAGGTTGTATAACTTCCGCGCATACACTGATATACAAGCCGCTGGAAGATGTGTGAGGCGAGAACGCGGTTTCCGTTGGAATGGTCACCCATCCAAGTACTAACTGCGCCTGTCGTTGCTTTACATCGCATACCGAAGTATGTACATAGTAAAGACGCACCTACGCTCGCCCTTACTGAATTCAGTTGTCACCTTGTAATTTGTAAGATTCACCACAAAAATACATGGTAAAGTATTATGTCGTATGTAACAACATGAAAATATTTACACAGCCACACATCAGCTAGATCCAACCCTGATGTTTACAACATTTATCGCTGCCTCCCAACTTATATTCATTACTTTGAATTAGTTTTATCAATCCATATGAAATGTTTTAGGGCTAAAGTGCATGGAGAAGTTTTTATATACGCAAATTCGGACCATGCAGTAGTGAAATGATAATTTTCTATATACAATGATGCAATTTTTTTTACACACCGTGGGATATTGTCGTTCAACAGTTTCATTGTTATATTTTCCTCAAGCTATCTATATCCGGTGCAGAGGACAGACTCCAAAAAACAAATTCACAATATGACCTATAATATTATTGTTGGGCAAATTTTATTTGACAGTTTTTGGTTGACTTTTTTGGAGAACGGTTCAGTCTTTCCCATTTTGTTTATATTTGAATATGTAACTTCTTCCACATTTTTTATATCTTTTATATGCGGAAAAGTCGCTCGAGGAAGAGTACCCAGCTGGGCAATGGGTACTTTTATTACATTTTCTAATTACTATTCACTTTATCGCACAATCTTAACCATAACCCAACTTATATATGTAATATCAATTCGTTTTAATAGCAGCGTACATTAAGTAAATTATTTTACTGATATACTCGACGGTTTAGAACTCAAACAAATACCAACCGAACTAGGATTAGCCACACATCATCCACACTTATTGACCGTATACTTACATCAAATAAGGATATTATAAAGGGGAAGGGGGGCCCTGTCAGTGCCAGAGTAAGTGATTATAAATTAATTTATTATATAGGGTGCGGCACGAATGACCTACATTTAAAGCATCCAATATCAATAATGGATTATAAGATGAATATGCAATGTTAATTAATTTTTCTCGCCCTAATTATTTTGATATGTTTTCGATATCGGTTTCACGTACATTACCTTTACGCAAATAACAAGATAATGGTACAAGTAAAGTTGCTCTTGGAAATTTTTTAATAGTATATAAGGCAGATTGCGGGAAGGTGCATTAATCCATTCTGCTGACCACTTTGCCGGTTGGCCCGAGTACGAATATGGAATATTTAACGTAAATATGTCTCAACATCTCTCAAAATGGCTCATTGCAGTTTAAGAGGTAGCCAATACTTTTTACTGATTGTCATGGATTATTTGATTATAGTTATAGTCAATAATATGACTTTCTTACAGTCCAGGACGATGCCTGTGCATTTTGATGATTTTATTTGATCTGAACTTTTATGAATAGTACTGCAGTAAAAAGTATTAATAATAACAATAGTAGTAACAATACGACGCGAAACAAATTAACGACACTTTCCGCAGCAAGTACACACACCGGCTTTAAAAGATTCGGTCTTCCAAACTTTCGAGGAAGAATAAAATGTCTGCCGTTAATATGCTCCATACTGGTTCTGCTGTACTCCTTTGGGGTAGTCAAATGGACACCAGATGAGCTGCGCTAATTGGGTAGGGCCATCCAAAAGATGATGCATATTCATAGGAGTACCATCCTAGATCATCCGTATGCATGGCAGAATAGCATTGAACATGGCGTGTAACATACTGAGGAGCTTTTTTAACGAGCAATCGTTTGAACCTCGAAAGTGTAGACATGCAGAATATCAATTTCCTGGTGTTTAGGTCTGGAAAATTTTAACTGTACCACCCTGTACATGCGTCCATTTCAAGAATACCCTGTATAACATTAGAAAATTAATGATGCACTAAAAAATGTAAAACGCGCTCTTCAACTGTTGCTTGTTTTACAACTAGGGCCTTGATTACGCATTTGCTTTTTCTTGGAATACACGTATGAACGTTCTCATTAAGTAGCTGGGAATGTGAACCAACCCTAGATTAAGATGTTTACACGGCTAATAATAAATAAGGGATTGTTGAAATGTAGATATATACGGAGTAATTTAATTAATTAATTTGCATGATACCGCTGCCGCTGTGGATAATAAAAGTGCAGCTAAATAATCCGGTTTATATCCAATACCGAATACAAACTAATTTTGTTATAGTCATGCAGAAATGGACTTAATTACAGATATCAAATTGTGTATTACAAAATATTATAGGAATGTACGGAATAAATAGCGATTTCAGCAATTTGATTTAAATTTATCCAGAAAATGCTATTCAAACATTGTTATTAAATAAATTCATATTCATTTGCCGCTGAAATACTATTTGAATACAATATTTTATGTTTATATATGAACAGTAAACACCTACAGGGTAAACCTCGATTGTGAGTCATTGTAATTTATATATAATGGGCAAGTAGACGGTTTTTTTATTATTAGTATAATAACATCTACACATAAAAACAGTTGACCCATATTTTTTATTTCATTTTTCTAATAATGCCTTATAATAAAAAAAAGAAGTTTAAACTATGTATAAACCGTTAGATATTGCCGCAAATGTTCGGGCTATTCTATTGGCTATGACGTAATAGCGTAATCAGCAGGGAAACGAGCGCTAGTGGAAGGTCGGGGCCAAGAAAGTTGTGCAGAACGTATGTGTGATGTTGTCGGCGTTATATTGAAAGCGCGCGCATGTTACACTATTACGTCACGAGATAACCGGCAAACTGCCTTATTTTAAATCCACTCTAATCTTAATCTAATCTAATCTTAGAATAAAACCAATAATAGTCGGTAAAATTACCTTGAAATTATATTTATAACAAATTGAAGAGTCTTGCTATAATGCTGTATTACTTTTGTCATTTTCGTTATTGTCGATTAGCCCATTATATACAGTTAATGATAAAAGTTTTTTGCTACTGCTCACGAGCGGCAAAAAAAATAAATGAAAATAAAATAGCATTTTCTCTGAGGAATAAAATGATTTTTGGGTCTAGCAGGATTCACATTGCTCATCCGTCAAGTACATCTTCGACACAAAGAATATCACTTTTACTTCATATAAAACAACATACTATTATGTGCACGCCTACTCCAATGCCTCATAGAATATACGAGAATTGCCACAAACGCCGCTAAGCATAGACTGGAACGTTTGATAACAAAGCGCCTAAGTATATAAGGTATGGATTCCGCGCACTAACGCCAAACACTCTACCTGGAATCCCTCTAAGTCCTCTTCTAACCCTTACAGTAATACCCTATTTAACTATATTGACCTATATCCAGATCAGAAAATTATTACTACCAATCAACCTATCCGCCCCCATCCTTCACAGTCAGTTTTTGTATAGGCAGAAATTACGGGGGTCTTCACGAAGTGGAGACACTGGCGATTTTAAACAGTGGCCACTTTCCAGTGTTAACAACATTAAACTTTCAAATACACTGCACTGCATGAAAAAGAACACCCAATGAAAATGATTATGATTGACCGACATTTTTCAATTCCCTGTCTACCCATATCGACCGGGCAGTAGGTCTAATAACAAGATCCATACAAGACGCACTTGACGCCACCCTGGAACCCATCCCACCTAAATCCTACACCCTCAAACTTTCACAGCAATTAGTTCAACTCATTAAACAAACTATGTAAACGTTATAATTTTTCTAGAAATCCTCAGTTTTTAACCACACTAAAAATCGTTAGAAAAACTAATTGCTTCCCAACCTGATAATCCCCACGTTGCCCCCCGAATCTTCAAGACAAAACCCATTCACATACCCCCACTCCAAATCCAAATTTTTGTGGCGACGATGAACCAGAAAAATACTGACTCCCTCTTCTCCCACCTCTCCACTATAATCAATCCTAATCCTATCCCGCATCCCGTATAAGACCTAGTCCTATCACACATCCATCTATTAGACACAACCCCACTCCCGACTGGTGAGGAACCGATATTTTTCGCGCTCACGGAAATAACAGGAGCCATAAACTCCCTACTACTGAGGAAAGCTCCTGGACTGGATAATATTCCATCCTATGCAATACAACACCTCCCTCCTTCCGCACACCTATTCCTCACTAAATTTTTTAACTCCTACATACAACCAATAACATAACGGATCGCAAAAATTATCAACATCCCGAAACCCGCTAAATCAAAAACCTTCCCTCAAGTTATAGACCCATCAGCCTCATGCCTTCCCTAGTTTTCGACATCCTTCTTTTAAGTACAGTCCGGCATATTGAAACCACAGGGCTCCTTAACAACTTTCAATTCGTATTCCGAGCCAGTTATTCCATAACCCAACAGCTCTTCCGGGTCTGTGAAATCATTATCACCAACTTTAAACGAGGTCTACTAACGGAGTTTGTCGCCTTAAACCTCGAGAAAGCTTTCGACAAAGTCTGGCATCCTGGACTACTATATAAGCTCCATGTCGCGGGCTTTTCAACTCGTAAATGATACAGTTATATACTTCAAACAGAAATTTCCGAGTTGTAGGCAATCAGGCATGCTTATCTCTCACCCCTATCCTAACTGGAATTCCCCAGGGATCATCCCTTGGACTAATATTATTCAACCTTTGCGTAAAGGACTTACTACCTCCGACAGATCAGCGAACAATCCTTTGTCTTCACGCGGACGACACCACAATACTGACAGGCGGACGCGACAATTAAATTTTACAAAGACTGGGGACTGCTAGTCGACATAATCAAGACACAAACAATAAAAAGATTACAGAATATAAACACCACCATTAAAATAAAAAAATCAAACTTTCAACTGGAAAGACGAAATCAACTACTTAGATGTAGACCTTGATAAAAAATTACTATTTAATAAGCATGTGCAGGCCGTAAGAAATAGGTGTTGGTGCCGGTGTTTCTCCCTATATCCAATCCTTAAGAATGCTCCCATAAATACCGCTACCCTTATTTACAAATCCTACTTACTCCCTATCATTAGCTATGCCTCCCCCATATGGTATCCCCTCACATTAAAAATCCGCCAAACTACCCTACAATACGTTCAAAACAAAATGCTCAGGATATCAACAAAACTTCCGTATGGCAGGGACACTTGACGAATGTATTTTAAAAAGACTATTACCAAACCTAGCTCTTGTACAATCCCGCCAACCCACTTTTCGCAAATCCCTCACCACCAAATTCCTATACGCTCCCACACATCCCTCCCTTAACTGCATATACGCCTCCTAAACATAAGATGAAAACTGAAGTTTGAAAAAAATATATAAAAATACAAAAAAATAAAAAGCTCTTAAAATGCCTTAACGGGGAATGCTAAGGCAAACTCTCTAACAGTCCAAAGAAAATATAGTTTAGCGAATTCTCCAACATACAACCAAATACAATGTCGATCTCATTTTTATTCGCCACATCCCTAGCTTTCCAGTAGCAGTAATAATAATATGAATCTAGCCGCATAAATATCAGCGTACCCCTATAATCATTTCCCTCGTATAATATGCCAGTTACCGTGATCAGTAGAATAGTGATAAGAGCCCAACAACTCTATGTATGTAATGTCAACGTAAAGAGATACTTACGAAACTGATGCCAGGGGAACTCGATAACGCCGCATACTTTCACAAACTTTCATTGAGGTGAACTTTGGAGTTGATGAGTTCAATCTTACACATATTTGAACCATTTAAAAAGCCGTAACTGCTCAGTAAGTTGGGAAAAGGAGCGAACTTAATTCCGTGAAATCGAAGACCGTACGGCTTTGAACAGATTTTAAGAAGACACATCAAGTATATCAAATGTAAAATGAGAGCTATTGTTGGCGCGTTCAAACACATTTTTAAAGTGAATTGAAGGAAAATCAAAATGAAATTAAGAAAACGACTGAGACAAAGGAACGACTATTATCAGTAGTTAACTAGATTTCTGCTTCGGGTAATAAAAGGGTACGTTACGGGTGAGCATAGGTGCGTATAGTCCAAGTAAGGACTTCCCTACACTCAAAAAACGTAACAAAAACTTTACGACGTAATTATATCGCAGTGGGCCATGGCGCTAAGCCTGCCATCAATAAACTGACGCACATTAAAAACCTATAAGAGTAAGCGAGTCAATTTGCGAACAGCAGTACAAAGAGTGCCGGTTTTAATGATGTAAAGTTTTCATTGAGTTTTTTATTTGTCGGGAACTGTTTACTTCAACTATACATATCTGTGATATGTAAAAGCCACATCAGGTGAGTTTAATACTGGGATGTGTGACCATTTTAAGGGAATACGTGTCCTTGCCCCATAGCGATTTGTATATAAGTGTATGTACAGTAGCTATGCAATCTTAGACGAGGATTGCGTAGTGGATATACCATCCCTCGGAGAGGATGTAAAGTTGTCGGTCTCTAATCTATTAAGAGTTAGAAAAGATCGCTACTGTTCGGAAGAGAAAAGGTTCGACAAAATTCCTGGTTGGAGGAGGTAGCTCGTCTACAGGCGTCGTTGATAGGTCTCAGTAGTGGATATAGGACGACATTAAATAAATCACACTGCCAATGTATACTACAAGCTAATTTTCTATGTTGCTTCCCCGCACCCCCGGACCATCCATCATGCTTATATTTTTCTCTATATACTTCATGATGAGCAACATAGGCTTTGCTTAAACCAAACTGGAAGACAAGACAATAATAAAAAGCGCTTTACCATTATCGTGGTCCTCTGTATCTTCTGACTACCTTTACTTTCTGATACATATTAAAAATTCATGAAATCGTGTAAAGCTCATTTTACCCTTATTTAATTTATTTTAACAGATTAAAATTTCTCCTATTAATATGCATTGATGGTAGAGAATGAAATATAACAAAAATCGCTTTACTATTACCATAACAAAATACAGATTAGAAATTTATGAAATCCTGTAGAGCTGATTTTTCTCCTTATTCATTTGGCCGTTCATGGGGGAGTCTTGACCTGTTTGAAAGCTATACAGATTTGTGCATTTTTCGTGCAGTCCTGTTTAAGAACCGTACAGACCTGTCTATTTTTCGTGAAGGCCTGTTTTGTGACACCCCCATGAACCATCCATGACACCCCCATGAACCGCCCATGACCGCCAACGTTTGAATTTCCCGCCCTGCGCGCGCAAATATGAAGTTAGCTACAGGCCTGCGCATGCGTCGATAACTTCAGCCGGCTCGTTTCACGAATGATCTTGAAAAGCTATGATGGACCTCCATAAGAAATAACATGGGATTTTGTCACCGGTATGCCCATAGCTTACCTACTTGCATCATTAGAGTAATCAATAATGAAATCACCTGTTATTACAACTGTATCTTTACATTCAATATTATCTTCTAAAAGTACGTCATCATTTGTTTGTGAGAGGATGTATTGTTAAAGTGTATACGAACTTAATTGAAACCGTATAAAATCTAAAAGCCGGCAAAACAGTCGGCATCTCTTTATTGTAGATGGGCGGAGGTAAATAGAAATGCTTGTCATAAGAAAATGATAAGATTTCCGGATGTTATTATATTCCTCTGTTTCAAATGGTCTCCAGAAAGCCATGGTAAATTAGTAAATAATTAAAATATTTTACCATTTATATTGTAGTAAATATTTATAAATATGAACATTAACTAACTAAACTCTTACGCTTGATAATATAATAGGTATTTATGCACTGCACTGGCACATTGACAACACATTTCACAAGTCCACGTTACTTCTGAGAAACGATTTACGAATTTTCTTTACCCTAGTAAGCCTGTCCGTTTTATTATCTTTAAACCAGTGCCACTCTCGGACTCGCATGCACAGTTTCAACTACCATTCGAATCTCGATACCATTGCTAAATATATAAGATAAAATATCAAGTTCAGTGCGCACGGTCCTGTGCTTTAACACTGACCAGTTTCAATTATTGTGCTCGTATAAAGTATACCAGTTGATTTTTATAGTGTGGGTTAAACACTTTTCCGACTTGTATCCATTTATTTTCAATACTTTGTCATACACCTCCTTATCTGCATATGTACCTGGCTGTATTTTTTCATCAACATAACAATTTCTTCTTTGTTATTAATAAATCCTTGATAGTTTAAATATGATTCGCTATTTGTTTGAATAATGTATTTCTCTGATATTCATCTATTAAACAATGATAGTAAAGAAAAAATACTGTCTAATGACCAATATTGATATAAAAATTCGAGAGATTCCCTTCTTGTTCTGACACTTATTAATAATATTTTGACTAATTAAAATTCAGTAAGTACTATATTTTCAGCACATACATACACACGTATATGCATTATATGCAACGATCGACATAAAAAGTCGTTCTGAATATAAAAGTAGTGTCCGTTTTTATCTCGATAAATAAATTAGTTCTATAGTTAATTACGTTTTATGTGACTTTTATGGGTCGTATTTTGTTTAATTCAGATAAGTGTGAAGGCAAAATATGAGAATTCAAAAACTTATACTGCCGGTAATTCGCATGCATGATTTCATTTCTCTTTTGGCTATAAAAACATCGTATAAGTAGGTGACTGACAAATTCTAGACAAGTTGGAATTACGTATAATTTTTTGCCAATAACATATTATGTGCATAGTGTAAAACATAGGTAAAGTTGCGATAAAATAAAGTTACAGCTTTCAATAATTGCAGTTGAAGAAGTAACAACGGAATAATAATTTTCTACAAATGAGCGATTTCAATTCCCTTTCAAGTTCGAATTAATTTATTTTCTAAGGGTATAATTACATATTGCATAACAATAGTCACCAGTGATGACAATATAGTAAGAGCTAACGTAGTTTAACCGACGTAGAAAAAAATATATCTAAAATTTATCCACAGAAAAATGTTTAATTTCAATAACTGATCTTTATATTTTTAACATTATAAATTGAACTGAATTTAATTGCTATATTGTCTAAAATACCATAATACAAAAGACATGTCAATACATGGTAAAAGTACAATAGTTAGAAATAAAAACACAAATGAAAACAATTATACAGTTGAACATAACACTATAGGCAACTCTTGGGGTGTAATGGGGTAGTGAAGCGCAAGTTATAGTCTCTCCTACTCAATTGTTAACCTCACCTGCGCGATGAGTTCAATTTGAACCTGGTGCACCCTGTTTTCACTAACGAGGCTCTAACGACCGAGTAAGGGCGGAATAACCCTTACCTTTTGCCGTGAGCACATCCACCTTCTCACGAAGAGTGCGGTAAAAATAACCCACCGCACACAAAGGCTGCTTTTGGAATCGTTTGGTTACCCCATCGTCGCAGTCTCCTTCTGTGCCATGGGACCACACCACTCGCCTTCCGCAACCGAGCTGGTCAGTTGCATACCTGCTCCATCTAAAAATTAAAATGCAGCTTCGTTTTCAGTCGATAGGCAACTAAGCACACAATGAAAATTGTTAACATTAAAATTAAAATTACACAGCCAAAGTTATTAATAACTGGTTGACATCAAACATTACAGACAGGACGTTTAAAGTTAAAATTGAAAACTTGTACTCGATACACGATTTCGACTCTGAGATAGGCACTTCTCAGGGGGGGTGTGCTGGGACCACTCATTTTCCTGGTTTGGTATTAACAAGTTCTCAGGTCAGAGTATTATAATTATGATTGAAATTATTCAATAAAAATGAACTACTATTTCCAACAAATAGCTAGTCGAAACGCAGCTACCATATTTCTAATAGCTTTCTTTTGTATTTTGAAAATTCTGTCAGCATTGTGTGAGAAGCCCCAGAACATTATGTAAGGCATTCTGGAGTAGAAGTGTGTGTAATAAAATGTGATAACAGTTTCCATACTCGATATTTTTTTTAACCTGTATAGGGCATAACATGTGGGTAACAATTTCTTTGCTAGGTAATCAAAATAAGGTTCCCAATTAAGCGCGCTGTCCAGCGTGATGTCGAGGAATTTGATTGGATTTTGCTGTTAAATAGATTTATCCTTAGCAGATAACTTTTATTATTGTATGTTGTTGCATATTAAACATGTTGTCTGAAAAATTAGTGTCACAATTTAAGTACGAATTATCATCAGCAAACATTACTAAATTGTTACTGAGTGATATAAAATTCGGTAAATCATTGACAAAAATTAAGAACAGCAAGGGTCCTAAAACAGACCCCTGTGGAACGCCAATTGATATATATGTATATTTTTCCTCTCAATCCATAATAAAGAAGTTTCTCTAGAAGTAGATCATAATTGGTTAAGTCAAAAACTTTACTTAAATCCATGAATAATCCAGTACATTTCTTATTTTGTTTCATATTCTCATAGAGTAGATTTAGCAAATTCATGATTGCTGTTTTAATAGATTTACCTTTTCGGAAACCATGCTGTGAATTAGTAAAGATATTATTTTTTGAAGCGAAATTGATTATTCTGTTATAAATATATCTGTCTAAAAATTTTTGAAATTGTGGATACCAAGGCAACCAGCCGATAATTTTCTGGAAGAGAGGGATCTCCCTTTTTAAAAAGAGGAATCACTTTAGCTGTTTTTAAAATAGAAAGAAAACTACCTGCAGATAAGGAATAGTTAAATAAATATGTGGGGGGTGAAATGATGTAATATACCGATCATTTCAATAGGTTGGCACTAAAATTGTCGATGCCAAAAGGATTGGAATTCTTTAACTGCATAATCGCATTAAAAACTTCTCTCTCAGTAATTGGATAAATAAATAGTGTTGGATAGTTTTTTTAATAAAAAAATATGCGTCTGTATTCATATTTGCAAGCTTATTATTGAGTCTTTGTGGGGCATCCGTGAAAAAAGATATTGCGGACCTCTAGCATATGCGACCCACCATACGCCTTAGTGTTTTGTGAGCCGCATAATAACAACCGCTACGTCCGTACCACAGTTTCGCTATTCTCCACGGGAGGGCGATAAACTTCCGGCTCGTGAAAAGCAGAGAGACGGAGAGACATTTTTGTTGGAGTATATAGTTGATAATCCTACGAAACTCGGTTTATCCAAATCATCCTGGTGGATTTTGGGATTATCAACACAGGAAAATTTCTCCATCTGTTGTTGTTCCGTTTCGCGGAATATTTTGTTGTTGTGAGTAAATTTTAACTGCGGAAGCAAGATATTTAAGTATACAAGGTAAGCTAACCTCTTCACGCCATCTTACCCGTTCTCTACCCACCTGTTTCCCAAATTTGCAGGCTTTCCTTTGGAAGTATCATGTCGACGTAAAAGGCGGACTCGACCCCATTCATCCAACTGTGGCTTTCTAGGAACATTGGTGGATTGTTCCCTCATCAGTGAGGTAAATTATATTTCTTTTGTCAGATTTGAATTGCTCACATTAGGTACGTTTCAAGTGCATGTCCGACTTTGCAAATTAAATCGTGATATCTTTAGGGTTCCACGAACGGGGCTTCTACACACATCAGTGAAGTTCCACGGACGGGGCATCCACACACAGTAGAAAGTTCCAGTTCTGGAGAGACTATAATCAACCCCATCCTTGGGTCAATTTCTTTTGTCTCGAAGACACCTCCGTAGGGCTACAGGTTCTTCCACGTCGAAGTCGGTATCGTACCACCCTAGATAAGTGTGTTGTTGTTTTTATTTACCGGGGACCACCATCAGTGGTTCGGCGCGGTTATATCCATTCATATTTACTCTTGTATTTTAACTTGTACATATTTAAAAATTGATGCATTTATATTTATTTAATTAGGTTCTCTAAATCAGACCCATTGCGGCAGAATTTATTATCATTTATCCTCACGTTGTAAACCGATGTGTAGCTACACGAGGCATTTTATTAATGTTATAACTTATTAATCAAGAAATTTGCCACACCTTTTGAACATCGCCAGGTTACATGCTAGAGAACCAATATTTGTAAATTCCGTAATATAGTGCATTTCATTTTTAAAGAAAGTGTCATTATTTTGTCTGCGACCACTACATATGGAACCTTCAGTGATTTGTGTAAGTTAGTAAACTAATAATTTGTCATAGTTTATGTAAACTTGGGCTTAACGCCCTGAGATAGTCTGAGCTAGAGAAATTTTATCGTGGGCACGTTACATCACTTATCCGGGTTAAGTTGTGCCTGCGATATCTGCTACGCTACAGTAGCCCAAGTGATTTCTTTATGTAATATCTTATAACCACTAATATCCAACATATTCATTTGTTCATGTACGTATAAATCGTAGCAAGGAATTGAATTTTTGTGCTATTTCTAAATTATTAGTAGTAAATAAATTCTCAAATTTTACAGGTTTTATTTCGGACTTATTTTCATTTTCAAGGGAGTTCACATTTTTATTAATAATAGACCAAACCATTTTAGAAGCTTTGCTTATTAAACGATCGTTATGCCACTTTCTTGCTGTTTTAATGATATTTTTATGTATTCTTTTGTATTTGTCATAAACGAATTTATCAGACTGGTTTTTAGTATGAACTATTTTTTTTAGTTTTTTTAACTTGAGCGATGATATCCGTTAATGTGTTATAAAATATTTTAAAAGCCTAGACCACATACTAATCATACCACATTTCCTCAGCCAAGTGTGAAAAAAAAGTGTTATAGATCGAATCACAAAATATTCTTGATAAAATATACACTTATTTTTGAAAGTTATATTATCTGCTATAAGATTAAATTTAATTAATTGTGCAGAGTCGTCTGATATGTTATTATGAATCACCTTGTAGTTATCATCAACGTGATCCGTAAGATTTGCGCAGCTGTAGTCGATGTAAGTAGGATTATCAGAATATATTGTAAATTCGTTTATTTTCATACAAAAATGATTTCATACATATATGAAAATGAAAAACAGGTAACCGTGAATGACTGATAATGCATAATGTCATCATGATAACAAGTTACTGATTGTAGCATGGCAGCAGGCTATTAGTACCCACATGGGTCTAACTTCTGGGACAACCATCAATTATTAAACAGGTCTGTATCCGTAGAGCGACTGGACGGGATATAGTTTATTGACAAGATGCATAATAAATTTTATATTGTTTCAGATATCAACAGAATTGTTTGCTAGAATAGTATCCTTCTTTTCCGGTTCTGTCGTTAAGAGGAATTCGTCTATGGTGTTCATGTTTGTAAAAAAAATTTTTTTTCATGACAGCAATAATGCCCTAAATATAGAAGTGAAGAGATTACCAAAAAAATATTAGCCTAAAGAATAGAAAAATATCGATGAGAAATGCCAAATGGGATGACATTTGTAACGTATTATAAGAGTGTCCAAAAATTTCGTCGTCATACTTGAATATTTGGGTTCCGAAATAATTTGTCTACAGAGGATGCTACAGGATACCTTACTAATAATATCTACCAACCCCTAGATAATAAATAAATACTGTGTGTATTTATCGACCTGGCAAAAGCTTTCGATACTGTTATCCAGCAACTACTACTTAAGAAATTGACAAATGTCGGTTTTAGGGGTAATGTACATAATCTGATGGAAAGTTACCTAACTAGTAGACAGCAATACGTACGAATTAATAAGACTGACAGTGATCCAAAAACTGTTTAATACGGCGTACCGCAAGGAACAGTTCTTGGTCCAGTTTTATTCAACTTATACATAAATGATTTTGAATGACCAAAGGAGGGGAAGACACTTAGTATTGCCGATGATACTGTCATAATATATAAAGATAAAAATTGAAATTAATTGGATTGAATCTGCGGTAGGTTCTTGATGAAACATATTCAATAGAATAATTATAAATATTCAAAAGAATAGTTACAATACGCACTTGGTTTATTGTTTCATAAGTTTTGTTCAGTTTTGTCTCTGACATATGTTTCGACCTTGCGACCATTATTATTATAGTGTCGATAAGTGTAATTGTTTGTAAACATTACTCGATTAATAACCTTATATTATTATATTAATGGGCCACTAGCTATAAAAGATACATTTAAAATTCATAACAGTTTAGCCGACAAAATGATTTCTTGTCGTTGATTCCATCTCTCGATAATTCTAACTGCGTTCTTGAAGCTAGACTTCATTTTCAATTGATACAGACTACACTGATACATGCAAATATCTTCAGAGGAAATAATACAAGGGGTTAAGATCTGGAGAACGGGGAGGCCAAGCAACAGGTCCATCCCGTCCTATCTATATTTCTCCGTGCACGATGTATTCCCGGACCAACATAATGAAATGGACTACTGTATCTACTTCTGCCAGCACTTAATCTACAACCTAGACTTCTGCAAATTTTTTTCGCACTTTCTAATGCCAAAAACTATAACTCTACAAATTTTCAGAGCTGCACTAGATGTTTTTTTTACTAATAAATATTCACACTTTTAAAGTCCACCCACGCTTCCCTCCCCAAAACTGCGTTCTGCCGGTAGAGCTTTTTGCAAATATCACTGCACTCGATCATTTCAAATTTTGTGTAGCCATCTCTCCGACTATTACCTCATGCCTATGATCAGATAAGTTAAACGTTTTGTGGAAATTGTTGCTCTAGTGGGCCACCACTCTGCCATATAATTTAGATTGAAAGTAGATAAAACGTATCAGTTTTTTAAATCTTTGGATAGTTGATACGAATTCACATTAATATCACCACATAATATAATATTATTGTTAGGTATAAGCATAAAATTTAATACATTAACAATTCCTTCTAAAAAAATATTAATAACAATACGTTAGAATTATTAACACTTCACCTGTGATGTTTTTCTATTTTACGCATTTATAACTGTTTATTATTACAATAATGATCTAAATTCATATTTTTTATTGTTAAGTTGTATTTAGCAAATATTTCAACCCACCTCATTTAAAGTGGGTTGTACAATGGTTCAACTTTCCAATATATAATCAAGTATATAAAGAGAAGTAACAGAATTTTTAAATGCCCAGGTTTCTGTTAAACATAAACATTTGGTTTTATATATCAAGCCACGATCCACACAATTTATTACAGTGTTTAAGCACTGCACATTTAAAGGATTAAATATTATTATTCTAGAAATTCTCAATTTCCTTCTAATTCCTAAAAAGCTACTGATACAGCTTCTATATATGGCCAAACCGATGGATCCATTGTCTTTTTAAAATCATCTTATATCGTATCTTTAAATGACGTTTGGATACCATTTGGATGAAAAATTGTTATTTAAGAAAACAGTAAGTTCGTCGGTTGTTGTCGTCTTGCTCAGTCTATAAACATGCGGAGTAGTATGCTTTGGCACTCATTTGATTGTGGTAAATTCTATTATTATTTACAAATACCTGGCTACATGCGTTCATCAATTTTTATAGTTGACTGATCTTGGAAGCTGATAATTGATTAATAGTATTGTTATTTAGACTAAGTTAAAGTAGAGACAATCTCGTAGTAAAAAATACATACACAGATAGAAATGCCCAATACCATCGTTACTGAGTTTAATATTTGTTTTATCAATACACCTTTCAATTTAGTAAATAATACACAAGAAAATACTAATTATCATAAATAAATGAATCAAATAAAAATAATATTACTAATTCTACCTTATTCCTACAACCGTTTGCTGAACAGGAGCTCCTCAATTTACTAAACATAAAAATGAAAAATAAGAAATCTGCAGGTGATGATATTCCCTTCTTTGACTTCAAAAAAGTGGTACACATAATAATAGGACCGCTTACTCTCCTTATCAACCTTTCGTTTTCATATGATATCTTTCCTGTCAACTTAAAAACAGGTAAGGTCACACCTATTTATAAGAAAGAGGATTCGACTCTATTGGAAAACTATAGACCAGTCACCATTCCAGATAGTTTATCTAAAGTATTTGAATACGCTTTTTGCGATCTTTATAAACAATCAAAATATTTTAACATCAAAGCAACACAGTTCTCGTTCAGGAATATCAACATCCACGGCATTACCCACCTTCTACGTATAACTAATAGAATATATTAATGCAGGCGAGTGCCCTGCTGTAGTATTTTGTGACTTAAGCAGGGCCTTCGACTACGTAAATCACGTTAAATTGCTTTGTATTTTAGAATCGTATGGATTAAGAGGCGTTCCTTTGAAATGGATTTCTTCTCTCTTGTCAAATCGTTTGCAATATGGTATGTCAAAATGTCAATCTAATCTCAAATGCTGTACCGAAACTGGTTCGAATGGGTGTCCCATAAGGTTCTGTATTGGGACTGGTCCTTTTTTTATTATATATAAACCACTGCAGAAATATCTCATTCTCAATTCGTTATGTATGCAGACGATGTTTCATTACTTATCTCTGCTGAAGATACTGAAAACGTTAAAATTAAATGTGAACAAGTTATATCTGCAACCTCTAAATTCTTCAGTTAGCATGATTTATATTTTATTACCAATAAGACACAAGTGCTGCGGTTCCATAATTATGACAAGATGACTGAACCTTTAAAATTCAATGTCGGTAACACTATCCTGCAAAATCAACAATCAGATGTAAAATTTTTAGGTCTGTACATGGATGAATGTTTAAGCTGGAAATCACACTGTACACAATTGATTTCCAAGCTAGATTGTTTTACATATATATATGTTCAGAAATTTAAGATTGGTTTTCCATAAGCATCAACTGATAAGTATATACTACGCCCAGGTCGAATCTAGGTTGCGATACGGTGTCTGCTTGTGGGCCAGCTATACCATGGCCAAATACGTTTTTACGTTACAATAGCGTATTCTACAATGTATCGGAAATAGTCCTGCGACTCGTACTTGTAAAAATTTATTCTGTGAGTATAAAATATTAACTTTGACTTGTTTATAAATTTTAAAATGTCTGTTTATGTATTTTCTAACAAAACAACTTTCAGCTTAATAAAGAAATTCATGACATCAGCACACAACAAAGATTTAATACATATGCCTTTTGCAAAATACAGAATTGCCAGAAATTTTCTTTCTCACAAGGGTATCCGAATGTTTAACCATTTACCGGAGTATCCAAAGTCTAGTAAAAGTATAAATTTATTTAAAAGGAAGTTGAAATCGTTTTTGTTAGAGCACTGCTTTTACACATTAACGGAATTTTATCTGTTTAAAACTAATTCAATTGAATTGAATTTTATTATAAGCATTTTTATTTGTAATTGTTTGACTATTCTATACAATTGTTTATGATCTATTAAAGAAAATATAGAAACAAACAAACAATTTAATTTGTTTTCGGTCTCTGCTTGCTTAGTACCTAGTGCAACTGGCAACCAGGCCTCAAGTGTAATTGAATGTTTCTCATCCACTGATCTTCTTGAGTCTCTTAAGTTCAACATTGAACAACATTCTTACTTAAAATTATTGATCCATTATCTGGAAATACCGATACATATATTAAAAATAGTAAACATTTTATAGAAAAAATTTATGAAAACGATATTCATGAATCACACCTGGTGGTTAGTTTTGATGTAGTTAGTCTTTTTACCAATGTTCCGGTAGATGAAACCTTAAAAACAGTTAAAGACAGGTAATAATTTGGAAACTAGAACTAAATTAAGTGTAAATAGCATCATGGAACTCTTAACATGTGTATAAAACAACCTATTTTCAATTGGATAGTGAGTTCTATCAGCAGGATATTGGTATGGCTATGGGGTCTGCATTATCGCCAATTTTAAGCAACATATTTAGGGGGAACTTTCAGAACACACATGTTCAAAATTGTATAAACACACCGGTTGTCTGGTGGAGATATGTTGACGACATCTTTGCAATTTGGCCTCATGGTATCGATTTACTAGATAGTTTTTTGGAAAATATAAATAGTAAGGAACCATCTATTAAATTCACATTAGAAGTAGAAAGTAGGAATGAACTACCGTTTTTAGATGTTTTAATTAGAAGGGTAAATAATACAATTGAAACCAGTGTTTATAGATATCTAAATTTTAACTCAAATCAGTCAATAAATGTTACAAGGGGTGTTGTAAAATGTTTATACGATAGGGCCAAAATAATTTCATATAGTAATGAAATATTAAATAACGAGAAAAAATATATCAAAGAGGTTCTAGTACAAAATCAATATCCTGAAGCCTTTGTTGATAGAGTTTCCTTATGTATACGGACTATCGGAGAAGTTACGCTGTATAGGTGACAAATTTGATGTTAGGACGATATTTCAAAGGGGGAACACTTTAAGATCTATTTTAACAAAAACAAAACCGATAAACAGGGAGCAGAATTCAAAAAACTGTATTTACAATATCCCGTGCGAATGTGATAAATGTTATGTGGGTGAGTCGTCCAGACCTTTCAGTGTGAGGTTAGATGAGCACACGAATTACATTAGAAATATTGAAATTCAGAAATCAAAGATTTGTGAAAACGGACATAGAATAAACTGGGACTCGGCAAACATATTAACAAAAGAAGCAGATACCAAAAAAAAAAAAGAAAAATTAAAGAATCGACAATAATCTTATTAAATGAAGATAAGTGCGTATCGAATTGTTCTGTAGATATTTGTACAACCTGGCTACCAATGTTAAAAGAACTTAACAAACTCAACATTATCTAAAAGAAAATATCATCAGTTCTGTGTTAAAATAAGAGTTCTTCCAAAAAAAGGTTTGAAAACGGAAAGAGACTACTTTCCGATACGTCAGCAAAATACTTTATGTCTGTGTTTATTCCGATTTATATTATTTGCAAAACATAACCTCTGACTATTCCTTCGACGTAAACGTCACGGGCGCAGAGGCTTTTTTCCAATAATTCTATTATTTTGTAGATTCGGTATTTTGTTTTTTAAGAGGATAATAATACATGTGGTAGAAAACCCAAATAATAGGAAAGAATATACAACATGTTACGTTGAAGTTCCGGTAACATCACGACGGCACTACAAAGTGGTAGATATCCCAGAAGAGAGAGAGAAAAAAAGCTAACTATTGTCAGTATGCCACGGTCATGCGGGAGACCTCCTTAGACTTTCAATAGCCGCTTGAAAGATTGTTCGATCACCATATCTAGTGAAATGTAGGACCAAATGTTACTGGTGAGGCGTATAGCGTAGTGTTTTTCCGCCCCATCTGCCACAAACCCTACTGGAGACATTTTAGACTCAAATTCTACCTTTTGGTTCTAAAGCTTTTGCGGAGCTGATGATGATGATCAAGCGAATCTTCAGAAGAAGACCACGACAACAAGGTCGAAACGTCAAATATTCAAGACTATCAACGCGGAAGAGAACCCGGAAACTTAACTATGGATCAATTTCTACCATCTGCCGTAAGTGAAAATGTGCAGTCCTGACATTCAAAGTGGCGTGAAAATCGGGTAGCATTGTAAATAATCATTTAAAAGGTTTCCTGTTCTCTCAGATAGCAGAAATGGGTAGATTCTATGTATTGAATCCAAAGCTTTACAGTGAGCCTTCATTTTACCATAGGATGTTGTTTTTCGCTTAGAGCAATATTAACATGTTATAGAATATTAGGCTTAACTAGACGTTACTTACATCTTTCCTAATCCCTAAACCAACAAGAACCCTTAGGACTTTTGTATGTTGTTCAGCACAGTAACTAAAACTTATCTGCCAAGTCACAGATTTACATTTTTTTCCAGGTTTCGGTAAAATTCTGACAGTTGCATAAAAAATACAACTAACGCTCGTTCTATAAACTTTCCTTGTTCAAAATAGAATCGCATTGCAAACTCGTTGCGTAAGTACCTAATAAACCTAAAAACATATTTTTGTTTATTGGCATGTTTCCCTGCCCAACTACCTTTGTGCGCTCTTATTAGTTTCTATTAATTTATTTGTAGGCAAACAACTTTAATTATTGTCTTCATATCGGATTACGTTGATTTATTTTCCCCATTTCTATTTGTTTATTTAGATGCAAGGAATGTAATTCACTTCAATATTTGTTTGAAAATAATAAATAATACGTTTGAGACATAAAGGGTATAAAATATTAATTATTCCTTGTTTTCTCCAAAACGTGTTTCTGTCATCGGACAGACAAATATCCCCAGACATTTTATTCGGAGGCAAGAAAATACAGCTCCCTCTATTATATTTACCCTAGGGATGTTTCCGGTATCATAGAATATGATGAAACTAATTGAAATAAAGTATTTGCTATTGTTTTCCTTGGGCGGTTCTAAAATTAATATTGTCAACGAGAAATAAATTGAGAAATATTTGTGTTTTAAGATATTTAATAACGAAATGACTTTTTAACTCCTACTTTATTCAATGCATAAATCTTTTAAGTTTAAAAAATAGAATTTCTAATAATCTTAGTACTCGAATTGTATCTCAAAATGTTTCCTAGATCTCGATGTTGTGAAAATGATTCTTAGACGAGGTACATCTTTCGAATGGGCTCTTTGCCCCATTCAACTGCCCCTGACATCTTTTTACCCCTTTTCATTGCACACAAATGGCCTTTTTTACACAGAGGTGTAGGATTTACAGAGAAAAATTACTAAAGAACGTTGTTCGCTCCTAGTAATAATAATAATAATCCGGCTTCGACCGAGAAAGTGTACGGCTTAAGTCAATAATAATAATAATACAGATAGACCGCCCGTTGACGACATAGGCAATAACCAAGGACGCTTTGGGTGGACAGATGAACTGAGAGATGAACTTCTGCATTGCTATGAAAGCAGTGAGCCCGCGCGGAGGGGATACATGTCGCGGATGCATGCTTTGTGGTGTGAGAGGCTTCCAGTGCATAGCGCCTTCACGCCACAAAATCTGCGTGACTATGTATCCCACCTTTGTAGTAGGGGCTACGTGAGGGCTGCTCCTGGACTGGTGAATGAGGTGGCTGAAGATGCAGAAAACGATTCCTAGTGGAACCGATATATCACTTGAATTGTATAAGAGCTTAGCAAATTGCAGCTGAACATCGAAATAAGTGATACTGTGCGACTGGAGGTTTTATTTGATCTACGCGGACTAAAAGGTTGTAACAAACTTCATATAAATTTCTTGTGTATCTCTTTATAGTTTGGAAAATAATTGAGAATATTTTAAATTTACAATTTCGATCATTAATTTATTTTTATTAACAAATTTTATTTTAAAAACAATCATTGTCCAAATCATTTTATTTTTAGTATCGTATTTACAATATTTTAGTTAGATAGGGAATTTTATTCATTTTTATGTATATCACATATTATTGTTCTCACAATATACTGTTTAATTTGATTTGAATTTGTTTCATTTGCTTTGTGTCTATAACTGTGTTTTTTCTTTCAACGATTCCGAACTTACGACTTAGATCTAAATTAGAAATTATTTTCTGTGATATTTTTAACCGTCCTTCTGGCGAAATATCATAGCAATATATATCCTCTAGAACGTATCCCTCTTATGTTTTAATTCGTTATTAACCCAGTTAATTTTTTATGTTTTGTGGTCATTCACTAATTTTGACTTATCAGAAAATGTCAACAGCTGATATTATATAATCAATAAATATCTGAAATATGTCTTCAACTTTTATGTAGTTGTTATTTATGAAAGCCCAATTTATGTTTTGTAGACATTTATTTAATTAAAATAGACCAGTTTCATTAATCGGTCTATAGTTTATTCTACGATATGTTGATTTTTGATTGGTGTCACTTAAATTTCTTCAGTATTATCAGGTCCTCGGTAACAGCCTCCGTACTTTAATAGGCTAACTTCACGATCAACATATAACAGACAGTTTGGGCCAGCTACATGCGCGAACATTGGCATTAGTTTTAGCGTTAAGAGGTCAAGCATCAGAATTGCTTCAGACGATCCCAATGACGGAGTAATAGGACTTTAAAGTTTTGGAAGCTACATTAAATTTGAGATACGGTGGTCAACACATCGCCTAAGAATATCGGACTTAGATGAAATCACGTAGACAGAAAACTGGGAAAAGCTTACTACAATTTGAAGCTACCGTGGGGAGACACATAGTTTGTCTAAAGATATTCCGGGAGCAATTGACAGTTGGAACTTTCATTATGGCATAAGAGACAAGGAGATCAAGCGAGTCCTTAGATTATTTCGGCATAAGACTAGTAGCGAAGCCCATGCTGTCAAGGTTGAAGCCGCTCATAAAGATATTCCACGTTAGAGAGTACAAGTTGTAGAAGTAGAGGTGGCCCATGTAGAGACGACGAACTGGACTTTAGCCGACAGCACAACATGATAAGTCAATTGCTGATCATAACAGATAGTCTATATAAGCAGGGACAACGATAAGGAAGTGAAAAACTGAGCAGAGTTATCCCCTGCTACTCGTAGAGCAAATCTAGGCATATTATGAGAAATTGTTGACAGTGGAGCCCTGAAGAGGTATACGTTGTACGTATTCTTGTCTCTCTATATATTTTTCATGTTAGAAAGTTTAGTATAGATCCCCAGACATCCATCCATTAGATGAATCATATAAAAAAGACTGTGTACTCGCCAGCCGTAGGAGATGTAGGAGATTTAAGGCAACGAATTTAAGTACTGCCAGTGAAATAAAAATCTCACTCTCTCTCTAGTGAAAAGTACCCAGTTTAATTTTTTTGCGGGAACAGCAAGCCTATCTTGATTTCAGCGATGGCCATTTTGAGCAACTTCTTAAAACTATATATTGAGGCAAGAGCCTACAGTTATCAAATTTTGTGGAAAAATAACTGCTTTTACCAATTAATTGAGCAAGGGAAGAAATTCGTTTCACCCGTCATGGGAAAGTCAATATTTGAAGGATCGCGTCGTTAGTGAACAATCAACCTGGCAAACGAATAAATAGATGGCACGATTAATTTTACATTTAACAAAAATCGTTTGTCATTTATCAATCCAATTTTCTTTTTACTGTGTTTAATTTTTCTATTTGCCCAGCTCTCACCTGCATTGAAATAAATGTCGTATTCAGCCATCTCCCGTTAAAATAGCATTTAAATGAATGCTAAAAAGTATCGGCCCCAAGACAGTGCCTTTGGAAGTCCACACTCAACCGCCCACATACTATTTGCATTATCATCAATACTTAACACATTGTTTTCCATGTCTTAAATAGGTACGCATGAACTCACATGAGATAACCCTAAAGCTAATACACCCACCATTTCTAGCTGGACATGGTTCGAATTGTCAAGGGTCAATAATTTGATTTATCAGTTTTAACTTCTTGATAATAGCAAAACTGGTCAGTGCTTACAAACTTGAGAGCGAGGAGTCCATTGGCTAGCGTGTGGATGACTGCATATTACGTGTTTCCGAGACGCTAGCAGTGAGCTAAACCGCTGTTATGGGAGTTCGAGTTTCAGCTGCGGCATATAGTAATATTGCCAGTAATAATTCCTAGTTGTCTGTGTCTGAGATCTAATGCTAAATTCCGCCAAGACGTTAACCTAATTAAGTGGTATTTGTTAATCTAAATAAAATTGAGAGAGGCCTACTTAGTATCTTTAAACAAGTATAGCACCTGGCTGTATCGGCAAAAGTCGTAATGCAAAAAAAAGTATAGTGTTCAAATATTGTTGATACGATTTTTTTTACCTTTGTTACTGTTTTCTTTAGTAGTTCTCTCATCTTCAATTACCTCAATATTTTTTTGCACATCACTGTACACTTCTTTAGTAAAGTTCAAATGTGCTTTTAGAGGGCGGAATATTAAAGCATAATATTTTTAATCGCAAACTCCTCTATAAAATCCTTATTTTACTATAAGGAACGTAACCAGACTGCAACCAACAGCTACTCTCCGGGCTATTTGCCCCGCCGAGCGCTGAATTACAAGTTGCACCAGCCGAGAGACTGATCCTACTTAAAGGAGCTCTCGTGCCAGTCGTCCCACACCACTTGCAGACTGCAGTTTCGAGCTGTTGGCTCTCGTCAGTGCAAGGTATACATGTGACGAGGATCCCTTGACTACTTGGTACATTTCGGTATCTTTAGGATAGCGACATGTAAAATAGTCAGCAGGCGCCATCTAGCGGTCAAGTGTCTGTTGCAATCGAAAAATAAATAGCCTGGCTGGGCTTAGCTTATTACACTGAACGCGCCAGGATTGTAACTTGTAATTCAGCGCTCGGGGGGGCACATAGACCGGAGAGTAGCTGTTGGTTGTAGTCTGGTTACGTTCCTTATAGTAAAATGATTATTTTATAAAGGAGTTTGCGAATAAAAATGTTACTTCTTTAGTAAGTTTTAAAATTTAAGACTGACTGATCTCTTCCCTCTTAATCCCATATAAAGAAGGTTAAAACGAGCTGCAATGAAATTAATTTTTTCCCTTTAATTTCGCAGGTACTACAACCTTTTTTTATCAAGAAAATAAAGCACATTCTATTCCATTCTATTAAAATAATTCTACTTTTCCAGTTACCCTAAAAAGCCTACCAACGAAATAAATGTTGTATGCCCAATATAAAACTGGCGACATAAATAATCCAATTTTTTTATTTTTAAATGTCTTATTAATTTATCCAAGCGGTAATAATTCAGGCGTTTTAGATTTTTGCTGGCAAATTCATTACGAAAAATGTTTCTTTTATTGTGTTTATTTGGACGTCTTGAATGACACTTGGTAGTTACGCCACAATACACCTGGAGATTTCGTGAAAACCGGGTCGGAAGAACGCGGAAACTGCGGATTCGCGATTAACTCAGTTTTAATGGACCAAACGGGAAAAACACCTATTATAAAAGTTGTATATCTGTAAATTCTCTACCTATACATTTTTTCGTATGCCTAAACGTTTTGGGGATACGACGCGGATTAAGTGAAAAATGCATTTAATTCCTTCCGCCAAACCTCTTTCACACCACATATTTTACAATTATCTTGCTTTCTATGTCTCAGAATGAAAATTAAATATTACTGTTATAGATCTCGGTGATCTTTATCCTCTTCCAGAATATCTTATATATTTTATTTACATTTATTTACAGTGAATAAGTCAAAAAATCATTCATATCTTAGAGGTAGAATTCTCGGGGCGTTTTTTTTTACATGCTCAGAATCAATGTCCTTTCCCAACCATGTTTGAACTTGATAATACACTCTACACAAACGCTGTTGAGCTGCTGAAGACGTTGGAGGAAGTGATGATAATTTTACAGCTGTTGAAAGTTTTGTAGATTTGGCAAATGTTAAATATTGGTAATTGTCTATGGAATTTCCGTTCTGGGAGCACCATATATTGCAAGAATAATCTTCATTCCATTACAAATCAGTTCGTCCAAAGGGCAATTTTCTTGCATGAGCACATGTGCTGTAGGGTGTAAATCCGGCCGTTTCTCAAAATTTTGAGCACTTGATTTTTTTCTTTGTGAGACAAGGCGGAAATGGTATCGCATCCTGTCAAGGCGTGCAAAAATAAAATATGCTTTAAGCAATTTGGGTATTTGTCCATGCTGGCAGTAGAATAATGTTTAGTTTCCACTTTCCATTTTCCTGGTTTCTTAAGAATGATATTACTGCCAGAAGTTACGCGCCCAAGCAAAATGACCAACAAGTCAATATCTTCAACGATGGCGGGGGTGTTTTGTGTTGGTTGTTCAATTGCTATCTCAACAATGAGAACATCGGCATCAACCCGGGCTTGTTTAATTCCAATGTTGGTATTATTTAATTGGTCCATAAGCTTTTTAATTAACTGCTTTTTATTCGAGCTATTTTCATCGAAATGAACTGCGCAGGATGACGAAACAAGTACGGTTCGTCGACGCTGTTCCATGGCTTTTATATTTTTTGTGTTGTCAGATATAAAAAAAATGGAACTAAATGCATTTTTCACTTAGTCCGCGCCGTCTCCAAAACGTTTAGGCGTACGAAAAAAAAGGTACAGGACCTTTAAGGTAGATAATTTACAGATGTACAACTTTTATGATAGGTGTTCCTCCCGTTTGGGCCATAAAAACTGAGTTAATCGCGAGTCCGCAATTTCCGCGACTTTCCGACGCGGTTTTTACAAAATCCTCTAAGTGTATCGTGGCTTAACTACCAAGTGTTATTCAAGTCGTCCAAATAAACACAATAAAAAAAATCCGTAGGGCACGAATTTAGCACCGAGGTCAATTTTACAGCTAAAACGCCTGGAGTATAACTGAACTATAAGATTTTCTAGAACCGTAACGATAAGTTAAATGGCTAGGAGATATCTGGCAGACGCTTTTAAGCTCAACTGATTTATTTAACAGAGGAAATTGTAATAAATGGACTTTGAGAATTATTCCACATCTATTTTTACTCATTAATAAAACTAAATATTAAAATTATGCATCAATTATTCAAACAGAGCTCACCGACTGTTTTTGCAACTGTCAACTCGGAAAAATGTGAGCGTTCGGGTACGTGACATTTTCATTTCCAAGGAAGACATAAATTATCTGAAATACTCTGATAGTGGATATTAATTTTCGCAATAAATTGAGGTAGTGTTAAATTATTATGATTTCCACTTTCGGATCCAGGCAGTGGGAATGCTGCTATGGTATAAATTAGGTATAATACATCCAGTGTCAATTGGTAAGCTTCATAGTGTATACCGATTTGATGTTTTTGCCGAATAAATTGTAAAAACTATTTATGGCAAGATGCATATAAATAAGATTATATGTAGAAATAGTCTATATTGCTAATTATTGGTCCCAAAGGGAGAGTAGTGGAGTTTTGGTAGGCCGTGTATGAATGGGGCGTACCATTCTGGTAGATTAGATTGTTTTTTCCCGTTCAGTAATTCCATTTCACTTTCTTTATTGGATCTTGTTTTCTTTTTATATGTGACATTGTCGTTAAGTATGTTATACATTTTTGCTTCATAGTCTGTCTTGTACGTAATTATGGTTTTATTACATTTGTCAGCAGTTAGTAGTTCCCTGGCGATGGTTAATAAAAGCGAAAACCGAACCGAAGTTAATACTTATATTAATAAATGAATAAATGCAAAGGCAATGTAATGCATCATAAGATGGCAAAACGAATTGCTCCCAGAAAATGCAGGGAGGGGTGCTACAGGGGGGCGAGCTTTAAAGAATTTAATAATTTTTTTATTTAAAACGGCTGTAACGATTTTGATCTAATTTAACATATGTTACTTCCATACTTTATTTAATATTTAATCTTTTTTCAATTTCATAATGTAAAAAGAAAGTAAAAAGATGTACCTCTCCTGGTTTCGAACCCACGATCTCAGTACTTCAAGGCAAAATGCTTAACACATGCTTACAATCACCTATATAACACAAGGCATGGCGATTTGTTGAGCATACCAAAACATTTGACAACTGCATTCAAAAACGCTCCGCATTACAACTGTATCATATTGTACAATAACTTACCACAAGAAATTAGAATGATCTCACAGTATAATAGTTATAAAAACGCTGTAAAACAATTGCTTATAGAAGGCGGTTTTTATAGCATTAATGAATTTTTAAACAGGTAAAACCAAAGGCTAACGGTAGATGTGATAATTTATTTTAAACTATTTGCTATCTAGTAGTACTATTTGCGTGTTTTATAGTATTTGTAGTTTTTATAGTGTTTGTAAAGTTTTATAGTGTTTGTAAAGTTTTATATTATTAGTAAAGTTTGTCCACACGTTAAATCTTATGTTTCTGTATGAAGTACTGACTTGTTTGTTTTGTTTTATATAATATTTATACATTTATATTTATATACACAATTGACTTACCATATATACATTTGTATCTTAGTGGTGAATAAATTATTATTATTATTATTATTATTATACTGCGCCAATGTGCATTAAAATGAGCGGTAAAGTGATTAGAAAACATTATTTATTCATTAAGTAAGTCACAACCCTTTTATTTAATACGGAATTACCTACTTTCTGTATATTGGTATCTCGATCTGATCATACTAATATGCTAGACAAATACTTATGGGAAAGTTTGTCTGAGTTGTGTCAGACCGATTTTATTAAGTTAGGTAGCAGAAATTCCATCAGGACCCGGTGCAGAGTTTTCTTTCAAGGATGCAATGCATAATATAAGCTCATTCTTTGTGATCGTGTTTAGATACATTGAGTTACTAGATATATTTTTTTATGGAAGGCTTTCTTGCCCAGCATGTTTTTTTGTGCCATTTCCTTTCTATATTTGTAAAGAAATTATTAAAAGCATTTGCCCTTTCTGTATTATCCGTAAGAATGTCGTTGTGCTTAATAGTATTTATTTTATTATTATTTTTACCATTTGTAACCTCACCAACATCCTCCATATCTGTTTATAATTGTTATTAGTTTGTTCAATTTTTGTTTTATAATAATTATTTTTTGTCTGCTGTAGTAAAATATTCAATTATTTCTATGTTGTTTGTATTGTTTGATGGCTTCCTCTGTTCCAGTTCTTAACATATTTTTCTTATTTGATCTCTATGTCTTATAGAGTTTATTAGTCCAAATATAATCCACGATTTAATTTATTTTAACTTATTTTCCTGCCGAATTGTTTTTGTTGCTATATTTTCAAATGTTTTAAATTTATTTGTAAATAATGTGTATGTTTGTTCATCATCATTACACTGTATCACTTCTTTCCATTCTTTTTTTGCTAGTATCTGATGCAGGTTTCTATAATTTATAGTTTTAATAGTTTTCTGGTTGTTTGTATCATATTTTTTTATTATTATTAGTAAAATAGAATAGAATAGAATGGGATAGAATAGAATAGAATATAATAGAATAGAATAGAATAGAATAGGATAGGATAGAATAGGATAGAATAGAATGGAATGGAATAGAATGGAATAGGATAGAATAGAATGGAATAGAATGGAATAGAATGGAATAGAATGGAATAGAATGGAATAGAATGGAATAGAATGGAATAGAATGGAATGGAATGGAATGGAATGGAATGGAATGGAATGGAATGGAATGGAATGGAATGGAATGGAATAGAATAGAATAGAATAGAATAGAATAGAATAGAACAGAATAGAATAGAATAGAATAGAACATAATAAAATAGAGTAGAATAGAATAGAACTTTATTAGTCATAAATACACAAATTGTGTTTTGACAGGTCATTAAAGAAAAAATAACACTTTTAAAGAAAACATGACAATCAGTGTCATTAAGTACAAAAAAAGAAAAAAATACGTATATGTACAAATTAATAAAATAATAAATAACATATAGAGTATATAACATTGCAACACAAGAGAAATAGAAACTAGATAGTCGAAGCTAAACATACAATGAATACTAACATAACTTTAGTGAGTATTTAGTAAGATAATATTCCATTAGTGCATTATTCGAAGTAATTGCACATGTCGAACATACAAAATGCGGTTTCTACACCAAATACGTAATTTAATACATAAATAAATAATAAATACTTATAAATATCGAGATAAAAATAAAATAAAATAAAAATTTCAACAAGAAATCACTAAGCTAAAACAGAAGAAAAGTCAGCATTTAAAAATTCAGTTAAACTATAGAAAGGATTTTCAGTTAAAAAACGTTTTATGACAGCTTTATAACGACTATAATCCAGTTCCCGAATTCTGTGGGGTAACGCATTAAAGAATTTTATTGAATAGTACCCTGTCCCGTTACGTGTTTTTGATAGACGCAAAAAGTCAATGTTTAGCTGATTTTTATTACGAGTAGGGTACGAGTGAATCTGATCACGTGGTGTGTAATTTCTTTCATTGTCTTTCACGTAGAGGAGGCATTGCAATATATAAGCGCTATACAAAGTTAGAATCTTTAATTTACTAATTTACTTGGTGAGGAGTGACCCCAAACCAAAATTGCATAGGTCATTACTGAATGTATTAAACCATAGTATGCCGTTAAGATGGTTATCTGCGAACGCAATTTACAAGGCAGCGTAGAAGAAATATATTTTTGGAAACCTTGTTACAGATAAAATTAGAATGTTTTTCCCACGTTAATTTGTTATCCATTTGGACACCTAGAAATTTTACACAATCGGTTGAAATAATAATAATTTCAGCTTTACTCTTGCTTAACATTAGCTTATTTGATAGGAACCAGTCATGAATAGTTGACAGGCCATCGTTCACGCTAGATCGTAATGCCGTGGTATCCGAGTTACTGAAAATCAAGGTTGTATCATCCGCAAAAGGAACAGATTTCTTACAGTATTATTAGGGAGGTCATTTATGAAAATTAGAAAGAGGGTTGGGCTTAATACAGAGCCTTGCGGTACCCCAAATACTATATCTTTAAATTCGGAATTCCTTATTGTGGTGGTGCACAAATTGAGTTCTCGCTTCTAGATAAGACGTAAGTAATTTCTGACTGTCATTGGAAAATTTATAGAAGTCCAATTTTTTTTAGCAAAATATCATGAGATACACAGTCAAAAGCTTTGCTGAAATCTAAAAACTGGGTATATGAGATTTCACTTTGTTCGCAACCCCTATTTATTAAGTTAGTCAATATATTTATGGCTAGTGTAGTAAATGACTTAGATCTAAACCCAAATTGACAGTTATTAAACAAATTGTACCGATCAAAATAAGATGTTATCTGAGATTTTAAGACCATTTCAAAGATTTTAGCAAAGAAATGTATAATGGAGATTGGCCTATAATTAGAAGGATCATCAATACTGCCTTTTTTATAAATAGGAATGACTTTTGAAACTTTGAGAATTTTCGGAAATACGTTGTTTCTAATACACTGATTTATTAGATTGGTTAACGGGATGTAGATTTGGTATTTAATACAGTTTAAAATTTTAAGATTTATGTCGTAGGGCTTTACTGTTGGTGTTTTTTAAACTTTTTATTACATCTAGGATTTGTATGTAAGAGAGTTCCGAAAAATTGAAATTACTATTTAGCTCTCTCACTTGCGCGTTATTTAAGTAATACTCGAAGTTTCGATTAGAGGGAGGCAACATGTTAAGGATGTGTTCGGCAATCGTCCCAAAGTAATTGTTAAGTTCATTTGGAGATAAGTTTGAAACGGGATTGGATTTGTGGGACTGTTATTTTTCGGAATTAATTACATGCCACATTGCTTTATTAGGGTTTTTACTAAGCGTGATGTAGTCATCATGCGCCTTTCTTTTTGCATTATTCAGTTCAGACTTGTACAATGCCTTTTTTAACTTAATCTGGTTTTTCAAATGGGATGAAGGATTCATTTTATAAATGTCTTACAAGAAAGGTAACGACTCTCTCATATGTCTTAGATAATCGGTAAACCAATTTAACTTAGTCCGTTTATTGTTGGTTGAAATTTTTGTTTTTTCCGGAAAGGCCGAGTCCATTGCAGAAGTAATTATGTTTAAAAAAATTTCAAATTTTGTCTCTATGTTAATTGACGGATCGTTAGTGAAACTCCAATCGGTACATTTTAAACAGTCGTGAACTCAGTGAACTCATTAAAATGGATGGATAGTGATACCATGTAATGGTCTGTGATAGTTGTTTGAATTATATTCTATATTCTTTGAATATTAGAGTTAACAAAAATATGATCTAACTATAATACTCAGTATGTGTTCTGTTACCCTAGTAGGTTTGTTCACGCATGGCGTAAAACCTTTTTGCGCTAACAGATTTTTTGTATCTAAAATAGTAATGTTAATGTCTCCTATGATAGTGTCTACGTCAGCCACATTTAAATTCATTAGATATTCACCAAAATCGTTTAAAAATGTATTTATGTTTATAGAAGATGATCTGTACAACGAACTTATATTCATTTTTACCTTTTTTGTTTCAAATCTATAGTTCACTTTATTACTAAACAATACATTTTCTATCGTAACAGAGATTGTGTTTCTTGCATACACTACCAGCCCATCACTTTTATTAAAATAGAATTCATTATAAAACATTTTAAAACCTATTATTTCAAAATATATTCCTCGATATTCCATGTTTCACTTAAAATTATTATACCGACATTCTCAGTTTTAATGTTCTCTAAATAAACCATCGACTCCCCAAAATTTTTCTTTAAACTACTTATATTTACATGATATTTGATTTTATTCTCCCCTTTTAAATATGTTGGAAGTCCGAAATATTTTCAGAAACGAATGTGTCAACCTCATGATATTCTTCTAATGTCAATCGACGCATCAGTCAATGTATGTTTAAAAGATCCATGCATTTTAATTCATGTACAACACAGTAGGAACTTCACCGTTCAGCCTAGGTCAGTTACAAAAAGTCAGTATATAGTTTAAAATTTTACATAAATATGAAACAAAATCTGTTGCGGACAGAACAATGAAACTGTCCAGAGGGATGCATAAGCAATAAACCAAACGAATGAAATAAAAAACTTCATAGGCGACTGTTAACTACGCAGCAAACCCACCAATGGGTTATAACTAGACGTGAATATCAATTATTAAAAGCTGGAGCCAGATGGAATCCAATACGTTTAAAATTTACGATTCTAAACATGAAAAGCGAAACAGGATGGAACATGTAGATAAATGAATAATGAAATTATATAGGAAAAGGTCAGAATAGCGCAAAAACCTGAATTTTTTAAAATAATTTCGTTGTTTCTTGCTACGTTATTATAATTTATAAATGAAAGAGTTTTAGTACGGTAATAGCACAAGTGGTTTGTTTATGTTCTAAGGAAATAATTTCACAAAAGCAAAAAGAAAAATATTTTTAAATGTTTCAAAAATAACTTGTTATGCGGTTTGAGCTCAAGCAAATGTATTATTTTGCCGAAACAATAGTTCCACTTACATTAATTATGATGTGGATTAAATAAGAAATGATGCTATATCCAAAAACAGCTATCAGTGCAATCGATACTTTGCCAAATTAATTATAAATTTAAAATCCTCGATCCTAATAACCCTAAAATGACATAAAACGACATTTTCAATTAACTCTGTCACCCTTCTCTACCGCTCTCAATCACGTGTCTCCAGTTGTGTATGAAAAATTGATAAAATTAACCATTACTCATAGAATAAAAAATAACTCTAGAAATTGATATTGAATATCGAATATGAATATTCAAAGCTTTAACACAATGTACGATACTACGTGCTACTACAGGCTGCAATATATGATACCCATTCATATTATTACAACCAACAAAACGATTTCTCGTTGATGATCTCTCGAAAATTTCAGATGTGTTTCCTAATTACTTAACAATGATTTATTATTCGTTCTTGAAGCTTTATTTTCAATTGGTACAGAATAATTATATTAAGGCCCTCAAATATCCCCGTAAGAAATAATCCAAGGGGTTAAGATCTAGGAAACAGGAAGGCCAAGCAACGGGTGCTCCCCGTCCTATCCAGACTTCTCCATATCAAGTATATGGAGAAGCTTAAGTGTCCTCGGACCAAAATATCAAAATGGGGAGGAGCTTCGTAGTGCATATATCAGTATCCTATTTTAAGTGTGTAGAGCACACTGTCAATATAACACCATTAATAGTTCACGCAAATTAGACATTTTAGAAGAAATAATTTAGATTAATTTTTTAGACTTTAGCAGAATAGACCTACAGGGGAAACCACTTAAAAAACCACATAGAGCTCTACCTCAAGGGTGGTGTGGAAACAAGGTCAAATTAAAAAATGCATCTTTGTAGAAAAAAAGGGAAATTAAATAAAAATCACTTGCGTTAAAACCTGCTAGACATGCATCTTATAGGGGAAATTTCGCTTTCTCGTTGAAGTAACCAGTATTGAGATATTCGCTGTGAAACTTCGTGTAAGATGTATTTTTACCTGTGCGCTCCAAATAATCCCTTAGTTTGGATGATGTTACTGCGAAATAGGTGGGGATAAACTCAAGGTTAATCGAACATTTTTTATACAGAATTTAACCACAATTTTAATTCCCTATACTTTTTCTCTTCCAACGAACGGTTTACAAGATAAAAGTGAAAAACTGGCGTTAAGTCCCCATTAGGGGTGGTTTTTCTGTTCCTGAATGGGTTGGGAACTTCTCGGATATCTATTTCTAACCCTATCGAGAGTACACATCTCGAATATTATTTCTTTATAAATTATTTCTTCTATTCACGGTTCTCTAATCGAATTTGCGTGTACTATAACGGCCGACAGGTTCATAATATCGGATTGAACTGTAGAATACCAATTAAACTACAACCTTGAAAAAAAGTCCGTTTTATATTATCTGTAAACTTCAGTTTGCAGATAAATTAAGTTAGAGTAAGATTGAAGTTGTATATTTCTCAAGGTAACTTGTTGTTCACTCTGTCCTTATGACATGTAATTTTGAAGAAATGTATACATGCAATTTTACACGAATATCACTACAGGCAGGTGGTAGATTAGCATTATTTCCAAGATCATTTCATTTATTCTCATTTTGTGTTTTACTAGCGTTTGTTGTTGTCTGTGTATATTTTAATATAATGACTATTAGTTGCATATTACATGTCTGTGTTTTCTTGCCGTGAATAAACTTTTATTATTATGTCATTTAAAATTGCACCATCTGAATACTCCAGACAAAGCTGGAAACTAATGATTCATTTAATAAACTCGTCATTTTTTACATTTAAGTGTGCAATTTGTACGTAACGAAAATGAAGGAGACTACGGAATTTATATTGTAAGCCTTTATGACAGTTCATAAACTTTGAGATGACTTACTGCTTATGAGTTATAAAACTTTATAGACATATCGCAATATGATGACATGGATTTCCGCAAGAAGACCTCAGTTAGTTAAAAGGTTTTTAAATTTCAATTACGAAATTTATTACTGCTATGAAATGACATTTAACGCACAGTATTGTTAATGCCCTAGTTTCCCCATCTTTCTTACAGAGTGGACGACGTATTTTATCGACTTCTTTAGACTACCATCCTAGTGGAGTTTAGAGCATAAATTAGATAGTTATATAGGATATAGCTGGGAAATTCCTTTACTTTCCACCAATACCTGTTTGGATTCGTATTATGAACTCCTGCGGAGCCACCAGTACATTTTCGCGGTCGGCGAGACGATTTAAATTCATTTTTGAAATTTGGGTGAAGGCAGGTTTAGTGTATAGCTCAAATAAAATAACAAATATCGAATGACAAAATATATTTTAAAATATAAGCGTGAAATTTCATTTTAAAGTATAGTCTATAACATGTACATAAAATATGCCTGAATTACAAGAAAACTAGGTATATCATACTATACACTCTCAATTTGATCATTCTGTAGTTTATTCACTTTTCGATTTTTGAGTTTTTTTTGTAAATACATTAATAAGAGAGTTACGACTAATGAAACGTTGCGCAAATGTATAATAATCGAGGAAATTGACGGAAAAGTGGAACGAACAGAGGTGCTGGGTGGATAAAAATAGATAAAAATACGACGCTTTTAGGTCAGTTTGAAACGATTGGCATTTAAAAAGTCATTTTAGGGCAAGGGTAAATAAAATAAAAGTCATTACAGCATTATATCTACTAAATACGTCTAACCTAACCTAACCTAACCTAACCTAACTTTTCCGGTTTGCAATGACCAATACGTAAACGACCCAAAAAGGAGTAAAATACTAGAATTTCAGGTCACTTTCACATGAAAAGCATTTAAACAGTCATTTCAGGGCAACAGAATATAAGCATCATGACAAATTTGGATGTTTACTGTGGTACGACGAGACTCAATGAAATCAATGAATTGCAGTAATAAGCAATCAAATGCCATGACTCTTGATTACCCTTGCCCTAAAATGTCTTTTTCAATGCTAATCGCTTCAAAATAACATAAAAACGTCGTATTTTCACTCGTTTTTACACACCCGGCACTCCATTTTCGTCGATTTTTTCGACTATTAAACATTTGCGCAACGTTTAATTCATCACAAATACTTCATATAACTCTCTTATTAATGTACCCACAAAGAAAACTCAAAAATCGAGAAATGAATAAACTGCAGAATTATCCTCAATTTTTCTAATTCCTTTGTTCCTTACTTTGTATATTTAACAGCAGGTTTTTCATTCGTTAGATGACGGATGGTTTTTGCTTCTGTCCTCTAGGATTTTATGACTATCTGATCTACAGTAACATATAGAATCTACGTCTATTTTCGAATAGCACAGCAATTATGCACACAAATAGTTCCTGGCTCTTGCCGATAATAACAAAAACAGCAAATAAATATAACTTCAAATCGAATTTTAGCCACACTTGAAATCATCAACACATTTGACAGTTTGACTCATGACACGTACTCAGTGAACTCTATTGCAATAGAGTTCAGTGCTCGTACTTCGATGGTAGCGCTGCTTGGGGTCATAGTATGAACCAAAACAGTTATAAAATATTTTACATTGGGTTAGCATAGCCTGGTTTAGAGCTATTCCACCATTCAACCAGGACACATACACGCAGAAAATTACGCAACAACCATTTCCTAAGACGTTGCCATCCGGCGCAGCTGAGACTTGAACTCAGAAGTGGTCCAACGACTAACCGTTTTGCCTCTCACGCAACTCCGTCTAGTCTACTGCTACGAACTCAGTAACACATGGAAAACGCCACTAAACCTCTATACCCTAGCCAGAATTTGAATCCGGGAATCCTTGATTGCAAGCCTAACACATACATGTTGAGCCACTGATGTGGATTTTTTTATTGTAAAGCCCCAGACATCCGCTCTTGTTCATCTGTTTATGAAAATTAAGCAAAGTTATTTGGTATAGCCGTATGCATTTTACTCTGCAGATAAAAAGGCAACAAAAATTTTACGACCTCATTCAAATACTGTTTAGTAATCTGCAGATTTACGGTGCAAATGACAAAAAAGACTTTAAGAGCTTATTATTAACGCCGGTGAACCAGTCGGTATCTTGTCATCAAACAAGCTGACGCACGTACATTAACAACCTATAAAGCTAAGTGATTCAATTTCCGGGAGAAATAGTACAGAGAGTGACGGTATTTTAATGAGCTCGTAAAGTTTTCGTTGTGTTTTTTATCTGCACGATAAAATTGCAAACGACTGTGCGCTCTGTACTATTTCGCCCGCAAATTGAATCACTTACCTTTATAGGTTTTTAATGTACGTTGGCTTGTTTGCTACTCTATATTACTTAATTCCTCCTTTTTTTCTTGTTTTTATTTCAAGTTTTATTATCAATATTAGTATTAAAATTCAATGTATTATCGAAAACCACAGTTAGGTGAATTACTTGTTTGAATTTTACGACTTCATCGTTTGACGTTTAGAGAGCAATTTTCTATATCCATATTCACACAAAAATCTCATGAACTCACATTTATTTAGTAACATCTGTGGTCCAATGAATGAATCTGTCAAGGCCATCTTGCATTCTTTAATGATTTTACAACTTGCGTATTGTGGTATGCATTTTCAAATTATCTGCAAAAGTAATATTTTAAAAGTTTCCAATAATGTCGTTAACAAATAGGGTAAACTACAGTGGGCCCAGATGCGGTCCTCGAAGCTCAGAATAAAGAACTTTGATGGGTAACTATTAACTATTACTTACCTAGTAAGATTTATTAAATAGACTTGAAACTAACCATTTTAGGAGATTTCAACTTATTCCAAGTTCCGCCATTTGAGTTTTGCTATATCAAAGGTTTTGTTAAAGTCTATATACTGGGTGTTCTTGAAATATAGATTCATCAACCGTCATATTTTTAAATTTCTAGAACAATATTTATCCAAAAACCAAAAACCCGCGAAACACAAATGTGTGTTGCGGGTCGTACATGCACCAAGCCAGCAACATTCCTGCTTATAACTTGTCCTATATCATGTAGTCTCTTGAAATTTTATAAATATATTTATCCGTATTTTAGTTTTTCTGACAGCTTGTATAATCGACAAAAAACCTCGACGCTTCTGACTTAATATTCATATCGATTACATAACAAGTTTTTTTATGGCGGTATTGTAATGATTGTACGGTTACAGTTAATAAGATACTGCCAAACCACTTTCTTATTATATTCGTTCTAAATAAAGATAATCAGCATGGAGTTAATGATGACAATTACTTTAGGTTCTATGGCTCGACGATAATTATCAGGAAATACAAGTTAATGGGGTTAGTAATGATCACAGATCAATACATGCTAAAAATAAGGGTAGCCTACTGTTCATCGACCCTGAATTAACTCAGATTCATGTTCTTTGTCCAAATTGATGAATATCAATCCGTGTTACTGTACAACAAGAAGTGCTAAAGCAGGAATACTTTACTATAGATTGCAATTACAACATCAAAAGAATAAAAATATCAGCTGAATACGTCGATAGGAAACAAACCGTTGCGAATTGATGAGGTGAGAATTTATTTTAGATACAGTGAACTTAGACTTAAATAAAATTTAAATTACTTACATCTACTGGGCCTCGATGAAAACGATGTTGAACAAAATACGAATAAATATAGTGGATTGAACCTTAATACTCTTTTGATAATCAATTTATCATAATACCTACACAACCTATAAATCAGTTGGAACAACACGGTCATGCTTATATTAAAATGGTTCGGGGTTTGATAGATAGGTCTTGGAAGGCTAACAGACATGGAGAAACTTAACATTCCTTTAAAATTAGTGGTAAATTTATTTTTGAATGTAAAACTCAGAGTTTCATATTAAACTTAATAAGCTTATCCTGATAATTAGAATTTTTTAAGCATATCGAAGATATATTGGAGTAATATTGATTATAACTTTCCCTAATACGAAGACGAAAGTAAAGGGAATATTTACCGTCACTGAGAATCCTACTATTAATTTTCTTGAAATATACAGGCTGTCGATTTTATTAAAGGATTCTCGAGGATATTTCACTTAATATCGGTCGCGCAAAAAAAATGTTTTTGCAAAAATTGTGCTGATTTTTATAAGCTAAAAATACTTTAAAGACATTTGAAATCCATGGCCTTTTCAGAGTTATGACGGAAGATATGAAAAATACGGAATGTCTGTAAGCCAAATATCTGCATTTTTTTAAGAGATATGATGAAAATTTTAAGGCGACAATTTTTTGAAAACCGCTGTATTTTGATATCTTCCCTTTAGGTTGTGAAATTTTTTACGGGCGGAAAATAGCGGCAATAAATACAGTATTTTTCTCCCTTTCAGCGATGTATTTTTTCTCTTTGACATGAGGGGAGAGGGGGGCCCGCAAAGTTTTTGCCCTGTACGAGCGCAGGGGAAATGGTTAAGGACTTCGGGCCGGACTTATTTTCAAGGGCAATCAATTCTCTTTGCAAGATTTTTTTTACCCCGAAGCTCTAACTTCCTTAGGGCCTGCACGCGCGCGTGATATATTTAGAAAAACGGACCAGCGGAGTGGGACGTGTATTTGTGAGAGAGTAGGGCGAGAAGTGGGAGCGCTAGGATCCTCCCACGGCATCTCGCTGCACGGTTGCTGAATTGCCGCGCTCATTTTTATAAATATATCACGCGCGCGTGCAGGCCCTAATAAAGTTAGAGCTTCGGAGTAAAACAATCTTGAAAGAGAATTGTTTGCCTTTGAAAATGAGCCCGGTCCAATGTCCCTAACCCTTTCCCGAAATCGCATCTCGGTACATTCCCGCCGCAGAGAAAAATCCGTATGCAAATCCGTACCTTCAAATCGCAATATCTCGAGAATCGCAGGACCGATTTCGACGAGTCAAAATTACCCTTCATTTTATTCATTTTAAACTTTTTCGATCCGAATCAAACTGATTTTCCCTATCTTTACATGTAAACTTCCCCCCTCTACCACCCCCTTCGTGCCCGCAAATATGACCAGAGGATAAGGGGAGTCCGACTACATAATAAACACAAAAAAAATCGAAAAGACATTGTCGTTTCAAAACCCAGATCAGCCCCACTATTAACAACATTTGCAATAACAGTTTTTTGTCTATCAATATATTCAAGCCAAGTTGACACGTTAAACATAATATTTTTAGTCGCAAACTCCTCTATAAATCCTTATTTTACTATAAGGAACCTAACCAGACTGCAACCAACAGCTACTCTCCGGGCTATGTGCCTCGCCGAGCGCTGAATTACAAGTTACAAGCCTGGCGCGTTAAGTGTAATAATTGCATATTACCATCAAAACGCTAATGCTTCGATTGCAACAAACACCAGCCGAAAGACTGCATATCTACCTTGCACTGACGAGAGCCAACAGGTCGAAACTGCAGTCTGCAAGTGGTGTGTGACGACTGGCAAGGGAGCTCCTTTAAGTAGGATCAGTCTTTCGGCTGGTGTTTGTTGCAATCGAAGCATTAGCGTTTTGATGGTGTAAAAGTCCTTTCCTAATCAACAATAAAGCCTCGACAAGCAGTCTTCACGGTCGTCCTAGAATGTTAGGTTTTCGTACTAGGAATACAATATACAATTTTTAACTTGTGCTATAGTTTGTGAGCTAATTAACTTATCAATTTGCATCACAGGAGCTTTATAATACAAAATTCAACTTAACACACTGTAATAAACAACACATTTCAACATTCCCATATCTAGTAAGATCAATTTAAGGACATTATTTCAACCATTTGAACACGACTTCGCCTGATATAACTTTCAACGCTGTAGATTACCTATTGACTAAGTCTACCTTTGTTGTGTAACTCAAATCAGCGCTTTGCTAATTATTGTTTCCATTGTTAAATATATAATTAACCTTTGCTGAATATAATCTGCGGTGTACAAATTGTTTTATCCAGTAAAGGGAGGCAACGAAAGCCATTACCTTAAAATATCAGAAAGCACGCAAATGTTAAATAGGTACGTAAAAATGCATAAAATATTCTTCAAATATTTTCAACATATTTCTGAAATAGGAAACGTCCTGAATCTTGAGAATCGTATGTAACTCTTGTGATTTGTTCTGCAACACATTAATCTCTTCACTGGTAAAGAACATAATCAAATCTCTCGATGATATGCCCAATAAAGGAAACTAAAATTCAGTCTAAATGACGGTACCTTTCGTCATACCGAGCAATTTAATAAGCGGCACTTTTTGATATACAATTGATATTTTTGAATTCTGCATAATTTTCTGAATCCAACGATGTCAAATAAGTGACATTTCAAAGATACATTTTTTTTATAATGTAATTTTTAGTTTTCCATTTAAGTGTGCCATGATGGTTCCGATTTAATCTAAATGACCCGTGTAATGCTCTTCTCTCTTCTCTTCTCTTTTTTAATTTTATTCTCGAATTTGACACTTAAAACGAAAATGGTTGCAATTAGCCCTAGAGAAGTACTTACAAAAATGTTCGTTTTTCATTTCTACATCACATCGTCGAAAAATATACAGGGTGTTCCATTTGAAAAAATTGAGAAAGTTCAATTTAAAATGTTCTTAATCGAAAAATAATTTTTGGCCACCCTGTACATTTTTAGGAAATGAAAATGATTCAAAAACATTAATTAGATGTCTCGTAACTGGTATTCATATAAGCTTTTCTTAAAACCCATAATTGTGACTGTGGTGATTTTTTTAATATCCATCTGCAGATTGCATTATTTCAACAGCAAAATTCATTACATCCAAGTGGTTGGGATATATTCAATGCTAATAAAGAAATCAGGGTCGGACTGGCCCGGTCGGCAGGTCGGCAAATGCCGACGGGGCCAAATCACTTTCGGAGGCCAACCGCAAACGAAAACAATGTAAATAATGCCGATTTACATTTTTTTTATAGAACAGTGGAATTAGTGTTCTATAAGTAAAAAATGAATTATTAGATTGTGCATATAATTATTTCTTCTCAAGAAAGATACCATAACCACGTATATCTGAAAATGCATATTTGGGCTCATAACACTCTATCTTTAGGGTATTAAGGGGCATATACCAGGTGACACAGGAGCATGTAATAGGGCTAGTAACTTTTTTATTCTTAAAAATATAATTTTTAGAATTGGATGTTTGTAAAGAAATAAATCCGCTACGTTTGTCATACTAAACGATTTTTTTCTACTTCCGGTTAATCTATCATAAGCAACTTTATTTTTTTATATTATTTTAACGCCTTATTTATATAACGTCCTGGCGGTGTTTAGCATTAACTATCCCATCACTCAACCAGGACACATACACATATACAATTCCCTACGACATTGCCATTTGCCTCAGCTGAGACTCGAACTCAGGACTGGTACAGCAACTATCCGTGTTGTCTCTCACACAACTTCTTCTAGTCCACTGCTACCAACTCGGCAACACGTGAAAAACACCACTAAATATCCATACTTTAGCCAGGATTCAAACCCGGGACTCCTTGGTTGCAAGCCTAACGCCTAAGCTTTGAGCCATTGAGCTGGTAAGTTTTTAAGAAGAAACAAGATGACGGACGGCTTTACCGTTTATGATCCGATTTGACTCAAAATCGATATCTGGGGGTTTTCGAGATCGCCAATTATGAATTCTTGGTCAAAGTTTGGAGATTCAAAATGGCGGCGCCAATATGGCGGATGAATTTTGTGATTTACGATTCATATCGATCAAAATCGATGTCTGGAGGTTTTCGAGTTCGCCGATTACGAATTTCTAGTCAAAAATTTAGTTCAGAATGGCGACTCCAAGATGGCGGACGATTTTACCGTTTAAGATCCGATTCAACTCAACATCGATATCTGGGGGTTTTCTAAGTTGCGGATTATGAATTTTTAGTCAAAAATTCAGATATTCAAAATGGCGGCGCCAATATGGCTGACGACTTTTGTCAATTAAATCTAAATCAATCAAAATCGATATCTGAGGGTTTTCGGGGTCGCAGATTACGAATTTCCAGTCAAAAATTTAGTTCCAAGATGACGGACGACTTTACTGTTTATGATCCGATTCATCTCAAAATCGATATCTGGGGATTACAGCATATCAAAAGACTAAAAAGTAAAAAATATTTTCATCAAAAGCTTTTATTTAAATGCTCTAAAATGTAGAAAATATACTTTGAAGTAAATCAAACTCATCATTTTGTTACATTACATAATTTTTTTACGATATAAAAGCTTGTCGCGAGCAATCTCCTTTACACAGGAAAGTCTATACTTTTTAGAACGTTTAAATAAAAGCTTTTTTTTAAATTATTTTTTTAATTTGTTTGAAAAATGCTATAATTTTTTTAAAATTAGGTTCATATTATGCAAAATGCAATTAACTTCACTAATATTAAATTTAAAATGAAGCAGTTTTCTCTGTAATATTTGATTTTCGACGATGAAAGATCCGTCCATAAAGTTTTGCCATAATTTTCAGACATCCAGTATTACATACCTCTGCAATCAAGCACGAAGCATTGTTGTCTGATATAAGAGAGGCTATTATGTCCATTACCAGAATACTCATAGTGTAAGCATCTTTCACCTAAATTAAATTTGAACTTTCACTACAATATTGGTCGTACGGCATGGATAATATTTCTAGAAATACAAAAAAACTCGATGCAACGTTTTCCTCTACAAAATTTCAAAACCTTTGTGTTCTTTATTGTTTCTTGGTAGACAGCAAAAAAAATAAGGTGTATTTATGTTTGAATTTATATTTAAGTAATAAATATCAATAAAAGTGAGACTGTCTCGGAAGTTTTTTTTAATACTTATTTAACATCGGCCTCTTTCAGCGACTGAGGCTTTTGACCGACGCCTCTTGATAGGCTAGTATAGAAACTGGGGATTGATTCCTGTATATGTTAAACACCTGACCGCTAAGCTACCATATCTGCATATAAACAATATGGAAACAAAAATATTAATTTTTATTTTTTGTTTATTTAAGTCTATGTTTTTTTTGTCTCGAAACTTATTGATGTGTTTTGGGAGAGTGCATGGTTAATGCGTAGGGGCCAAATTACATTTGGCGCCGACGGGGCCAAATGGAGCCAGTCCGACACTGAAAGAAATGAATAGAACTTATAAAGAGGCTTCAAAATAGTACTGATGTACATAGCATTCCATTTAAAAAAAAGGCACTTGGTCCTGTAATTTCGTCTTGGCTCGCCTTGTATGTTCGAAAATAATTTCCAGTTGTAGACTTTTTTATCTAGTTTATTTGCAATTTTTAAAACAATTTCTAGCTATTGTAGAACTCGAGATATCGAGGTCCGACGCACTATTGCCCCACCCTCTATGTCATTTAATTCATTTACGTGTGTTTCAGTGTTTATTATTCTGTCATATTTTATTTATTATATCTTCTTTGTGTATATAACTTCTATTTACTCATCCTTATTATTATTATTTTGAACTGGGACTAACATAACTTTGCCAACAATATTTACGCATTTAGAAGTACTGGCCAAACGCAGTACTTTCTATTTTCATATTATTTGCAAAGAGTATAATAATAATACCGTAAGCTAACTATTTTCCAAGCGAGAATTTTTCATTTCCCTCAAAAATACTGCCGTTTCAATTTTACGTAGAAAATAAACCGCTTTAACAACATAAGAAGAGCGTAATTTATATCCTGGATTTAGGGTCACATTTTCTGCATAGTCACAGTACAAAACCGCGTTAGAAATTCTCAACCCGACATTTTTCATTACACTCGGTGTATTAGAAGTGCAGTTTCCTGAATATATGGGCATTATCTTTCACACAGTATCTTTCCTTGGTCAGGTTTCAAAGTTTTGTCAAGCATTTATCTGAAAACTTTGGCGCTTTTATCAATTTAAAGACTATCTTCCCGAACAAAAAAGTAAGTTACTCCCTGGGAAGCTTATTTAGTTTTATCTCTATTCAAATATGGTGATTCGATAGCGGGCGTTTATGCCTTTCCCTTTACGACGTATAAAAAATTTCGGGAGATTTATAACTTGTGTTGAGTTTACAAGTGATACATCAAATTAGAAATATATTGTTATGCCTCTCCTTACGATACTATCTTAAGAAAGAGCGTGCTGAAAATACTAAATGTGGGAGATGTTACGAATGAAAAATATATGTCAAGTTAAAAGGACATCAATAACTCTTTCTGTGGAATAAACTACCTTCATACATTCAAGAAATACACTAGTGTAATATGTTTTTGGATAAATTAGAGCAAGTAATGATATAAATGAACACGATTGCTGTACAATTAGTCAACTTTTCGCTTTGATATCACTTACTGTTACATGGCCTATGTCCATTTAACAATTTTATATAATAACGGGTATTTTACTAATATTTAGCATGATCTGTTAGCATTTTGATTCAGTTTTACTTCCACGTCCAGTGGAAGTATAGTAACGCAAAAATTTTTTTTGTCAAAATAGGCTTAAAATGTCATGAAACGTCAAGATTTTAAATTTGAGCAAAAAAAATTCCTGTCTATCGGTCTGTCTGTCTGTAACTTTCTTTGTGCGCACGTTTACTCTGGAACCATTTATGATATTGGCTTGAAATTTGTTACACTTATGTATTGTAACGATATCTGGAACTAGATTATATTTTGATCTAATTCCGTTGAAAGGTTCTGGGGTAAATAAGGGTAAATAGGTAAAACAAGCAAATAAGAGTTCATAAAATTGCAATTTAGAACATGTACGGAAAGTTAAGGTCTCAAAATTTTTTTTTCGCATCAGCCATCCACCCCCCACACCCCACACTATCACTCCCCTATACCACCCCCACACTATTACGAAAGGTACTAAAAAAAATTAAAATGAGATTTAGTTAGTATATATACAAAAACGAAACGTCTAAAATTTTTTTTAACGTTAACTACCCCCTCTACCACCCCCGTTGCTACCCCCACCATATTATGAAAGGGGGTAAAAAAAATTAAAATATGATTTAGTGTGTATACAAGAACTAAAGGTCTAAGAAAATTTTTTGGCGTTAGCTACCCTTCTACCACCCCCATTGCCACCCTATTATTAAAGGGCGTAAAAAATTAAATTGGAATTTGAACCAAGGACCTCTAAAATTTATTCTAGCATTAGTTACCCCCTCTGCCACCCCCATTTCCACCCCCACCCTATTGTTTAAGGGAATAAAAATTAAATTGGGATTTAGTGTGCATAAGACTTGGATACAAAATCTCGATGTGGAAGTAGTGATTCCTTGGGTAGCGGTTTTTGTAAGTGAGACTGTTTCACCTACCAGAATTTTTTTTTATAATTGCTAAATAATTTCAGATTGTTTTATGTACCTATTTCTGTATTTTAGGAACTCAGTCATGTTTTTAACACTAAATTACGTGTCTCTGTTATAGCACTTCAGAACCAATTGTCTACAAACCTAAAAAAATTTACATATATTTATATTTCATTATACTTTGTTTACTATGCACATGTGGTTACTTTCTTTACCTTTGAAATTTGCTCATTCTACTGTTATATAGAGTATGTATTTGCTGGATCTTTACAATACAGTTTATAAACAATTTTGCAATTAATTTATTACGACAGTTCGTATTTTTGGTTATGTATACAAATTGCAAAGTAACTATCTAATCTGTGGTATGCAACTAATGTCAACGAATTATTCATTAAAGATTCCTTTTATCGATTGTATACCTGTCACTATTTTAATTGTGAGCAAGGAAACCTAACTTAGAAACGAGGATGTGGGTTTAAGTCGCCCATCAACAGATGGCAGCACTTCAACAATTTTACAGCCTTCCATTTTATACAGTAAAACTATATTTTTCAAGTTTGTATATTGGTACCTTATTAGTTAAGATCACGAAGGGATCATTTGCCTGCCGATTTTGATCTGATTTACACTTTCAAACGTTCACTTTGAGATCCCAGTAATTTATATTATGATCATATCTACATTTCATGTGTTTAACACAACCAGTTAAATTTTATTTATTAGTAATTTAAATTTCAATAATTTTCAATTTTATCCTTAATGCAATTTCAATTTTTTAATGTAAATTAAATTCAAATCTTTTATATATAAGAAGGTTACTAAGTTATATAGTAGAATTAGAGGACAGTATAATGAATGATTTTGGACAAAATTATGTTCATATTATAAATATTATATGCTATATAACATGTATTCTATTTATTCAATATAGACAAACACATAGTGATATAAAAAGTCTGCATCAGGAAGTCAGCAGGACAGCCTCTAAAACAAAAAATCTCAGATAAAAAGCACTTCCAACCACATATCTAAGAACTTTTCGCCTTATCTATAGTAGTAGATACCGCTATCCTGTATTCTTTTAACATCTTGTATAATTCGAATTGTTTTCTGCATTTCTGGTATAACCGCCGAAGGCCCTCGCATTCGCCCATACGTTAAATTGATTTGACGTATGCTTCACAAATAACTAGACTTCCGTAATTTAATGTGTGACACTGTCAGATTTAAAGGAATTTTAGTGATTATGTGGCTTTGAATATGTCAGTATCACACAAAATAGCGTATCGACAAATATCAACATTCTCAGAATTTCTCTGCTCGAACAAGAAGAGATCACTATTGGGATCTATACTGAATGCTGTTGGACTCTCGTTACGGACGGCATGTTTTCAAAATTGCAAGTCAGAACATATAATTTTTTATTACCTATGAAATCAAATACTTAGTTGTTTTAACAAAACTATTAAGTATTACTCTAAGTACTAGTTATTGATTCTTCTGAGAACAATTTGCATGTGGCTTAGCAACATCATAATAATTTCTAGAGCAGCGCAATCACTTGCACCAAAGTAAAATCGTATCAAATAAATACAACCTGCATTGGCTTTTATTATCATATTAAGAAATAACTGATTATAAGCTTTAAGCCTGTAAAGTTAAACGAGATATCCGACATTCTGACAATATGCCTGTTTTAAATAAGGGACTCTGTAACAAATACAATAAACTAGCTCCGGAACTATTGGCTACAGCGAACATATTGTAGACCCAGAAGTTTCACAATACATGCATATTTATTACCGACAGCTGTATCTATTCCACTTATTGTTGTGCTGCCAGCGTGTATTGTCATTTAAAAATCTGCTGTGCGCAGTGTAACTAACTTGAGGGTTTATATATAATACGCCAACCCTTACTCACTCTTATACAAGGTGATGTCTAAGAAAATAATATCTTGATGATGTAGTGAAACAATATAGATGATTATTCCATTCGTAATGTTTATAACAATTTTAATGAGAAATCGCCAGAGAAGCGATGCATATCAGTGGGTATTTGGACGCGTAGAAATACCATCGGGTATTCCGCTATTGATCGAAGTGAGTATTTTACTGAAAAATTAATTAAAAGTATATTCATCAATTTGACATTCTGATTTGTCACCAAACCTTTTTGAACTAGTTTCCATATCAGAACACAATTTATTTCTCTATTATTCGTCAAAGATAATGCACATAATTCTTATTAAATTTGATTTTTCAAATCGACAAAAAGTTTGTTTACTCGTTTCTATGAAAACTATGTGACTTATTACTTGATTCATCGAAAACTAATTTGAAAAGATGGTTTAACTCTTGGAATAGTCCTCCGAATACCATTCGTGGCCAAAGTGTGCAGATTATTTTTGTGGTGGTATCACTCATGTTTCCTTGAGCTTAAAAATAGGACTCATGCTTACACACCCGTCCTATTAATATTCAAGCGCAAGAAAACCTTCGTGATACCATCACAAAAATAATCGGTAAAATTTGTCTACCCGTGGTATTATATATGAAAATTTTACACCTCTGTTTATGATCTTATTTTAAAACGTTCCCATGACAGCGAAGAATATTCCGGAAGATTTTCCCTTGGTGGGTACCCTAGACGAAATTACAGTGGACATTTTCTTGATATCTGAGAAGTATTTCTGGCAGTACGATTGTGTGATATAAAAATTTACCATTTTAATTGTTACTATTTTATTTAATACCAATTAATACGCCAAATACAATACAATTATTTAGATACTTTCTTCTTTAATAAAGCTAAATGTGTGAAATAGATTGTTCGATGTAATACATCCTTCAAACTTAATATAATACATTAACTATAAAGGAAAAACATGTTTTATACATTAATTTAATAGAAATGATTTTAATGTATTGAAACTGGTGTGGAAAATAGCAATGAATGGACAAAGACTGAAAGCTGCGGCATATTCTAAATAATGGAGAAAAGTTCATGACATTGGTACGGGCACTTGATAAATAAAAGTTTCACGGTTGCGTGTTGTAGACAAAACTCCAAAATTAATTCGGTCGAAAAGTTTATCCTTCATTTTATATTACTATTTGGATGTAGAAGTGAAATATACACACAATAATTTTTTCGATGTTCCAAAAGTTTAAGGTCCTTTCCAATAGTTGATCCTCTTTCAGATGGCTGGTTAAAAATTAGGAGCTAAGATATTTCATTAAATGTCTCTATAATTGTTCTCACATAAACCTCATATCCTGGGCCACATTACACCAGCGTATTCCAGATTATATTTTACAAACAAATCCTGACACTTTTATAATATCAATATCAGCTACAGCCAGCTTAGTATATAGAAGCTAAATACTGTTGAATCATGTAATTCACATGATTAATAAAGCAAAGTATCAAGGACAAATCCTCATTAACCAATCTGTCCCACGTAACACAATTTATTTCGGAGAATGTAAATATTAACATACAAGTTGACCCAATTTACAACAATTTTTCTAAAGCTTCTGACAGACTTGATCACGGAATTTTACTTAACAAACTTTGTATGGCAGGTCTCCTCTCCCTTGCCATTAAAATGTTTGCAAAGCTATTTGCGATATAACATAATATTGTTGTTTCAAATTTGTCAAAATTCATGCCGGTTCTGGAGTGCCTCTGGGCTCTATTCTGGGTCCACTCTTGTCTGTTTTATTCGTCAGTGATATAGTGGTTGATGTGATGATGTTGAAAATATAGTTTTTATTCCGTTCCATAAAAATTGATTTTTTCGATCTCTCTGGCTTACCACAGGGTTCCGTTTTGGGCCTCTTCTATGTTTAATATATACATCCGATTTATTTAAATGCTCTGAATATACGAATATGCAAGTCTTCGCTGACGATACACAGTTGTTTAATTCTGTCAAAGTGTAAACCAAGCATCACGACAAATTAAAGACGATCTTTCTGCAATATCAAGTTATGCCAATCAAAATAACTTAAAACTAAATTCAAGTAAGCGTTCGTTTATTTTATACTGCTCTGATAAGTATAGGCAAAACTTGACATCAAATTTGAATTTGAAAAATTCAAAATAGGCCTTTAGTGACTGTAAACACTGCTAAGAATATTAGCATTATAAACTACCCTTTTATAGAACTGCGGGGGGGGGGGGGGGGTGAAAATCATGATTAGATAACCCAAATACTTTTTACAGGTCTCATAGCTACTGTGGGAAAATTTTCCATAAAACAGTGATTTTATTACTAATTTGAAGGGACTATAAGGAACAGTTTGCAATTGTACTGCTTATTATTATTATTATTTTTTATATTTATTTAACGTCGGCCTATTTCCGCTACTGAGGCCTATCACCGACGCCTGTAGACGAAGTACCCCCAACCAGGAATTTTGCTGAACCTCTTCCCTTAAGAAGAGTAGGGATCTTTTACTTGCCTAACATTTAATAGACAAGGGACCGACGGCTTTTCATCCTCTGTGAAGAATGGTATATCCCATATACAACCCTCGCCTAAGATTGTATAGCTTCCGCGCATACACTGATATACAAGCCGCTGGAAGATGTGTGAGGCGAGGACGCGGTCTTCGTTGGAACGGTCACCCATCCAACTACTAACTGCGCCTGTCGTTGCTTTACATCGCATATCAAAGTATGTACATAGTAAAGACGCACCTACGCTCGCCCCTATATTATTATTATTATTATTTTTAAATAAACCTATTGTATTTTGTTGTATTGTAACTGAAGTGCATGACGATAAATAAATAATTCTCTATATACATTATGCCCCTTTGTAAATGCTTAAAGCCCAGCACAGTACATTTATTTCGACAAGCTCCCATAGTGTTCCCTAAATTGCCTAAACGATGCTGTACTATGTATATTTATTCATAAAGCACCAAAATACTCATATCTCGTTGAGTTGAATGATGTATTACTGGTTTTTAAATTTTTAATAAACAGAAGGGTCGTAGATCCGTCAACCCTGTGTTTGCATTAGACGAGAACACTCCATAACAAAACCATTTACTGTTGAGGTTGGGAGTATGACTTTTCAACAATACTTGATGGATTTAATGAAAGGAATTACAGGCTTTGTGACGTGTGACAGAGCTTAAGCACCCTTCGTAATGCCACCATATTCATGATCTCTCAAACTGCGTCAGCAGAGGCGTGCGCTTTTAGCGAGATTTAATCTCGCATAACATCAATTAAATTTGTGACATAATATTAGTTCAACTAAAACTTAGGGACGGCTACGGGGCAACTTTAAGTTAATTCGATCAAAAACTTGAATGCCTAAACAAAAGTTGGTTGGGTTATTTCAAGCTTGATTATATGTAACTTATTGTTTTTTCTTCAAACTTCGGAAGTGGCGTCCATGCCACGAGATTTCCCTATTTATGAAGTACCGAACTTACAAGAATGTAGGAAAACGTTGTTCCATTTTTCATATGATTTGATTTTACCAGCATTGCTGCCGCTCCCGGAAAACACATCACCGCACAGTGCGACTGCCGTTTAGTATAATCGAAAACCCGAATTATTCTTTTACATAAATCGAACCCCTGGAAACAAATACTCCACTTGGTAGCACAGTGGTTAGGTTTCACTTTGAGCATACCTAGCAAAGTTGGTTCGAGTCCCACGTCCCACCTACTGCAAAGTAATTTTTAATTATAAATTACCCCCAACAAGTGGTTCGGATCCTAATATAAATTGTAGGGCCCCCTCTCCTTTACTCACACAAGTCTAGGCTTAAGAGGGCCACTCAAGTGATCTGGAAAGAGGTTAAAACATGTATTAATTTATAATAACCCTCAGTCATGTTTGAACAAGTCACTAAGAGACATACGTAAAGACAATATGCTCCACGAATTAATGTTGATAACTAAAATGGGTATGTTCTTGCTCCTTAATTATTCAGTTATGGAATCCAATCATCGAGGTCAGTACTTTTTCATTTTAGTGAAAAAAATCCAAATATACGTTCTTGTATGATTTTATCATTGAACGTGCCGTAAAGAAACTATTTTAATAATATTTCTTAATGTCAGTGAAAGTTTCATCTACAAAAGATATCTTGAGATTGCGACTGTTTATGATTACTTACACATTGGTGATTGAGAAGCTGAAAATTTTGTCTCTAACAAAATGCAACTCTCTTTTGTTCTTCCCCTCTTCTTCTTCTATTCTTTCTTTATTTTCTTCTTCTTCTCTTCGTTTCTATGTTTTATAGAATATCATCGCAGTATTCATCACTTGGTATTATTGGTATTTAAAGTAAATAGGTTGTTATGATTCTGACACAGATTATTATTTTCGTCGATATACGTCTATTAAGATTTTTCATTAAACGGAGTTTATGTTAACTGTTTGTTCGTCCGTCTTCCATGTTTCTTGTAAGATTATTGAAGAGGCGGATGTACAAAAATGTATACAGTTAGTTACTAGAGCAAAAACCTTCTCTTTGTCTAAATAATCGACCAATAAATATACTAGTTAAACTTTGCGAAGAACCTAGAGAAATAAAATACTGCACAGTATATTACACAAACTAACGAACCCATGGACGGGCCCAAGCCAAAACCATAAACGAAGGAACAAATGCGCAAACAAATAAGCAAGATTGTATCTTAACTAAAATGTAGGTCTATTTCAAATGTTCGATAATTAATATTCAAGATTATTATTTGTAGGTAATATATGTTTCCTGTATGCCACTGCATAGGTTCAAAATTTATACGAACATAAGAAAAATACGTACCCGATATTTCTTAACAGAGTTCGGTCGACATATTTTTTCATATTTGATGGAAACCTCTGGACCTGTCTATCGATCCTTTCAAACAGAATGTCGACCGTCATAAATAACAAGTTTCTATACAAATTTGCATCGTTACTATCTATTTCCGCTGCCCGGTCTGCTCTCGAGAGATAAACTTTGTCTATTTTTAAATGAATTAATTGTAGGTAATAATGCTTGATTATATTGTGAAATTTGATGATCCACTGTTAAGTGATGGGATGGTAAAGTCGAGTTCGTCGGTTATCAGCATTCAAAAAACGCAACAAAAACTTTACGACATAATTATTATCGCCGTTGGGTCAAGCGGCATGCTCGCATCAAACAAGCGGATGCACATTAAAAACCTATAAAGGTAAGCGAGCCAATTTGCCAACAAATAGTACAGAGAGTAAAGGTCGTAAAATTTTTGTTGCGTTTTTTGGATGCCAATAACAGATTAACTCGTCTATACTCATTTAATGGTTTTGTAATATTTCATTATCATCACTTTGAGTTATCCGGGTATCTCAAAGCTCGAATTTAGAACAATTATATCCAATTTTTATCCACTGGTCACAAGCTGCGTTGTTAATTGTTTGTCTTACTCAAAAATAGTATAAAAAATTTGAAACTGATGCTACGGCTGTTTCAGTTTATATCTGTTAGTCTTATAAAATTTAATATCCTCATGTTTTATCAAAAAAAAAAAAAAAAAAAAATTATATGAGTATGAGGTACGCAGTAAGTACAAGATATTTGGAAATGTTGAAAATTTAAACATCTTCGTTGATATTAAGTTAACTTTTAGAACTTAGTTATTTTGAAGTCATAAGATTTTATGGAAAGTGTAAAACTGCAGATGTAAAATTGTTTGGTTTATATAAAAATTCAAATTTGGGACTATAACTATGGTATGGGTATAAATTTCTAGTAAACAACATTTATTCTACCCAGAGAATGTGATTGGAATATATATATCCTTAGATACGGATCGTGGTGAGATCTGGGGAGTAGGCAGATTGAGCCCCCGGAATTGAACCAGTTCTACGAACTCCTAGCATTATTTTCTTTAACAATTTTTTCTTTCTCGACTCCCTTTTTTCTCTTGAAAATGGCTCGAAAACGGGAGCCGAAACGTCGAAACATTAACAATCTCAGACGCGGTTCAACCCGAGAATCTAATATTTTTCATATTAGTAGTTTACCTTCCACAGTAGAAATACCTCATTATAACCAATTTTACTGTCGATGAGGTACCGAAACCTAGGTTTCTGTTTCATCTGTAAGTAAATTCATATCATTTAACTGCTTACATATTGGGAATTTTGATTATGCCATTAGAAGTTAATTTAGATTTCAAGAAAAATAATTGAAATCGTCAATTCCTAAGTGTAAATAATTTTTATATATCTATAATATCTTCATATTTCTTCTGAGATATATAAAGTGTCTGGATTAGAAATCTAAGTAGCCCCAACAAAGAGCCATGGGGTACTCTAGAAATTCTTGATAGACGTGAGTTTCCAAAATTATAAAATGTAATGATATTGTTGAGAAGGCATGGCATTTCGAAAAAAAGTTCATGGTTTAAAATATTGAAGATCCTAAAAAAATCCGTTAAAACTAATACTTTAAATGTACTTATCCAACATCCGACAAATACAATCAGCTAAATTAACTAAGGTCGGTGTTGTTCCGTATCATTTCTGAACGCAGTTTGAAGAGATGGGATTTTATTGCTATCAAAAAGATATCCATTTTTCATCAGCCTGTAATTTTTTCGAAAATTTTTAACAAAGTCGGTTTTCAGCTTAATTTGTATTCATCATCAGACTATAGCTTTTAGCTTTTAATCGAATGAATTTATTTTGGATACATTTTTTTCCATTTAACGAAAAAATAATTGCTCTCCAAGATAAACTCATTATGTCAGATATATAATAGGCAATCACGTGAACACTATGAATATTTAATGAAGTGTCATCCGCCTCAGAAACATTAGACTTAGTTAGCATTTCGTCACTTGTAGGTAACTTCAATTCAATAAATAAAGGTGTTTCAATATTTTTATTTGTGTTTGTAGTATAGTAGAGTAATCACTAATTAAAAAATTAATTATACAAATACTGTAAATTTGAGCGCAAAATAAGAACAAAAATGTAGACATTGTCGAAGTTTTCACATAATTAATTACGAAGATAATCAATATTAAAGAATGATTAATTATTTTGTAAAAAGAACATCTTTGCCATTAGGTGTGACAAATATTAATATTGAAAGCAATTCAATGCCCTGCACTCCAAAGCTTCTTATAATCGATAAATTAATTTGCAAAGAGAAAGCTTTCTGGATATTAATTATTTCTGCAATAAAATCACACATTTATTTTTGCTAAAAATATTATGAAGTTGTAAAAAGAAATTTACAGAAAATATTAATTTATAGAACGCTAACGACCCGAGACTAATGGCAAGCGTACAGGACTTCTTTGTAGGCTACATTAATGTTTGTCTTTTAGGATCCAATGCAAAATATGCCATTTTTGATATCGTTAAAAGTACTATATAAAATATCCCAATTACTTTTAAACACTTGACGTGCAGGCAATTTTATGGGAAGGTTGATTGGTATGCCCAAGAGATAGCATGAAAAGCTATTATGTCTGCTAGTGATTCTGGAAAATAGATATTAGTATAACGGACTCAAATTTTGTCTGAAATGCAACAAAAAATTATTGTTTAGTGGCCTCTATCTCAACAACCTTCAAACCCACAATAACGAAATTTTACACAAAGGGGCTTTTAAATATGCTGATTAAGAATTTCTTACTAGATTTTTCTAAACAATCGCTAATAATAATAATAATTGTATTTTCCATTGAACCAGTAAAAAATAGTCCTAAAAAGAAGCAAAAGATTCGTCAAAAGGTGAAATCCACTGTAAATGAATCTACATGCTAAATATTAGTTATACAAGTAACATATAAATAAGTCGTTTCTGAACGTGGAAAAGAACATAAATATGATAAAATTAAGAGATTAATACTAAACACTAAATTAAATGTAGGTATCGAAAAAAATTATAATATACACGTTTACTAATAACTAAAATATTCGCCAAGGCTGTAAAAACAATTTTCCAATAGGAAATTTGAGATATTCTTTTTAAAAGGCTTAATATTTGTGATATTCTTTAGATTTAGAGGTAATTTATTAAATATCCTGACAAGAAAATAGAAACCCATACATGCTTCTTTCATAGGTTGTTAAGTGATGAAGGGGAACTAATAAATCACTACTTCTCCGTGTGGAATAGTTGTGGAAAAATTTAGTTTTCGTGAGTTTGCCCATATTTTGCCTTATATAAATTAGAATTTCTAAAATATATATACACGACAGGGTAAGAAGTTTTAAACTTCTAAATATATTTCTCCATGATGTTCCTCGAGGGATACCAATCAGGTTTATAATGACATGTTTCTAAACACTAAATACTCTACAATTATAACTAGATGACCCCCAAAAAATGATGCCATAGGACAACCTTGACACAAATTGAGAAATGTAATAGGTCCTAACAATGCACTCATTTGCAAATTCCCTTAAACGATCTATTGTTTGTTACATAAATTGTTCACATGCGTTTCCCAGTTTAAAGAATTGTCAAAGTGTATACCCAAGAATTTCATATCAGTTACTTGTTGTACTTATTTTCCGTTGATTTTTAATAATTGACGTTCTTTAAATGACAATTTCTCGGTGTGAAGTCACTAAAACTGTTTTTGATGGATTTAAATACAACTTATTTTGTTGGAACCAGGCTACAAATTTATTTAACATTAGTTGCTATTTTCATTACATAAGAAAGAAATCAATCAGTACACAAGTAACTATTGTAACTATTATCATTAGCATACATAACTAGTGAATCAGATTCATCAATGCTTGGCAAATCATTTACAAACAGGATAAATAATAAGGGTCCAAGGCTGATCCTTGTGGCACCCCAGATTTTATTTCCAAATTTTCTGAACTTACGTTGTTGATTTCAACGAACTGTTGTCTTTCTGTAAGATAAGACGATATCCAACTGTATATTTTTCCTCTTAGACCGTACTTGTATAGTTTTTACACGCTTTATATTAGCTTCGCCTATATGTTTGTTTGTATCATGATGTATATAAACTTTTTGAATCTTTGAACGTGATTCTCACCCACTTCAAAACGTCAGATTAAACTGAAATTTTGCACACTTATCAAGGACCGACGACAATATAATAATTTGACAGCTTTGTCCTAATGTTCTAACCAGGATCATCAGGATAAAACAAAAATTAAAAAAAAAAAAGACCAATCCATTGTCGACATTTTGCCGGAGGTGCCGGGGTGATCAATATCAGAACTCTGGGAGGGTTGACCGTTTAATTGTTACATTAAATCTATAAAAAAGTTGTTGAAATGGCTGGTCATTTTTGCTGGATCATCTATGATAACTTTATCTACTAAAATTTCTCTTAGTAATCGTTTTTTAGTTGTTAACAATATCATTACTTATTTTCCACGTAGCTTTGGATTTGTTATTTACTTCAATATATATTTTATCATTTGATATTTTTTTGCAGCTTTAATAACTTTCCTATTAGTCCAGTGGAAATAGCATTTTGTCAGCACCTAAATCCGAATGGATAATTGTGATGTTATTCATGAACTCTATCAAAGGTGATATGTACATACTTTCTGGATGAAAATTCGGTGTCATTTGTTTATAACAGCACCTTGAATGTTGTAATAAACAGTTTTTCCTTAATAACTTTGATCGTAGCGCTCGGCGAGAAAAAAGTTTTAATTTATTAGATGACGTGCGAATACCTTTTAATACCTTTATTTTGCAAACCATGTATTTTCTTTTTTGGCATTTTTGATTGTTGTTATAGGGAAAGCTGTGGGTTTATATTATAGTATTTTAGAATATTGATAAAAGCGTCAAACTGGCATCTACTGTATGAGTATTGTAAATATCTTCTCAGCATTCCCTGCTAACATGATAAACTAGTGTTCCATAGTTGTTATAAAAAAAATTCTAGCAAACAAAAAATTATAGTTTATTTGATTATCAATATGTAGGTTTAATATCAAATACTGAGCCGAATGGTCTTATCAACCATTACGAACTAGAGACGCAGTGACAGAGTCCTTAATGTTAGTACACATATAGTCAATACAGCTGGAAGAATTTAAGATTCCTCTAGTAGGCCCATCTGTCAAAAATTGAATGTCAAAAGAAGTTAGAATGTTAAGTAATTCATACTTTGCGTCTGTTTCAGAAAGTTTGTCTATGTTCAGATCAGAGCATAAAATAATTCTAGCTTTATTGTTTTCTCATATTTTGTTTAACCTTGAATGTAACTCTGAAAAAAATGTCACAAGGTTTGTTGTTAATAGAGACCTATATACATTGATTATTTGTATTTTTGTGTTTCTTATAGTAATTTCAATTCCACATACTCAATTATTTTTCTTTATATCTAAAGAATCTAGGCAAGGCCCATAGAGAAAATCGCAGTAGTTAAAATTGAATAACACAAGCGAATCGCACAATGTTTTTTTAAGTTGTACATTCCAAAAATTGCGATTAGCGTATAATAATGCAAAAGATTTTTGAAAAAGACTTTTAATATGATTTTTAAATCTAAAGTCACTATCCAAAATGATGCCTAAGTTTTTTATTGAGTTAATAGTCGGCACAGGAGTGTTCTCGATAGTTATATTTAAGTTTTCCTTAAGAGTGTGAATATCGTTTTTATTTCCAAACAACATAACACCAGATTTAGAGGGGTTCAGTTTCAAATTATGCTCAAACGCAAGCTAGTTAATTAAATTTAGATCCTTATTGATAAGGGTGGAGGCGAGAGGATAGTCATTATGATCAAAATGTAGGTATATTTGCGTATCATCAGCATAGGCTTGTGGCTTGTACTTTACATGTTCTACCGTTTTTAAGGAACTAATTCGCTTATTCGGTAAACATCATCAGGTTCATTTTTCAACTTTTATTGAAGTCCATGCCAACTCAAAGAAGGTAAGATATTATATACTATTAATATTGTTTTAAATGGTCAAATATTATTTATTGACCTATCAAAAATATTTTGCCTTGCGATTTTTTAGTTAGATTTCTAAAAAATTCTAATCTTTGTTCGGTTGACATCGGTTGGTTTCGTTTTTACGTTATGGAATCCCTATATGTACGAGTGTAATAGTATTTTCGATACTAAAAATCATTTTCGGGTACCATCTTCAAGGGGCAACTTTTTTAAATATGTATGTATGTGGATTATGAACTAGAAGCTTATAATTGGTATTTACAGACACTGTATACCGATGTAGATATGGATTTAGTCAAAAGTTCGTATTCTATAATTTTGTGTTAATTATTACCGTAAAAATCTCATATAGTTTGTGTCTTTCCAGGGTTTCCTCATGTCTAGATACCTTAAACTTATACAAATATATTTTCTAAATTGCTCTAGCTAGTTACTTTTTTTAGTAAAAAATAACTATAGGCTTTTGACTGGCATTGTATATGGTAATTATATTTTGCTACTTCACGCAGGCTCAAAATGGAGCAGAGAACGATCATTCAATTTTCCGGGAAACTTCCATTTATAAAACAATATCTGATAAATCAATCTGTCCATCTTGTAAATCCGAACTTAAATGTGATTGATGGAAAATTCTAACTAAAAGAAAGATATCATTTCGATTATCTTTAAGACCCCTGGCACTTTCTATTATTTATTTTGAAAAATCATTTAAGTGAATTTGTTTTGCCTATTCGGTAAATAAGACGATTATTACCTCGTCTTACATTCATGAAGCATGAATATGTGTGCATTCCCGTTCCATTGTAACCACTTAAATCAGTTGGTATATAGTTTTCGGAATACTCATCGCCGGCACGCGGTAAGCTGATATTGTCCATGCATTCCTCTTATGGTTTCTTGACTTTTGTTAAGACATATGGAGACAGCAAGTATTTTGAGAAGACAAAGTAGTGAAGCTAGCGGGCGAGCAACTGTCAGACAAGACAAACTTTCGCAGGAATCTCGTATATATACTACGCGAATGCTAGAGCCCTTACATTAACGTCGTCCCAGGCCAGTTGAAGTAAGGGTAGTGATTATTGTTACGAGGGAGATTTCGCTAAGTAGAATTATAGAAGCCTTAAAGGACCGCTATAACAATAACCACATGCGACAGGTGCTACACCGAGTGATGTAATTATACGAAGTTAAAGACTGCATATTCTTATTCACAAACCAGTCAATACATTTGTAATACTTTTTAAACGGGGACACTAATTTTTTACGCAAATAATCTGAAAATAAAGCTCAGGAAATGGCAAAAAAATATATATATTATAAAAATCTTTAAGGGAAACACGAAAATAATCAAAACATAAGGATTTTTAAATTTGAATTTCTTAAAATAATTATAATACACACTCGGTTTACTATTTCATGAGTTTTGTTCAATTTTATCTGACATATGTTGCGGTCTTGCCACCATTGTTAAAGAGTCTTTGTCTTTAAGATTTTAATACTTTTTGATAATCGTCGCAAGACCGAAACAAATGTCAGATAAAACTGAACAAATCTCATGAAACAATAAACCAAGTGTGTATTATAATTATTCTATTGAATATGTTCCCTCGCCTTTGTGTGCCGCGTACAGAGATGTTTATGGCATGCTTATGGCCTTTTCAAATTAATGGAACCTGTATACCCTCCTACACCTGAATATGATTTTTTTGACCTTGACATTAATTCTCCAACTATCATTTCCAGCTATAGTGAAAATCAATTGGTGAGCCATAAAATATTTCTACAAAACCTAAATCAATGGTCACATTACACAAAAGTATATACAGATGCCTCCAAATCTACCCAAGGAAGAAGATGTGCATTCATAACACCCCATACAATATGTCCGCCACATTTCAATTAAGTCAAGAAATGTCTATCTTTTCAGCAGAAGCAACTGCCATTTACAAAGCCATTGAGTATGTCACTCACTCAAATATTAATAATAACTATATTATGGGGCGAGCGTGAATATGTCTTTACTATGTACATAGTTCGATATGCGATGTAAAGCAACGTAAGGCGCGGTTAGTAGTTGGATTGGTGACCGTTCCAACGAAGACCGCGTCCTCGCCTCACACATCTTCCAGCGGCTTGTATATCAGTGTATGCGCAGAAGCTATACAATCTTAGGCGAGGGTTGTATAGGGGATATACCATCCTTCGGGGGGGATGTAAAGCCGTCGGTCCCTTGTCTATTAAATGTTAGCCAAGTAAAGGGTCCCTACTCTTCTTAAGGGAAGAGGTTCGGCAAAATTCCTGGTTGGGGGTAACCCATCTACAGGCGTCGGTGTTAGGCCTCAGTAGCGGAAATAGGCCGACGTTAAATAAATGTATATAAAAAAAACTATATTATAATCTAGGATTCCTTGTCAGTTTTAACAGCTCTTAATCATAGATATTCCCCAAATATTCCCTCAAATCCCTTTATTACTAATAGTAAAAAAATCATTTGATCACAAATGGCGGTCGCATAGCTTTTATGTGGGTCAAAGAGCACATTGGTATTCATTTTAATGAAGAAGTCGACTCCATCGCTAAACAAAGCATTTCATCCGGTTTAGAATCTCCAAAACAATTAAGTTACGATGAAGCTGTGAACTCCTGTAAACTTTTAATAAAAAAAAATCGGCAGCTACTGGAAGCGGCTGGAACCGCCCCACTAGGTGGATCTTTGAAGCCGAAAAGAGCATTAAATTGTGTGACAAAACGGCACTAAACGTAATCCGATCTCATCCAAAACCTTTTCAGATCTTCTGGGGCAATAAAAAAACCCTCAACTTAATGAATTTACAATCATCTATGGGAGTTATTACCTACATTATCGCTCGTTGAATAATATACTATTAGGATATTAATAACATCACTTGAACGACTAAGAAAGTCTAGTTATCCTAAATACTACAGATTTGTAAAGCAACAAGCAAGCAAAATTGGTAAAGTGATAATCTTAATAAATTCACCAACGAATGTACAGAAAGCATGTGATATTGATATTGTTACATCTACCTTTAAAGTTTGTGACAATCCACTAAAAGTTGCCGAAACCTTATTAACATGACATGACATCAACGTTATCGGATGACAAACGATGACAATGACAATCGTCAAAATTTGCTCATTGCAATCCGATCGCTCGCGGCTGTCTTTGTTAAATGAAACATTAGCATTTCAGTAATTTTACTAGATTTTAGAGGAATATTTGTAGTTTAATTCTTCGATTCGTCTGTATATATATTTAAAAACGGCACTAAACGTAATCCGCTCTACTTCTAGAGCAGTGAAGAAACCAAATCGAAAGGGTTGAAGTGTGATATATCGTTGAAATCAGAATTTTAACTGCTTTTCAGTGGTTCCATTGCAAATTGAAAGTAATTATAAAATAAACAACTTGTTACGTCAAAATGGCACTAAACGAAATCCGATATCAACCAAAACCTTTTCAGTTCTTCTGGACCACTAAAGAAACGCACATGTAAAGTTTCATTCAAATCCGTTCAGTAGTTTCGGCGCTATCGTGCTAACACACCTACACACACACAGACATTTTTCAAAAACCACTTTTTTGGGTTCCTAGGACCTCAAAACGTAAAGATTTGATGTTATCTCAATTTTTGTTTTTGAACCAATTTTAGTAACCTCTCACAATTTTATTGTGGAGAGGTTAAAAAGTGGTCAAACATGTGGCAATAATTTGTTTTTACCAACCCCACAAGGTACACTAAAATTAATCCTGAAATACCACCCAAATTCTGGCATGATAATTTTAACCTACCAAGAAAGTACATAACAATTATCAATAGAATAAAATTAGGACATGGTTTTTTTTATACATTTATTTAACGTCGGCCTATTTCCGCTACTGAGGCCTATCACCGACGCCTGTAGACGAACTACCCCCAACCAGGAATTTTGCCGAACCTCTTCCTTTAAGAAGAGTAGGGATCTTTTACTTGCCTAACATTTAATAGACAAGGGACCGACGGCTTTAGATCCCCTCCGAAGGATGGTATATCCCCTATACAACCCTCGCCTAAGGTTGTATAGCTTCCGCGCATACACTGATATACAAGCCGCTGGAAGATGTGTGAGGCGAGAACGCGGTTTCCGTTGGAATGGTCACCCATCCAAGTACTAACTGCGCCTGTCGTTGCTTTACATCGCATACCGAAGTATGTACATAGTAAAGACGCACCTACGCTCGCCCCCTAGGACATGGTTGTTACCCTTCACATCTCTTCAGAATAGGAATTTCCCCTACAAATTTGTGCGATAAATGTAACATTGAGAGTAATTTAGATCACATATTCTTTAACTGTAACAAACACACAGACGCAAGTAATGAATTGTATAAACAACTGATAAATTTAAAGATAGAAACCCCTTTCAACCTACTATACTTAATACGTCTTAATAATAACGACATTCTAGGCTGTCTGATATCTTTTTTATATAAAAGTGGCATAAAAATTTAGGTTAGAGTTGACATTCCTGTGTTTAAACCTTTTATGTATAATCCGAGGCCTTTACCTGTGTTGCGAAAAATCAAAATGCCTTGACGGGCCCCTAGGCGAGAAGCGTGTGCCTTTGTTTAGTTCCCATTGTGTTCTTCTAAAAATTTTCTCTTGTTAGAATTAGATTTAGCTTTTTAAAATAATAGGACAGTGTATCTGCCATGCCATTAAAAAAATATATAACATTGTTCCCCACTTTTTCCAAATTCCTAACAAATAAAATATAACTCATCTGTGTTCTCGTTTTCTATATCATCTAACTCGTCATCTTGACACAAGTTTTCTTCGTCTATATCGTCTTCTTCTTCTGAATCGCTTTGTAACAATTTCTTCAAGTTTTCCTTAAAACCTTTTTTTTATAGCATTCTTCTTTAGATTTTCTGCTGTTTCTGTTTTCCCTTGCCTCGATCAGTTGGCCTTTTGGTGGTGCTGGCTTTTTCTTAAAATCTTTTTCTCCTATAGCATTTTTCTTTAGCTTTTTCTTTTTTCCCTTGTCTCTCTAATTGTCCCTTAACAGGGGTTTCTGTCAATACGATTGTATGTTGTTTAGCTCGATCAGGTGGCCTTTTGGTGGTGCTGGTAGAAGGAATTGGTAATAGATTGTAAAAAGGCTTTGTGGATGTCTAGCGATTTATTGAATCCTTTGGATGTGGAAAGACGGGATTCAATAAGGGTAACAGAAAAACTTTTAGTAGAAGCAACACCCTGTCTTTCTGTAGAGGTAAAGTGTTTTCGAAAGGAGTCAGATCTATTAAGTTCTTCAAAGCAAGTGCTCGTCCTCTGTAAGTTGATTGGCATTTATAGAGTTACACAGGGAATTATTAATATTCTCCCTAACTACAAATACCTCATTATTACCGTTTGCGATGTTGAAAGTGTCTGCAGCTACACAGTTTTCGTCTTCAAATGTATTGGAATTTTTGGGATATATCCTAGTTGCCTTAAAACCAGAAATTCTCACAGCCATTGTAGCAATTTTGAATGCATTGTGGAAAAGTTCCGCCAAATCATACTGAGCTATTTCCAACGATTTCATATATAGATCACATTCCTTGTGAATTGCAGCCTTGAGTGGTAAATATAAGGTCACATCTACTGGTTGCATCTTATAAGATGTGTGAAGTGGTATAAATAATATGAAGATATCATTTTTTCGACACAAATTGTACGTTTTTAATATGATATGACTACTATGATTACAAAAAACAATTTTACTGCATTTGGATACTTTATAAAGTGCTCCATCCACTCATAAAATAGGTCTTCATTAGACCAGCCATTATGGGCACATTTATATGTGGCACATGATGGTCCATCTTTTTTTTTTGACAAGAGCGGAGACATCCTCTTCCTGAGTAAGATAAACATGGGAGGTATGTATCCCCCACTGCATTCACGCAGCAAATTGCTGTGATGGTGTTTCCCCTTTCCCAGCTTATGACAGAGCTAACACGTTTTTTTTCCCTTTGGTTGCCACAAACGCTCCAGGATCTTGAACCGTATATATTTCTGTTTCATTGACGTTATAAATTTGGTTAGGGGAAGTTACTTTTAGACATCAACAATTCTTAAGTTTATATAGATTGTTGCTACCTCATCTCTGTTGAAAGTTGTTATTCCCTTAAGAAAAGGTTCTATAAAAGGATAGGCTTATAAATGTAAATATTTAATTACTATATCTATTTAATTAATCAAAATAATGTCAGATTTTAACCTGACAGCATAATGTTTTGACGTGAATAGAAAATATTGTCCGTTTTAACCAAAAGTAGAGTAATCAGCATAATACGTACAGCCCCTGAGGACCTTCAAGAAGAGTGCAACAATTATGATTTTAAGCTGGAATTTTAATTGAAAATTGCACTTTGTAAGATCTCCATTTTCCTTAAGTTTCATTGGAATTTATCGATTATCTTCAAAAGAATAATAAATGAAAGTGAGCAAAATATGGAGTAAAATCAATACCCCTGATTAAGATACAAGACTATTTACAGAACAGGTACTACGAAACTAAAATAAATAATAATAATAAACGACTTTACTTTGAGGGCGAATCTTGTCTATACGACATTCTTCCACTTAACCCTGAAATAATAAAAATTCTGATACTATTGTTACACTTATTTCTGATTCTGGTAAAACTACGATTGTATTACAACAACACTAACTGATAAGTTGGATATTTTACATAATTGGATATGTGTATCTAAATTAAAATTAAACACTGAAATACTAAACACATATGCTTTTGAGTTTTAAAACAAGTTGTGTGAAATAGTTATCTCAGAATTTGCCTGTCGAAATTAACATATTCCATGCGAAAATGTATCAGAATTTAAGTATTTGGGAGTAACATTAGATCCGCAACTTAATTTTGGCCTTTCAAGTTGAATTTGTTTCATTTGTCACTATTTTAATTACCACACGTCTTTATTGATATATGTAATAAAATGGAATTAACCGGAATGCAATTGCTACAAAATGTATGTATTAGAACAATTTGAAACTGTAATATGCATACACCGGTTAAAAATTGGTTTTCGATTTAATTTTAGCATATTGGAGTTATACCATAGTTCTTCATGACTTTCAGTTTCACATATTATTTCATGTAAATTTGCAAAACTTTTACCTGGATCGCGTAGCGTAGCGTCATCAGCAAACATGATGCTAGAAAATAAGTAATAAAATAATTCGTTTACCTAAATAATAAATAACAGTGACCCCAGAACAGAACCCTGAGGCTCACTGCTGCCTATTTTGCATATACCTCAAGGAGATATAATGGTATTCCCTTTATTCCGTAATACTTAGTTTTTCCTCTAAAAGACTATGTTGAACAGATTCAAAGGCTTTGCTGAGGTAGCACAGCGTAATCGCTATATGTTTGTCCTCCTCAAAGCCCTTTGCAATGTCACTCACAATGTTGCCTCACTCACAGGTTTACCCGAAAACCTAATTGAAATTTATGTTGTATTGAATTCATCTCAAGATATTTAATTAGACGATTCTTTAGAATGATTTCAATTAACTTGCCAAAAATAGGAATGATTGATATGGGACGATAATTGTCGGGACCACATTTATCGCCTTTTTTAATGATTGGTATAACTCTCGCTATCTTAAAAACATCTGGAAAATATCCTTCACTAAAACATTTATTTATTATAATAGTTAGCGGATAAACCAAAGAATCTAATGTTTCTTTGATTACCTTGCTATTTAGATATATGTATACCATTGCTACCTGAGTTTTTTATGACTTTGATTTCGTCACTAACATCCAATGTAGTGACCGATTCCATGAATAATAAAGTATTTTACTGTGGCGAAAAAAATTACAAAAGTATTCGGATTTATATTAATTTCCTCATTATTATTTTAATTTTTTTATTAAGATTACTTTCAAAATTTTTCAGTTTCCAGCTGTCCCTAGAGTTATTTTCGGTGCTTTCTATAGAAATATCGTACGCGGATTCCTTTGCATTAATTATTGACATTTTAAAATTTGGCGGTGTATACTGTAAGCTATTTTACCAGCAGGATCTTTTATTATCTGATATATTTGTTTTATGATATTTAGCGTGTCTCTCATATTATAAATTTCATCGTTGAACTATTTAACAGAAGATTTATTGTTAAAAAAGGTATTTAGATATTTTAGAAAAATTGTAAGCGTATTAGGTCTTTTTCAAATATCCCAATGAATATTAGCTTTAGCGAAGAAACCAAGAAGGCTTATGAACTACTAACTACTAACTTGTATCTATCTTTTTTGACCTTTCTAAAGCTTTCGATTCGGTTAATAAAGACATTTACACAAGACAATTAGTAAGTTAGAGGCAATTGGCATAAGAGGTCATATACTAAATTGTTTGATATCTTATATGCAAGATAAATGTAAAATATAATGAAGTGCAATCTGACCGATTCGATATTATTTTAGGTGTCCCTCAAGGGTCTCTATTAGGTCCGTTACTATTTTTGATATATATCAACGAACTTCCTATGTCTATTAAAAACGGATATACCATCATCTATGCGGATGACACTACGGTAACGGTATCGGCTAGGAATCCGAAGGAACTTTATAATAAAGTTCAAATTGTCATGAATGAAATGAGTACCTGGTGTGATCGTAGCAAGCTAATACTGAATGAAAATAAGACAGTATTTATGAATTTTAACCTAAGGTCTTACCTGGAATTTTACTAAGTGACTGTTCAAAGTTTTTAGGCACTTTAATTGATAGTAACTTATCGTGGGAAGAACATATTAATTATCTATGTAGTAAGTTGAATCAGGCTCATATTGCCTTATTACAACTTAAGGAAAATTTAAATGAAACAGGACTTGTAAGTGTGTATTACGCTCTGGCGTATTCACATTTATCTCAACATATTTACTTGGGATCGATCTTCCTATATTAAGAGAGTATTTATCTTGCAGAAAAGATTAATAGTGTTATTGTTTAACTTAATTTTCAGGGAGAGCTGTAAGACCACATTTATAAATAAAAAAATTCTTACAGTGCCGAGAATTTATATACAGGGTGTTGCATCATGAGAGGGACATAGCTTAATAGGAGGTAGAGAACATCAGTGGTAACCGGAACCTCCCATAGAAATGTCTCATTGGGCCTTCATTACGAGGTTACTGGGTGTTAAATAATTTTTGGCCAAACCTGTTTTTTGTCATAACTTTGACAGGGAATGAAATAACGGATTTATATTTGGTACGGCTAATGTACTAACGAGCCCCAAGAGGTACATGTATAAAAAAAAATATATATCCAAGTCCGGACTCACTATAATTTATGTTTCTTCTTTGCATCAATAAAACATCACCCTGTATATATTTTTTTGAAATTTCGATACGATATTCGAAAAGAGCAAGAAAAAACAAACAAAATGGCCTATTTCATTTTTTTGTTACACCTTCGTGGTTATTTAAATACGTTGTTAAATGTGCAAGAAAATGGATTACAGAACCATATTAAATGAAAGGCACGTGAAATAAATAGTTTTATAACTAAAATTTGCAAAAATTCTATTGAGCCTAGGTGGTCTGGGTGAATCCTAATTCCGGCACGTTTTAAAGGTCCATTTTGGTAAAAAACTGTGGTCCTAATAAGTAATCGGGTATGAAATAACAAAATTTTTAATCAATCACAGTAGGCTTGTTCAAAGTGACAGATAATAAAAAGAAATCTCCTAAACAGTTGAATAATTGTTTGTTAGCAATTTAATGTGTCAATAATCCGCATTTAGTTAGTGAAAACTTGTGAAAATATTTTAACTATGCCAGTAAAATTTACAAACGTGGAATATGCTGACATAATATTCATCTATGGTTTCTGTAATGGAAATGGTAGGTCGGCGGAAAGAGAATATCGGCTGCGTTTTCCTGGTCGTCGATGCCCTAATCATAAAACCTTTAGTACGGTGTTCCAGTATGCAAGACAACACGGAAAGTTTCCTACTTCTGCAGTTGTGGAGCGTGTTTTACAACAAGGTGTGCAGGAACAAAACAATATTATAAACGTAGTTCAAGAAAACCCAAATATGAGCACTAGACGAATCAGTTTGGCAACTGGTATTCCTCATTGGCGAGTATGAAGAACCCTAAAAAGAGAACGTTACCATCCATATCATATCCAGCAGGTACAGCGTCTTCAACAAGGCGACGATATCCCCCGCCTGGCATTTTGTCATTGGTTGTCTAACCATCGCCCAGTCATTTACAGAACCTTATTTACGGATGAGGCACAATTTACAAGGGATGGAGTAAACAATTCACGAAATAATCATAAATGGGCACAGGAAAATCCACATGCGGTACGCCAACGCCGTTCGCAACACAGGTCTTCTGTAAATGTTTAGGTCGGACTTGTGAATAGACATTTGATAGGGCCACATTTTTTTGAAGAAAGATTGAATGGTGAAATTTACTTTGATTTTCTTCAAAACATTTTACCGATTATGTTAGAAAATATCGGTATAAGAGGCATGTTGTTTCAGCATGATGGGGCCCCACCACATTTTAACCTTCAAGTAAGAGAACACTTAAACAATGTATATCCTAATAGATGGATTGGACGCGGGGGTCCACATGAATGGCCACCAAGATCTCCTGATTGTAACCCTTGTGATTACTTTTTATGGGGCCACATTTAATCCAGCGCATCGTTACAACCTGCGACGAAATACGGAATAATCCAGAAATGATACGTCGAGCAATTGGTGACCTTTCTAAACGCGCAAGAAAATGCACAGAATGTGGGGGAGGACATTTTGAAAATTTACTTTAGTGTCAATTACGTTTTATTTTTAAACACATTTAGTTATTGTTTTGTTATTTATTGTTAATTGAATGGAAAACATTTTATTTATTTAGATTTTAGTTTGTTCTCTTTTCCAATTTTTATTAAGTATAAAATGTTGATGATTTTCTTGATCAAAGTAACTGGTTGCTTAGGCCTAAATGGTTTAAATTATCTGTCACTTTTATTCTTTGAACAAGCCTACTGTGATTGATTAAAAATTTTGTTATTTCATACCCGATTACTTATTAGGACCACAGTTTTTTTACCAAAATGGACCTTTAAAACGTGCCGGAATTAGGATTCACCCAGACCACCTAGGCTCAATAGAATTTTTGCAAATTTTAATTATAAAACTATTTATTTCACGTGCCTCTCATTTAATAGGATTCTGTAATCCATTTTCTTGCACATTTAACAACGTATTTAAATAACCACGAAGGTGTAACAAAAAAATTAAATAGGCCGTTTTGTTTGTTTTTTCTTGCTCTTTTCGAATATCGTATCGAAATTTCAAAAAAATATATACAGAGTGATATTTTATTGATGCAAAGAAGAAACATAAATTATAGTGAGGCCGGACCTGGATATTTTTTTTTTATACATGTACCTCTTGGGGCTCGTTAGTACATTAGCCGTACCAAATATAAATCCGTTATTTCATTCCCTGTCAAAGTTATGACAAAAAACAGGTTTGGCTAAAAATTATTTAACACCCTGTAACTTCGTAATGAAGGCCCAGTGAGACATTTCTATGGGAGGTTCCGGTTACCACTGATGTTCTCTACCTCCTATTAAGCTATGTCCCTCTCATGATGCAACACCCTGTATACAAATGCTTGCTTTATGCCAAGAAAAATTTAGAAACATTTGAAGGTTTATCGGACCATCACCTATATAATACGCGGAACAAAAATATATTATCCATCCCCTTACATCGGACCTCCACATATAAAGATTCACTTCAGTATAATTGCATTGTATTATATAACAAGTTACCAAGTAACGTACAAAATATGACAGTACCAAAATACAAAAATACTGTTAAAGATATATTATTGAAAAATGGTTACTACAATATTGACGAATATCTCACAGATGAATTATTATAAAAGTTGTTTTATTTATACTGAATGTTGTTTTTCTATTAGTGCTAATTTGTTATTTTTATATAGTTTTTTATATTTTATCTAATCAAATGACTTTACATTTACATGTTGCTTAAATGTTGTTTGTCATCTGTTTTTATATATTATATTATATATATCTTTCTCATCGTTATTTATTTGTTTATTTATTTTATTACTTTTATTATATTTATTGTACTGACTTACCATATATACTTAAATGTATCTTCTCTAAATGGTGAAATAAATTATTATTATTATTATTTTTAACTGAGGATTAACGTTTTCTTATTTTTATTTATACAGAATTAATAATTTCAAAGATATGAAGGATTACATTTGCGCCCGAATGTTAATAAGAGTTTTGAATATAACAGTAATGAGTTTAAATGTTAAATATCTTAGAAACCGTAGTCAAAAATGTCAAAAAACCGAGGTTAAAGGTTATTAATGCTGTAATTTCAAAATTTTTTGTTTCTCTAGTGTAAAAAAACCAAGAGGTTAAGGCCAACAAATGCACTTTGTAACTATAATAATGAGTAGATCATTTTTAAGAATCTCAAACACTGTTTTCCATTAATATGTAGCATTACATAACTATTCATTTTTTACGCATTTCAGTACCTTCTTGGAGGTTACAAAATTTCGAAAGAAGTATGAAAAAAGTTTTTAGATATTTAGATTTCGTTAAATTATGATTGATGTTAAACTTTTTTTATTCGAAGCAAATGTAATCTGAAAGATTGTAATATAAACGTTCTCATATAATTACAGTTAGAGATAATGAAAAAACGAAACGTACTTTCATAATAAAACTCAACAACACAAGGGTTATTAAGACAAAGAAATTGTTCGAATTTCAACTTAAAGAGAAATAAATATTGCAGGCAATATATCACATGCGAGACAGATCGCTTTGAATAGATATTTAATTATACTCAGTGTAAAACATAGTACACAATAAAAACGTAATATATTGAAATATTTTACATATTTGGTTCATTATCGCGGATTTAATCAAAATATTTTCATCACATTAGCGTTTTTTCTGCAATTTTGTTGTCATAAAATGCATCTATGGATATTGCGCCAAATTAATTGATTAAATCGAACTTTGCTTGTTGAAAATCCATGTTAACGTTGAATGTAAATAAAATTAAAACCTCTTTTATGCATTTTCCATTATAAAAAAACATGACATGTTTCGCCATCGCACTGATTGACATTCTATGCAACAACCGTACTGGAAAAATATTCATAATGTCGGTATATATGTTTTATTATTTTGTAACTATAAAAAGTATGTAAAAACGACCTCGATCTATCACTCTTGTGTTCATGTCAAATTCAAACATAAATAAATATGTATAATCCAAAAAGTAATTAGGTAGAGCGGAAATTAAATATTCGTGGGTATCTAATTGTAGCTAATATGATTTTTATTTAGAATACCATTTCACTACCGACATCTACTGCCGATTGAAATTTCAGTTCTCTCCAGATAATAGCAACATGATTATTGAAATGTGTATCTAGTAAAATCTTCGAGTATAGTGTTCGGATGCTTTTGTCTTAGAGAAACTACGTCAGAGGTGATTAAATGTGCGTATAGTCGGGTACAGTTTTGCTGGGCAGTCAAAAAACGCAACAAAAACTTTACGAGCTAATTATTAACGCCGGTGAACCATTCGGCATGGTCTCATCGAACAAGCCGACGCACATTTAACGCTTATAAAGATAAGTGATAGTACAGAGAGGTACCAATATTTTAATGAGGTCGTCAAGTTGTTGTTGCATTTTTTGACTGCCCAGCAAAACTGTACCCGACTATATATGAAACAAATATTCTTAATTTAAAACATTATTTCTATCTGTGCAATTACATTAGTTAACGAAAGAGCAACCTATCTCTAAAGCTATTAAAACATTCAAACAAAGAAGATTTAAAAAGCACATAAAACTTACCGAAACAAACTAATTGCCATTGTTAAAAGAGCAAAAAATAATTATGTATAAGGTAAAAGATCTAGTGTATAGATAAAACGTTACTAGTACAATGCTCTGTGAGGATGTGGAAAGCATGAAAAGGAACTGAAAACGGACATATATACAATTCATATTATATAAAAGGTAGAAGTTACAGATAAAGCGGAAATAAACAATTTTAGTAAACGTTGCACTAGTGTTTATACAAATCTTCACAAAGCATTAAACATTATGAAAATATAAATATAGGAATTATAATATTCCAACCTATCTGCAAGTGCCTTATATATAATAAGGACTAAACAAATTAAACCAAAACAGCTATTCTGCCAAGTGCATGCCAACGACGAGCGCTAAATTAAATGGTGAAATTTGCCGTATATTGTCTAACACGGCATTAAAATACAATAACTTGGATTGCTACGAGAAAGATGAGAACCACTGTTTCGTCGTTTGGGAGAAACGGGTTCATTTCGCCATGTTGGGCGACCGAAACGAATTACTCCAGATCAAGAACTAGAAATTTTAGTTCGTGTGGATGAAGGTCCTCAAGTCAGCTCAAGTCGTTTAGCAGCGGCAACAGGTATGAGTAAACAATCTGTCCTAAGAGTCTTACGTAAAAAAACTACTTCGAAGGGATTTTCCACAAAGGCTACAATTTTGTCAATTTGTTCTAAATTATTATAATTATTAGCCTTTACTCGAGTCCGAGTATAAAAGAATGTTACAGTCGATAGATTGTGTGTAATAAAAAAACAAGCAAAAGGTGTAGTCTACTGTAATTCCCATTCATCTACGGTGCACACGACTATGGCTATAGAGGCCAATTCGGGAGAGCACATGTCGGCCGCAGTCAGGACAAACATAGACCTGGTTAGGTCTTGGATTCGGCCTTCTTGCAGCAACATTTCCTTGATAGCTGGCCACAACCCCTCGCCATTCGGTTCTGTCCGCTGCAAGTTGTTCTCATTGCTCGTCTGGAATACCGCAGGATTTTAGCTTTTCATGGAGAACGTCTTTGAACCTCTTTCGTTGACCGCCACGCCTTCTTCTACCGCTTAGCAATTCACCATAAAGTGTACATTTAGGAAAGCGGTTATCATGCATACGATGAACGTGACCTGCCCATCTTAGGCGTGCTCTTGAAATAAGCACCTCAATTGGGAGGCTGTTTGCTCTCCTGAGTACTTCCACGTTTGATATGTGATGGAACCAACGGATTTTCATCATACTTCTGAGGTGTCTTTGCTGAAAACGTTCTAATTCTTTCACATGACGACGGTAAGTGACCCAGCTTTCACATCCATATAGCAGTGTTGGAATGACAACTGCTCTGTAGACAGCCATTTTCGTTGACAAAGCAAGGTCGTGGTTGTCAAATACTCTCTCTCTAAGTCCCCAGAGTGCTCTAGATGCAGCGTTAATTCTATTGCGAATCTCGCTGTCCATGTTTGCTTTGTCATTAACAACGTTGCCTAAGTAATTGAACTGATCCACCACTTCAAGAGAATTTCCGTTAAATGTAATGTCTATTTGGTTCACTTGATGAGGAGTTGACATAATCTTAGTCTTTCCAGTGTTGATTTTAAGTCCCAAGGAATCATAGCTCTGGGCATACATATCTAAAAGTTCTTGAAGCTCTTCCGGCGTAGAGGCTAAAAGTGCACAGTCATCCGCATACTGGAGATCACAAATGAATCGTGTGCGTGTCTTAGTAGGGGTGCCAGGACACATCCCTGCCTAACTCCAGTGAGGGTTTGGAAAAGTTCGGTTGCCTCATTATTATACATAACCTGGGCGTTGTTGTTTGTATGGCCAAAAAAATCTACCCCTGAACTATGGCATATTATTAACGGTCCACCCTGAATAGGAGACCATATCAGAGCGGCATATTCCAGCTTGGATCTAATGTAGGTGAAATATAATATTTTCAAACTTTCAACACTAGAGAAACAGCTTCAGTTTCTGACAAAGAACCCGAACAACTTAGAAGCTAACTTTTTCATCTGATTAATATGGCTAGAAAAAGTAAGTTTCCGGTCATAAATCACACCGAGATCTTTAAATTCCAAACAACGCTCGAGTGGAATTGTTTATGTTGTAGTAAAATTGTATAGAATTGAGCCTACCAATAAAAGTAACGATTTTGCAATTTTGCATTTGGAGATGTTTCATTTAAGAAAGTTGTTGGAACACCACGTAGAAACTTTATTTATTTTTATTTGTAAGTAAATACAGTCACTGAGACTGTTTATATTTGTAAAAGTTTTGAGATCGTCTGCAAAAAGTAGATGCCGACAGCTAATTGCTGATGTTATGTCATTTATGAAAATCAGAAACAGCAGAGGCCCCAAGTTCGAACCCTGAGGGACGCCTGACGTTGCTGTATAATTAAGAGATCTGTGACCGCCGTGTTCCACAAATAGTTTCCTTGAGAACAAGTAAGATGTGAAAAGCAAAGTTAATATATCCGAGAATCCAAAAGCTCTTTACTTGGATAATAACAAATAATGATCTATCTGATCGAAGGCTTTTTGGATATCCATGTATATGACATCCACCTGCCCCCCTGAATCCAGATTATCACATATGAATTGGGCAATACAAGCCAGATTTGTTTATGTGGATCTTTGTGCCATAAATCCATGTTGCATGTTTAATATGGACGATTTTATTGTACTGTAAATATGGATATACAAAATTATTTTCAGTGTTTTCGCAAAATTGCGTAAATCGGCAATGGATCTGTAATTAATTATGGACGATGGATCACCAGCTTTTAAAATTGGACATATTTTGGTAATTTTCCAGATATTTGGAAACTTGGACACGGTATCATGTTAAAAATAATACGCAGCGGAGTAATTAATGGGATATTAATACAACTGTATTTTGTAGATTGATTAGGTGCCGTGAAAAAATAATTTTAAATCATTTACATTGTTTTTAACCATATTATCTATTAATGACTCTCTATATCCATTACTTTTTACAATTCGCTTAATTATATACCAATGACATGATTTAGTTGCTCGGATCTCAGTTAATAATACCTGTATTTTCACATAAAATAATATGCGCTTAATTTTATGAGCTACTGCTGAGTCCGGTACAAATGAACTGGAATCTACTAATTCCCAAGCGTGCACCACTGCAACCTTTCAGTATGGGTTACGTTAAATCAATAGAACAGTTTAATTTATATGACAGTAAAAAATAACAGGGATTTATTATTGGAAGGGTCAGAGATTTAGGTAACACAAGGGTTTGGCCATTCTCGTAATATAAAGTATCGTGAGCGATGACTTTAATCTCTAAAAATATCTGGATCTCATAAATTACTTCTTTTTGGAGTGAATTGTTTTAAACATTTTTTAGCATTAATTCACTACTTTACGTTCATGTTTTTTCATAATAAATTAAGGTTATCGTAGTTCCATATATTTATTGAACGGAGGTCTTTTATTAAGGCGAAAATAATTTTTCTCGCACGAGGTAAAGTGGTGGTAATATATTATTAGAAAAAAATGGAGTTTGATACTGCTTGATATTAAACTGCAATTTAGTAAGTACCAGTTACTTGAGCATTTCTTTAAAACAAGAGATCGACAAAAACACGTTTAAGGACGCCTATCAAATTTCACACTCAGTTATTAGTTAGATTTTATTGTGACGTGAAAAATTTCCTATTAGATGATTCAAATATTTTTGTAAACAAATTTTACTGCACTAAGCAGATACAAGTATAATCCATTTACATTGAAGACATCTTCTTCCGATGATAACTTAAAAATAAATGCGTCTAATGCGGCAGGCTCAAAATGTTATAGGGTATACTGTCTGATATTGTCATAAAAATTATTGGTGTTGAAAGAGCACCTAAATCAAGTGAAATAAAGAAATTGACTATAGTAGGGTTTACTAATCCAAATATGTATCTGTGTGTTGATATATTCCCTTGAACAACAAGTATGAAAAATAGACGTATACTTCATATACGGTCTTATTTATAAACTGATTATTAACGGTAAGCCCCATTTACTTACAACACAACTTTTATGCTTATAATTATGATCGAAACGCAAAGTACACACAAGATATTAGAACTCCAAAAAACAAATCCTACTCCTTTCAAATTCATTCAATTTCAATGCAATCCATATGTGAAACAATGAAAAGTATGAAAATGTTGCCGTATAAAATCAAATGTCCTCCCTGCATGCCCCATTTAAATATCTAAATTTCATATTTTGATTTATTTTGATTGATCCCCACTCCTGCATCATTAGCGTTACATCGTTGCAAAAGTTTATTGCATTGTTACGCGTTTACACCCTCCTGTAACCTGTAACACCCTGTACGTTGTACGTTGTTTGTTTTCCTATTTTCCTGGAAAACTCGTCTTGGTCATTAACTGGGTAAACATCTTGTGTATGTCTTTAATTTGGTGTCCAAACTCGTTTCTTCGGATTGGGCTTATTCCACAGAGACAGCTTGTACTCTGTACAATGAGGAATCATATAAGCGGCTTTTATCTCAAGTGCATGAATCAATGCTTCGCTACTACTCTTATACCAAGATAACCTATGGACCTGCCTGATCTGCTCGTCTCTTATGCCATCAATAAACGCGTCAACTGCCAATTGCTCCTGGAACTGTCTTGGTGCATTCGGGTAAGCCAAGCTCTATACTGCAGCCTCAAATTCTCATAAGCTTTCCCCAGCCTTTTGTATACGTGATTTCAGCTGAGTCCGATATAATTGAGCAGTGTTGGTCACCATATCTTAAGTCGAATACAGCCTCTAAAACTTTAAAATTCTTCTGCTGCGCCACTGGTATCGTCTGTAATAATTCGAAAGCTTGGTTGACCTCTCAATGCTAGAACTAATGACATAGCCTTGTTTTCATCACTCCAATTGTTAGAACAAGCAGCTGCTTCAAATTGTCTTTTGTAGGTTGACCAAGAAGTTTGTCCATCAAAGGAGGGCGGTTGTAACCGAGGACCTGATGATACCACTAGCTGGCCTCCGTTTTATCTCAACTGACTGTTAAGTCGTTCTATTTCTCCCTCAACTATCCGGAATTTTCCTTCAACATCAATCACTTTTCGTTCGAAGTCAGCCATTTTTCCCTTAATGTTACCAACTTTCCCTTCGACGTCACCAACTTTTTCTTCAACCTTATCTACTTTCCCATTCACTTGACTTGCTTCAGCCTTTATGTTACCCATATCCTCTTTAATTTCACTTTTGAGGTCTTCAGTCGCAGAAAGGATAGCATCTTGTTGCACCTGTATAATTTTCCTCAATTCCTCCTGTCTCGTTTTCTTTCTTTTTCTGTACCGCGTCTTTCTTGTTCTTCTCTTTCTTCTTGTCGTCGTCTCTCTTGCTCTTCTTTTTCTTCCTGACGTCGTCTTTCTTGTTCTGCTTTTTCTTCTTGACGTCTGATTTCTTGGTGTAACATCATTTTCCACAGTTCCTTTTTTTCTTCTTGACGTCGTCTGTCTTGTTCTTCCTTCTCTTCTGGACGTCGTTCTGCTTGTTCTTCTTGACGTCTCTTTTCCTGATCTAGCGTCATATTTCTTACTTCATCTTTTTCTTCCTGGCGTCTCTTTTCTTGTTCTTTTTTGTCTTCTTGACGTTGGTATAACATCATTTTTTTTAGTTCCGCACGTAAGTCCTGTGTTTGTTTTTCGGAAGCCATACTTCTTGTTTCCATTAAAACTTCTCGAAACAGCACTAGTGTAAGTCTTATTTAGAATCTATATCAGTATAAATAAAAAAATATATATTTACATAAAATCCGGAATAGAATGTTCTAGAAACTTTCACGAAATGTCACAAATATTTAGTATCTATATCACTTCTCAGTTGAAAGTACATAAATAACTACACTAATTTCTAAATAGAATGATCTAAAAATTCTCAAGATGTCACAAGAAAGTCTTATTTAGTGTCTATATCACTTTCCAGTTGATAGAAATTAGCTAACGGCACTAGTTTTCAAATAAAATGTTTTCGAAATTTCCTCACACTACCACAAATAAGTCTTGTCTAATGCCTATATCACTTTCCAATTCAAAGCGCTTCAATATCTGCAGTGGTTTCCAAATAGAACACAATGGATCTTCGTCCAATTCTTCAGAAATCCTGTTGCAATTTCACTTCTGACACCAGTTGTTAAGTGTTTACACCCTACAGTAAATACCCTGTACGTAGGATCAATAAATCGCAACAAGAATGGTCACAACCACACTTTATTTATCACTTAAATTACAATAGTTAATACTTAAAAATAACATAACTAACATTAACGTTAATCTAACATAACTTCACTACTTTAAATCGCAACTTGTTACTGTTCCTTTTCATCTGATCACTTGTTCGTCTAATATAAAACTCTCTGTATCAGAACTGTACTGCATACTGAATTGAACTGTCTGCGTGCGCCGGATCCAAATCTATATGCACACACTTCGTACGTACTCGAATCTCCTTCCAGAACCCATCGAATATGCTGAAAATTTCTGTAATTTTCTGGGTGCTAAATGACGGTTCGTCTGACCAGGAACTAATTACATTTCTCTCCGTTAGAGGGCAGCACATAACGGTATTCAATTTGATGCAATGAACTTCTTCGTTTTGGAGTAATTGGAGGAGCATCAGCTGCGTATAATGATACCTATTTACCTACGTACTGTTTCTTATGGTAAACAAATATATTAATATTATTATAAGGAAATTGATTACTGGTTTTTTTTATGAAGTATTACCATGGTTCATCAAACTTTCACCTTTTGCAAAAGTATACATCAAGCATATAGGTTTTGCACGCTCGAAAAGACACGTTACAACATTATAAACGCGTCACCTAACGCTAACTATGACATGGCAGTTTAAACATGTCAATATAAGCTCCACATTTTTATTCGCATGGGCTTCTTAGAGCGTCGTATTTTTAGATACTTGTTACACTATGATCAATAAAGTAAACATCTCTATATAATTATGTTTCCCCTACAAAGTTAACGCATGGTATATTAGGGTGATAAATGATTTGTAAACTTTTGAATGGATGTATAACCAATTGTACTTTATCGCGATTGCGAAGGAAAATACGTATATCTGAGTATATTTAGTTAAAAACAGTAAAATCATTTGCCTAAACTAGGAAATGAAACAAAAAATAAGTAAACAAATAATAGAATAAAACATAAGGGACAGATTAAGGTAGCCCCTAGCAAAATAGAAAATATATGTAATTTCGTACTTGGGTAAAATGTAATACCCATTAGCAACATACGTAACATACGTAACTAAGTAGTTAACTGTACAGTGCAATTTAATTGTCATTTCCTTTTTGCATTTAAATATAGAGTGGCTGCCATTTATGTTAAATAGACATACAGATATGTAAAATGGATAGCAATTATGCAAACAAGTAAAGATCTTACTGCAACTAAAATTCACAAAATTAGTTATTTTATCTTTATCTATTTTATAGTAGTATAAAAAACAATTAACACACCTAATTAGAATGGAAATTTGGGTGAATTATGTATGCGATGTAATATTGCGCAATATAACACCAAACCAAAGAACAGTAGGCTTTGTAGCATTTCACACCCACCTCACTTGTGGCGTCAGGATGCTTCTGTACCTAAAGTCGTTAAGGAGGGAGCGCTCATAATATAAATCAAACCCTTGAAGTAGATAATTTGCAATCGTAAGGCAAATAATGAAAAAGGGTACTTAAAAAATGCATTGCAATATTTCACTAAAAATCACAATGTAAATGCTTCCTTTCATAAACTCAGTGATAAAAATCTCGGTAGATAAGACAGGTAGGCGCAAAAGGTTCATCAGCGTAAGATATCCCTAAAGATAAGGCAGGTAGGTCTCAATACTTCATCATGATAAGGAAAAGGCAGGATCGCAATTGTTCATCTCATAAATCAGTACCAGATATTCCTAAAGATAAGGCAAATAAAATAATTTTGTAACTTTAGGTATATAATCAAGAATGAATGTTTGTTTTGTCATTGTAAAAAAATACACAGATACTATAATTGTGCAATAGGACAATACAATGGCTGTCGGACTGACGAGCAGGTGAGCAGACAGACAAACAGGTGGGCTAATGGACAGATGGATGGGCGGACATAATTGCTTTAAACACCATTATTTTTACTGCAATTATCCTTATTGTTACTGTAATTACCCTTAATAATATCTATAATTGCTATAGTTACCCTTAATTACCCTTATTTGTACCTAAATTACCCTTAATTACTCTCTAATTACCCCCCACAACTTCAATTACCTCCCACCCATTTAATTATCTCCTACCACTTCAATTGCCCCCCACCACCACTCCTAGGCCCGATCTCTAACGCTCCACTCCTTGAACCGCGCCCTCTCATTACCTTACACCACTCTAATTACCCCCCAACACTAATCTGATCACTGATCATGATCTTGATCCTGAACCGACCCTCTCTCATTTCCATACTACTTCCATCAGTAACTCTAAAATACCTATATGCGTGTTTGTTGGTGTTATATCCGATATGTCAGAAAATAGTACAGCTAGTCCTATCGACTTAAACTCAGGGAAAAAAGATCTGAGAGAATGTGTACAGGGTTTCCATTTAAGAACAACCTTCATTATTATATCACGTGACATATGCAAGCAATTGTTTTTTAATTGCATTTAAAAAATATTTATGTATAGTAACCTGCAGACGTACGGTGCAGATAAAAGAGACAATACAAACTTTACGAGCTCATTATTAACGCCGCTGAACCATTCGGTATGGTAGGTTAAAGACTTATAAAGGTAAGTGATTCAATTTGCGGGAGAAATAGTACATATATAAATAGAATAACGGTATTTTAATGAGACCGCAAAGTTTTTATTGTCTTTTTTAATTGCTCAGTATATTTGGAGACAACTATACAACCCTACTACTTTTATATGAAACATTTTTATCTCCAATAACAAAAAAAGGGGGGATCAAAGTACAGTGATTAATACTGTACATATTATATTACCCAGACATTCACATCAAATTTTTTACGAACATTTGTACCATTATGTAATAAGTTAACTTATGTAACAGTTCGATTTATTGGAAAATTCAGCTGTTACAAAATATTACCGTGATACGAAATGTGAAAAACGTAGGTACCTAAGTTACGTGAATAATCAAAGCCAGAATGTCAACCAGCATGACATATATCGAACGTAATTACACCCGCGCAATTTGCTGATATACGAATAGCTCCACAAGAAAATCAATGCTAGTTTATCAAGAAATGCAGATTGGGGCGTTTCGGCAACGGAATTAAAACAGAAGACCTGTCAGTTATCGAATGTTAAACATGCTTGTAACGGAAGCCGAGAAACATCGTTCAATCGTGATTTTTAGGGAGGTAAATATTCTTGTTTTTAATAATATACAGTGCTTTCGTAAAGTAGTTAATAAATAATTTCGGAAATGTATAACTCTTAAAAACAGCGAGACCAAATGATTTTTGTTTTAAAATTCGCGTCTTTTTGTGTTTTAAAATGAAATTCACTTAAGGATGTTCCCAACAAAAAAAAATTCTTACGATCATCTTTAAAATTGATACATATATTTTTTAATGTTCTGCATACGTGGGAAAAAATTGAGTAGCTTTATCGGTACTAAATTTGAAAATATTAGCACCTAAAATTCCCATTTTAAGATACTAATGTCTTATAAATCCCATATTCACTTACTTTTATTTAATTACAATGATAATTTTCTTACGATATTCTTCAAAATCTGAGAGCTATTAATAGAAGGAAAGAGAAATATTTCTCTCCAAAAATATTACTGCAAACTGTATTCAATTTTCTGTAAAACAAATGTTCAAACTTCGTGACTTTTGGGCACTCTCGGCTTGCCCCAGAAGTTGTAGAGCGTTTAATGAGATTTATATTCTTGTATAAAAATGTTTTTTAATCATATGTAATTGTGAATTGAATTTTTATGATAATTTATAAAGGGCTTAATAATGTCTCCCGATGAAGCTAACAGGTTCACGAAATATGCGTCGAGTGTTCAAGTGTAGTGCTCAGTGCAGTGTTCAAGTGTTTTGGTGTTTGTGGAAACTACATCAGTCTCAGTGCCACACCAAAGGATCCAACCCTCTTCAGGACTCCAGGATCTCAGAAGTCGAAACCGTGAGTAGTATGGAAATGACAGTGGGTCGGAGCCGGAGCATGGTCATGTTCAGAGATCAGATATGAGAGTGGTAGGAGGTAATTAGAGGCCGGGGCTTAGGGGGCAAGGCGTAAGAGGGCGAGGCCTAGCAATAGGGGGGCAATTTTAGTGGCGAAATATAATTAGCATGGTGAAAGGTAATTGAAGTAATGTGGTAATTAGAGTGGTGGGGCGATTGTAGTGGGCGCGGGGAAATTAGAGTGGTGGGGGTAATTAGAGAGTAATTAAGGGTAATTTAGGTACAAATAAGGGTAATTACTGGTAACTGAAGTGAAAATAAGGTTAATTAAGTTAAAAATAAGGGTACTTTAAAGGGGCAATTAGCATGGTAGGGGCAGACATCATGGGGTCAAGGTCAAAAGGTCAAGTGGTGGGGGTAATTAGAGAGTAATTTAGGTACAAATTATGGTAATTAAGTTGATCAGTCCGCCCCTCCATCCGCCTGCCCATCCAGCGGTCCGTATGTCTACCTATCTGTCCGTATACAGGCAGTTATTGCATTGTCCCATTGCACAGTATCTTTGTATTTTTATTTTTTAGTATGGGGTAAGAAACTCATTCTTGATTATATACCTGCCGGATTATTTTACCTGCCTTATCCTTATGCTGATGAACATTTGCGGCGTGCTTGTCTTATCTACAGAGAGTTGTATGGTTTTTAGTTTAAGAAAGGGAGTGGATTGTTACTTTTTAGAGAAATATTGCAGTGCATTTCAGCACCCTGTTATCTACTGCAGTGTACTTTCTTTATGGGTTTTATGTACTTAACATCTTGACATCACAAGTGAGGTGAGTGTGAAATGCTATAAAGCCTACTGTTTGTATTCGTTATATTATAATGAAGTTAGAAATAAAACAGATTAGTATAATACATTCATTTTATTACCTATTCTTGATTACATAACGAAAGACATTTATATTCAAATCTATAATGCATTTGTATAGAAAATGAACATTTGCACAATGACAATTATTATACCGGTAATGTTCCAGGCATTCTGGTATTGTCAATGATTTAAGGCTAGGTAGAAGCGGTGAACGGTCATCAAGATCTATAATTTTATTCCACTGTAGGAAATTATTCTTCATCACACCTTTGTATAGTATTATAACATCGTTTATATATTTTTGTAAACATACAGCTAAATACTAATAAAGTAAAATTAAATACCTTTTCTATTTGATGAACGACTCTATATTATCACCACCACCTATTTCAGTTCTGAAGTTAAGTTCCATGGATTAACATGTTTAGGGTGAATAATATTAACGATGAGTAAGTTAGTTGAGTTTCGGTGACATTTTGTATCCATTATTTCGTCTCCGTTGAAAAATAGCTTTGGTATGATGTAAGCCATTTTTTTTAGTTCATAAAGATACGTTCATTTCTACATTCATTAGAGTAAATAATTAAATACAAATATATAATACGTCATATTTCACTTTTCATTAAGGCGCTCTCATATCTTGCTTATTAGGAATCCAAGTGATATTTTGGGGTAATTAATCTACAAGTTATTTATTTGGATGTCGAGAAGTTTGATTTTAGCCACAACCGTCCGGTTCTAAGATAATAAAAAGCAAATTTTAAAAACATATCAATTGTTTAATATAAAATTTAATACTATATTGTTATTTAGCGTCCTCCTAAACCACTCTGTACCTTTGGCCGTAGGGAGATAACCATGGTGAATTTGCTCTTCTGCGAAAATTCTCAGGTTTGGAGTACATGATTAAAATACTAAGTTTACCAAAATCTTGGACACCCAGGTTCATCGGTTTCCAAGTAAATAACCAGAAACTGAAAAAAAAAATCAAAATCTCAGTAGTGTTTTAAATGATTTGGCTAAAAATTGTATGTGCTTCATTTATATATACATTCTTTCTAAGGCCAAAATAACAGATATTGAAGGTCATATAAACATTCAGAAAAAAAATTGTTTCAAACATATTTTTAATTTATTTATTTATATTAGCATTGCTATTTAAATGCAAAAAAGTAGTGTAACAAAAAAATTAAGAAATATGAACATTACCATTAACTTATATTTTATACATTAGATAGCTAATTACATGTCAAAAATTTACATACATACAAAAACTTTCATATTTGGAGCTTCTCTATATCATCGGGTAGAGTATTGAAGAGTCCGTCGTGATATATGGATTCTTGTAAAAAGCTTTTTTTTGGCAAATTCAATATTATACTTATTTTTCGATTTTATATTATAATTATGTATATCTTGGCGTTTTTTTATAATTGGTGTAAGTATGTGGGAAATTTCCCATTAATTATTTTACATATTAGGACTAAGAGTACTTAACATGAGCTTTATAGAAGTATAAATATTGCAATTTAATACAATTCTTCAACTGCTGGAGCGTTGCTCGGCACCCAAGTAAGTATACGACTCTCCGGCATCTAGATGGTGTAAGATGCTTCCGTCCACGAGCTCCTCGCGTCCTCTCCGTAGTCACCGCATCGTCCTCTCTTGAGATGAATCAGTGCGCATTTGTCCAACCCGAACTGCATACCGACAGCCTGCGTGTACTCCTGTACCACCCTAAGGGACTGTTGGAGATCCCTCTCTCCAGAGGCATAAAGTTTAAGGTCATCCATATAAAATAGATGGGTGACCTTGTGCCTCCTGTCGTCGGGGGTACCGCAGTTGTAGCCACGGGTTTTCCGGAGCGAGACGGATAATGGCAGTAGTGAGATGCAAAACAGAAAAACATCCCTGAAATACTCTTGTTCTGAATGTTACCGACTCTGTTTGGACTCTATCGTTACCCGATGTTATGGTAAAGCGAGTCCTCCAGAGCGGCATCAGTTGTTCAATACATCTCACTACGGGACCGGGTACCACAAGACATCGGAGCAAGTGAACAATGAGCGCATGCGATGTCATGTCAAATGCCTTGCGGTAGTCGATCCAGGCCATAGAGAGGTTCCGCTTATACTGCATGGAATCCTGGAATTATTATTATTATTATTATTACTATCTGTTTCTGTTAGTAAATCAAACGGTTTATTTTCAATACTGTAGCTATGTCTTTAATGCTTTCATAATAAAAGTTGTTAAAGTTTTCTTCCAGTATATTTGATTGCTTATCAAAAATAATTTTCTCTACGTCAAAATCTCTTGTCTTCGCCTGGCCAGTTATCATCTCTACATCCATCAATGTTCTTTTGATAACACTTCACCCTTTCCAGCTTTAATACTGATGTCACCCGATTCCTTTTTGATTTATATTCTTTCCAATAATAATCTGATCTTGTTAACTGGTATATTTTATAAACCTCATCTCTTTTCTTCTGTGCCTATTTCACGTTTTTATTTCTCCAAGGTTTTTACTAAGATATAATTATTTCTTATTAAATCCTGTACCATGCGCCTCGAGCTCTTAGTGCTGACAACAAGCATGACCTGAATCCAATCCAGCATAGACGTAGCCAGGGCGGTGGTATGTTATTCAGGAGTGGTAGCAATGCCTATCATACGCTGGTGAATTAAATCAAATATTCTGTCAGGATAAACGCTATTTTATTATTAGTATTTGATTACATTGCCTCGTCTCTATATTGAAACTTCTTGGTGAAATATTTCTATTTAACACTCTGTCGTCTACGTGATTTTCAAATTTGATACTTTTAAATTATGTTCTGCTGAATGCTAGCGCCGCTTTGAGAATGTATCCTGAAACAAATAAAAAACAAGCAACTCTTAGCTCACACTTCATAGATTAGTCCTTTGAGCTTTGTTCCTCGGGAATGTTTTAAAGTCTAGCATATGCCGTCTGAAAGTAAAGAGCTTGGAAAGTCTGGGATTATTTTGCTTGGGGCGGGTAACGATGACCAAATAAAAAATTTAATTAGTCGCAATTTTTCAACGGCCAATTGGTAACAGATGTCTAAGGGATGATTAATCGACCAGTGCTAGATGAAAATTGTTATTAAGTTTGAATGAAACAGAAATTTGGAGGCAATTTATATTCTTATATATCAGATTTATAAAAATAATGTATTTATTAGTCATAATTATATAATATACATTAAAATAAAATATACATATAAGTAATTACAATTAATTGCCGAATTTTAATTTGTAGTACAGTCAATAAGTATTTTTTTTTATAAAAATAGCATAACGCAATCGTCTTTGTAGTATGTCAGGTATTTTCAAGTTATTAGAAATTGATGTTATAAATAACCAAAATGGGAGAGCCTTTTGTGTTCAACACTAAATTCTGCTCAAATTCCTCCTAAGTAATAATATTTTTATATAAAATCTTTACTAATCGATGAAATATTTCATGCACTGAGTTTTTCGAAATTTTTATATATTTTGTTATAATTTCCTCGATTATAAAGTTCCTATGCCAAACAGAATGATCATTTTATTTTACAATCAGATTGTAAGAGAGAGAAAACAAATACTTGAAAAGTGTCCTTTTAAAAATAAGGTAATTCCTACGACCGCACTATCAATGCGCTTTCAGAGAACATAAATGATACTATTCTGCAATATACAGGCTGTCCATTTTATCAGGGCCCTCGAGAATATCTCACTTAATATCGGTCGTACAAAAAAAATTATTTTTATGAAAATTGTGCCGAATTATATAACCTACAAAATGGTTTAAAGACACTTGAAATCCATGGCCTACTTTAAGGGTTATGGCGGAAAATATCGAAAATGCGGAAAACGTCTAGGCCAAATATCTCCGTTACTTGAAGAGATACGAGAAAAATTCTAAGGCAAAAATTATTTGCACAACAGAGTGTTTCAACGAGGTATTTCCAATTTTTTTCACTTCTCATTATTTTGAGATTTACTCTTCAGGTTGTTAAAAAAAATATTTTGAAACGGGCGGAAAATGGCGCCATTATATAGAGTATTTTCCTCCCTTTTCAACGGTATATCACATGCCATATTTATTCATTGGTACTACGTTAGTAATTATAAAAACATTTTTTAAAACCAATAATTTTTTTTTAACAAGCATCATATTTGCCGTGGAGAAGTATAATTAAATAAAACGATAAAATAATTCAATAAGTTGTTCAAATCTTTGCTATAATAAAACATTAACAGAATTAAGAAGAATAAAGTAAATTCAGGTAACAAAAACAAATTAATAATAAAAAGAATATAGCACACAGAACATTAATATTTATCTAATACTCAAAATAATTTTTAAGATATCATATCAAGTGATCAAAGTGTCCCCCGCGATTTCTTATGCACGAGTGCGGCGAGGCACTGTATTTAAAACATTACTCAGCATTTCGGGGGTAACTATAATGCATGCCTGTTGAATTCCAGCTTTTAGGTCCTCTACATTTTGCGGTGTCGTCAAAAACACCTTATCTTTAATATACCCCCATAGAATATCTGGAGAACGAGGGGGCCATCGAATAAATCCATTGGTACCTATCCAATTTTGAGGCAAAATTTCGTCTAAATAATCTAGGCAAATCTAGGAATTGTGGGGAGGAGCTCCATCTTGTTGAAAATATTGAAAGTAGTATCGATTCTCTAAAGGTAGGTCATCTAAGAATTCATTAAATTCATTTCTCAAAAAGTTTAGGTACCTTTGACCACTGAGATGACTATCATAAAAATAAGGACCTATTAAATAGGTGACTAAAATACCTATCCACACATTTATTGAAAAACGATTTTGAAACCCAGTCGGTCTATGCCAGTGTGTATTTGAGAAGTCCATTTGTAATGAATATTGCGATTAAGAAATCCATTATTGGAAAAATTTGCCTCGTCGGACCAAAGTATTTTACTACATATTAATGGATCGACACGCTTCTTTTCCAATAGCCACCTACAAAAAGTCGTCCTCCTTGGTTTGTCCCCCACTTGTAAACTGTGAACTTTTTTGGCTTTATAAACCGGTAACCATTTTTCTTTAAAATTTTCCTAGCACTTGTTTTATTTATATGACATGCAATTTGCATTTCTCTTAATGATGTTTCCAAATTTTCTGTATTTTTATTTCTTACATAATTAATAACTCGGTTTACCTTATTTACATTATCAGTAACACTGTTCAACCTTGTCTTCTTCTTTAAAAATGAACCATTATTTTTCAGTTTCGTAGCTAATTTTCTGAATAGAGTTTTATTCGGCTGTAGTGCTTGTGGAAATCTGTTTCTATATTCAACTTGAGCTAATCCAGAGTTAAAATTGCATTGGCAATATGTAACGAACATATTATAACGATCAATGTGAGTGAAAATCATTTTTGAAAATTCTAAATTCTTAAACGAGTGTGATTGGGTGAGAGTTTAAGTATTAACTGAGATGATCTGTCAAAAAATTAAATTGTCAAGTTTGTTCATGGCCAACTATTTTAAAATAATTGAAATACTAGTGAAATCATGAAATACAAACAAATGGATATTATACTTAAATTAATTGGTAAAGACATTTTAACTTTCTGAGCAAGGAGTAACGCTTTTATGGAGGACCTCTATACATTGGCATAACTGCGAATACTCTTTCCATAATTGCTCCTTGTTGCTTCTTGATTATTATTTTGTTTTTGTTACCTGAATTTACTTTATTCTTCTTAATTGTGTTAATGTTTTATTATACCAAAGACTTGAACAGCTTATTGAATTATTTTATCATTTTATTTAATATTACTTCTCCACGGCAAGTATAATGCTTGTTAAAAAAAATTAATTGGTTTTAAAATAGCTATTTATGCCATCAGTTACGAAATGCCTAATTTTGTGTAACGCGTGAGATTTTTGCGGAACGAACGAAGTGAGTTTCGCAAAAATTCACAAGTTACACAAAATTTCATTTCGTAACGTATTGCATACAAGATTTTTTCTAATTTTGAAGAAAGTAATAAAAAAATTAAATTTAATATAATTGATAAAAATTTGGAAAACATAAATTTAGTTTGTTGCTGTTACTTCATGTTAGTTGTCAGTTTGACATTTTGTAAAAAAGTCTAGACGGAAGGTTTTTAGTGAGATTGATATATTTTTAGTTTTATTTTTTTAAAATGAGTAATTCAAGTTCTGAAGAGCTACCAAGCGATATTGAAGAGGCAGCAGGTAATGCTCTATTATCAGTAATTCCCAAAAAGTCAAAGGCAGTTTATGATTTGGCATACGAAAAATTTGTTACGTGGTGTGATGAGAAGAAAATTAAACATGTTAATGAGAAAGTTTTACTTGCATATTTTGAGGGTAAGAAAGATCTAAAAGTTTCCACATTATGGACACTTTACTCAATGTTAAGGTCTGAACTAAATCTGAAAAGGAATATTGATATTAAAAAATATACAAATTTGGTAGCATATATTAAAAGTCAAGCGGACAGTACAGTGCTAAAAAGTCAAAAGTTTTTATTAAAGAAGATTTTGCCAAATTTTTAGTGGAAGCTGATGACAAAGAATACTTAATGGCTAAGGTTGCAATGATAATTGGAATGGCAGGAGCATGCAGAAAAGCAGAATTAACATTTCTTCCAGTTGAAAATGTTATAGACGAAGGAAGCTAGTTTCATGTTGATATCCCACCTTCAAAAACAAAAGTTATACGGCAGTTTGCAATTACCACTGGAGACATTGAAAATACGAATCTTGTTGAAATATTAAGAAAATATATTAAGTTGCGTCCCCAGGTTCTTAAACACAACAGATTTTTTGTAAAATATGCGAATGGAAAATGTACCAGAAATCCTGTTGGAATTAACACATTTAGCAGTCTGCCAAAAGTTATTGCACAATTTCTTCGTCTTTCAAACCCTGTTCTATATACTGGCCACTGCTTTAGAAGAAGCTCTGCCACTTTTCTAGCAGACAGTGGCGCTGATATTTTTAAATTAAAGAGGCACGGAGGTTGGAAATCTAGCTCTGTTGCGGAGGGATATGTCGAAAATTCTATGAATAATAAGAAACTTATAGCGCAAGAAATATTTGGTGAAACATCTAAAGCAATGTGCGCCACTTCCCAAATAACAGCAAGTTCGAGCAATGAAAAAAATATGTCGTCGGAAATTAATTTGAATAATTGCAATAATTGTGTTATCAATATTTATAATAATTAATTAATTTATAATTTATGTTTTTAACTTGTATTATAACAGTTTAATAAATAGAATAATTCTTTTTGTCACTAATTTTGAAATACATTTTTCGTCACCAATTGCATAAAATTTTACTTTATGCAACTAGTTACAAAAAGTAAGACGTTTCATAATGTCAATCAGTTTTAAAAAGTGTCACTTTATATGTCAAAATTAGAAAAAAATGTTTTTATAATTAATAACGTAGTACCAATGAATAAATATGGTATGTGATATATCGTTGAAAATGGAGGAAAATACGCTATTTAATGGCGCCATTTCCCGCCCGTTTCAAAATAATTTTTTTAACAGCCTGAAGAGTAAATCTCAAAATACAGCGGTTTTGAAAAAAATTAGATAAAGCCTCGTTGAAACACTCCGTTTTGCAAAAAATTTTCGCCTTAGAATTTTTCTCTTATCTCTTCATATAATGGAAATATTTGGCTTAGACGTTTTCCGCATTTTCGATATTTTCCGCCATAACCCTTAAAGTACGCCATGAATTTCAAATGTCTAAACCATTTTGTAGGTTATATAAATCGGCACAATTTTCGTAAAAGTAATTTTTTTTGTACGACCGATATTAAGTGAGATATTCTCGAGTGCCCGGATTAAATGGACAGCCTGTATATCTTACATCTAATTTCAAACCGAGGCCACCTAGGTTAACTAAGCCAATAGTAGCTTTGTCTGATTTGTTTACATTTATGCATATAAAAAGCAAGATAAAAGCAACAATTTAATCACTTTCATCTAAATGTAAAACAGAATATATTTTATTGTTGGTTGTGTATTGCTATCTTGCTTTCGACCTTCCTTATTTCATTTTTTTTTATTGTGAACAAAAACAGTTATCTCGCTCTCTTGACAAATACACACGATGGATGACTTCCTGTAAACAAATAACACATAAACGTGTTAAAAATGATCGATATGTGCTGCGAACTGCACGTGTCATATATTACTTATTGCTCATTTACTTCACTTTTTGCATTAAAATAAATTTGGCGTGAACTGTGATAAAAGATTTAGAACTTGCCATATTATTGTGAGATCAGGAATATACCATTCTGAACGTTTGTGAAATGGGGTGGTAGACTCTTTCCTAGATTGCATAATTTCACAAGTTGTAGTCCATATTGTTAATGTTATTTTCTTTTGGCTTAATTGCAATATTTTCTTCTAGTAAACAAATATTGTATCATTCTTAAAGTAGGTACGTGGGTGTGCCTAAGTTTTATGTTATTAAAATGGTATTTTCTTTCAAAAATTGGTATCCCTTTGAATTCTCAGATTTGTATTTTAAAATGTTTATTAATAATTTACATGTCAATGTCAATTTTCTCAGACTTTGTTTATTTATAAAATTATTCAAGAGTAAGAAAGAGAGTTATTGAAATCAACTGAAACAAAATGCTTAATGAACAATTATTTTAGACTTTAATGTTGTTGATGGTGCTTTCTAAATGATCGATATTTTGGAAGGGTCTTCTATGGTAAACTTTTTTTAAGTAACCTCATACAAAGAAATCTAGTATCGTTATGTTCGGGGATCTTGCTGGCCATGGGTATTGTGAATAATATCTGCCAATCTATTAGCCTGTAAACAAGTTGTCCAGATAATTTCTTACATTAATAGTACTATGAATTGAAGCGCCGGCGCCGTCTTGTTGAAACCATAAGATGCCTCTTTCCTCCAACGATATGTCGTCAATTACTTCAGTAATTTCATTCATAATAAAGTTGAAATATCTTTCCGAATTGAGATCATTCAGAACAAAATAAGGGTCAATTAATCGTACATTAAGAATGCCGCACCTGGTTTTAAAAGAGCACGAAAAGCAGACGAAAACAGCAACGAGAATGGACACTGAATTTAGGAATATCGAACGTACTAATAAGAAATAAACAACAAGAAATTGTTATAGAATGTATCCAACGTAAATTAGACGTAACAATCCTCTCAGAAACGAAAAAGAAAGGACAAGGAAATGAACGGTAAAAGATGCTACAGCTCAAGTAAAAGATGCCTTTGAAAAAGAACTAAGAAACATCGACCAGATACCGGATCATCATGAAATTATAATAGCAGGAGACCTCAATGGAAGAGAAGGGAAAAAAAATAATAAAGTGGTTGGAAGATACGGAGAGGAAGCCATAAACCATAACGGACAAGGACTAATCAATGTCTGTGACCTAAAGATAACGAACACATTCTTAGCACATAAAGGTATACATAAGTACACAATACATAGTACCAACACACAAGGGGACTTAAATCGAATATCGACTACGTCAGTACTAGACAGCAACCAGACATCAAAGTACAGGATGTGAAAGTAAGCAGGGGGGCAGACTGTGGATCCGACCACTGTTAGTGGTATCGAAAATATATGTACCATATATCGAAACTAGTACTCTGAGAAAAATAATATCCAAGGTTAATTAAATAAACAGTATGAAATATAACCTCGAAAGCCTACAACACGATACTATAAAATACCTATTCTGTAAAAGATCAGAGGAGAAATTAACACAAATTGAAAGAACAACTGAAGAAGAATACCACTATATTAAATCCTGTATAACAGAGGCAGCCCAGGAATCTCTTGGAATGGAGAATAGGAAAAATAAACCATCTGGTGGGATGAGGATATAGATAAACCAATTAAGAAGAAAAAACAAATATACGAATGATTCCTACAGAAGAAGAATGCAGAAACAAGAGAAAAATATAAGCAAGCAAACAGAAAAGTAAAGGTGGAATTAATACAGAAGAAGAACCAATTATGGATTAAAAGATGTGACTACATAGATCAACAGATAGAAGGCACACGAAGTTCAGAAGCCTGGAAAACAATAAAAGCAATGAGAACAAGGAATTAGTCTAAATGGTATAACAAGCTCACAGTGGATACAACATTTTAAACACCAGAGCAGAGACCGCAGTATATTGGAGAAGATCAATAACCGCTCAATGCTGACCACATACATCTCGAGATAGCAGAAGTTCAAGAGGCGATAAAATCCACAAAAATAAGATAATCCCCGGACTTGGCGGAATATATTTATAAGATACGGACCATCGAAACTAAAACAAATGTTAAAAAGCCTATATGAAAGATGTCTAAATGGAGAAGAAGCTCCAAGGGAATGAAGAACCTCTTATATAACAGTTATATATATAAGAAGGGGCCTCAAGATGATCCGAAAAATTACAAGGGTATAGCGGTAATACCAACAATAGGAAGAATATATTCACGAATTCTTAAGAACTTGATAGAAGAAGATATAAAAGATAAACAACCGAAAGAGCAGTCAGAATTTAGAGCGGACAGGTCGACAATTGATAACCTCTTCACACTGAAACTTGCCATTGAAGAACGTACTCAGCAGAACAGAGAAACACATATAGCTGTAATAGACTCAGAGAAAGCCTATGACATGTCCCCACATCACAATTATAAACAGAAATGCGAATCCTGTGGAAATAAATCAATCTCTAATCAAAGCTACACGACTCTACTATAAAGATAATTTGGCCACAATAAAAACTGGAATAACACACAAACAGAATATTTCCGAACATCGAAAGGCTTAAGACAAGGTTGTCTGCCTCCCACCCTATTTAAAATATATCTGGACCGATTCCTACAAGGGTGGATAAGAAAATGCAGAAATATGGGTCTAAACGTAGGAGGCGACACACTTTACAGCCTCTTCTTTGCAGACGAACAGGTAGTGATAGCAGAGGACGAACAACATCTGAGCTACATGAGAAGAAAGCTAAAAGAAGAGTATGAACGAGCGAGGGACACAATAAATTTAAACAAGTGTGAATACTTAGCAGCCGACTATGACGAATGTAATGATCTGGAACTAGAAAACCGTGTGATGAAGAGAGTGCAATTGTGCAAGTATTTGGGAATAATCTTTAATAAACAGGGAAATAGCAATGATGAAGAGAGAGAAAGAATCAATAAAGGTAGGAAAGCTATTGGAGCATTAAACTCAATACTGTGGGAAAAAATATAATAAGGAAAGACACCAAGTTACGCATCTACAAAAGCATCGTGCAAAGTGTAATTATTTATGGAGTGGAAGTGTGGGATTTAAATAAAGCACACAGAAGAAAGATTTTGGCTACCTACAGAAATGGGTTGTTTAAGAAAAAGTTGTAGGATATCCAGAACAGAAATAATCAGGCAGAATATTGGCATAGAAAAAGATATTATAGGTTGAAAAGAAACCGTTAGTATGGTTCAGACACACAAAATGAATGTATGAATGAATATAGGTGGCCAAGAAAAATACTAGAGTGGGCTCCGCCAGAGAAAAAAAAAGATGGGAAGACCTAGAAGAAGCTGGAGAAATGACGTGGGTGATGCAAGGATCTTAAACGAGGAAATGAGTCATGAAAGAAAAACGTGGAAACTGGAGACGGAGAGACGGCGACACCTTTAAACCTACTGTTATAATATATGATTTGTAGGAAACAACTACTCAGCGGGCAAATACCCAGAATCGCAAGTCGCTATGCGCCATGGAGACATCTATGGTGTATAGTAGCAATTGGCCATATGAGAGGATTCACTTACCTCTCACCACTACTCAATTCACTATAGTTGTAGGGTTTTCCTCCGTCTTTGATGTTAGAAAATTCAAACTCTATCATCACGATTTAAAACTTAGAGTTCTATGTGTCATTTATTTTGGATTATTCAAACCAGTAAAAGAGAAACAAAACAAGAATTTTATAGAACATTTAAAAATCATAAAATACCCAACTATATTCAGCCGCAATTCATATGAATGCGATTAAGTTTATCAGTGAAATTTTAAATTCGATTATAAAATCCATTGGTTATTGCAAGGAACACGCTGCCATTAAACTTTTCAAACACGCAGTGTGCGACACAGTGGTCGTGCACATATTTACTTACTTAATAAAAATATTGATTTCAGTAATCGATGAGTGCAAGTATATACTATGAATGAATATAGTTTTTTATCTAAAAGGTCATATGGTTAATATTTTTTTACATTGAAATTTGAAATCAACCAAACAGAGAATCGAATTAAGCCCACCCATTTTTCTATGGTAGGATTTTGTTGTGGAGTATAATTAAAGCTGTTTGTGGTGCGTGATGAAATCTACATTTTTCTCTTAAAAACTGTAGATATCTTTCTCCAGCCAGTAAGTAAGTGCGCCTTCGTAAAACTTGGGTAATATAATTTGTCCGTTAAGAACTCCGCACCATACATTAATTCCCCAGATATTTTGGTGATTAGTTTCTCTAAGTCAGTGGAGATTATCCTGAGAAGAATCGAAGAATATGAAATATCAGTTTCTGTCACTAATTGATGAATAGAAATATGCGGGTCTACAAAAACACGGGATAAAACTGCAACTGTATGTTCTTTATCTTGTGCGGTTCTGGGTTTAAAAACGTTTCTTTTTTTCTCCAAACTTCCACTTTTGTCCATATTTTTTGCTAATTTTGCAAACATTTTGTCTGATGGCCTTGGCCTATTTCGAAATCGTTCACGATATAAGCGTTTGGCTGCTTTACTGTTCTTTCCGCACTCTCCATAAATTAATATCATGTCCAATTTTTCTTCATTAGTGTAAGATACCATTGCATAAATTTATTTAGAAGTATAGCATAAAACAAAAACGGAAAACACAATTACTAATGAACAGCACAAATGACTGTATTTTCAATTTGACGTTACTAACAATGTCAAAATTCAATTGTTTCCATGGCCAAAAACAAAACCCTTGAATGTAGGTTTATCATATTTTATTAATTTTCTCGAAATTTTCCTTCACAGAATTGATTCAAGGACGTCATTTGATAGACCTTAACAAGCGATTTACAAGTATACAGGGTGACTCACTGGGAACTGAATCGATCGATATAGAGAAAAGTACGCATCAGAAAATTTTGAAAACTTAGATAATTACTAATGTCTGTATGTCCAATCCAACTAAAATAATTACAAGTAGCTGGCACTTCCGCTTATACCGGAAGTCGATACCAACTTGCTTATTTCAAATGGAACACCCTATATATTTTAGGGTTTTCGAAAAGAGCATAAAATTCTGAGTCAAAAATATGTAGCATAACTTATACCTAAACCTAACCGTTTCAGAGATATTTGACAATTTATAGAAAATTTGACAGGTGCAACGGTTTGCAAGAACCGTTATAACTTTCTTTGTGTAAAATATCCTCATTTGCTTCTTGTTACATAAAAAGAACACAAGGAGAACTACGTCGTACAACTGAAATAAATTCAATAATATCATAACAAGTGTTCCGTTTTTCGCATTACATTTTGTCAACTTCAAACCGCGAAAACTTGTTTAGATCGAATGGAACAGCCTGTATTTTTTTACGTCAAGTTGTGTAAAATTGAATTCCCTTTTTTCTGATATCAGCATTGTGGGGGTTAAAGTTACAACTTTTTGAAATATTTGCGATTTTATTAGAAATTCATGAATTGTTGTAATCATTTCATCAAAATAGCCATGATTAGAAACAATCTGTCATTATCTTATGTCAAAAAATGCCAGAACGTTTAAATTACACCCACGAAGACTTTTTAAATTTGTTTATTATTTATGGAGAATGTGATAAAGTAATATCAAGAACTTGCAGCACATTTGCTACTCGATACCCAGAATAACGGAAACCGTCTCCAAACACTGTAAAACGCATACTGGAAAATTTTAAAAATTATGGCTCTGTCAAGGCTAAAATGCAAAGAAGAAAGCCTATTGTTGATGACGAAAACATTGAAATAGTCATTCTGGGATATTTTCATGCATTTCCAAGGATGTCATTAAGACAAGCTGCTCTGGAATCGGGACTATGCAAGAATTCAATTCACAGAATCTTATTAAAACATAAGTTTCACCCGTTTTCATTCTATATGGTTCAAGGATTAAAAGAAACAGATTTCCTAAGAAGACAGATTTTTTGTGAGTTTATTCTAATAAGGTCTGAGGGTCACGATTCTTATTTAGGAAATATTATATGGACAGATGAAGCAAAATTTACTAAAAATGGACTTTTTAATGGACACAATTCGCATTATTGGAGTGACTCAAATCCTCATATGTTCAGAGAGCGAAACTTTCAGGAAAGTTGGCAGCTCAATGTTTACTGTGCCATAAGAAACGATAGAGTGGTGGCATTACAATTTTATCAGGAAAATTTAAACGGTAAATTAAATTTCCTCTTCTGCTAATATGTATAGGTAAATTTTTGTTTTTTCTTTTAGGTGAAAGATATCTGAATATCTTACAAAATTTGAATAATAACTATTTAGAAAATTTACCTCTCGCCGGATATAGAAACATTTTTTATCAGCACGACGGTGCTCCCCCACATAACGCATATTTAATTAATAATTATTTACAAGAAATTTTTATGATCAATGGATTGCCAATAATGGACCTTTCTTATGGCCTCCTCGCTCGCCCGATTTATCAGTTTTGGATTATTTCATTTGGGGAACTATTAAAAATAAAGTTTATGAGAGCCCATTAACAACTATTGAAGATTGAATGCAAAGAGTAAGTAACGCATTTTAAAACATATCACAGGATTCAATTAGAAGAGCTACCCATGAGGAACTAATCCGAAGGTGCGAAAAATATGTCGAGGTTCGAGGGCGGAATTTTGAGCAATTATTAAATTAAAATGAAATCATAAATTAAATTGATCTTATCTCTGCTACTTTAGTTCATGCCATATCTTCAATTCGATTAATACGCATGTTACAGTGTTAGTGTTATTTTGCATTTTTGTGGATATCGAGTAGCAAATGTGCTGCAAGTTCTTGAAATTACTTTATCACATTCTCCATAAATAATAAACAAATTTAAAAAGTTTTCGTTGGTATAATTTAAACGTGCTGACATTTTTGACATAAGATAATGACTGATTGTTTCTAATCATGGCGATTTTGATGAAATGATTACAACAATTCATGAATTTCTAATAAAATCGCAAATATTTCAAAGTTGTAACTTTAACCCCCACAATGCTTATATCAGAAAAACGTGAATTCAATTTTACATAACTTGACGTAAGAAAATACTCCATTTGACCTAAACAAGTTTTCGCGGTTTGAAGTTGACAAAATGTAACGCGAAAAACGGAACATTTGGTATGATATTATTGAATTTATTTCAGTTGTAGGACGTAGTTCTCCTTGTGTTCTTTTTACGTGACAAGAAGCAAATGAGAATCTTTTACACGAAGAAAGTTATAACGGTTTTTGCAAACCGTTGCACCTGCCAAATTTTCTATAAAATGTCAAATATCTCTGAAACGGCTAGGTTTAGGGATATGCCACATATCTTCGACTCAGAATTTTATGCTTTTTTCGAAAACCCTAAAATATATAGGGTGTTCCATTTGAAATAAGCAAGTTGGTATCGACTTCCGGTATAAGCGGAAGTGCCAGCTGCTTGTAAATATTTTAGTTGGATTGGCCACACCGACATTAGTAATTATCTAAATTTTCAAAATTTTCTGATTCGTACTTTTCTCTATATCGATCGATTCAGTTCCCGGTGAGACACCCTGTGTATGGCTTGTAGTTTATTGTTGAAATAAAAAAAATACATTAGCGCGAATACCAAACTGCACCACCATCATGTACGTCCAACTGCTTTATGGGTGGTTAGAATTTTCGCAAATATAATTCTTTTCTATTTAGAAAATGAAGAAATTCCGCATCGATTACTGTTATCCGAGTATATAGATTAACATCACATAATTCTGAAACAAGCGAATCAAATAAAGTCTTCGTAATTACTACACGGTGCCTGATATGACATTATTGACAGCCAGAAATTACGTTTGCTGAAGATCTGCCCGCCGATTTAACGGTAGACATCAATTCCATTTCACGGTATCAACGATTATTCCAATACCATGCGTGTATATCTGGCATTCAATATGCCGTCCATTATTCATGGCAATAAAAATAACATGACACTACAGAGTGAACTAAACAGTTCGGGAAACCAGTACAAAAGTGTAAACACAAATCGAAAAATCGGGCTGGGCCAGGGTACGGCGACACGCGAAACCCTGTCATCAACGAGGAGTGACATTGTGGAGTGGACACGGAATAACTGCCTTTTTATGGGGTTGTTTACACTTTTCATGCCGGAGCGCGTGGCCTGTTTTATTTTAATGACTTTCATAGCGTTTTATATTTCCCGGAAGACATGTAATTGGCGGGGGATAAGATTCACGATTCCCAATAGACGCTCCACTATTTATAGCTATCGGCTTTCCAGAAATAGAAAAAATAATAATTGCTCTATTAACTCGATTTATCTGTTCGGTTACCTACATTATTTTATATACTTTTTTATGGTTAACTGTAAATGTAGAAGGTGAAGAACATCCTCTCTCTTTGAGGTATAAGACAATAACTTATTTCTTTAATAAATATGATTTTTGTCAATTTGATATAAAAAATGTGTACGTTTATTATTGCATAGAAGTTGTTAATGAATATTTAGATTATTCGATTATAGCAGCCTATTCTTTCCTATTATTTGGGTTTTCTACCACATGTATTATTATCCTCTTCAAAAACAAATCACCGAATCTACAAAATAATAGAATTATTGGAAAAAAGCCTCTGCGCCAGTGACGTTTACGCCAAAGGAATAGTCAGAGGTTATGTTTTGCAAATAATATAAATCGGAATAAACACAGAAATAATGTATTTTGCTGACGTTTCGGAAAGTAATCTCTTTCCGTCTTCAAAACTTTTTTTTGGAAGAACTCTTATTTTGCTGCGTATGTCAAATACACAGCTTTAAGATTCTGTTTATGTTATTTCCATAGATACTTACTACTTGCTGAAACATAGAACTGATGATATTTTCTTTTAGATAATGTTGAGTTTGTTAAAGTTCTTCTTTTAACATTGGTAGCCAGGTTGTACAAATATCTACAGAACAATTCGATACGCACTTATTTTCATTTAATAAGATTATTAAACTAAACAGAATCTTAAAACTGTGTATTTGACATACATAGCAAAATAAGAGTTCTTCCAAAAAAAAGCTTTGAAAGCGGAAAGAGATTACTTTCCGAAATGTCAGCAAAATACATTATTTCTGTGTTTACTCCGATTTATATTATTTGCAAAACATAACCTTTGACTATTCCTTTGGCATAAACGTCACGGGCGCAGAGGCTTTTTTCAAATAATTCTATTATTTTGTAGATTCGGTGTTTTGTTTTTGAATACATGTGGTAGAAAACCCAAATAATAGGAAAGAATATTCGTAGAATGCCACAAATAATTTTCAGACAATATATAGCAGCCTAGTTTTAAAAACATTATCGATATCAGTAACGATTGAAATGCCTCAGTAGCAGAAATAGACCGAAGTTAAATAAGTGTAAAAAAAAAAGAAATGCTTGAACGTAAATTTTATTCTTTATCACGAAAACGGTTGGTAATGCAGCATTTTTTAAAAAGAAGAAAACGTTTTAGAATTAACAAGGGAATCAAAAAATATTTTATTCTACAAAGTAAGATGAATGGATTTTAAAAATATTTTAAAAATATATTAGGGGTTGCCCATTCCACCCCTTGGTGAAGCACTCAAAGGGATGAAAAACATTCACAAGATGCCTTTCAATAAGTGTAGTAGATATACTAAATATCTTGTTTTTTGGAATTTTATTTTTTGAGTAAAATAATGAAAATGGTTTTTAACGTACCTCTTTAAAGGGGCTATAACTTGAAAAAGAAGGGGTATTTTGAAAAATGTTATACGAACAACCCCAATTAATTTGGGCTAAGGAATCTACAGTTAATTTTTTTCTATTTTGTTTCCGGACACCCTGTATATTAAGGTGTTTTTAAAATTATGTAATATTGAAAAAGAAATTTGATTTTAGAAAACCCACGTTGGTGAGACAACATAAGATATTTTCAAAAGTCAAATATTTTGAAATTGTAAAAATGAAATTAATTTTGACCACTTTTTTGGGTTCCTGGGACCTCAAAACGTAAAGATTTGATGTTATCTCAATTTTCGTTTTTGGACCAATTTCAGTAACCTCTCACAATTTTATTGTGGTGATATTAAAATGGATAATAAAATATAAATACAACATAGAGGCCGCTGATATTCGTTTGACAATCAGCTTCTGAACCAGGTCACTAAATGTCCGAAAGGTGATTTTATGTACTTACATTTTAACTCTCTCGGAATCATAAAGAAAATTTTTTTCAATATAAATTGTGTTTAAATTACAATTACCGCATCACTATTCCGCCATTTATTAAAATTCGAAAAGCAAATGCAAACTCGGCCCACTACGAATCGACATGCTTTATTAGTCCGCGTTTATCCTACGAATTAAACTCTCAAACATGACGATACAAATTTACCGCGGAAACAAGCCGCAGGTTTTATTCTCAAATAATTTTCTGTTGTTTAAACAATCATAAAAAAATATTTCTCATTTACAAACATGAAATGTGATATTGAGTGTAAATATGAATTTGCTATTAATGGAGGTATACCAGAGAACTGTGTTTGACAATATCTCTATTGGTATAATACAACTGCTTTTGTGCATGTGCTTCTACGTAACATGCAATTTCCATATAATAAGTATAAATAGTTACATGTTTAATTAATTGATGCATTGCAATAATAAGTGGTTTCATGATCTACATGCTTAGGTCATGCAATTGTGTACATAGTCACAGAGAAACATAACATAATTTAGTAACAGTGATGGCTTTCCAAATGTCTCAGGGTGTATATATAGTACTCATATGAGAATGTCAACATCAGGTAATAATGATTAGGTGCAGTGCAAATGGACGCCATATACTTGAGACAATTAATCAATATCCGCTGCGTAAAATTTGTTAAATTTCATAAATTTTTATAACCTGTTTTTCGAAGATCGAACGATTTAGTTATAAATTATTTAAAAACTGAAGAAGCGACGTTGAAATGGTACTCACTATTTGGAAACTACTCAATAAATCAGTGAACGTTAAGGCCTGACAGCATCCGTGATCTGGGAGTCACATTTGACGATAAACTGACTTTCAAAAATCATATTGATAATCTAACATCAGAATCCTATAAAATGTCAGGATTTATCATAAGGAATTGCAAAGAATTCATTAATACTAGTACCTACATTAAAATTACTAAACTTTTCTTTTGTAAAGGCGAATATAGAGACTTTACACTTTCGATATGCATTGCAGATGATTCATATGAAACTGTGATAAATTTATGTTCGTGTTGATCTTTTATTTTTTATTGTCACTTATAATATATTACATATGCTTGTCTCCTGTGTAAACTGTATAATGATTACTTTTGTTCCCTTTTTGTAATTAGGTTAACACCTGCTGAATGATTGTATAATAAAACAAAATAAATAAAAAAATAAAATAAATCAAATATCACGAACTTGAAGGGAATATCCGCCTTATTATTTATAACGTGACACAAGATACCTAAAATTCTGGAGATCTGTATATCGTTCAGACGACTTCTATACGCATGCGCCGGCCAGATCTGTTGCATATCGCTTCATTTTCACATTGACAGGTCCCATATAAACGCGCCAAGAAGTATTTTCAACACTCAAACTCAGCAGGAAGTTCCAAATAACTGAACTATTATCTACATTCGAGAGGCGAATCTTGCTCTCTTATGTCTGCAACTGCTTGAAGTTGGATTGTTTTTCAAATAACCATGAGGAGATTAATACCGTTTGTCTGCACTTCATGATAAATTACCTCGGATTTTTACAATTCTGGAAAGTTTTAAAATCTCATAAATTTATCTATTCGCATGTTAAAAACACCTTCATCCGACTACATAGATTTATGAGAGGCCGCTCCACAATAACTAATTTAATACATGCCACGCAATATATACATAATCGGTCGACATGCAAGTTAAAAAAATATAAATATTTTAGTTTAATTGAACGTTCGGCAGGTTAAATATTTTTATCAGGCAAGTGTCTATCATAATAATAATAATTTTATACTGATGTACACTTTAAAATATATTCATAGACATATTACAAAGAGGAGGCGACATTCAACAAGGTTGATCTTCCACGCAACCCCTACGCGGGAAGACGGATAATACATACATACATTGCCTGTTTGCAAATATTTGGAATCTAACATGTTTTCTGAAAGAGGTAATACTGAAAAAAGGGATTTGATATGCGATGATAAGTTATTAAATAATTTCACAGAATTGTAAGAAAGAGACTTTTCAAATTGAGCAGTCAGTCGTATGCTTTGCGGCACTAAACAAGTAACGCGACCGTGTGGGACAAATATGTATATTTATACATCTGTATAATTTCTCAAATAAATACTTCGGACTTTGATTTTAACTATTTTGTAAACGATACAAGCAGTATGAAACTGATAGCGTTCATCTAGGGTAAGCCATTTACTGTCATGAAGTGGACCCGTTATATGATCAAACTTTCTAAAATTGAAGCTCAATCTTAAGCATGAGTTTTGGACCTTTTGTAAACTTACTTGGTCCCTTTTTAAGAGACCGGCCAGTATGCAGTATCACAATAAGACAAGCCAGGCAAAATTAACATCACATAATTTTAGTTTCAATTCCCTTGACAAAAATATCTTTAGTTCAAATGTGCTTTTAGAGGGCGGAATATTAAAACATAATATTTTTAGTCGCGAACTCCTCTATAAAACCCTTATTTTACTATAAGGAACGTAACCAGACTGCAACCAACAGTTACTTTTTGAGCTATGTGCCCCGCCGAGCGCTGAATTACAAGTTACAAGCCTGGCGCATTAAGTGTAATAATTGCATATTACCATCAAAACGCTAATGCTTCGATTGCAACAAAGACAAGCCGAAAGATTGATCCTACTTAAAGGAGCTCTCGTGCCAGTCGTCATACATCACTTGCAGACTGCAGTTTCGAGCTGTTGGCTCTCGTCAGTGCAAGGTAGGCATGTGACGACCGACACGAGGATCACTTGACTATTTAGTACATTTCGGTATCTTTGGGATTATATTTGACAATTTCCAAGCGGTGGGGAAGTAATTTTTTGTGAGGCATTTGTTAATTATAAAAACCAGATATTCATTTAAATGTGGGAGTACCAGTGTTGTTAAATTTATTCCATCAGTTCCTTTTGCATTAGATTTTATGGTACGAAATATACTTTCAACCTTGTGGACAGAAACTTCTGAGAAGCTAAACGCAGTATCATTCACTAGTGGTGTCGAATATTTATTTAAAATAATATCAGAATTTACATTAGAAGTATTATATTTTTAGGAAGAATAACATAATATGCATTTTTGTTATGCTTCATAAAATATAATTTCTTCTTATTAAAAAAAATGAACAAAAAATTGGCCATATAGTACCATACCTACATAAAACATAAAGTAATACTAAAGAAACAAAAATATAGATTATAATTATTATATGTGTTATAGCAAATTAATTTCAATAGGTAAAGTGTATACGAACTTAACTGAAACCGTATAAAACTAAAAGCCGGCAAAAACAGACGGCATCTCTTTATTGTACGTGGGCGGAGGTAAATAGAAAAAATAATAAGATTTTCGGGCGTTATTATCTTATCCTCGATTTCAAATGGTCTCCAGAAAAGCCATGGTAAATTAGTAAATAATTAAAATATTTTACCTTTTATATAATAGTAAATATTTATAAATATGAACAATAACTAACTAAACTCCTACGCTTGATATTATAACAGGTATTTATGCACTGCACTGGCACATTGACAGCACATCTCATAAGCCCACCGTTGACTACTGAGAACGATTTACGAGTTTTTTTATGCTAGTAGGCCTGTCCGTTTTATTACCTTTAAACCAGTGCAGTCGTAGATGGTTCATTCAGGCTGATTACATTGCCAGTCTTGGACTCGCCTGCACAGTTTCAACTACCATTGCTAAATATATAAGACAAAATATCAAGTTCAGTGCGCACGGTTCTGTTCTTTAACACTGACCAGCTTCAATTGTCCTCTTATAAAGTATACCTGCCTAAGTAATTTAAAGGACAAATTTTATTCTCCATATCTTTTTGTTTGAAAATCGTTTAATTACATTGATAATTTCAATGTCATCAAATACAGCTTAGTAAATGTGCATCAAAGCCAATCCATTTAAACAATGGTTAGACATTCTAGATCTAATCCACGTTTTTTATCGTCTTAGTGTCTAAAAACTCCTTTCTGAACTAACAACGCTTACAAGTAGAGTAGATAAATAATTTTTAAAATTTACGAATTACGCGGAATATAGTTTTATCGCACAGTTGTAAAGTTTCCAAGTCATCAGCAGGTAAGTGTTTATTTACGGAGTTTGAGTATGCGCTCCACTTCAACTTTCAAATAAAATTCTCCTTTAAACTTGTCCAAAACTATTGTTGCATCTTCTTTTCAAAAAATAACTGTGTATATATCTGTCAACATCTTTCCAGCTGTCATAATTTCGGTTTCAGTTGCTTTCATTGCATTTGTTGGCAAACAAATATTTAAGCTAAAGCTTAGATTGAGTGTTTCCACTGGAAATCTGCTTTCCAAATCATTTATAACATAATCCAGCAGTAGGATAAATGGGGTAATTCTGTAATAGTCTTCAGGAGAATTTGAGGATAAGTTAGGGTTGGGACGATTTCTCATTTTGTTGGTAAGTCTAGATTCAAGTTCTTTCAACATATTTTGAATTTCCGTCAATATAGCATTGAAACATTCCGGAGTAGCTTCTCTTTTATTTTTAAGGGCTGAAAGAGTACAAGATATCATTGCGTTCTCTGTTTATTGTATGTGGTGTTGTGTATTGCGACGTAAATAAACAATTTTTTAGGATACCCGATTAGTCGTATAAAACCATATGTGCGACGCCGAGCTGCAGAAACATCGGTCATTTTAATGTTGATATTTTATTTTTTTGAAATCTGGGAGAGGGGGCATGGACCCTATGGCCCCTCCCTCGATTCATGCCTGTCCCAAGCATACTTTCCTATCTGAGAATTTTGTAGATATCCATATAATCTCAGTCACATTTGCTAATATTTTTTATATCCTCGGTATTCCTTAAACCTATAAAGCCACTGTACTAAAGCTTTTTTTGCAAAAACAGTGACAAATTGTTAAGAAGAGTTACTTTATGGAATCAGTAGACAGCACAAAAATTTCACTATTCGCTGCCAATCTTAAGCATGTGCTTTAATATCGGTAGACTTCTCTATTTGTTTTTCTTTCTTCACATTTTATTACTAAGTCGCAAAAAAACTCTGTATTACATTGCTTTGCCTGCATCATTATAACGCCTCCGTGATTGTCGATGTCAGTTGCCCTCCTATGGACAGATTGTTGTTCCACCCGGCTACATTCCAAGCGCTTTCAGATTCTGTGAGCTGCGAGAATTAAATCTGAAACTACTAAAAGCACCTAGAATGTCACGACAACATGGTGAGAATTTAATCTACATTCCATAGCGTGACGAATTTTTATACAAAGCGTGAATAACTTAAGAGTAACGTTTTTTTCTGACAACGCAAATATCAGTAAGGAATATACTAAAATATTTATATTAGGGACGAAACATAAAATTTACATGAATATGCCGTATAAATAGACTATCTAAAAAGTAAACTGAACTCTAACTCTCTACAGATAAAATAAATGCTGCTCCCAGGACAAAACATCATCGAAAAACTTTTCGGAGACAAAAGGGAAATGACCTGCGGCGATACGTTCAGTTAGCTTAATATCAAACTGATGTCAGAAAACACTGACGTTACTAATACAATTTCAATGGATGCTTTGCTAACTTTTTTGAATGAAGTTACATACATATTTTTTTGTATTAATAATCCAGCGCATTCGATTCTTAATGTTTAAAATGGGTTCCGTCTATATAAAAATATGTGAATACCCTTTCAAAACAAGTTTCCAATTTACTTGGCTCTATTTTTAAATTCACAGGTTTAACAGAACAATGTAATGTTTGTTTATAGTATACAGGGTGTTCCAGCTCTATTTAGACAAGCATTATCTCGGAAACGGTTAGACATAGAAATAAATGTTTAATGGAAAATTTATTCTGTTTAAAAAGATGCATTTAACTATTTTATTTTCAAATGTACAAGGCGCCTCAAAAAGACGGCAAGTTATGTAACTTTACTTTTTAAAATGGAACACCATGCATATTTTTGCATTTTTGGATTCTCCTTCTATTTCCGAACAAATTTTATTAACCTTGTCCTATACCTATCATTTCATGTTCCATATTCTTAAACTAAGGAGGCCTTAATTACATACGATAGCAAAAATTATTGACTGTCATTATGTGTCAGTTTCACTGATAGTTGTTCAGTTTAAGACTCTATTTTATTTTCAAATCAGTAATATACGGTCACTGTTTACATCTAATGAATATGTCGATATGTTCCTTATTTATGACGAGTATGGAAAAAATCACGAGCCGCAGAACAAACGTATAGAGACAGATTTCTTAATAGCGTGTACTACCTCGTCAGACATTTAGAAATCTGGAAAGAAAAATAATAATAATAATAAATCGGCTTTATTTTATAAAAAATACAAATACAATAATTTTCGCAAAAAGTAACAATTAGGCACATTTGTGGCGAAGTCTAGCTTAAAGCTACTCATACTTAACCACAAAATTAAACTTTCAAACATAATGTTAAACTATTGAATAAAGTGCATGGCAATAATATAAAAAAAAACATTCAAATAATTTATTGAAATATTTAGGTTATATAGCTTTCAGGAGCTGATAATTTGCGAGAGAGTTCTCAGGTCCTCCCCCCCGCCGACTACCCCGAATAGACGACGCTCCGACTACCAGTCATGGCCCTCTTCAGGAGCTTTATTTTGCCTCTGAAGAAGACCACGACAAGGCGATCAAAACACCATGTACCCGAGAGAGTCCACGCAGAAGAGAACCCGAAAACCACTCCACAAAGAAAAAAAAACAGTTAATAAAGTTTCCTGTTTGGTACACATATACATAGGCTAAAAAAAGTACTTAAAATTATATTTGCAGCTCCTTACTTAGTAAATAACTTTTAAATTTGTATTTGAATTTTCTTGGTTCCATGTTTTTTAAGTTTTCAGGTAATGAGTTGTAGAGCTTTATAGAATTAAATAAGAATCCCCTCTAATACATGGTCGTGTGATGATGAGGCATAGTTAATTTTAATTTATATCGAATATCCCTGGAGTGAACAGCTGATCTAGCTATAAATTTTTTAAGGGCAGAGGAGGAATGGGGGGGGGGTATTTAACAAATTTTGTATGAACGTACCAAGGTGATGTAGTACCATGTTTGACATTCTTAACCATTTAATATTATTAATTTTTTCAGACACCGAATCAAATCTTCGTAGTCGAAAAATTAGTCTACAGCAAGAGTTCTGAACTTTTTGCACCCAATTTTTATCTAATATGGCTAGGCAAAGTCCGTATATAAAGTCAGCATAATTAAAGTGAGACAAAACCAATGTCTCACATAAGAGTATTTTTAGATTACAATTTATTATATGACGATTGGCATAAATGAGTTTTAAAGACGAATACGACTTTTGCATTAACTTTTTGATATGTCCATCAAAACGTAAATTAATGTCTAAAATGACACCTAAGTTGGAAATCGAATTAACTAAAGGCAAAGATACACCCTCAATTTAATATTTAAGTTGTGTTTTAAATTGTTAATATTATTTTTATTTCCAAATAACATAATGAAAGATTTACTAGAATTAAGTTTAATGTTATGTTCCTTTGACACTTGATTAATAAAAGCTAAGTCACTATTAATATTTTCAAATGCCTCAGGGTGATTTGTATGATTAAAATAAATATACATTTGAGTGTCATCAGCGTAAGTTTGTATTTTGCAATGTTTAACAGAAGTTAAGATATCAGATGTATAGATAATAAATAAAAGAGGACCCAAAACTGATCCCTGAGGCACTCCTGATAATATCTCTAAGCTTGAAGAGAGTGATTCGTTAAATAAAATTTTTTGAGATCTGCCTGATAAATAAGAATTAATTAAAGACACAGATTCGCCATTAATACCAAAATATTTAACTTTCGCACATATAAGTTGATGGTTAATTGTGCCAATGGCTTTGGAGAAATCTAGAAGCACAAGCACACTAACTAATTTATTATCATAGGCATGTATGATATCATCTGTAACGTTTGCTACAGCAGTTGAGGTACTATAGCCTTTTCTAAATCCGCATTGAGAGTCAGGAATAAGTCTGTTTGATACGAAGTACTCGTAAATCTGATCATATAGCACCTTTTCAAATTTTGAGATTGTAGGTAATATACTTATTATTCTAAGATCTGAATAAGACATAACATTTGCTTTTTTAGGTAAGGGTCTGCCTATTGACAATTTCCATTGAGCAGGAAAGTAGTGTTTCTCAATAAAGCAATTGATTATGTGAGTTAGGAACTTATCAATATAAGGGCTGCAACATTTTAACATTGAAGCCGAAATACCATCAATACCATAAGCATTAAACTTTAATTTATTTATAATTTTATTAACTTCATTAATTGTAGTTAGCCGAAAATAAAATTTGTTATTATTATCAAATAGATTATTGTCATAAAATTCGATTTTATTATCACAAATGTTGGATGTTGATTGTAAAAATGTTGCAAAATAATTGTTTATTTCATCAGGATTGGAAAATTGATCAGGAATTGTAAAGTTTTTTTCAGATCGAACCGTGGAAACTGTATAATTTCTTAATTCTTTATATCTCATCCAATCATTTTCAGCCTTAGTTGATTTATATTTTTGCAAAGCAAGGTCTCTTTCCCTCATTATTAGCTTTAAGTTTTGAGTGTGCATATTAGTTCCTTTCCTAGCCCCAGAGGAGTTCAGCATGCCCGTCCAGCAAGACAGGAACAAAATGTCATTAATGTTCTTGCGCTTATAGTAATCAATCCACACGCATCTGTTGCGGAAGAGATTGGTATAAGTAAATCTTCGATGCACAGAATTATGGTGCATAATGGATACCATCCTTACAAAATCTGCTTAGTTCAAGATTTAAGACCTAATGATTACAATAGACGTATGGAATTCATTCCCAACTTTATGGTACAATTACATGATGATCCTCTGTTTGTCAATAAAATTATGTGGACTGATGAACCATGATTTCACAGTAATTATTGGTCAGTGGAAGATTTTCGCTGAGTAAGAGAAACACATTTTCAAACTATTTGGAGAATTAACGTTTGGTGCGGCTTATTTAATGGGCGATTAATTGGACCATACCTTTATGAAGGTATCCTTAATGGTGATAGATATTTGAGGTTTTTAAGAAATATTATTCCTTGTCTTGTGGAAGAAATTTCAATAAATGAGCGCCTTTCTATGTGGTGGCGGCAAGACGGAACACCAGCGCATAATTCGAACCTTGTAACATACTTCCTGACAGAGATTTGAAGGGAACTGGATTGGTAATCAGGGACCTTTAAATGGCCTGCACGGTCACCTGATATGAGCCCCCTAGATTTTTCTTATGAAGTCGTTTAAAACAAGTTACTGCTGAGAAACCAAATAATTTTAAAGATTTAAAAAATAGGCTAACTCATGCTTACCGCCAAATAACCAAAGATGTCATAAGGAGTTCTTGAATACGAGAACTTTTAAGGAGGTATGTGTTATGTAAAATAGAATATGGACGACAATTTGAGCATATTTTATAATAATTATAATAATAACTGTTTTTTTTTGTATTGTAGTATTCCTTATAATTGCGATTATTATGAATTTGATATTTTAAGGAAGATATTGCAGAAAAACTAAAATTTATTATCCCCCTTAAGCGGTCTCCCTTATTATTCATTTTCGGATATAAGTTTATATAAAAGACTGTCATTATTTCTGGATTTACTATCAGCCGCAGAAACATCACGGTGTTATTCCAGACTGCTTTAAGCTAGCAAAAGTTATACCTCTATTTAAAAAAGGTGATCCAGATATGGCGGATAATTATCGGCCCATTTCAATTATTCCAATTTTTGGTAACATCATTGAAATAATATTGAAAAAAAGAATGTATAAATATCTTGAGCCAAATTCTATACTATACAAATGTCAATTTGGCTTTAGAGTAAGTTGTTCTACAGCTGGGGCAGTACACAAAGTCGTGCAGGAGGTAGTGGAGGGTTTTGAGGTGGGAGAACATACAGTTGTTACTCTATGTGACCTTACAAAGGCCTTTGACTGCGTTCCACACGACATATTATTAAGAAAATTAGAGCGCTATGGAATAAGAGGGTTACCACTACTCTTCTTCAAGTCTTATTTGGAAAATAGATCCCAGTATGTGATTATAAATAATAAAATGTCAGATCTTAAAAGAAGTACACAAGGTGTCCCACAGGGATCAGTAATTGGACCAGTTCTGTTCTTGCTGTTTATCAATGATATTAATTATTTTATATCCCCTAGTAAATGTGTATTATTTACAGACGACACCACACTTATCATATCTCATAAAAATTTTGCTGAATTGGATTCACTATTAGCCACACTCGAGGAAAAAGTTGAAAATTGGTTTACTGTCAACAAACTTAAATTAAATAATAGTAAAACTCAGAAACTTTTTATTTCTTCTAATCACATTCATACCCAGGGGAATAATGTGAAATTACTCGGTAAAGTTTTAGATGATAACTTAAATTGGTCTGGACATATAGAGTATCTATCGAAATCACTCCCAAGTACTATCTTTTTAATAAGGCAGCTAAATTCTGTAGTAGATAGAGACACCCTAACTACCACTTATTTCGCTTTGTTTCACTCACGTATAACTTACGCAGTATATTTATGGGGAAATTCTGTTCAAGCATTTAAAGTATTTCGCTTACAAAAGAGAACTATTAGAGCGATTGCAAATATCGGTAGCAAAGAACATTGCCGACCCTTTTTTATTCAATTCGGTATCCTTCGATTTATATTTATTCTACTGTATTTGAAATACATATGAAAATTAAAAAATTTTGCCTTCAATAGGATATTCATACCCATAATACCAGAACAACAAATATGATTAGAACAGAACGATTTAAGCTTTCAAAGTCAAAAATGAACTCTTTAAATGTGAATTTGTATAATAAAATACCACTTAGAGTCGGACAATTAAATCAATACCGGTTTAAATCAGCAGTAAGAAAGCATTTGGCTAATAATTGTTTTTATTCGGTGCAAGATTTTCTTAAAACACCCTTTGTATAAGTTGTCGCACAGTATTGTAATTTGTAATATTTTTATGTTCTTTTTTATATCTCTCGTTTGTTCTTATTGTACTTTGATTATGATACATTATTGTTATGCAGTATATATTATTGTTAGTTATCATTGCATTATAAGCTTATTAATTATTTATTTATTGACTTGCCATAAACATTCCTCAGTTTTTGACCGCGTTATATATCCGAAATCAGGAAAAATCCAAAAGAATAATAATATGTACAAATATCTAAAACCACTAGACTTACAAAGACGTCTGTTATTACTTTTATCAATGTCGATATAACAATCACTTTAATAGCATAAAAATCATTGCTCTTAACATCCAAGTTTAATCAATTAAACACTTTTCTTTTAATAAAATCTCTATTCTATGCACAGTGAAAGAAAAGTTACGAGTGTTTCAATTAATTTAAGTTGGCGAAAAAGACCTTAAAAACTAAGGGATGATATTGTTAAAGTTGTGCAAGCTTTGTTTCCTTTTGAGTAAGTTGCGTTAACGTTTTGTTTTAAGAACATCACTCTAACTAACTAAATTTAGCAGGGATGACGCTGTTGACTCAATTTCAACGATAAAGTGTTTTTCCGTCGTGGTCTTGTATTTTGAATCACAATATCCTCCGGAATGCTCATACTTAAAACTTCGAATTTAGGGGTAGATGGCGCTTTTCCGCAGCGTGTCTCTAAGATCACTTGCGGATGTTTAATCTTCTATATCCAAGGTTTAAAACTTAGGAAGATACATTATAACTGTTTATTCAAGATTAACGCCAAGACTGGATAATAAAGACACGGAATTTGTGACTACTACATATACGGGATTGTCTAAAATGTCACGCCTTTCCAAGGGGAAATTAACATTATATTTATCGGTGATATAGCCTAATAAAATAATACATTTGCAAACAGTTTCTTAATTATTAAGTATGTATAAACAGAAGGAAAAATCGACCAAATGTTTTTGAAGATTCACCCTCAAATTTATTTATTTATTTATTTTAATGCAACCGCCCAAGAGGCAACCAAATACAGGGTGGGAATATTATAGTGAAGTAATACAAAAACATTGTACATATATTATAATAGAATATTATAATATAATAAAACATTATAATCAAAAATATTAAAATTACTTAAACATTAAAATATTAAACAAAAAAAATTATAAACATTATAATAGAATAGAACTGCAATAGAGCTATGGTAGTTCTAAATGTTGTTCCATAAATAAACGTTATTATTATTATATTATTATTGTAATACAAAAGCAAAGGTATTGGTTGATTGAGTTAATGCTACAGCTGAATATATCTTGCAGTAGATTATAGTTATTACACATAAAATATAAAAGAGAATACTTTAATACATTAGTTCGAGGAGTAGGAAGATAAAATGTTTCAGAGTTCCAGCTTGTTGTACCAGGTGTATGAAAATTCCGTTGCTCCAAAAGGAGAGGACAATCAAACATGTTAAACATAATTTTATAGAGAAAAATTATTGAGTGTACACTATCCTTCCATTTTCCATACTTAATATGCGAAATCTTTCCAACATTTTCAGATTACTGAGTTATTGGATAGATACCATCTTCAATGAAACATAAATACTTAACAAAACAGCGCTGGACATTCTCAACATTGTCTATATAGGTAGCATATCCTGGGGACAATATTAGCGAGCAGTATTCCAATTTTGATAGTACAAATGAATAATACTACAGTGTCATAATGGTCTGTATTGCTGAAGCCTTTATAGCACAGGCAACGAAGACCAAAATAAGCCAAATAGCAGAAAAAATTCATGCAGAGGCCAATTTTGACACAGTTGTAAAAGAAGGTGTCCTTAAGAACATACTAAAAGTACTGATGGTTGGGAATGAAGCTAAGGGGGGATCTATAAAGGTTCCTTGTTGTAGTTTTTCGTTAATAACTCGAAATCGAACTATTACCTTCAGAGAAGAATAGATTAATCTATATAAAATTCTCTACAAAAAAGGTTCTATATACTTTTGCTCTAGGGTGAATACTTAAGAAGATATGGAGTATTTATGAATGCATGTATCACAGTCGCTACAAACCAACTGGCAGTCACAACAGTTGACATCATTTTCACTTATATTGTAGAATTCCAAAGTTCTCGAGGATTTTGAGAATAATAGGATTTGCCAAACTTCGCCAGCTTCAAATATTATATGTTTAATTCTGCGCTACACTTGTGCCTTTTTCGAAGTTCTTTTAGTTTAGAAGAAATCTTTCCTTCATTAAGATCGACGAGCCTATCAAAAAATTTATCCCTGGTAAACGGCATAAGGGCATGCACATTATGGATAGCTTTATCCAGCCTGTTAACATTTTCTCCATGCAAATATATGTATTTAATCGACTCTCCAAGTTATTAAAGCGATCATTTCAGATTCTATACGTACGTCGTACATTATGAACATCTGTATAGTGTTTGCAAAACGTCTGTTTTAAATATTACAACATATTCACATAATGCATATTTCTTGCCCTGCTTTCCTGAGGAATTGGTGTTTTGTGGTGAACTTATTAATGCCATCGTGTATTTTTTAAATATGATATACGAGAAGATGGGATCCTGAACCCAGTTATCACAAATGACCCTATGGCGCCCTACGCCGTTTTGAACATGATATTTTGCCGATGCACGACTGGATGTGGAGTAAGCTGGGGTTGCCGCAAAGCAGGGATTGCCTACTCCTGTGCATGCGGCGTGTGCCTCGGCTCATATACGAACGAAGCTCCTTGGAACGACAGCATCGATGATGAAGAAACTTTAGATTTTGACGAAATTTTATGTTCGAGATACATCCTTGCACATTAATTATTGTTTTTAACAATAAACATTTAATTTTTAACAATAAAAACAGTTTTTTTTTAAATTTTATATTTCCCCCTCCATATCTCCTATAGATAGATGTATAGAACCTTTCTTGTAGACTTATATAGATTAATCTAGTGTGAACATTTTTTCGCTAGAGGCAGTAGTTTTCGAGTTATTAATGAAAAACTGCAACAAGGGCCCTTTAGAAACCCCCTTAAGCTTCACTCCAAACCATCAGTATTTTTTAGTATGTTGTTAAGGACACCTTTCCCTACGACTGTGCCAAAATTAGCTTTTACTTGAATTTTTTCCGCTATGTTTCCTTGGTAGCAATAGTGAAATTAATATGTTCTTTGAAACTCAAACACTTATCAAAAATAAGTCCAAGGTCCTTTACTGTTTCTGGCCTCTGCAATATTTGACCGTTTATATGATAATCGTACTTGATAGTGTTACGCATTTTAGAAAAGGCGAATATTACATTTAGATATATTGAAAGGTAAATGATTAGACAGGCACCAGTCGTTAACCATATTCAAGTTATTCTGAAGATTTTCGCAGTCTTGTTCGCTTTCTATTATACAATATATTTTCAAGTCATCAGAATATAGGAGGCTCTTTACATTGAGATCAACTACTATATCATTTATAAAAAGAACAAACATAAACGGGCCTAGTACGGATCCCTGGGAACGCCAAAAGTAGAAAAATCTAATTGCGACACTGATAACCCAAATTTAATCAATGTCTCTAATAGAATATCACGATCCGGGCGATCGAATGCCTTGGAAAAGTCTATGTAAATGGCATCAATTTATTTGTTTGCATCAAGTTCTTTAGAAATGAATTGGCAGACCAAATGGACGCCGGAAATGGCCGGCAGACGACCATAAAGTGGTGACAAAGTACCTTAGTTCTATTTAAGGTATATTAGGCAAGCTGAAATTTTTAAGTTATACAAAAGGCATATAAGAGATTGTTTATTTAAAATAGCAGACCAAAATTCCATCATTAACATACCGGCAGACCTGCGCTAAGAAGGCAAGATTAGTGTAAACAAACAAGCAGTAGTATATAATATATATCCGTCTCTAGTCTATCCGTGACGCGGACGTTTCAAGGGTATTTGCGCACGGCACGAATCCCTCTTACGGTGCCAGTAATGTCAGTACAGATTGAGCGCTCATTTTCATCTGCCGTTTTAAATAAACAATCTCTCATATGCCTTTTGTATCACCTAAAAATTTCGGCTTGCCTAATATACCTTAAATGAAACTAAGGTATTTTGTCACTACTTTATGGTCGTCTGCCGGCCCTTTCCGACATCTATTTGGTCTGCCAATATAATTTAATATACTAAAACGTGAGCCTGCTTGAAATACCTTAAGTAAATATTTTTTTCTTCACCCCTTTAGGCAACCAGGGTAGGTAAACCAGGCCACGCACGACTGCCAAACGGGCCATTGGGCCATTCTACATTCTTTCTTTTAACGCAAATTAACATTTTTAGCCTGCCTGAAATTCCTTAACTAAAATCGTTGCTGGCTCCTGGTCTACTGCGTTTTTAATGATAAACTAAATATTATTGTGAGTGGAACGGCAGCAATCTTTGATAATAAATGTGGGAATATTGTCTGGCCCTTTAGAATATTTAGGTTTGATTTTCTTTAAGATTTTAAGTACGTCTATTTCTGAAAACGCTGTTAATGATAAACTGGTCTCTTCCTAAGAATTATATTTATGTTTATTTCTGTTATTATTAAGTTTTAAAAATGCAGTTTGAAAGAAACTAGCAACGGCATTGTCAATTTTCTGGGGATTTGTATATTGAACATCACAACTCATCTTTAGCTTTTCTATTATGTCCCTAAACTTCCTATGAACATTTGAACATTACTATTTTTTGTTTGTTTATACTTTTTCCAAAGAATACTTTTTCTTTATGTCTAGTACTATGTTATTTGTATACTATGGTGGATATTTAGGTTGTCTAGGAAATTCACATCTGAAGTCCAAAAAAACATGTTATACATAAGGAATACGTGTAGCCAAAATGCATTAAAAAGAAAGCACTTTTTCTTGTACTTACAAATTTACCTATACTAAAATAACATTAATAACTTTCCTACATTGGCTGATTCTCATTCCTATGAAACTCAAAATAGGAACAACTTAATCATTCCAACACACGTGACCGCTACCTTCAAAAGTTTTCATTGCTATAATTATATTAAACTCCTTAATAGTACACCAGCAAATATGAAAAACCTTTCGTTTATTACGTTTAAAAGAGGAATTAAAACATTACTTAGAAGTAATTTACTATTCTAATGTCGTCAAACGTCAGTGTTTCCAAAGAATTAGTTAATAAAACGGTATTTAAAGATGTTAATAATTAATAACTAATCAAGATGAGGTATTGAAAATATTTCATGAATTGTTTTAAAGTTAAAATGCCTTTAGTGGAAAACGAGTCGGTATTAAAGTAAGGCTTATATTTTATTGTAGAATCCAGAACAAATCAAAATAACCGTCCTTGCTGTTTTAATTCAGGTTATGAAAATTGGTAAAAAAAAGTTATAGGCAACTAAAATATTTCGGATATGTTCCATCCCGTTTGTCCTTTTATGTTTATTTAAATTTAATTAAACTAAAAGTCACAATTAAACGATATTTATTATTCATTTTATCACAAAGTGTAATTCATTTTGTATAAAATGACAAATATAAAATATTTAATTTAAATACGTATTACGGAATTCAATTTTCATGTTCATTTAAAATATTGTTTACACTATTAGATTTTCCATAGCTTAAAATTCATAACAATAATTTTGATAAAATAAACGATTCAGATGATTTATGGGCAAACAAGTCATAGTTTAGCAACAAGTTTATTAAAGTTGAACAGAAGAAATACTTCTAAAATCCGATTTACAGTCTGCCACTTTCTTGCAAACAAGATCTTGCAGTGGCAATATCTTGCAGGCAATGTTTCTTGTCCATACGTTTTACAGCCGGCAATTTATGTAATTAATATTGCGTAAGATTTGCCAACTTTGTAAAAATCAATTTGTCTAACAAAGTAAACAATAATACATTAACTTAACTTATTTTACTCGCTTTAGTGTCGAGAATATTCATATGAATACGTTTTCGTCTACTTTTATATCCTAACCTCTCAACCGGGCCGCGTGGTACGAAGTAATATATTAGTAATTTATTTTCATCCATCAGACTTGCACCAAAGTTGTAAGAAAAATCAAGCAAAACCGATTATCTGCAAGATGTTAAAATGTGCAAGAAATTGCAAAATGTGATCAGCTGGCTCTCAACTGTGCATGCCTTTGATCAAGATTTCTTAAATTTGCAAGAATGTTGCAAATTGTAAAGCGGCTTTAAAGGAAACTAAAAAAATAACTTGAAATCGTTTCTAATCAGAAGGCAGTCTGAAGTTCACGTGAATTAATCAAGGAAGTAATGTTAAAAAGCAATGCCAAAGTAATAAGTAACCTGCGATACCTGCTGTCGAAACGTCACAATTATCTACAGAGTTATCTAGCTACGAATTCTAATAGTCTGAAATAACACCTCAGATTTGAAAAGTCAGGTTATCATGCATTATCATTATCATTATCATTATCATTATCATTATCATTATCATTATCATTATCATTATCATTATCATTATCATTATCATTATCATTATCATTATCATTATCATTATCATTATCATTATCATTATCATTATCATTATCATTATCATTATCATTATCATTATCATTGTCATTGTCATTGTCATTGTCATTGTCATTGTCATTGTCATTATCATTATCATGCATCCGGAGAGCTGTCCTCTTTTGTAAATAATTTTCGCATCGAAAACGTGAAAAACCTGTTTTCGGCACGTCCATGCCCTTTTTTCAACAGTTTGCTTTCCAAAACATGTACATCTAATTCCCGCTATTTTTCTCCCAATTGTCACGTTCGCAAAACGCATTAAGGAATTTTTCGAAAAAATAAACTATCCGACATGGATTAATCATTTCTATCTTCAGTAAAATATCAATCAGTCAAGAAATTGACTGTATGGAGTCATATTGAAAAGGATGACGTTGGCAGTGTTGGTAACAAAATTCAAATATTTTTAGTTTGGCTGTTTAGAGAGGAGTGAGTTACGGAGTTCAATCTTAAATTGTGAGATCTACGATGTAGTGGATTTTCCCAGGTGTTTCTGGCTGTAACAAGAAATCCTGATATACAGGGGCAAAGCTGATGTGATATATTCTATTATATTGATGGCGCAGATATTTTTTTCTTTATGGGCCTGTGATAATTAAGAGACTAGGATTGGTAACATCTAGATATTTTTCTGATCACTTACAGACTAGAGCTACTAAATTTTTTAATGCGCGCCTGGGAAACTTCTTCAGCTTTTATTGTGCGTAGCCCTGTTTAAAAAGATAGCTCTATGTGGTTCTGGGTGCTGGTGGTGTGGGCGTTTTCATATGAGGATAATTTTTTACAAATCTATATCTGCGGTGTATAAAATCCATTTTTACAGAACGCCAAAATATTTGAACGCTCTGAAACACACTACTAGAAGCGTATTTCACTAATCTTGGTAGCATCATCAGGAGAACCAGTTCGTCCTCCGATGATATTGACATGGTTAACGAAACACGCGTGGAGAAGTGTATTCGAATGTAGTGTTCAAATGTTTTGGCGTTTTATAAAAGTGGATTTTTAACTTAAACTTAACTTAAGAAGTAGGCACTAACATATTATTGCATTTTTGATTTCTGCATGATTTTCGAAATCCAATGATACCACATTAGTAACATTTCAAACGTCAATATTTGTTCTAATTTAAATATATAAATGATATATCATATTTTAGGTTTTTGAAACTATTTCTGATTGGTTTAATTAAAACATCCCTTTCGTTCATTTGAACTTTTTTGCATTAGATTAATTTTCAATTTTTTACATATTTCTTTTTTTTACAAAAAAAAATTGCAACACGACCAGAAAATGTTATTTAAATTGATAATAATTGTTTTTAAGTAAACACTGCTTTCGGATGTATCTTTAACATTCTTTACAAATGTTTCGGCTTGTTAGGCCTTTATCAAGAGTACAAAGCGTACACACATTCTACTCTTGATAAAGACCCAAAAAGCAGAAATATTTGTAGGAAATTTTTAACATAGTAACTTTATACACTTAAAAGCAATTATCGTTAAGATGTTTCACCACGAACCAACAACAAATTCAGTTCAGTATATTTAAATTGTTTAACTAAACATATTTTCGCTTCGCCCGATATCAAATGTTCAACGTTCTTTTGCAGTTGAAGTTTATTTAAAAAATAACTATTCTGTTGTAGTCACCCAGCGTTTATTTCGTCGCCACCTTCGTTTAAATCCACGAGATCCAGTTTCTAGTCCAATAACAATTAAAAAGTTAGTAACACAAGTTTCTCAGTACTATTTCATGTGCCAGAGAAAAACCAAAAGAAGAACTCGTTCTGTACGCACACTTGGAAATGCTACGAAGTCGTAAATGACAAGCATTTGCACTGAATATTTCGAATCTTAGTTATCGTGGCATTCTGAAAGACTTACACTTCCATCCCAACAAAATTGCAAGTTTTACAGAAACTTGTGTCTTAAGATTTTGGAACACACACGTTGATTTTTGCGAACGTTTCGAAGGTCTATTTGCTGAAAACCCGAATATCGTTGATTTCTTGCTGATATTATATGAAGCTCATTTTCACCTTTCTCCCATTTATATTGAAAAAAAATGAAAGAAAAAGAAAAAATGAAAGAAGTTGAAAGAAAAAAAGAAAAAAGTAAAAACCAAAAACCAATTAAAATAAAAATGAAAAAAAAAATGTAAAAAAAAGATATGAAAAAAGTTTATATGTCTATAGGTTAAGAGAATATACATGTCTGTCTGTCTGTCACTTGATGTATAATTGGTATACATAATAACATTGAAATAAAATTTAATACAATAGTACGCAAGGAATAATCTAAAGAAAGAAAAAAAAAGGAAGTTTGGCGAATGGTCTTTGTAACCGTAGTCATTAACCCGAGGCACACACACACACACACACACATTTTCATCTTTCTAGATATGTTAACAAACATGACTTTCGCTACTGGGCGACAGAAAATCCTCTGCAATTGCACGAACTACCGCTTCATAGCAAAAAGGTTACTATGCGAAGAATGTTTCCTGGTCATGTCATTTTGGAATTCACCGGATCTCTCAGGCTGTGATTTCTTTTTATGGGACTACTTAAAGTCAACAATATTTTTTAATCGACCACAAATTTTGGAATAATTAAAATATAATATTCTAGCAACTGAAATGCTGGAGTGGGTGTTGAACAACTTTCGTGCTAGATTTCAAGAAGAGCAGCGAGGAGGAGGTCATTAGACTGATGTAATATTTAAAACATATAATTTCCGTGTTTCCTCGAGAAAGTTGTGTTTAATTTTTGAATAAAACTTTAGCCATTAATATAAACAATTCAATTTAAAATGGATACTACATTCTTTTTTTTATACATTTATTTAACGTCGGCCTATTTCCGCTACTGAGGCCTAACACCGACGCCTTAAGAAGAGTAGGGATCTTTTACTTGTCTAACATTTAATAGACAAGGGACCGACGGCTTTACATCCCCTTACATCCCCTCCGAAGGATGGTATATCCCCTATACAACCCTCGCCTAAGGTTGTATAGCTTCCGCGCATACACTGATATACAAGCCGCTGGAAGATGTGTAAGGCGTGGACGGTCACCCGTCCAACTACTAACCGCGTTGCTTTACATCGCATATCGAAGTATGTACATAGTAAAGATGCACCAACGCCTTGCTACGTTCTGTTGGACCCATTATACGCATCCCAGATTTTACAAAAAATCTCTCTAGAGCATTTTCTTCGTCTTTACTATGTACATACTTTGATATGCAATGTAAAGCAACGTCAGGCGCAGTTAGTAGTTGGATGGGTGACCGTTCCAACTGTTGTAGTATATTCCCCATACTACCAAAATGGCCGACCAAAAGATAGTCAAAATTTGCCAAATAAATCGTTTGTCAAGGTCAACCTGGCAAACACCATAAAAAAGTCCTTAAGACACCCAGCACACCGAAAAACTACAGTTGATAACTGAAAAATCTGATAAATTTTAAGTATTCTCGATAATTCACCGACATCTAAATTCTAACATCAAATTAGCCAAAACACCCAATTCCGTCAAAATAACAATAAAATTTTACAAAAGACGCCCTTTAAAAATACACCCCCCTCAACATTTCAAATCATTATCAATTTACTCCCCAAACTTCAATCTAGCTAAATTTATTTCACTTCCCAAATCATTCTACCAGCCCCCGTATCTTAATTTTCCCATCAATTTCAATTTCCCTAAATTATCTTTAAACCCCTTTTAATTATCTCCCCGAACCGCCCATGAAACAATCTTTTTAAAATCCAGACCAGTTTACGTGTTCCCCATGAGTTGCTGGCCACTCGTCACTATCTTCATTTAGTTATCCCACATTCAACTTCATTTCTTAATTAAAAAAACCTAAGTCCAATTTACTATTTCCCTTTTCCATGCTGGCAACTCATCGCCAACTTCATTCCATTACCCTATATAAAATTATTATGACCACACCTAGCATCAAACGTAACGCTTAAATATAACATCAATATGGGTTAAAGCCGAACCCTCAACGCTACCTTACGGGGCCATTTCCAGACTTCGGTCATATCCACAGTTATCGTAAATATTTCCTAAAGTAAATTAGATTCCACTGACATTTTTACATCAATACATTACGTTTTTCCCAGCCAATTTAACAATATAATTTTCATTTAGAAATTCAAAAATTTAAGAAACTATTGCACAACTTTACGCAATATTTCGCAATAATAGCCCAAATGAATGTCCGGTTCCCTTTTTAATTCTCATCCAGCTCTCGGCTACGTCGTGCCCCATCACTTGTAATACTTACAATGTCTCCGACAAGTTGTATTCCCGGTGTATCTACGAACAAGTTCTTACTATCCGCGTTGTCCTTTGGTCGCCATAGAGCCTAAATCTGAAGTAGTGTTTTCCGGCTTAGTTAACGAAACCGAAAGTGTACCCGTGCCCTCTTCCTAGGACTCCACTAGTAAAAAATCGGTGTTTATATTTTTGTTCAGCCCAAGTGCTATATTTTTGTTTATCGCCCACGCGGCCCTAGTTTTAGTAAAATAAATCCGTCTTCGTGACTTTAGTTTGTAGTGAATTATCTCAGATCCGATTAAATTATAACGAACCCCGCAACGTCCAAGGCAAAATTCTAAGTGTCGATACGTTACCTGAAAAGAATCCGTTAATTTTAAATAATATAAATATTCAACTTTGTGTTTTCATCTAAATAAAAGATTATAATTTCGTGTTTAAATAAAGTGTTATTATTGAACAAGAACTATATACAGGGTGCTCAAGTAGGTCTAAATTCCAAAAAAAGTGAAATAAGCTATAAAAGCTTATACAGGGTGAAGCTTTGAGCCCTTACAAAGAAATAAAAAGCAGTTTTACGCTCTGCACTTATGCAGGGTGTACCTATTGGCAGAATCCTTCCGTTTAAGAACATACCACCCCGACCTAACTTTCAAAGAAATTAAGTGCACCAGTGGCCTCTGGGAGTCTCAGACGAAGCTAGCCAGCCCAAATTTTTTATTTTCCCAACCAACAGAGACAACTCCGTGTTCACGGCGCCCAGCGCGGCGCTTTAAAATTAAACCCAGAGACTCCTGCGTGTTCACAACGAAGACCGCGTCCTCGCCTCACACATCTTCCAGCGGCTTGTATATCAGTGTATGCGCGGAAGCTATACAACCTTAGGCGAGGGTTGTATAGGGGATATACCATCCTTCGGAGGGGATGTAAAGCCGTCGGTCCCTTTTCTATTAAATGTTAGGTAAGTAAAAGATCCCTACTCTTCTTAAGGGAAGAAGTTCGGCAAAATTCCTGGTTAGGGGTAGCTCGTCTACAGGCGTCGGTGGTAGGCCTCAGTAGCGGAAATAGGCCGACGTTAAATAAATATATTAAAAAATTTAAAAAAAGCATTTTCTTACAAATTATTTTTACTAAACTATTTTTCTAGTCATTTTCCATGTATTCAATTTGATTTACATTAATTCGACTATAAGACATCAATAAAGTATTATGTTATTATATCCTAGCATTAATATATTATTAAGTTATTGTAGTATTAATAATTCGTATAATAGTTTTTACTCCGTCTATTATTTTCATCATAGTTAAATAGGGGCATTGAACGTCGTCTGGAAAATAAATTCCGGTAGGTATAAAGTAGAAATAATTTAGTAAGCTAAATTGACACTTCCTTTTGTGTCTCAAAGTACGGTTCAATGCTGTAAAACGTCAATGTTTTGTACGTATTGATATATTGTAAAATTTTGTTTTCAACTGACATGATAAATTCATAAATAATGAAACTCCGGGGGTGACACTTTTATTCTCGTTGTCAAATCAAAGAATATGAAACTCCAGATGTCAGGAAGGCAGCGGCGCGATGGTGTGACCCTTGTAATCTTCCAGAAATAAATGTTGCATGAAATGACAAGCAAATACCGTGATGTTGTTTTTCTCGTAGCCATAGGACGAGGGTGTTCCGCCACCGCGGACGTGCGTTCACAACCGTTATAGTCAAGGAGCGTTGCCGGATGTAATCATTTATCATCACATGGGTTAAATACAAAATAGTCGAGCCGTAATTAATTCTTTTCTATAAACTTTATTTAGTGTCGAAGTAGGACGCGATGTCTAGTAAAACAGGCGCCATATAGGGCCCGCTTAAGACCAGCGCAAGGCACATGCGAAAAAATAAATGCCTAGTTTTATGATGAAATCTAATAAATAGGCTGCTCAACTCAAGATAATACATGCCAATAACATCTGTAGATTTCATTAGTGGTTTATAGTATCTATCTACATCATCAACAAGTGACATATAGCAGATTTATATTGATTTTATGCGGAATGCACTTAAACATAGTTTTGTTTTAAGGATATCTTTTAAAAGACCTCTAAGAACTTGCATTAAATAGTACATTGTTTTATTTGGAGTAGAAGCGGCATTATTTTGTATCGAATATGCACTTGACCAGCAGAGATACAAAAAAATTACTTTACTTCACGTATAACATGATATTTTTTCTACAAATTTATTAATAATAAAAGACTTTATTGAGTTAATGCATACATAAAATTAACAAGAGGCGAAGTTTAGCCTAGTGGCTATTCTTACACTTAATCCCCGTGTTTGATAGATCAAGAAACCCGGTCGGGTATCACAGCTAATTTCCTCTCTCTCCCATGCGAAAGCGAAACAAGACCAGGGTTCATATACAGCAAGATGTTGCTTTCTGCGCCATCTGGATATTTCTTTTGTAAAAAAACATAATCAGTTAACATTGGTAATTTAATTACATGCGAAATGAGTTGTTTATCGTTTGCCGTCTTTAGCTTGTCATGTTATTTATTTATTTACATACACTATCCAACGGGATTAAATCCGAGTCACAGGATAGGAACAAAACATAAAATTAAAAGTAAATATAAAATACAAGTAAACTATAAACTAATACTTACACAATACTACAAACATAAATAAGTGGATAACATTGAAAACAAGATAGAAAAAGCATACAGATATTAGGACAGGTTAGGCAACTTAAAACAAACAGAGAACATACTAATTAATAGAGTTACGATAAAAGGCATTCTTTATACGCGCAACGCTAGAGTTGTGAATATCAATGCAGTCTTGCACGCTGGAGTAGTTACGGCACATCATATATAATGGGGAGTAATGCAGTATGTTGGTATTCGCAGTCTTTAAGTAAAAAGTGTCATTGTGGCACCTCGTGTATGGGGGTGCATAGAAGTTGATTTTACCCAATATTTCGGGGGCATCGAAAACAGAGCTAATCACGTTAAATAGAAAAATTACGGAGTGCATATTACGACGAACCAATAGGGATTGATAGTCGTACGTTTCAAGTAATAAATCATGCGGGTAGCCAATTGGAGGATACACTTTATTCTCTTTATATGACAAAAACTTTAGGAACCTGCGTTGCACCCTTTCTAATACCTCGATATATTTTACATAACTTGGACACCAGATGATAGAGTTATATTCCAGTCGGGATCTAACAAATGGGTTATATAATAGTTTAATTGTAGATGGGTTGCAGAACTCCCGGGAATTACGCATAACAAATCCTAGGCTTTTTGTGGCGGATGAGGTTACATATTCGATATGGTGAGTAAAAGTTAACTTCGCATCGAAATATACTCCTAGATCTTTCACGTATTACGGTCTATTAAGTAATACATCATCAATATTGTACGGGAAATTTAAGACATCTTTTTTGCGTGTATATGAGAGAACATTGCATTTAGCTATATTAAGAGGTAGTTTATTTTCTATACACCACAAATGAAGTCTATTAAGATTTTCTTGAAGAACAATGCAATCCTCATCACTATTTATTCTTATATAGATTTTCATATCGCCTGCATATAGGAGATGAGGGATATTTAGGCAGCTAACAGCATTATTAATAAAGATATTGAACAATAACGGTCCCAAGGCCGATCCCTGAGGGACTCCAGATAGGACGTGAAATTTATTTGAGTTAAAGCCTTTGTGAGATACGTATTGGAGACGCCCAGTTAGATATGATGTAAAAAGACTTAGTGCATTTGATGATAGACCGTATTTATCTAGATCACGGAGCAAAATCTTATGATGGAGTCTATCAAAGGCCTTGGAGAAATCGATGTAAACTACATCTACCTGTCCTTGATCGTCCAATACCTCCGATATAAACTGAGTTACGCACGTTAGGTTTGTCGTTGTCGAGCGACCCTTCATAAAATCATGTTGGCTTACACTAATATAATTATTCACATGACTGTATAAAATGTCATGGATAAAGAATTCAAATACTTTTACAAAATTACAGATTATTGTTATAGGCCGATAGTTCCCTATATCATTTAGATTTCCATTTTTAAAGACGGGACAGATGCGCGGTACCTTCCAGATTTCAGGTATTGTATTTGAAGATATAATTAACGTGAAAATAATTTTCAGAGGTTCTACTAATAGGGGAGCGCAGTCGCGAATTAGAAAAGCTGGAATTTTATCTGGGCCCATAGTCATATTCGACTTGAGTCTTTTTATACATTTCATAACGTCCTCATCTGTAGGGGTGTTAATATTAAGAGTGCCGTTTATACTATCACTCAGAAATGCCTCATTAGGAGCGTCGATATCATCGATGGTTGATGTATATGAAGTCTTGAAAAACTTCGCAAAGCCCTCAACGACTAAGTCGCCATTATCTAATATTTCATCATTTAGCATCATACTGGCTGGGGTAGGCTTATTTTTACGGATATTTGATAAATAGGACCAGAATTTCTTAGGTTCATTCTTGATGTTTTCCTCAGTAGATATTATAAAATTTTTGTGTGCAGTAAATATATCGGTTCTTAGTTTCGATCTGAGTTCACTAAAAGATGTATAAATTGCGGGGTCGTTATTAGACCTTTTATGTAGCTTTAACAGTTTTTGTTTTTGCTTAACATCACGAATAATTTCTCTGCTAAACCACGGGTATTACGGCATTGCTATTGATGTTTGAATTTGAGGTGTCAAAATAATAAGAAGTATTAGTCACATTTGTGCAGTTTTGATTTCGGATTTTTGGCCCAATCAAACACTAAAATACGAATTGTCTTAACTTTAAAAAATCCAAAATAACAAATTTGCAATTATCTGACGTAAAAAATTGAAATGTTTAATCACAAAACACATTGAGTGCCGTGTCGGATTACGTGCCGGATAGTTTGCGAAATATAAACATTACACATATTGTTTGCAGATTTTTAGAGTATCGTCGGTAGAGCTCACGTGTGCACCTGACATTTACGCAAGTGCGTGATGTAAAGGTTCAATTGTTTTTTAATTCGAATTTCTTTTTGATTGTCAACACGGACAAAGAATTTGTGTGCAAAGAATTAAAGAAAGCAGATGTCAAAATTGTCAAGGAAGGTCAGTGGCTCGAAGATTCTCACTTTCCTCTTTTTCGTACATTTTACAAATGTTAATTACGAAATACGAATTACAAATTATGTGGAAAATTATAATGCGATTCAACCTGGAAAAGACCATATACAACTTTTGCATCGCCTAAACCATTGAACGTGCAATTATGATGGTCGCAGTGTTTATATTTATAATTCCTTACATAATAAAGCTGCCGTAAAATTTCTAAAATCCCAGAATCCGTTTTAGTTGATCGTATGACATATAGAGTAATGATGGCGAGAATGAGTGCAATATTTCATTTTCATGATGGATGGTCAGGGGGTGCGGGGAAAATTAGCTTGTAGTATACATTGGCAGTGTTGTGTGAGGGGGTAATAGATATCACATATTTTTTTAAAATGAAACAGTACGTGGTTTCACAATTAACTATTAAGATAGGTTGTGTAAAAGAACCGTGAAATTTGAATATAGACATACTTAATGATATTAATACACAACAAAAACTAAAATATATTTTATAACAGATAACATAAATGTGAATATTTGATGGATGTAAAGTATATACGATTGGAATTGAAACTGGTCAGTTTTAAAGCACAGGACCGTGCGTACTGAACTTGATATTTTGTCCTATATATTTGACAATGGTATTGAGATTCGAACGGTAGTTGAAACTGTGCAGGCGAGTCCGAGACTGGCAATGTAATCAGCCTGAATGAACCATCTACGACTGCACTGGTTTAAAGGTAATAAAACGGACAGGCCTACTGGCACAAAAAAACTCGTAAATCGTTTCTTTATCTTGGAACGTGGAAGTCTAATATCGTGCTGTCTATGTGCCAGTGCAGCGCATAAATACCTATTATAATATCAAGCGTAGGAGTTTAGTTAGCTACTGTTCATATTTATAAATATTTACTACTGTATAAAAGGTAAAATATTTTAATTATTTACTAATTTACCAAGGCTTTCTGGAGACCATTTGAAACAGAGGATAATATAATAACGCCCGAAAATCTTATCATTTTCTTATGACAAGCATTTCTATTTACCTCCATTAACTAACTTACAATACTAATACAATTATAAATATACATACGTACATACATACACACATTGTTGAAAATACTTATTACATATTTCAAAATCAAAGAACAAATATGGCATGAAATAAAAATAAAAGAAAGGAAACAATAATATAAGAGTATAATATAATTTGGCGACAAGAAAAAGAAAATAAATATATAAAAATAAAAACAAAAATAAATGTAATGAAAAGTGCTAATTAAACCATTGAGGTTGAATTATTTTTTTTTACTCTCCCGCATACGTAGTATGTAAGATTTAGATGTATAAATCTTCTTGGCCAATTAGAAATTAAAAAATCCCTTAAAAACAATCCTTTTACCACGAATGACCAGCAAAATTACTTAAATACTCCTGTACTAGATAAAATGTTTTAGGTATATATTTAGAATAATCACTTCTTTTATTTTAGTACACACTTTCTACTCTTAATAAAGGCCTAAAGAGCCGAAATATTTGTAGAGAATTTTAAACACAGTAATTTGATACATCTAAAAGCAGTGTTTACTTAAAAACAAATATTGTATATTTTATATCTAGTTTTCTACTTCTATTTCACTTCTTAAAATAACCGGTCTCACATCTACAATAATTTTTTTCATTAACTTTTCCGCGCGCCAATATCCATTGGCTTGATGACGGTCTCGATAACTAGGGCCGAGTAGGACTACTACTCTTTGCTCCTAGATTATCTCTGTAGACCTGGACCGGCCTTCGTGATGGGTAGGCCCACTTACTTCTACCAGACCCAGCTCGCAAATGCGAGATGTGTCGTGGTATTTTCTGCGGACCTCCCCTGGTCCTGGCTCTTCAACCTCGCTGGCAGAGATCTCTTCTGGCGCTCTTCTTGTCTTGATATTTTCTTTCTTCGCCAGCTTGTCACCCCCGTGGGTAGTCATCGGTCTAGTTGGGTTTTAGGAAGTTTTGGCTGGGATTGACTGCCGGTACGTAGGACACAGTAAAGGTGTGTCCTACCCCGGATCATCGGAAAGGTAAGGATATGAGCTGTGTAGCTCGGAAGTGTGGAGACCCTAAGTGCTTTTTTAGCACTTTCGGACTCCACGGAGCAGGTAGGACAACGGGCGTTGGACGGTATGTTGTCTGACGCCCGCAAGGAGGTTGGGTTAGGGTAGAAAAACGTCATGTCTCTGGTAGTGGTGGTCCGTCCTGGGGTATCTGAAACAGATCGGTTAGCGGGAAATATAAGTTATACTCACCCGTTGTCCAGAAGCTGTACCCTCGGCCGTTTGTGCCTCGGGGCGTCGGCAGGATCGTAATCAGTGGCCTGTCTGATCAGCGGGTTCCCATGCTCCTCGGCTTGGGCGTACAGCTTCTTCGCTCGTTCCCGGATGTAACTTTTCCGCAATCAAACCATATTTATAAAAAAAATGCTCTTAAAATATCAACGTGCTGTCGCCACCCTCAATCTTGGGGATTAAGGTTATTTCCTAACAAATACTGACACTGGAAATAAACTCGAAAAGCATGCCTGCATATGACATCATCGGTAGGAGGCAGCCCACACAAATCAATATTTTTAAGCAACCTGTAATATTCCAATCCAAAATCGTTTAATTTCAGCCTGTTACTTGGTGACCATTTGAAATGAATACATAATTTTGACGTAATGTACGTAATATCGGGAAAAGTTTATCACAATATGCATCAGGTGAAATAATACTTTCAACATGTTATTAATTAGCGTTAATACTATTTAAAAGCATAAAATACATAATATTCTATTGATTTAAAATGTAGAAGTATTGTCACACCCGTTGAAAGCATAAGCAAACACTGCTCTATTTTATTACTTGCATTTCTTTAACTCACAATGTAGTATTTTTTATGTTTGTGTTCAAATTATGACATAATCAATTGATTAAATTTTGCACAGTTACTAAGATCGGATGACAATACAGTATTCCAGTTACTTTTACAAATATCCGCATGTAGGGGGCGCGGGAGTGAAAATTGATTAATATACCATCCAATTAGCACCTCCGGTAAAACGTAGAATAAAAAAGGTTTCTCGCACGATCAAAGACTTCTACGTGCGTTTTTTCCCGTATATTAGTTCCGTTGACGTAATGGAATGCCGTAAGCAATAAAAGTATTATTAGTATTAATATTAATTAGTTGCTAGTAAGTTTGTCTATAAAAAATACCACTATATCTTACAAAGTTGTCGAATATGTAAACATAGGAAAAATAGCTCATATAAAGTTTATATTAAAAATAGGAGTAAAGTTTGCTAAAATTTAATTATTCATATTTGCCGGATATTCGTGCATAAAAGTGTAATTCCAACAACAAATGGAAAATATTACATGTAATTCGTATTGAAAGCCGTAAAACTATTATTATTTGAAGATAATATAAATACAATAATCCTGAACTCTACCGGATTAATTCTAATGAATTGTGAAATACCGTTGCTGGCGGCTGTATTTTATCGACATAAAATTCAAAACTACATCATCAGCAATTACAATAATATTAAAATTATAATTTCATAAATGATAAAAAGCCACTATATTTTTCCCGCTATAAGTATAACATATTATGTGGCAGAGTATTCTTTTTACCCCCCCCCCCACTTTCTTAAATGCTTATAAATTTAATATTTTAAGTCCGTATAATGTTTGTGATTTATTGTGATAAATGTGTGTGTTCATATACAATGAATGTGTTCATATACATAGAATAGACAATTATTTTAGTCCTTTAAATTTAAAACATAAAGGTGTAGAATATTATTACCGTGCAATCATACTCCGGAATAAAAAAAAGGAAGAATGTACAGGTTTTGCATTTAAAATATCAAAGTTTGGGTCAGTTCCATATTGCATATTGCTAAGAGAAAAATAAAAATCGATATTGATAATGCGCACAAAGAACATCTTATCAATATTGAGAACCAAATTAAGTCCAATCCAAATCACTTCTGGTCATATATAACAGTAGAAAAAATATATACAGTATTGTTAGCGTTATGACCTCTAATGACTCCATATTAAACAAATCACAAGTAATAGTTGACGCGTTTGTTAATTACATTCAAAAGTCATATTCCGCCTCTACAAACTTTTCTTATGATGTAAATAGCACTCATTAAAATACTAACAATTTATGCATTCCCTATATTACCGAAAATGACTTATAGAAGGCACTTACTTAAAAACACTACAGGTCCTGATAATATTCCGGCCTTTCTAATTAAAGATTGTGCCATTTTATTTGCAAAATCGTTAGCTAGTATTTTTAATTTATGTATTAAAACTGCTACTTTTCTAGAAGCCTGGAAAATCTCTAGAATTCAAAAAACAATAGATGTGCTGTTGAAAACGATAGACTAATAGTAATATTCTGCAATTTTAGTAAATTATTTGAAAACATAATATACGATATTCTCTTTAATCACATCAAATCTCAAATTTGCCTCAATCAACACGGATTCGTGCCAAATCGCTCTACCACCAGCAATTTGGTGTGCATTACTCAGTTCATAGCTGAACATTTGGATGCTGGAGGCAGAGAAGTACAGATATACAGATTATATAGATTTTTCTAAAGCCTTCCACAGACTGGACCACGGAATTTTGCTGAACAAATTATCCGAATTTGGACTAACTGAACACTTCCTAAACTTTTTTGAATCCTACTTAGTAAATAGATGACTAAATGTACAATACCTTAGATCTTGGTCTTTAGATATTTCGACAACATCAGGTGCTCCCCAAGATTCTGCGCTTGGGCCTTTGCTCTTTAACATTTTTATAAATGATATCGTCATTGGCTTACAAAGCAAAACATTACTTTATGCCGATAACCTAAAAGTTTTTACATCTATAACTAATGTAAAAGACTGCACTGATTTGCAAAATGATCTTTACCAGCTATGGTCTTGATGTAGCGTAAACAATTTACAGTGAAATATCACAAACTGTAGCTCTTTGATATACACTCGTGCACAAAGTTCAATAAAACTTGTCTATATAATTAATAATGAAGAATTGAAGAGCTGTAGTCATCTGAAAGATCTAAGAGTTATTTTCGACCAAAAGTTATCTTTTGTTGGCCATATCAATCAAATCGCCGCTAATTCCTTCAAAAATTTAGGCTACATTTTCCGCAATTGTAAAAAAATTAATGAAAGTACACTAAAACTCCTCTTTAATTCATTTATGAGGTCAAGACTTGAATATTCTTCAGTCGTATAGAGTCCAGGTTATGAAAATCATAAATAGATATAGCATTGAGAAACCTCAGAGGCGTTTTCTTAAATACCCTTGATTCAAAAGTTCTGGAAACAATCCACATTGTGACTTGCTACATAGATTCAACACAAAATGATCTTCAACTACGTCGAGTGTATCACCACTGATGACGACCGCCTTTATGCCGGAAGGCTCTAGAAGTGCCTTGTGTGAGACGGAGGGCTACACATTTAGAGATAAGGGACACACACCCAATATCCCTGTATAGTGGAAAAATCCCTCTCACAGTATTTTCCACTGCCACGACCGGGGATCGAACCCGGAACTTTTGGGTGAGAGGCAAGTGCGCTCACCTCTCGACCATCTGTCACACAACTCTCTCACTCTCTTGTATTCCTTTTTAAGGTTTTAAATGGCACTGTTGACTGCCCTGAAATTCTTAGCTGCATTAGATTTCATGTTCCTAATTTGCATTCGTCTCTATTCTATTTGCCTGCACCAAGAACAAATTTGCTGTTATTTTCTCCCTTGCACCGTATGTGTTCCAACTATGATTCTTTATATAATAATATAAATATTTTTAATACTAGTATATCTGCATTTTGATTCGAAATGTTGTCCTCAATTCTGCACAATAACTGTAGCTCCTAAAATATTAGATTACTATTTTTAGAATTATACTAATCATATATTTATTTTGCTAATTTTTATTGTCATTTAATTGTTTACTTTAGTTAAGTTATTTAGTTTTAATTATTATTTAGTTTTCTTTTTTATGTTTGAAAATTCATGCCCTACAATTGGATTTTTGTTTGGGTAGTTGTAATAAAAATAAATAAATAAATATTGCGATGTTGTTTATCGACCTACAATGTTAGGTGGAGGCAAAACTACTCCACAAAATACAAAGTGCTTAGTTTCAACTTACAAGTTTCACCGCATTTATGATGTTTTTTAGAGAAGTAAATGGTTAATTTTATATCAACGATTTCAATAGTCTTGTTTACAATCAAACACCTATTTATATTCAAAAATTTTAAAAGGTAGTAGTGGTACACATTAAAACTAAATATTACAAGGGGTGGTTTTTAAATTCTCAAGCTAGGGCTGCTTTATTTATATTTTTCTCAGTGTGTTTTGTATATATTGTTGCTTCATATTGAGAAGTAGTTTTGAAACGAAGCGCTGTAGTTTTATGCCAACTGTTTTAATATTATGTTTGTTTTTCTCTGATAGTAACGACCAGTGCAGGGCATACAGAGACTAAAATTCGAGTAGTTTCGCACCCCAGTGGTCCTTCCTGTCTGACGCTCGTGGCAATATACTGCTCCAGTTCTACTATTTATTCAAATGTCTAAGGTATTGTAATAACGTAATAACCGAAGTTTATTTTGTCGAAACAGGGCTTCGTATTAAAATATATATGCAAATCTTGAGGGTGCTTCGAAATGAAATCTTACCCTAATATTAAGGTTGCCTGAAGTTTTAAAGATGCAAAGAACTTGTAAATTACATTCCGGGTAGGTACAATATTCACCTGTTCGATATCTTATGAGATATAAAAACATTTATTTGAATTGCGAACTATTTTTTGCTTTATTATAGCTTAGTGTAACAAATATTTTAGTTAAATCAGTGGTCAGTGCGAAGCACCTGCGTGCGGTGTCCTGATTGAATAAAACACCGTGATAAAATGTGACAAAAAGTTTTATTATTGTAGAGTTGGTTTGTGTACTGCATTTTTAGTTTCTGTTATCCTGTTTTATTTTATTAAATACAATCATTCCAGGAGATTAAAATCCAATTATAGAATAGAAAACAAAAATAGTTTTGTGTTTTGTTTTCCGAAACGAGAAAGTCAATTTTACTAATTTGTTTAAAAGAATTTTGTTTAAACAATTCCTGACCACATTTCCATCTTAGTCCAGGGAAGTTAGGAAAAATAGCGGAATTTTTTAGGCACAGCAGATATCGAGATGCGGTTTTCTGCATTGTGTTCAGGAAGGTCCTAGGAAACGACTCTAGCCATTTTTTGAAAAATGCCTTCTGGGCCGGAAAATGCATTTTCCAATTGCATCATTACTTGCACCATTATAGGAACGACTGGAAACTCGGAAAAATCGCTCGGAAATCGTTACGCGGGGGTTTCGGGGCTGCCGAACTCGATTCTGGCATTAGAATTACCCGGGGGTGCACGGGGGTGGCTCTGTGGAGGTGCGCGGGGGGTGAATTGGGGGAGAAATGGCAGCGTGCATGAAAATCGCTCCAAACTCGTTACTCGGGGGTTTTCGGGGATGCCGAATTCAATTCTGGCATTGGAATTACCCGGGGGCGCTCGGAGGCAGCTCTGCGGGGGTATCCGGGGGACCATTCTGGGGGGGAAATTGCATAGTCTATGAAAATCGCTCCAAACTCGTTACTCGGGGGTTTTCGGGGATGCCGAATTCATTTCCACCATTAGATTTCCCCGGGGGCGCTCGGGGTCCCTCTGTGGGGTTGTCTGGGGGTCATTCTGGGGGGAGGGAATAGCATAGTCCATGGGAAGCGCTCCAAACTCGTCACTCGGGGGTTTTCGGGGATGCCGAATTCAATTCTGGCATTAGACTTCCCCGGGGGTATGAATAATAAAAATTTAGATTGAATATTAAATAAATAAATATTACACATATTATAAAAACAATTGCTTTGGAAGTCTTTTGTGCCTCGAAACTGGATTTGAAAAAGGCGCCAAAGCTATAAAGAGAGTAGAGTATCGTTACCACGGGGACCGGCGCGAACAGAAATATTCTGTATCGACTGAAGAGAAAAAATATGGGTCCAGTTCCCGCGCGCAGTCGGCGTCTGTGTGGCATCAGTATTACATCTGTCGTTCAGGACCACGTTGCTTTTTCGTTGTATATAAATACAGTGCTACAGTAATCAAGTTTTTTGGATTTTGGACCTTTTTTTGGTGTTTGAGTGGTGCCCGGCACTCTTGGACCACGTGGGTTTTTCTTTATACGCCAAAACAGTGCTATAGTGATCAAGTTTTTTGGATTTTGGACCATTTCTTTGGTGTTTGAGCTGTGTCCGGCACTCTTGTCAGTCATCTTTGATAGATTAATAAAAACTCCTATTTGTTATTTCAATAAAGTATTATTTTCATAATTTGTGATTTTTCACTTTCTCCTTTACCATTTCCCACAGAGCCACCCCCGAGCACCCCCGGGGAAGTCTAATGCCGGAATTGAAATCGGCATCCCCGAAAACCCCCGAGTATCAATTTTGGAGAGATTTTCATGGACGCTGCTATTTCCCCCCCAATCACCCCCAGACAACCCCACAGAGGGACCCCCGAACGCCCCCGGGGAAATCTAATGCTAAAATTGAATTCGGTATCACCGAAAACCCCCGAGTAACGAGTTTGGAGCGCTTCCCATGGACTATGCAATTTCCCCCCCAGAATGGCCCCCGGATACCCCCGCAGAGCCGCCCCCGAGCGCCCCCGAGCGCCCCCGGGTAATTCCAATGCTAGAATCGAGTTCGGCAGCCCCGAAAACCCGCGAGTAACGATTTCCGAGCGATTTTTCCGAGTTTCCAGTCGTTCCTATAATGGTGCAAGTAATGATGCAATTGGAAAATGCATTTTCCGGCCCAGAAGGCATTTTTCAAAAAATGGCTAAACCAGACTATGTAGAGTCGTTTCCTGGGATCTTCCTGAACACAATGCAGAAAACCGCATCTCGATATCTGCTGTGCCTAAAAATTTCCGCTATTCGGGCGATTTTGATCTAAATGCCCTGGACTTATAAAGGAGCACATTTTGAACAACGTGGCACAAAAATATTCCATCCGGATTAATTTTCCCGGTTTATGACTGATTTCGCCCGGACTATAACGCCGGTGAACTATCCGGCATGGTCTCATCAAACAAGCCGACCTAAATTAAAAACTTAAGTCATTCAATTTGCAGGCGAGCTATTAGAGAGAGTAATGGTATTTTAATGAGGTTGTAAAGTATTTGTTGTGTCTTTTGACTGCCCAGTAAATATATACCTGACTATATCAATTAATCACACTATGCTTTATTGACTCTGAATGAAATTCTCTTATTGACAAAGTTATATGTATAAAATATAATATAAGATATATATCATAGTTAACTTTAAATTTAAGTTAAAATAAAGTAAGGTAGGTAATTGTAGGTACAGAAAAAGGTATATACATAGATGTATACAAGTATACCATAAACAAAAAGAAAACCAATACAATAGTATTGAACTGACGGACGGAGTTAAATCAGGTGACCGTGCTGGCCATCTCACTACTCCATTAGTGCCTATCCATCTCTGGAGGTATATTTCATGAAGATAATTGGTTACTATTATGGAGTTATGAGCTAATGCCCCATCTTGGTGGAATCAAATAGTGTCTTGGTTACGAGGAACAGTCTTTAATAATCGTGGCAATTCATTTCTCAAAAATCTGTTATATCTTATTCCATTTAATGTTCCATGAAATGGATATGGTCCAATAATATACCCATTTAATATCCCGCACCACACGTAAACACCAAAACTTACCTGATTTCGGGTCATTCTCGTCCACCTAGGATTATTTTGTTACCAGTATCTGCAGTTATGCTTACTTACAACTCCTATGTTGTGAAAATGGCTTTCGTCGCTGCACAACACATTCTTTAAAAAAATTGACAATTCTTCAGAAAGTACTCAACAGCCAGAAAATGTAGCCTTCGGTCATAATCACCAGGCCTTATATTATGGACCAAATGTATTTTGTAAGAATAATATTTGTTAGTTTTTAATATTCGATGGCACGAAGGTACCGACAGATTAGTTTGTGATGAAAAGTGCCGTAGAGAACATTGAGGGTTGTTGATAATATTATTTAATACTAAGGCTGTATTTCCCCGTATATTAAAATCATATTTACCTTATATTCATTGATGTATCGAACCTTTTGTAATGGATAACTTCTAACTAAACAGGTCAAAACTTTGATTGACATGCACTACAATCTTCTGTTTAATAACTGTCAAAATTAAAATCTAATTTCAAGACCTACTAATATCTATTTAGATCATCATAAAATTAGTATTTCCTTTATTATCTTACCTATTTCAGATTTACGCATAGTTTTATTAGAAGAGTTGTTAAGAAATATAAATAATTTCGAAATACATAATAACATACAGATTATTGTATTTAAAATTTAGCAGGGTCGTATTAGTTCCAGCTTAACCTGAAGTGGTATACACGTTTCTGTATTAGTGCATCAGAGCACTTTCCATAACGTAAAAAAACTTTCAAGTAATCGACAGAACTATTAATAAAAAAGTTAGAGATGTTTATCAAAATTTACATGTACTGAAAGCTGGTTTTTTAGAAATTTTCTGTATCATCAAAATTATTCATAAATTATCCTTTATTCACATGAATCATGTTTCAAGGTTCCAGCCATCGAAAAGTAATTTTGTATCGCAGTGCCACCTCTGTGAACCGTACAGGAAAAATTCTAACTACAGATATTTAAAGCCTTCTTTAGTGTCGATCATCCTTCATTTGCAAAAATTAAATATTATTATTTTTCGAGATACGGGGACGGTAGCTCAGTGTGATAAAGCGTCTGGCTAGCAAACTGAGTTGCCTAGCGAAGTGGGTTCGATTCCCGCAAGGCGAAACAATTTTTCATTAAAAAAAATTGCCCCAAGAGTGGTTCGGAGCCCACATTAAACTGTAGGGCCTCGTCTCTCTTAACCTAGCACAAGACCCTTGAGATCTTCCAGGTGGTTACTTCGGTAACTTGAGAGGCGGTTAAGAAAACATTTAAGAAAACAATGGCTTATATAGGACTCAATCAGGGAAAAGTAGGCCGTTTTTGCAGCCCTGAAACCTAGTTCATTTGAAGTTATTCTCACTGCATAATAACCAGATGCCAACTTTTTACTTAAATTAGAGACGTACATCAAATTTTAGCTTCTCATCGATATATAATCCAAGATATTTAGTATGGAGTTTTTTTAGGTTGGTTATCCAAGAAAAGATCAGCATAGGTATACTTGAAAGTAAGTATATTCGTTTTGTTTATACTGAATACAAGCGAATTACAATGGCACCATTTTTTTTACTTTACATATGTCTGACTTTATATCTTGTAGACTGTTAACACTTTTACTATGGCACAGAATGGTAGTAGCGTCAGCAAAAGCTATAAAAGTGCCTTGAATGTCAATAGTGGCCAAGTCCTTTATATATAACAAAAAATAAAACGGGCCCTAGTGCAGACCCTTGTGACACACCACAGTTAACATCTGCCACATCGATATCTCGCCGAGGGTTTTTACAACTTGAGTACGCTGAGGTAGGTATGTTTTAATCAAATTAAAAATTTCACCCCCCAAATCATAGCACAAAAGTTTTTAAAGCAGTATGTCATGATTTACACTGACAAATGCTTTCGAGAAATCGCAAAACACTGCACTGACAGCCTCGCCATCATTTAAATTGACGTACTTCTTTCCTAAAAATGCCAAATTTTGACTATTACTTTTGCAAATATCCGCATGTAGGTGGCGCAGGGGTGAAAAAAAAAAATTGATATACTATCCAACCGGCACCTCCGTCAAAACATAGAATACAAAAGGAGTTTTATCTGATTAGAGGCTTCTACGTCCGTTTAATCCCATATAAACGGTACGATATTAGTTCTGGTGATATAATGGAATGCGAATGAGATTTAAAAACCTCAGAACCTCCAGCTCCAATGAATGAATTTATGTAAATTGGTTCTATACGTTATAAATAATAAAAGTATGACTAAAAAGTAAAAAATTGAAAAGTAATTAGCACGTTTAGTAACTTTTTGTATATACCATGGTATTTATTGAAATAGTTTAAAAGAAGTTTGTAATATAATGGAATGAGCGCAAGTTTGTTTGTTTTAATACCCTGTGTGATCAAAGGCTTCTTATTTTTTATTTTATTTTCTTGTAATTTGAATGCTTTACATAAAGTTTCAGTTGGTAATTTATAAAAGTTATCGACTAAATAATTATTACACTATGTAAAATAGATATTACAAATAATGCAAATACCGGTTAAAATGGTAAAAAACATAAATAATCTGCATTTACAGAACAACACGAACTAGATATGTACATGTGGCAAATAGTAAAACATGTAAATTAAATAATTTGCAATGTGCAGAGTTATAAGTTCAGTGTTACAATGTGTTTCTTACAATTCCTTTGACTGTCTAACATCACACCGAAGAACGGGAACATAATATTCTGATTAGTTTTATACTCAAGAGAACAGCGATATATCTTTTTATTTATAGCCGAGATTGCTTTTGAGTTTTTAAAATACATAATACATATTTCAACCACAATCATCTTCTATCATTTCAGATGAAAATAAGAAATTGCTTGTTGGTATTGATAGGTACCTGGGAACAAGATCTTTAATGCAGTGTCTACCTATTCAGGAAAGTTAATATAAAAACTTCAAATGGAAGTTTTTCTTAACCAATCTTTTTGTTCCACTTCATTTGCTAAAGTACTATCTCCGTTCTTTTCTCCAAACATTTTTTTTTTCAAGAATTGCTGTTGATATAATTGCATCTGACTAACCTTTTTCCATAACGGTTTAAAAGGAATATAGAGATTTCATAATAAATTTTAATTTTTACGAGCAATTTGTTATTTAAAATCTTGTCGAGAATCTACCTCATTTTGTTTCCAGTATTTACTTAATTGCAATTATTTTAATGAAAGTGTAACAACAATTTTCAGCTATATTATAAAGTCTACTTAATATCTAATAACATCTTAATTCTTTAAGAAACCTGATTGTTAGCATTTTCAGCCATTTCTTTTTTTTTTTTTTCTATGGTTGTAATCATTATTTTAGCATACATTAAAGTAACGTAATGTAATGAACACCTCCTTCATTACAATACATTAATAAAAAATTTACTCGAAGTTTCCAAACTTAATAAATAAAACAGTGTTTTGACATCTTAAAAATAAAAAGTTACAACGTAGATTCTAGCTTAAAAGGATACAGAGGAATATTAACACCGAGGTACATACCATGTTGATTTGCAGTCGATAAAATGAAATTTGACACAAATATGAAAATAAACTGAACTCGAACGCAGGACCAATGAAAATGTAGCTACAAAATTCACTTGAACTCAATGAAATTGATATATTTACTTTTTAGGAAACACTTTATTTTCCGCCGATTTGAACACGAAACATATGGAAACAAATTCGAAAAACATGAAATATTACCAGTTTGTATAGGACGAAAACCAAACCCTTTTTATAATTGATGTTTTGAGTAGGTAATTGAATTATGCGTTAATAGAGCCAGCTTTTTGTCGTTCTGTTAATAGACTTTAAAAATTACGTGACTCGGTTTATTTAGCTCGCACTCGTAATGTTGAAAGTACAGAGATTTAATGTTTTAATGTTAGCAATTTAAAATATAATTTGAATTATCATTGTAATAAGTAACTGACTTATAGACCAAACAATATATGCCGCGAAATACGAAGTTAGTGAAGTAATAAATAAATTAAATTTTCAGTGGCGTCTATTCCTGGGGTTATTTAAATAATAAAAACAGTCTTTAAAAATTATACTTATGTCCTTTAAAGATGAGTAACGTTGAAAGGTTCCAGTTTTCAGTTCTGTAAGTAGAACAAGAAAATTAGTAGATATGTAATTGCAGTTCTGGGCCGTACTTCTTTAGTAGATTGAGCGTGGCCTAATAAGACAAGTGATGGTTATTCGGATTAGATTGTTATGTGCACGCCCTCTTACGAAGAGAGGTTTAATTCCTTTAGTCCAGTGTAATCAGTCATTATAAATGAAAAATGACGGAATCCAGGTATAATGAATGGATTTATTTTTTTTTTCATTTCTAATGCCATAAACTAAAAAGTTTACACATTGAAAATTACCGCAATTTCGAAAATTCGTAAATAAAAAAAAAATTAGAAATCTCAACGAGAAATACAAGTATCGGAATTTTAAAATATTTCTTTTAAGAAAATAATGATTGTTATAGTTTTCGAGGCTGTTTAGAAAGAATTTATTAAAAAAATGATAGATTTTTAAACTTAATTTGAAGATGCCAGAAGCTCCAAAAACCGAAATAAATTAAAGAAACATTAAATAACACAAGCACATTAGTTTTTTTTATAGAAAATAATTTACTAACAACTTATGCTAAATAATAATTATTATAAATTTTAATTACATAAATAATTATAAGTTTTTATTAAAAGGATAATCATATCTAATTATTGTCTCCGACGTTTTCGTTTTCGATGTCATTCATTAGTATCATTGATGGGGCATTTACGCAGCTAACTCCTTTGCATAGCAAACATGCTATAAAACAATTTACAGTTTCCAGTTTAACATGAACAAAAAAATCGTTTTAGGTACATTTTCAGAAGCTGGTGGTTGATTCATTGTAACTGGTATACTTTATACGAGGACAATTGAAACTGGTAAGTGTTAAAGCACAAGACCGTGCGCACTAAACTTGATATTTTGTCCTATATGTTTAGCAATGGTATCGAGATTCGAATTGTGGTTGAAACTGTGCAGGCGAGTTCGAGACTGGCAATGTAATCAGCCTGAATGGATCATCTACGAGTGCACTGGTTTAAAGATAATAAAACGGACAGGCCTACTAGCATAAAAAACTCGTAAATCGTTTCTCAGTAGTCAACGGTGGACTTATGAGATGTGCTGTCAATGTGCCAGTGCAGTGCATAAATAACTGTTATAATATCAAGAGTAGGAGTTTAGTTAGCTATTGTTTATATTTATAAATATTTACTACTATATAAAAGGTGAAATATTTTAATTATTTACTAATTTACCTTGGCTTTCTGGAGACCATTTGAAACAGAGGATAATATAATAACGCCCGAAAATCTTATCATTTTCTTATGACAAACATTTCTATTTACTTCCGCCCATGTATAATAAAGAGTTGCCAACTGTTTTTGCCGGCTTTTAGTTTTTATACGGTTTCGATTAAGTTCGTATACACTTTACTAGTGAATTATCTTTTTTCTCCATCCCTATTCTTTTGGCAACTTATAATGTCCCATCCACAAGTGGACTTGTAAATACACTCTTTTAATATATTCTGAACTAGCATCGAGTGTAGGTATCAATGAAGCCAAGTTGACACAAGTATTTTTACTTGTAGCTTTAAGAAACGATTGGTATCGAAAATTACTTATATTTTCTTGATTTTGAGGAGCACCATATAATTTTAAAATGCATAAAATACCTAATTGCAAGATATTAGTGACGTCAGCATTTTCATCAGTAAAGATAATAGCAGCATCTTGTAAATCTGTACGATTTTCGAATAATTTGGATCGTTTATTTTTACCCTATTTTGTAAAACGCTGAAGTTGTATCACATCCAGTTAATGCATGTAAAAACAAAATATGATTCTTACACAACGCTTTTATTAGAAATTTTTTTTTTCAGATACTGTGCCCTTTGCTGATTTGAGAAAATATATTTCTCTATCAGGTGATAAAGCTGTTAATAAAACTAACACATCAATATCTTCAGCGACAATAACAACATTTTCTGATTCAATATTAATTGCCGTTTGTATGATTAATGTATCAGCATCACCTTCTGCTTGACATGAGAAAATATTGTCATCGGCTAGTTTCTTCCATAACATTTCGATGAATCTACTTTTGTTGTTGCTGTTTGCAAGGAACTTTTCTTGACGAATTTTAAAGGCACATTTTCATCAAAAATTAAATCGGTTGAGGCATTTTTCAATGATCGACGATATCTTTCAGCTGATTTAGTGCAGCTGATGTTGCGATATCCATAAAAAACGACAAAGACGTTGTTTCCATAGTTATAATGTATATACTATACTACAAATAACGTCATTTTCATTTCAAAATCATTAGCGGAAAGTTTCACAGGGTAAACTTTTTACTTTTTAGTACAAGAAATTCAACAAATCTGGAAACATTCAAATCCATTCATTACAGCTGGGTTCCGAGTTATAGACCTAATAGCACTGGACTTTAGTAGCAGAATAAAAGGAAGCCTGCCTAATTAGCTGCCATAGGATAATACTTCACCAGTCGGCCTAGAGGTGGCGCTCCCTCGTAGAACATATGAGAAGAGAGGAGAAGTTGTCTGGAACAGCCTAGAGTGAAATTAATGAATCGAGAAACTCCACGGAATATATTAGAAGCGGGACCAGCGCATCGGGCAGTCAGTCATAGTTTACATGAGCCAAATGATCAGATAAGATAAAGAACAGTGATCAAACTAACAGTACAAGAATTTATAGTGGTTAAGAGCTATAATTAATATGTAATTATTGTGATTTAGTGATTAATAAATCAGCGGTCAATGAGAGTTTTTGTTGCAATTATTGAACCTACGTTTGGGGAGTTTTCTGAATAAATCGAAATTTCAATATTAAACAAACCAAAGTATTAATTGAAGATTAGGTTAAATTTAGTTTTTGATCCGGTATCAAACCGACTATCAACCACGTCCCTTTTAAATAAATTAATAAGTTTTCAGCTCAATTTCTTGATTTAAAAAGAAAGTATGAAACAATTTGTGTGATATTTATAGCCATTTTAACTCACAAGAATAAGAGGAAATAACAGTTCGACAATACGGTTGTCAAGAATACCAACTTGTGAAATGTTAAAAACTAAATCGATTTTTATGTACTTTCGATCATTAACCTTATTTACACCATCATTTTGTTGACAATTAACAGTAAGAGTTTTATTACAGTAAGAGTTTATATTTTAGATTTGCTAAGATATACACATCTATTTAATAAATTGGTATGGGTTTCCTAGTAGGAGTCATCTGTTGGCGAGAAGCCTAATTTAGGTAGTAATTCAAGTGGCGTGTCAGCTGTCAGTAAAGGTGCAATTTATTACTACAGATTGGTGAATTGATCTACTTATTGACTTGCGGAAACCAGCGAAAGATGGCACGTCACAAAGTAATGGAGCGAGCGTAGGTGCGTCTTTACTATACTATCTGGCGATATGCAAGGTAAATGCAGCGTCCTTGCCCCGCATCTTCTAGCGGCTTGTATATCATTGTATGAGAAAAGCTATGCAATCTTAGGCGAGGATTGCGTAATGGGTATACCATCCTTCGGGGGGATGCAGGGCTCATCTATTAAATGTTGCGCAAGTAAAAAGTCCCTAATCTTCGAAAGAAAAAAGGTTGAGCAAATTCCTGGATTTAAAGTACAATTTTGGGTCTACCCAACCGTAGTTAACAGTATCATACGTATCAAACCATGTCTAGTCAAGATATATTACCGTCCCCTTTGATTCATGGTACTCGCGGGTTATTTTATGCAAACATTCCTGTCGAATTATCACAATACTGCTTGATTCCATTACTGTTAAACGGTTATTAATTTGCTTATATTTAAATCTAATAAAATACCTCTTAAAGTTTCCAGAGATTAATAATCATAACTAGGAACTTCATTTTCTTGATAAAAAATTATAAACTGTTCTTCGGATAACGTATCTTGAGGCATCGTGAATTTTTCTAAATTTCCACAACAACCCCCTTTTTAATAACAAGATTAATAGTAGAAATCGGAATCGGATGAACTATAACTGCTATTACCCAATTTTGCATTTTGGTTGGATAAATATGAATGCTATTATTATTGTTATATGTATAAGTAATGCAATTTTATATATTGTAGATATCTTTAAACATATTCTTCAAATTGCTGAGTGACTTTCATTGTTACAATTTTCAGTTTTTTGCGGTACACTGTGAATTATAAAGTATAACAAATATCTACGTACATAAAAACATTACCATACATTTTGTAATTTGGCAAATCATTAACAAAAATAATGTATTTTAAACAGGTTTATGATGTTTTAAAAACCAGTCAGGTGATGCCCTAAATAATCACATTCGAAGTTTTCCACCAGGCAAGCGGTATTGTATTATCTAATAAATACAGTTAGAGAATATGAGTACGGTAGTAATTTTACGCTTTCCGTTAACGTAGCCCCAAGCGGACGAGCTAAATTCAATTTAAATATTTAATTTAATATTTAATATTTTCAGAGTAGTTTATACTTCATTGAAACTAATTTGGAATATGTGATTGTTTTTGGAGAGAGGTTAGCATGTTCGGTATAGGGACGGGAGAATTTAATAATTCAGTGATGTTTTGCTCGGGAAAGCACCGCTCTAGACAGATTTTCCGGAGTTTAATTTTAAAACAAACGCAGTCATAGATTTACATTAACAAATATGGACCTTTTTCGAAAATTGGCACGTTAGTTTATGAATATCAGGGGTTTAATCATCGATTTAAGAAGATAATACAATTAATGGAATACTTTAAGACGTTCATCCATCCATCCATCTTTAATCAATGATGGTGATCGAAAGTGTGTTTATTGCAACTAGAAAAATATTTTTTTTAAACGTAAGATATGAACATATTGTTACCTATTTATTTCCCTTGTTATTAGTATGGCAAATAAACAAAGTAATAAATGTTAACGACTAGCTGGTTTAAGCCGGTGCAAAGAGTCGTAGGTTCTGAGAACATTCAAGAGAGATGAAACTTACCCTTTTGTGTGTGTGATCTATAAGACAAATTTTGTTTTATTCGGGAAAGAGAGACCATGAAATATTGATGTCAAGCGGGCACCGTCTATAGTGAAAAATGAGTTAGATTTCTCTCTTTTTCCCTTAAAGCCCTCCTATACATAAGATTGAAATTTATTGGTAAGGAAATTAAATAATTGTTAAAATGAACAATAAAATATATTAAAAATAATTGAAGTTTACAAGTTAAATTTAAGAAGTAAATGATAAATTTTCCTTTTTGACTGATCCAATTTCATCTACTGCTGATGTCTCGGTGCCAGTACGGAAACCCCATTCCTAGAATCGCACAGGCACCACATGGTGGGACAATGAATGCTCTATCAAAGCGAAAAAAAGGTCCGAGGCCTTCAAAAAATATAAACAATTATCTAATCTAAATAACTACTTGAAATATCAGGTAAATTTCAACTAAATAAAGATACCCCCATCACTCATATATGGAGACGAGTTAAAAAATTGCCAACAAAACAGTCCCCCTCCCCCCCACCCACAAAACCATTTTTATCAAATCTACGGCCTTAGATACGATTGCTCCACCTTTCACACAAAATCTGGTTTATATTAAAAACAAATGTCATAAAGCCGCGCTAGACGAACCATTTAATATGGCAGAACTTGAATCAGCACTAATTATTACAAAGAATTTCGCTCCTGGAAAAGATAATATATCTTTTCTAATATTACATAATTCATAAATCTGTAGTGAAATACTCAAAATATAATTTAGTACCAAAATGCGGATCAACATCCATTCGAAAAATGTTTATTTCATTGCCAACAGGACCCAGTGCTAAACTTCAAAAAAGGAGAAAATTATGGGCACTATTAACATAGAAGTTGCCATATTTCCTGTTGGATTAATTAGTTTTATAATAAGGATTTAATCTCAAATTTAGACTGCATGTTAACTCAATTTGGAGACATAGGCACCTACTAGACATTTATTTTCATTCATCTTTATTTAAATATTAAGATGTATACAAAACATTCAGCATAATGACAACCACTTGATAATATATGATATACCTACAGCAAATAACACCACTTTTGTTTAGCTTTTCAAACAAACTTTTGACATAACCTATACACAATAGAATTTGCGAGAACTATAGTAAGATGTAAAGTAGTAGCACTATTAGATCAGGTAGATTATCAATAATATTACTTACGATTAAGCCTTAACTCCTCGAATTTCTTCGGGGCTAAAAGAATTATTTGAGCGAATCAATTCCATCAGCATAAACGAATCAACATTGGGTAAATTATCACTTTGTGCTTTCACAAAATCGCTTTCTGCCATTATATCTTTAAAAAGCACTTCTAAGTTAATAATTGTTGTTTTATTTAATGTTAAAAGTATGGAATGAAAATGAAACATTGGAAGCCTCGGTCAAAGCCATAAGCAAAACAAATTCACAGAAGTTGAACAATACCAAGAATCAACAATACATCCGAATAATGTTTGTAACAAGTATTGTGTGTTTAATATTTCCAATAATTATAAGAGATGAAGTAATATCTACTTATTAAGTAAAATTACGTTGCTTATTTTTGTCATTTTGTTATTATATTATAAAAATCTTTAATTATTAATTTACGTTAATTTACTTTCCCCGCGTTCTACTAAAATAAGGTGTAAATAATTGTCTACGATAGATATTATACTAAAAGGTTTAGTTATTAATTTACGTTTATTACTCAGACTAATTCAATTCAGTTCAAAAGACATTTATTCATATTAAGATAGAAACAGCTGCCTCTCCAGGACCTGCTCCGGAACCGATCGTGCAGCTACCGCGTAGACGCGGTGGAGGATTGCAGGATCGGGCGGAACTGGTCTGGATCGGCGAAAACGACAAGTAAAACAACTAAACATAAACTCCTAAAATAGGTAGTAACATTGAACCATGCTTGAAAAAACAAGCTTAACAAAACTTAAAACTACACTTACATTTAAAGAACTCGCGCACAAAAAAACACTATTAAAATTTGTATCTGGACGCAAGCACCACAACTCAAACGAGGTACCTTCCGCGGGATACTGCAATGAGGGCCTGCGCAGGGCTGACCTAAACTTTGATTTTAAAAATTTTGATTTCGAAAAGGTTTGCTTTCTGAAAAAGATTGATGTGAAATGAATTTAGAAACAAATATGTACAAAAAAAAACTAAGAAAAACAAACAAGCGCGACAAAAATACACAAATAAAAAGGAAGAGGAGGACAGAAAAGGAGTAGAGATGAGTGAAAGGTATGAAATACTAGCAAAAAGTGGATAGGGTTAGAGAAAGGTATAGTTGTTGAAATTTGGCTATAGTGGTTGCCGGAAAATCGGTAAGGTCTGGTATTATTACTCAGACCGAAAAGACTGATATACTGCCAGCAAATACATTGACAGACACACAACGGTATGTCAGTTCAAGACCTACATTTTCATAATAATCTGAATTTGAATTTTTTCAAGGCGCCTCCAGTATTCAAATTGAATTTGAAAGCAGCAACACATTTCAGTCGTCGACTTACGTCATTATAATTTTTTTCTCAATAATATTTGATGCATATTGAAAAGGTTTAAATTATGTGACTGTGCACCAATGGAATGTCACAAACTTTAAAGGTAGGTGTAACAATAGCAATATCAAATGCTTTCTGTACCTACATTGGTGAATTTATTATAGATTATCACTTTATCAATTTACAGTTTGTTACTTTACGAACCAGAATGCATGAACTTCAGGTCAGTGGACTCGAATGTTTTTGTGATATTTACAGTCATTTAATTATACCAAGTTTTAAGGTATTTTAGAGCTTTTTGAAAAGCTTTTTTTCCGTAAAATTAATTATTAGTGTTCCCTTTTACTAATACCTTTGGTGATTTGTTGAACTGGCTTTAATTTTGTGTTTTATTTGCGTTTTTCAACCGGCGTGTTTTTTTTAGGGACTGTCAAAAGGTGTTTATTTTCGTAATGGTGAGTTAATTTTAACAATTGGGAATGTTAAATTAGTTGAAATTTGATTTATACCTTCATTTTAGGAGTCACCAAATTATATTTCTAAGTTAGAGTACATTAACGGTATTGAAGTAGTATAAAAGTTGGAGATTTAACTGCATCGCTAAATGATATCCCAAAAATTTCTAAAACTGTGGTGATGGATTATATGTTATTTCGAACGAGCCCTACGACCATGATGACCAAGTTAGATGACTTTGCTCAGCTTGCCTGTAAATGGATAGAATTTCTGGATACAAGAAAAATTAGCAAGCGATATCTCGTTGGTGAAGTAAGTGTAGATTCTATATGAATAATATGAAATTCAAAGTTTATTATCAAAGTATATTGCTTATGTCAGTAACAAGAACATTGACATGGGTGTAGTATTAGAAAATAAGCCAGATGCTTAGAGTATGCAGTGCGCTTTGACATTTCACAAAGATTTTTATGTAATCTATACATTTGTAAATTATGCGGTTATGATATTTAAGAAGTTAATGGCTTTATATAATATATATACAGATGTGTTTCCTAAGTTTACATGTAGAATATGTTAATAAAAACAACAAAACCACTTATGTATTGCTATAAAATAAAGTATTTTGCTCTATGCTGTTCTATCTATATGTAATATATTCATCGTTTCTTTCTTCCTAAATTTAAAAATGTTCAGATACATAGAAAATTCAACGAAGTTTTTCAAAAAGTTAGGGTTTTATTTTTCATTCTTCCATGTATTTTGCATTGTTTAGTACACTCAGTTTAAAATCTGATTTGATCTTAAAACCTACCTTCATTTATTAACCCAAAACTATGTCTATTCGCACGTTACTGGAGGAGGATGTAATTAATAACCATATAACTACATATTCAATCAGTTTTATCACCTTAAGAACAATCTACACTTTAAGTGAAATTTTAAGAACATCTATGCATCCTATTTTGATTAAATAGGCAAATTCACTATCAACATTGCAGTATTATGTTATAAATCATGTAAAAATTATCATATAGGTACCCATAACAAAATGTTTGGAACATATTCTTGCATTTCTTATTTTCGATTCGAGAAAATCATCTCTACAGAACGCTGCTGGGCTGAGTACGTATTTCTATTCTTGCAAGCTCTACTTGTCTGATTTGAGCAAATGGAAATCCCAAAAATCTGACTGTTCTTTTTCGATTCCATCGATTAGTGCACACAACAGCCGTCGTCGATATTCTGTTTCTAAAACGGTAACGAATTCAAATTCATTAGAAACTTTTGAGCTTGAAGTACAACCCTGCCAAAAAGTGCTCATAGAAACAGATAAAAATAAAGCTATGAGGTTCTACGAGACCGATATCAGTTTTTGAACGAAATTAGTCGATTCCACATACAGTCATATCAATAACCATAAAAATTCCAAGATATATTCTTCCTCAATATGATGGGAAGTCGTTGTGCAATAGAATGGAATAGAAACTCATATGTAAACCTGATTCATCATCTACATAGATCCTCTCCATGCTTATAGAAAAGTATATATTTTAAATTACTTTGGAGATATTTCTATATGCCATTTTTGGCAAGGAATTAATAATATTGTCAGAAAATATAAATTTCACAGGAATGGATATTAATCTTTTATAAAACCATCAATATTAGTAAATAGAAATTACTACTACCTAACCTATTATATTCTATGTCAATATTGGCTTGTACCAAATCTATAAATATATATATTAAATGAATATTTAAGTAAATAAGTCATACAATATACCTACTTAACTAAAAAAAACCGAAATACAAAATTATTAGCGTTAATAGTACTTATTTTTACAATTTATGAGTTAACAGGGATGTCAACAAACCTGTCATCAAATTTTCTTTCTCCAACAACAGCACTGATATGATATATATAGAAATTTCTCTCAAACTAGGCTTTTAAAAAAACGTTAATAAATGTCACCACACAAATTTGATATTAAAATTATGCGCCAGTAATATTCAAATCGATCACAAACTGAGATGTACTCTTATGTCAAATTCTTCAAAGTCCACTGAACCGTTTTCAGGCTGTCAAATGCTGACGCCACTGCTACTACTCCATTGGAACACACAATTTAGTGCATTTTCGACTTCAAAGGTCCATCGAGTGGGGAGGTTCCAGCCGCTTCCAGTAGCTGCCGATTTTGCTAAACAATTAAAACAGCAGCTAAACTACAATTAAATCACGATGAGATGAAAAGATTTTAAAGACGTACCCATAACTGTCGACACTGATTTATCGATTATTAATTTAAAAAGCCATGATTTATTGTCAGACTAATCAAATATATTTCATATCATATCAAATACCGATAAACAGATTATTTTATTTCCCAATTATATAATTTCTGTTAATTTTAGCTAAATTTACATGACGAGGGTTTTTCATCCATTTTAGAATTGATTTCAATAATTAAAATCATTTAATTAAATTTATAATTAAATTAATTTGGTGCTTAATCGTATTAAGGGTGAATGGAAATCATCCTGGATTATTTCGTTTTGCATGTATAATTTAGGCAATTTATTAAACGAGCTTTTATTTCTATCCTCACTTTCTTTAATAAAATTTGAAATTCTTACAGCAACTGCAAATTTTATCAAGCAATTAATTCTTTGCTGGTAGTTGAATAATTTCTTGATTCTAGTCTTGGAATTATAATTTTTGGTTTTCATGTACAATTTGTCCCCTCGATTGAATTCGTAGAGGGTTGATTTCTACTTGTCTGAAAAGTAATTTTGGATACAAATACTTTTCGAATCTATACCATATGTCTATCTCAAAGTAGGCTATGGATTTCAAATTTCTTTTTGCTAAAAATATAACTCACAAAAATGGGAAAACTTTATTCTTAGATAGATAATAAACAATAGATATTAACCAAGATATTTGGTGTGGCCCTCGTAAAATAGACAGACGGTATATAGTCGTTTGCAATTTTACCATGCAAATAAAAAGGTAACAAAATCATTAATTCAATAATCAATCAATAATATTACCTCGATTACCAGTAACAATGGTGAAAAGATACGGGACATAAAACTAATAACTAATACGTTTAATGCTGAATATATAAGTATGGGAAAAACATTGGCAAGTAAAATTTAAAAAAATTATAACTATAAAGAAAAAAAGAAATAAACATGAACTCAATGTTTTTAATGGCAACAAACAGTCTAGAAGTTAGTGAAACAATTTCGTTACTAAAAAATAATAAAGCAGCAGGAGTAGATGGACTAAAAGCAGAAACCTTAAAAGTTATTTCATTAATAATTAGTGCTCCATTTGCACATATAATAAACAAATGTATAGAAACGGGATATTTTCCCTCTATATTTAAAAAGTCTATTGTCCTGCCAATTTATAAAAACGGTGACCGTTTAAAAGTAAGCAACTATCGACCTATATCTTTGATAACTAATTTCACTAAAATATTTGAAAAAATTATTAGAAAAAGGTTATGTAAATATCTAGAAAAATACAAGTTAATATCTGAAAAACAATATGGTTTTCGAGAAGGCATGTCTACTCAGGATGCAATATTGCATTTAACTTCTGAAATGTATAGAGCTTTGGACGAGAGTAAGCCTTCCCTCTGCATTTCTATAGACTTGTCAAAGGCATTTGACACCGTCAGTCACGCTATACTAATAGATACCTTAGAAAATATTGGAATTCGGGACACGGCATTGGGCTTATTTAAAAACTATATCAATAATAGGCAACAATGTGTCAAAATAAATAATATATATAGCAACTACAAGAATGTAGAATGCGGTGTTCCGCAAGGCACAGTATTAGGGCCCATCTTATTTAATATCTATGTCAATGGCTTGTTCTCTGTTCAAAGCTGTGGTACAATTGTCACCGGAGTGTAATGGGGTAGTGAAGCGCAAGTTATAGCCTCTCCTACTCAATTGTTAACCTCACCTTCGCGATGAGTTCAATTTGAACTTGGTGCACCCTGTTTTCACTAACGAGGCTCTAACGACCGAGTAAGGGCGGAATAACCCTTACCTTTTACCGCGAGCACACCCACCTTCTCACGAAGAGTGCGGTAAAAATAACCCACCGCACACAAAGGTTGCTATTGGAATCGTTTGGTTACCCCATCGTCGCAGTCTCCTTCTGTGCCATGGGACCACACCACTCGCCTTCCGCAACCGAGCTGGTCAGTTGCATACCTGCTCCAGCTAAAACTTCAAATGCAGCTTCGTTTTCAGTCGATTAAGGCTTTAAAAAAATGATGGAGCGTTCAAGTGGGACAAAATCATCCGGAGGTAAAATACCCTCCCGATCGGATCTCCGGGGGAGGGTGCCCACAGGGACACCTCATCGAATGTCGAAAAAACACCGACAAGTTAAATCCAACAAAACTAATTCTTTCATCTACGGCGCTTGGAATGTTCGTACTTTGAACGACAGCACTCGCACCGATCGGCCTGAAAGAAGAACTGCTCTAATAGATAGAGAACTTCACCGACTCAATGTTGACGTTGCAGCTCTCAGCGAAACTCGATTTTTGGAGGAAGGCTCTCTCACAGAAAAGTACTACACCTTCTATTGGAAAGGTCTTCCCGCCAATTCAAGAAGACAACATGGAGTAGGATTTGCCGTTCGGAATCAACTTGTATCCAACTTAACACAAGTACCACAAGGCCTATCCGAGCGTCTAATGCTGCTACGCTATGAGCTATCAGATGGCAACGCGGTAAATCTAATAAGCGCCTACGCTCCCACTCTGGATGCAAGTCACGAAACCAAGGAAAGCTTCTATCAACAGCTGGAAGAAACCCTCTGTAGAATACCTAAAACGGAACGACTCGTTATTCTTGGCGATTTTAACGCTAGAGTAGGGAGAGATGCAGACACCTGGCCAGGCATCATAGGCAAGAACGGTTTGGGCAACATGAACGCTAACGGTCAACTACTCCTAACTAAATGCGCCGAACATGATCTAGTTATAACAAACACCATTTTCCGACAAAAGGATAAATTTAAAGGCACCTGGCGTCACCCCAGATCAGGTCACTGGCATCTACTGGACTATGTTATCGTACGTAGGAAGCATCTCAAGGACGTCCAAATTACAAAGGCGCGCATTGATAGCGAATGTTGGACCGATCATCGTCCTGTTGTCTCTAAAATGAAAATTGTTATGAGACCCAAACACCGAAGAACTCAAGTAAAACGTAGACCCCGTCTCTGTATTAGTAAATTGCGTGACCAACAAACCGTCGAACAGCTAAAGCAAAAAGTTCAAGAGAATTTGAGTGCACTAGAAGAAACCAATTCTGTAGATGTCGCTACTACCTGGTCACAAATTAAAGACAGTTTAAAAAGTGCGAGTGAGGAAATTCTTGGCACTGCAGCAAGTAAAAAACAGGAGGACTGGTTCAATGATAATGAAGCTTTTATACAAGAACTTCTTGACCGCAAACATATTGCCTTCCAAAACGCTATCAACCACCCCAACGACTCATCAAAAGCAGAAGCTTTTACCCAATCTAAGAATGAAACGCAACGCGAAATCAGAAGAATAAAGAACGAGTGGTGGGCAAGCAAGGCCAGAGAAATTCAAGGGTACGCCGATTCACACGACTACAGGAATTTCTTTCAAGGAGTAAAAGCAGTGTACGGCCCCAGTCGGAAAAATATGTGCCCTATTAAAGATTTAAATGGAAATCTCCTCAAAGAAGACCAGGAAATAAGAGCCCGATGGAAAGAACATTACTCTAACATTCTTAACCAGCAAAGTCAAGCCGATCACGATATTATAAATCTTATCCCTCAATATGACACCTTCGAAGACTTAGATAAACCACTAACAACGGAAGAGATCTTAACCGCCATTGGGCAGCTAAAAAATAACAAATCTCCCGGCGCCGACTCACTCCCAGCTGAGATCTTTAAAGCTGTGTCGTCAGAGCTCATACCCTACCTCAAAAAACTGTTTGATATCGTGTGGGAAAGTGGTCAAGCTCCGCAGGAGTTTCGTGATACACTTTTAATCAACCTCTTCAAAAACAAAGGGAGCGCTGCGGACTGTGGAAGTTACAGGGGTATAGCTCTCCTGGCTGTTGGAGGGAAGATACTCACTAAAGCGATGGCAAATAGGCTAACACCTGTTATGGAAAAGTTACTTCCTGAAACACAGAGTGGCTTTAGACCAAACCGAGGCACATCGGATTTAATCTTCACACTTAAACAGCTTCAAGAAAAAGCACTCGAACATCAAGGAGAAATTCACATGGCCTTCATTGATTTAACCAAGGCGTTTGACTCGGTGGACAGGGAAGTGCTCTGGAAAATTATGTTCCGCTTAGGTATCCCTAGAAAATTTGTGGAAGTATGTCGCAGTCTACATACAAACAACAACGCCCAGGTTATGTATAATAATGAGGCAACCGAACCTTTCCAAACCCTCACTGGAGTTAGGCAGGGATGTGTCCTGGCACCCTTACTCTTTAATTTGTTTACCACTGCTCTAACAATTATTGTTGACAACAAACTGACAGTCAGAGGAATAGGTCTCAGATACCGTTTTGATGGCGGTCTCTTTAACATAGGGCGCTTTAGAGCTTTCACGAAGACACGCACACGATTCATTTGTGATCTCCAGTATGCGGATGACTGTGCACTTTTAGCCTCTACGCCGGAAGAGCTTCAAGAACTTTTAAATGTGTATGCCCAGAGCTATGATTCCTTGGGACTTAAAATCAACATTGGAAAGACTAAGATTATGTCAACTCCTCATCAAGTGAACCAAATAGACATTACACTTAACGGAAATTCTCTTGAAGTGGTGGATCAGTTCAATTACTTAGGCAACGTTGTTAATGACAAAGCAAACATGGACAGCGAGATTCGCAATAGAATTAACGCTGCATCTAGAGCACTCTGGGGACTTAGAGAGAGAGTATTTGACAACCACGACCTTGCTTTATCAACGAAAATGGCTGTCTACAGAGCAGTTGTCATTCCAACACTGCTATATGGATGTGAAAGCTGGGTCACTTACCGTCGTCATGTGAAAGAATTAGAACGTTTTCAGCAAAGACACCTCAGAAGTATGATGAAAATCCGTTGGTTCCATCACATATCAAACGTGGAAGTACTCAGGAGAGCAAACAGCCTTCCAATTGAGGTGCTTATTTCAAGAGCACGCCTAAGATGGGCAGGTCACGTTCATCGTATGCATGATAACCGCCTTCCTAAATGTACACTTTATGGTGAATTGCTAAGCGGTAGAAGAAGGCGTGGCGGTCAACGAAAGAGGTTCAAGGACGCTCTCCATGAAAATCTAAAATCCTGCGGTATTGCAGACGAGCAATGGGAACAACTTGCAGCGGACAGAACCGAATGGCGAGGGGTTGTGGCCAGCTATCAAGGAAATGTTGCTGCAAGAAGGCCGAATCCAAGACCTAACCAGGTCTATGTTTGTCCTGACTGCGGTCGACATGTGCTCTCCCGAATTGGCCTCTATAGCCATAGTCGTGTGCACCGTAGATGAATGGGAATTACAATAGACTACACCTTTTACTTGTTTTTTATTGTACACAATTTATCGACTGTTACATTTTTATACTCGGACTCGAGTAACGGCTAATAATAATAACAATTGTCACTTATGCAGATGATACTGCTATATTTTACACAGATGATACTTGGAATTCCTTAAAAACTAAAGTCGTATTAGATATCAAAAAGATTAAAGATTGGTTTGACGATAAGCTGCTTACAATAAACACAGCAAAAACATTTTATCTACCGTTAAGCTGTAACAGGACAACGTTACCAGACTTTGATCACCTCAATGTGAATAACGAGTTCTCTATAATGGCTACTGAAGAAGTCAAATATCTGGGAATCATGATAGATCGACATTTAAAATGGGATGCACATATTAATTATGTTATAAAAAGACTCCAAACTCTAATATATAAATTTAAAAACTCAAGGGAATCATACATGATATTAAATTTATGAAAATTTTATATTATTCATTAGTAGAATCCCATATTACTTATGGAATTTTAGGTTGGGGAGGTGTTGGCAAAACATTATTAAATAAATTGATGATTGTACAAAAAAGAATATTAAAAATTATACTAAAAAAAGAAAATACTTACCCTACGGACCTTTTATATATAGAAGCTGGTCTAATGGATCCACGTCAACTCTTTTTTGTCCATTGTAATATAAGACAGCACCAAAATAGGTCATCCTTAAAAAGAAATGAACATAATTACAATACTAGAAAAAAAAGTAACAGTTACCTACCTCCTTTTATGTTTAAAACCATAGGTCAAAAAAGTTATTATTTTCTAGGACCAAAACTATACAATCATTTACCATTGGCAATTAAGAATGCAAAAAACTTATATGTATTTAAAAAACAAATTAAAATATACACACTTACAGTGCGACGAATAGAAATACACGATTTAATTTAATTAAAATAAAATCTGATATAAAATTTTAAATACTTACTTATATATATTTTAAAGTGTTGAATATGTGAGAAATATGCATATGTCTAATAGTGGTCATATTAATTATATTTATTATCATATGTAAATATATATATTATTTGTCTTTTAAAGTTGTGTACTTAAAGTAAATGTGAGTATGCATATTCTTTTCTCTATATCCATATTATTATTATTATTATTATTATTGTTTTTATGATTGTTTTTATTATAGTTTTTATTATTGTTTTTATTGTTGTTATATTAGTCCTAGTCTTTTCTACTTTGTTATTTTTATTTTTAAATTGTATTCGTATAGTCCACGCAAGTATTTTATTACTTTTCAGACTTTACTTTGTTTATTGTACTTAAATTATATTTGTAAGCTATGTATGTGTATATCTCTTCCTTATCAGACAATAAACATTATTATTATTATTATTATTATTATTAAAATACCGTTACTCTCTGTACTATTCCGCCAGCAAATGAATCACTCACCTTTATAGGTTTTTAATGTACGTCGACTTGTTTGATAACACCATACCGAATGGTTCACTGGCGTTAATAATAAGCTCGTAAAATTTTTTACATTTTTTATCCGCGCAGTAAAATTGAAGACAACTCTACTTTGCAGAGAAATGTAGTTGAAAATTTTTTTTTTTTTTAAAGCGTTTATTTAAAAAATGCTCTAAAAAGTAGAAAATAAACTTTGAAATCATTTTGTTACATTATATAATTTTTTTGATGATATAAAAGCTTGTCGTGAGATTTTCCTGTGTAAAGGAGATTGCTCCCGACAAGCTTTTATATCATAAAAAAAATTATATAATATAACAAAATGATGGGTTTGATTTACTTCAAAGTTTATTTTCTACTTTTTAGAACATTTTTTAAATAAAAGCTTTTTCTTTGATATATATTTTTTAATTATATTTTTTTACTTTTTAGTCTTTTGATATGCTATAATCCCCAGATATCGATTTCGAGTCGAATCGGATCATAAACGATAAAGTCGTCCGCCATCTTGATGTCGCCATATTGAACTAAATTTTTGACTAGAAATTCGTAATCGGCGAACCCGAAAACCCCCAGATATCGATTTTGATCGATATGGACCATAAATGACAAAAGTCGTCAGCCATATTGGCACCGCCATTTTGAATCTCTAAATTTTGACCAAGAATTCATAATTGGCGATCTCGAAAACCCCCAGATATCGATTTTGAGTCGAATCGGATCATAAACGATAAAGGCGTCCGCCATTTTGAAGCTGCCATCTTGTTTTTTTTCTGATTTGAAAATGTTAAAGTATATTGTCACCGGACTTATACACATGTGCGAAATTTCAAAGCTCTAGCTTAATTAGAACTAATCGAAATTTTAATTGCTTGATTTGTCCTAAACCAACTGACAAACATACATTGCATGTTAAATAAAAACTTTTAAAAAGACAAGTCGTTAACTTGGGTGGATCTTTTTGCACTTTAGAAGTTTAATTTAATATGAATAACTTTCGTTATAGACATCCCGTACTACAAGACAATGTTTTTTTCTTAACTGATGCCATGTGCTACGCATCTAAAAAGAGAACCAAAAATTGTTTTTGTGATAAGCAAGAGGTGAATTCCAAATTGTGCAAAAAATTTCAAAATTTGTGGTTTAATTCACAATCGAGGTATATACTGTATATTTGTCGAATCCTTTCTGCCGCCATTTTAGTATCACAGCCTATAAAAAGTTGTAATTTATTATCAGAAATTAATCCGCTAATTCTCTTTAATCCACACGAAGCCATTTCGTTACATATTCGCAAATTAATAGCCCTATAAAATGTATTCGAAGGTCTTATGTATCTCTAGAGCTTGTATGTTTGTAATATTGTAATACGTATGAAAAAGAACGCGAATAAAACAAGCAACACCTTTTTAAATATGTATTTAATTAATAATAATTAAATACATATTTAAAAAGTAAGTAAGTTGAAATGGAATATTTTACATATACTTTTAATTATGGGCTACAATTTTTTAAACCGTTAACATGAGTTTTACTTCTCCCTCTTTACGTAATATATAGGAAAGTATTGTGCATCGTGAAAAAATCTAGTTCGAGTTTTTGGTGAACATACACGTTTCCAGGTCCCCTGGAGCCAAAAAAGTGATTTTTGAAAAATTTCTGTCTGTGTCTCCCGTCTGTGATCGCACCTAGAGCTCAAACTACTGAATCGATTCATCAAATTAGAAAATTCACTACTATTAGTATAAAACAGCCTTTGCCCATTAATATTAGATAGTCATGAAATTTTATTATCAATAATTTTACAGTATATGAATGATCAAAATTTAATCTGAGAAATAGAATCATGAACTATATTTTAATATCCTTCTTTTTGGGATGATATTAAAATGTAGTCAACAATCCATAAAAACTTTATACAAATAACCAAAATCATGAAATTATTTTAGCATGCTTACGAATTTCACTTTACATTGTAGTTGCCAAACTACCGCCGTTGGCTTGCCGACGTCAGATCTTTTTAAATCACAGATAATCAACTCAATTCATAAAATCAGTAAAGGTCTGTCGCTGTCTTAATGAGCGTTTCATTGCAGTTACTAAAATTCTTATTTTGCAATAGCTCCTAAAATAATGATAAAACTTCAGTTCCTCGAATAGTTAAAATATAAAATTTAAGTTGAGCTAAATAAAAGGCCCATATATTTCTGTTAACCTAAAAATACCGTAATAAAATCTCACACTATTTAATTCCTAACAGATGCCTATTGGCTATTGGAGATTTAATATCAAAGCTCTGTTGGCTATAGTTCGATATCCCGCCGGTCCATCTGAGTTGAGTACAGTTTATAATTTACTCAATTTCTTTTTAATAAATTAAAAATAGTACATAAAACTTATGTCAAAGCTTGCAGTATTAAATTACCTTCATTTTGATATAACTGTCAACAAAAAAATTTCATGATTTCATACAAAAAATTATATTTTAAAAACCCCGATGGCAGGGACCATTCGGAAAGGTATATTTCGTCCTATATTGTTTTGCATTGCTTTAAGTCTGTTATTTTAGTAAATAAGTGATTAAGTAAGTAATGAAATATATCTGTATTAGCTTTGCTAAATAATAAAGATGGAAAAAAAGTTAGTACTTTTTCTGTGTTTTAGCAAAAAAATATTTTAGATAAAAGTTGCAGGTCTAGATGTATCGCATGTACTGTCGTGAGCAGAAAAAATAGAACAACGTTTTTTTTCTAATGTAAATCTGTCTCTATTTGAATATGTAATGAGTAGCCGAAATGAAACAGATATCATTTTTAATTTATTATTTATTTTAATGCTGTAGTTATTGCTATAATAAATGATGGATGGTTAATGAGACAAATTACACTGCGTTATAACATTAACAAAAATTTGGTGTGTAGCATTTTAAGAAAGTGAAGAATAAACGGTACGATTAGTAGAAATCCTGGATCAAACGACAAAGAATATCCTACTTAACAAGGAACTAACTGTTAATATTTCGTTATTGCACCATTTCTATTTATAACTTCCTTAAGTTTGTTTGGCATAGAATTAAATAACCTTATATAATAATCATTAGTAACATTTTCCCATGTATTATTTACTATTTCCAGTAATTCTTCGGCATTCCGTGGTCTCACATTTCGTTTTTGGATACTTCTTACGAGTAGTCCCCATACTTCTTCCACAAGGTTAAGATCTTGACTATGACTGGGCCAGTTAAGAACATTGATGTTGTTATCTTGAAACCAATTAGTTACGGTATGAGCAGTATGAACGGAACAATTGTCTTGTTGAAATATGAATTCATTATTAGGAAGTAATTGTGACACAGAAGGGAGCATAATATTGTCTAAAATCCTAACATATGTTTCACTATTAAATCGTTCCTCAATATGCCACAAAACACCAGGACCACGTGCCGATATCCAAGCCCACATATTGACGGAAAATCTACCACTTTTATCATTGTTAGATATATATTTCTCGTTGAATCGAGTATTCGGAGGGCGGTAAACACGAATACCAAAGCTGTGTATTGACTGGAAAATTTTTTCGTCTGTAAAGATTACATTGTTCCAAAAATTTATATCATGCGCTAAAAATTCAAACGCAAATCCTACTCGAGCTTCTTTATGTTCAGCTTTAAGTAAGTATTTCTGTGCTGCTGCATGACAGTGTAGCTCCGATTCTCTTACTCGCCGGCGACCAGTACTACTCGATCCAGGAAAATTCGTTTCTTCAGCAGCCTGAATAACTGAGCGAAATGGATTTTCTACTAAAGCATTTACCAATTGTTGTTGAGTTGATATCCTTCGTCGCTCTGATCCAGGTTTTCTACTAATCGTACCGTTTACTCTCCACTTTCTTAAAATGTTACACACCGAATTTTTGTCGATATTATAACGCAGTGCAATTTGTCTCATTGACCATCCATATTCTGCTTTAGCAATAACTCCAGATTTAAATAAATCGCTTATATGAGGCATATTACTTTTTTGCACACTTGGAATAAATTATGACAACTAACTGACAATGTCACAAAAATTAAAGTTAGATGTACACAACTAGATTTTAGCAAAATACCGTTATAAGACTTGTCCTATTTTTTTGCTCACGACCGTACATATTTGATTCCAAATAAAATTTTGAGAATTTTTTTAAAACGTTGAACCGGCGCCATTTTTTTAATATGTCCTATGTGTTTTAGTAAAAAATGTTTTAGACAAAAGGTGTAGGTCTAGATGTGTACTATCCAACGATTTACCACATGTACATATTTGACTTGAAATAAAACATTGAGGATTTTTTCAAGACTTTGAACCGCCGCTTTTTTTTATTTTTTCTATGCGTTTTAGCAAAAAATGTTTTAGACAAAACTTATAGGGCTTGTTGAGCACTATCCAACGAACGATGTGTCACATGTACATATTTGATTTAAAATAAAATTTTGAATTTTTTTTTAAACTTTGAACCGCCGCCCTATTGAAACGAATTTACCCATCTTCGAACTTAAGCAAGATACGAACTCAAAGTATGTGCTTGCCAAATTTCGTTTTGATCTTTTCAGAATGCTCCCTCTAGAGTGTTTACAAATTTCGTCGATAGATTAGAAATCTTCCTAAAAAGTCGCGTGATTTGTAACCGAATGAGCGGCAGTGACATGACAAACGAAATATGAAAAACGTTTCGGAGAGACTCTAGGTCAAAGTTTGTAAACCAGCTTTTTTGGCTATAAAAACTTAAGCAAATTTGGACAGACAAGTCTGTATGATACGTGCATCGAAGCAAGTCAGTTGCGAAGTTTAACTCCTTGAATACCAATTTAAAAAATATACATTCGAAATCAAACTTTTCATTAATTTTCTGAAACAAAAAGTGGATTTTTGCATTTAACATTTAAACCAAAAGTAAACTTAATTTTTTTCAAGCTTCAGTTTTCAAGCAACGAATTTTAAAGTGAATCGCGTAACTATCTGCTGCCTTGCAGTTATAAGTCAAACAGTAATAATCTTCCTGTTAAATATTTCTAAACCAAATCTCATTAAAAATACTTGCGTAAATATTGGAAAATAAACGTTTTAGTTCAATCTTTGATTCTCACTTATTATTCCCAACAAGAGGAAAAATAGGATGATGCAAAAAACCCGAACCACCTGGAAAAATATTTCAACCCAGCTGAGACGCGAGAGGGCCTGGAAAAGTATCGTTCTCCGAAAATAAATTATTTTTTCAAATCCCAGAATCTTGTATGTGTTCACAAAGAAATAGAGTGTCCTCGCTCCATCTTCTAGATGGCTTGTATATCAGTGTATGTGCAGAAGCTATACGATCTTAGGCGAGGATTGTGTAGTCAATATACCATTTTTCGGTGAGGACGTAAAGCAAATGTTAGGCAAGTAAGAGATCCCTGCTCTTCGAAAGGGAAGAGGTTCGATAAAATTGCTGGTTGAAAGTAGCTCGTCTACAGGCGTCGGTGATAGGCCTCACTAGCGGAAATAGGCCGAATTTAAATATATAATATATAAAAAGGTTCAACTTGGTGCCTTTTAAAATTGTGCGGTTAATATTTTACCAAGATTGGTTGAAAAATAAGGGGGATTCGACGAAATAAAAATTGATTGGAGCACAGGGCGTAACATCAGATTCGGCGGATTTACAATAATGTAACGTGTTTGCACTAAATTGCAATAATTAGTCCTTATAATAGCACACTAATTATAACTTTTATCTACTATGGACTCGTTAGTATAATTCACAACTTGTTACCATTCATTATCTTGTCCGATTACTTAACTCATTCAGAACTGTACTGAACTGACCTCGCGCATTGAATCCGCTTTCTACATAAAAATTTATTTATTTCTAAATAGAAAAGTTTGTTCGAGATTTCCTGTATCGATTTTAATTTATAATTCCATACATTTACAATAATGGAAGCATTATGTAGTAAAAATTACTATATAACATAATAAAACATATTTTGCACACCACTCGCATATATTCAATAATGTAACTTTGGAAACTATTATCATTGCGAAAGGAAAGGTAAAACAAAACATTGAATGTTCTCACGCATTTTATAATCTCCTTGAGTGTAGAGATAATAATTTTAGTTTAATTCAGGACAGTTTCGAGTATTTTCCCTACCGTGTACACTTACAAAAAAGTGGAATGTCGATTATAACTTTTTCAGGGCGAAAACTGCTAAAGCAACCACAGACAATAATTTCCGATGAAGGGTGACTGTGAACGCCCTCTATCATATGATTTTGCCTCGCGTCGCTTCCATAATTAATGTCCCAATGATGTCCTGAAGTTAGGTTACGCCCCGGTAGCCACTCAACCTGCTGTATTACTTCAAACATAATTTAATATAGATTTTGGCTTCGAGCGGAGACACACCCATCTGGATGTCGCGCTGTTAAGTGCGTTTTCTTTACACTTGGATATGTCACTGCGAATTAACTAATTAATTAGATATGAAGTAATCCACTGGAAACTAGCGTATATTAACTCCATTCGAGCGTCGTCGATTGCGACTGCGTTTGGTGTAAATTGAAATTTCCTTGTTAACAACCAACAAAAATTTGTTACCCACCGCATTTTTAAAAATTTTGGTGATATCGTGTTTAGAACAGATTTAAATAGTATATATTTATTTTCCTCAATTACAAATATCGACCTATACACTCTCAATTTATTCAGTACAATGAATATAAATAATCTGCAAGTCGAGACTCGTTGCATCAATAAGGAGGGGAAAAAGACTTATTTAAATAACCTTCAAAATCAAATTATTAAAAAAGATTGTGGCAAGGAATAGAAAATTTATATCTAATCAGATATTAAAGGTACTAAAACTAAAAAAATCCTACCACTGTGCAAGATTTGCACCAAAATCAGTTTTTTATCAATTTTGTTCAGAATAGTGCTTATGCCTCCAAGGGGACACTAAAGAGGTGAAGTGCTCATGAATTTTTAATTACGGATTAATAAAAATATTGACTCCTTCCAAGAACAAAGATTTCATAAAAAATTGCGCCGTATATGTGGCGCTTTTAGCGAAAAATGGGGTAAGGCATGAGGTTCGTTTCAGAGAAAAGCTTTTCATGTGGCTTAATAAATATTTTATAATTGGAATTGATGAGTCAACAACATCTACGTCTTCTGGCAGACCAAGTCTCCCATTTGCAGAAATATTTTCTAGGTCACAACGAAGAGATGCGTCTCTGTTAGCAAAGGAACACCCAGTATAACTTCCATACAAAGAGATAACATCTAATGACTTTCAATTTGTTACCACTAAATACAAAATACATTTACATTAAAAGATTACACGGTTACAACGAAAATTTAGTTTTGACCACAAGAATTGGTCTCAGAAACTGAGAACGACCCATCTTTACACGTCTGAAGGACTTTTATTATATTTTCCAAAGTGGATATTAAGCGTTCACAAAGCAGGTTTCAAAGCGACTGTTTCAGACAGAGAATAATACAAAATCTATACTTACAGTTGTGATGCTTGTTTTGCTCGGGTAGCTGGTTTGGAGATTATTCCAGGGTTCAATGTTAATATTAATTAAAATCCAGATCCAAAATAAGACATTTATTTTCCTAATAATTATATGTACAGTGTGGCCATATCTTTTATGGCTTAGGTTGCGACAATCTTGTTGTTACATAAGTACATCATAGTAATCGGAGAGAGAGAGAGAGAGAGTGTAACATATTTTCTCTATGTACGTCGTCGTAACCCCAATTCTCTAATCGAAGTTCCAGGACATAACAGACGCGACTAAGAAATCTGTTTCAGGAGAGATCCAGTTCAACACACTTGAATCAATCTGGCAGGAGGCCCAGTTCAGCGCACTCGGATCCTCCCTAACAGATACTTGGCCAGCGGCTGCCACGACGCCGGAGAAACTTGAGCTTCCGTTATCCCAGTTCAACGTACTCGAGAAAGGTGAAAGTCAAGCTCTGAATTTACTGGTTTCTGGCTAGCTATTTTATACCCAAAAATCACGGTCACGTGGTTCTGCACCCGGCACGAAATGCACACGGCACGCAAGTTGCGGCCTGGTGAAGTTAGAATTAAAAGTTAACAAAAGAACTAATCAGGTATTGAACTAATCTAAAACTGAACTACTTGATCCATGCATGATTAAAATAAGTTAAAACTGGAATGAAAGTATACAGTATTCCTGTAGTATTGTATACTTCATTACACAGTTTCGCTTTTGCTTAACTGCTTCACTGATGGTGCCAATTGGAACTCGTAACACTATAAATCCAACACAGTAAATACTAACACTTTTTTAAAACTTAAACCTGAAAAGGAATTTTGAAACACAAGAAAAAGACAATGTAAAATTCAAAAATATATATTAAATCTTTAAAAAAATATATGTTTTTACAAAACGTTCAAGAAAAATGTATTGACAAACTATAGCCTGGCCCGTGTACAACACATAGTGACGAACGGAACGACTCATAATGTACCAACTACAATCCAATGTTTAGTTTTTAGCTAACGATTACACAAAAAGATTCAATAGAAAGTTCAATGTTTATACATTTTTTGGTGGGCTTTTGCTTGCCTGTCTATTGACGTATTTTCAGTTCAATATCAATTTAGTTCGCTCCTCAGAGCTTAAGAATGCTTGAATCGCAACGACTTTGAATTATATCTTGCAATTATAATTTCATACGTTCAGGCAAGGCGGTCCCATGTACGTTCTGGGTACATGGTAACTATACTTTTCTGACACAGAATTACTGAGGAACCAGTTTAGGGCAAATACCGTTAAACCCCATCATTTTCCCTTCAAAATGGACTACTAGAAAATGATAGGGCACCATCGACGCTGAGGGATATTTTCGCTAAAACTCTCAAATACTTTGACTAGAGACTGGATAACTTGTCTTCATATTCAACACAACGCATGAGTTGCAGTGCTTAACAACGTGGATTCGTAAAAAGGTTTTTATTTTCAAAATTTCGGTTCGGAAAAAGCCGGTTTGCGTTATACTTTCTAAATTTTGTAGTCGGGGCGACATTACGTCCCCGTGCAGCAACATTTACTACACTTTCTAAGATTACACTCCTTGATGAGTTTCCAAGATTTTGTCATAAAAAACGCTCTGTAGAGCGAAAATATGATTGAATGTATAAAAACCTCTTCCAACGGCAATTTTACGTGAAGCACGCTTTTCATGCGAAATGTCGGATTTTTTTACAGTTTCGAAAAGTTCATCGAGGGTTTTGGCGTGTTTTTTAACAAAACAACTGTGCGTCGGTTCGTAATATAAAATTTTATTTGGAGGTTGGAGTTGATTTTCGAGGTAGTTGCTAAATTTATGCCCCTTACGACGTAATTTGATATAGTTCCATAAATCGCACTCCATGGAACGTTATTTATTGCAGTTGCAGTAATTACGCACATGGTACCTTTACAAAATAACTTCCGACGGCAATTTCATGTGTCGTACACGGTTCATTCAAAATATTTCCATATTTCGTTACAGTTTCCAAAAATTTCTTTCGAAGGAGATTTTTACCGACTTTGGATACGATTTGGTAAGTTCTTTGACAAGAACACTACACCGTAGTAAATTAGTGTCTATTAAGGAATGTGTGTAGGGGGCGAGCGTAGGTGCGTCTTTACTATGTACATACTTCGGTATGCGATGTAAAGCAACGACAGGCGCAGTTAGTACTTGGATGGTGACCATTCCAACGGAAACCGCGTTCTCGCCTCACACATCTTCCAGCGGCTTGTATATCAGTGTATGCGCGGAAGCTATACAACCTTAGGCGAGGGTTGTATAGGAGATATACCATCCTTCGGAGGGGATGTAAAGCCGTCGGTCCCTTGTCTATTAAATGTTAGGCAAGTAAAAGATCCCTACTCTTCTTAAGGGAAGAGGTTCGGCAAAATTCCTGGTTAGGGGTAGCTCGTATACAGGCGTCGGTGTTAGGCCGACGTTAAATAAATGTATATAAAAAAGGAATGTGTGTCCAAGAGAGGTCTTACTATTAATACTTTCTAATCATGGAGACAATGACATTGTCTACCAGTAGGAGAAAAAATCAGAAGCATTTTATGACAGCTGGAAACTTCTAACAAGAAGAATAGTTTGCAAAACGTACGTCTTGCAGAGTGAACTACATGTTAAACGTGGGTGATATCAGATCCGCAAAAGTGGGGAAGTCTAGAGAGATCATACGTTGTGTCGATCGCCCGATACGTTAAGGCATAGGACGTGATGAAATTGGAAACATCGTTCTCAGGAGCTTCCGAGTAAATGCCCAGCAGCGTTCTCGATCATTACAAATGCAATCCCACGGCTATGATATTTTCCGAATAAATGAAAGAATGGGTTTTGGATATATCTCCATGTATTAGTAGGGTCTTATCTTGTCAAGCAGAATGATTATTACCTACTAAAAAGTGTTCTTAGCATACAAACATATTTTAATACATATATTCCCTTTCCGATTAAATCCTATTTAGCGGATATGAATAGAACAGAACAGTTTATTTTCTCAACATTTAACATATGTTGAACATAATGTGAACGGATACACACGTCATTATCTGTACTATTAGGACATTAAGTTACAAGTTGTCGTATTTATCTAAACATGAAATAAAAACTAAGTAAAAATTGCATTTTTGATAATATGTGGAAGAATTATTAAATTACCGTGATTACAAGTTACAGAACATATACAATGTGTCCCACTTTTCATGGAGCCACCCTCATATCATACTCACCTGATATCTGAATATTTTGAAATTTTGGCGCTAAATATATACATATAAAGTGAGTCTTTAGACTTTAGACTCACATTGGACTGTAGTCAGAGGCGTTCGATTCTATGATGGAAAAAGGGCTTCGATTTTCGAAAAAAAAGTATTAGCTACTTTTTTAAAGAAAAGCTAGTAAGATATTCTTAACCAGCACCTTTAGAAACCTCTTTGTACAAGATTACATCGTTGTGGGTTCAAAAGTGTTTGAGATATGACCCGTCAAAAAACAATTTTTTCAACTTAAAATAACTTGTATCTGTAAAACGGATTCTCATATGAACAACATGTATTCTTTATTTTTTGTTTAGAATAATGTATTGTACTAGTATGAAATGATTCTACAACAAAATTACTATTTATTTAATAAGGCAAAAATTCTTCTTCTGTGTTCAGTTCATTCAAGAATGGTATTTCTTTATACCAAGCATAATTCTTATAGCCTTCTTTGTAGCTTAAAGCAAGAAATTGAATCCGTGAAGTTAGAAAATCTTGACATAAAACAAGCCAAAAAACTATTTTTATAGTTCAGAAGCCGTGGGCTTTATTTACCATTGCCTTAGAACAAAAACAGCATGAAGATAATTTTTGTTCAAAAAAACTATATGCAGTTTCTATTTCCAATAAGTATCCAGCACAAACCTCAAAGCCTCTACTTTACCAACATACTCCATGTCAAGAACCGCACTTTTTAAAAATGCTGCCTCCTTACTTATTGAAAGATTGGCAAAAGTTAGGAATTTCTTTCTCTCTTTCTTTTCTTTAAATGATCATTTTGTTATTCTGCGACCAAACTATATAATAGCATCCCGCTGCAAATCAAATCCTGTAAACCTCACAGTTTTAAATCCTTGCTCCGCAAAGATCTGCTCAAAAAGCAACTGGAATCATAAAATTTTGTTTTATTTTATTTTATTTTTTTTTAATTTTTGTTATTTGTTTTATTTACTAATTTATTTTTGATATTTATTTTAGTGCCTATGGTACTACTGTCAATAATTTACTGTACTAATTCATATATTTTGTATTAGACTGCTTATATATATTATGTTGTACTCTGTATTCTAATTATCACTCGGTTAAGTAGAACAGGGCAACCTGGACTTCGCCGAGTATAAAATAAAGACGTTTATTATTATTATTATTATTATTATTATTTGGTTAATGCTATGATATACTTTAAAATAAAGGCGATTGGCGGATTATTCACTCATGATAAACAGTGCATCGTCAGCAATACAATGTGCAATCTATTTCCTCAACAGCAACTGGCAATTCATAACATAAGGTAAAAAGAGAAGAGGCCCAAGCATGGAACCTTGGGGAACTTCATTCTCTATTTCACCCCAGTTAGTTAAGTGTTATTGTCTTGAGATATAACCGTTCTTTGGCTCTTCTCTGTCAAATATCACGAGAACCAGTCTAATACCATGCTCCTGATACCATAAAAATTAAGTTTTAGCAGTAATATTTCAATTCAAATTTTGAATGCTAATTTACTGAAAATGATGTTTGAATGCCATTGGAAAATTAAAAAATAAAATGATTACGGCAAGACCAAGTTCCAAGTTTTCTAGTTAAGGATCGTAAATATATGTTCGTCCAACCTTTACTTATATTATTTAACATGAATCTTTTCCCCAAGTTTGGAGGAAATTAATCCCAATCTGTCTGTCCTATGCGCAAATCTGGCGATTCTCCTTTATTAGTTAATTACAGACCAATCTCCGTTTTATGTAATTTTCCAAAGGTTTTAGAGATCTCTCCGTATAATAAAATTTATCCATGTGCTAGAAATGTAATTCCTTCAGTCCGGTTTTAATATTGTTTGAGCAACTTTTTCTGTTGGAATGTTACATGAAGGTTTACTATTTCCTTATGTATTAGGCATACTGTTTCTAGAATAAAGATGCATATAATCGTTAATATTTTGTGAGCGATAGAAAAAGGTTTACAATAATCCCTTGGTTTTGCTTTACATAAGTATCTTAGTGTCCTTTCCTGTAACACAAACACAGTGTTCAGAAAATGTTGACTACACATTCCCCAGAAAGGGATTCCGTATCTTATATGGGATTCAATCAAGGAAAAGTAAGTCGTTTTTGTAGCCTTGAAACTTAGTTCATTCGAAATTGTATATTCGTTTTGTTTATATTGAATGCTAGCGAATTAGAATCACACCATTTTTTTACTTTACATACATCTGTCTTTATAATATCTCGTAAACTGTTAACATTTTTACTATGCAACAGGACGGTAGTATCGACTGCAAAAAGCGTAAAAGTGCCTTGAATATCATTAGTGACTAAGTCGTTTATGTATAACAAAAATAAAATGGGCCCAAGCACAGATCCTTGTGGCACACCACAGTTAATATCTCGCCGAGAACTTTTATAACTTGAGTACGCTGAGACACAATACATTTGTATTACGATGTTTAGCAAGAAATACATTTAAACCGTTCATTTTATTTTTACCCATTATATAATCTGGTGCAAAAGCGTGAATTTTCATAGTTTTATTCATTTTTTTCGAGTTATACCGACTAGCACTTGTAGCTCTCGAGCTTTCGTAATGCGTCATTCTCGCCTGTGCTCGACTACACATACACATATGTTTTCGATATATTAAAATTTACTATCCTACTCCATCAAGTGCAGTTTCATAAAGGAACGAATGAAAACAAAGGATATAGGCAAAAGGAAGTAATTGGAATAAAAGGCAGCGCCAACATAACCTGGACAATACGGAAATGCTTTTTCCCGAACGAATAATTGCAAACAATTGTTATTAAAAAGAATACGACACGACCGGGTGTAGTTCGTACAAATTTGCAGCTAGGAAAGTTCCCAACATAAATAACTTCAGTCGGACTGACCAGCACACTATGGGCGACTCTGTGGAATTATATAAGTTTGCCCTGACCGTAACAGGCATTTTCAATAGATGCGAACGAAGCTCTGTACATTGGAACCAGCAGGTCGGATGTCCACTTTGTTATTAAATGAAACCTCAGCAAACTGAGAAGTACACTTATCGCTTGTTAAAGTACTCAGAAATAAATATTTCAGTTGCTTATTGCCAGTTCAAACTACGGCAAAGGCACCAACCTACGGCAATTTTGATGAAAGGCCATACTGCAGGCGTAACTAATACTGAGTGGGTTCTGTATCAGACATTACCAGGTAGACTCATGCGATAAAAAAATTTGTAGCCAGAATAGTCTGATACAGTTTTGCTGGGCAGTCAAAAAACGCAACAAAAACTTCACCAGCTAATTATTAACACCGGTGAACCATTCGGCATGGTCTCACCAAACAAGCCGATGTACATTAAAAGCCCATAAATATAGGTGATTGAATTAACAGGCGAGATAGCACAGAGAGTAACGGTATTCCAATGAGGAAGTAAAGTTTGTGTTGCTTTTTTTGACTGCCCAGAGAAACTGTACCCGACTATACAGTATTGTAAAATACGGAATACCTGCGCTATATTTACTATATACTATATACTATATTTTTCTGTATTAAAAAACTTATAAATATTACTAACAGATCTTTGTATCCTCAGTTAATAAACTCACTTCATGCATTTTGCCTTTCATATTCACTTAAAGTCAACGTTGACTCCACATTTATCATTAAAATCATTTTTCAAAAAGTTATTCAATCAATCCAATATATAATATTGGCGCAGTCGTGGTTGATCTGAAAAATTGCAGTTCGGGAGCCTAACTGGTGAAAAATTGGGAGGGACAAGGAGAACATCTATAGAACCTAACCGGAAGATAATCAACAAAACAAAGAGAATCCCTTGCTGCGCTGGTAGATCCCAATCATTTAGAAAAAGAACCTGCACAAAGAAGCAAGCAACACTGAAAAATAATTTTAGGAAGAAAACAATAAACAATTTCAAGAAACACAAGACATTAATTAGCAAGTAACAAAAATCATTCCAGTCGCGAAGTTGGTGCCTTCGGCATCATTAAAAGAAGCCTCTGTAGAAGTAACACCTAGTGACAGCTCTGGCAGAGAAGATTTTTATTATTTTTATAAGGGGGAGGTTGTTATATAAAAATACACTACAATATACCCCGTAACAACTTTCTCACAGTTTTGTGTTGTGTTGCTAATTTTCATTATCCCTTGTTATGAGAGCTTATAAATACTACCAACAGATCTTTGTAACCTCAGTTAATAAGCTCACTTCATACATTATACATTTCATTTTCAGAGGTTAATTTATACTGAGGGAAGCATAATTAACTCAAGAATTTTGTCCTAGAAGATTTTTTGTCCCTGTGTGTTCAAAACTGTGTATTTTCATCTTTCCTTTAGACAAATAAGAGCAGATATAGCTCTTACCTTCACTTTAGAATATGAACTACGTTTATTACGAAATATCCCAAAAATTATAATGCCACATGCCCACCACCAGCACTATTTCAGCTTAATAAAAAGTTAGATGTGAAGTAAGCAATTCGCACGTATACATATACTATATTTTACGATTACTTGCAAAGCGATGTGGGTTTTATCATCTCGCAATAAAAAAATGAATGCGGACCAAGAGGATTAAAATTCATGAAAACGTTAATAATTATTTACGACCATGAGATATAAAGCTATTTTAAAACTGTGATTTCAATGCAGAACAATATACGCATAAAATATGTACCCATTTAGCGAACCAAGTTGTCAAAACTTTTTAGTGCATTTTATAATAAATATTTTACGTAATGCATTTATGTAAAAATAGCGTTCATCCAACGCAGACATGTATGCACAGTAAATAAATTGTGTGACGTTTGTAGAAAATCATATTCCTCAAAAATCGTAAATTGAATTTTTTACAAGTTTGAATTATGGTAGCATAAAAATACATTGTTTTTACTTCACTGGTGGAAAAATTGTCTCTTACGCTTTTATAATGCATGTGAAATAGATTCTGAATGTGAAATTCACAAATTTATTTTCTTTGTCATCTTTGTAAGTCAAATAGTTTTGATTATTGATATTATGATGATCAGATTATTATATTTATGTGAAACGATTGTGCAAATTCCGGCCCCAGAGAAAACAGAGTGCATCATCATTACTAGGAAAAGAATTTTAGCACCCTTCACAGTAAGAGTAGGGCAGGTGGAGATTAGACCTAGAAGGGGCTTAAAATATCTAGGAATATGATTAGACCAGCGGCGAACTTATGGGTTACATGCACTGAAGACAATAGAAAAGGCGAGGAAAGCCGCCTCTGCCTTAGGGAGGCTTATGTGTAACACGTATGGCCCAAAGCTAGCAAAAGAAGGGTATTGTGCAGTGTAGTACATTCCATTCTACTGGATGCGGCCCCAGTATGGGAGAGTTCGACGACGGTACAGAGCACCAGAAGGAGGCTTGAGAGAGTGCAACGGAGTACTGCACTCAGAGTTTGCAGTGCTTACAGAACTGTGTCTTACGAAACAGTCCTGGTGCTAGCGGGAGTCCCCCGATAGTTTTACTGGCCAAGGAGAGAAGAGAGGTATATGAAGGGACGGGGAATCAAGAGGCAAGGGAGGGACTCCTCGATAGATGGCAGACTAGTTAGAGCAACTCAAGTAAAGGGAGGTGGACAAGGCGACTTATTCCAAATATAAAAACGTGGTTGGAGAGAGGGCATGGGGAGATGAGCTTCCACCTCACCCAGGCTTTCACGGGATATGGTATCTTTTTGGAATATCTCTTTAATATAGAAAAATCGTATAAGAAGTGTTCAATGTTAGAATCGTCGAACTGCAGACCAGCTTCGTTAATATCAAACATTTCAAAAGTGTTTGAAACAATTCTAAAAGTAAGAATAGTAAAATTTAGTCTAATATCGGATAAGCAATTTGGATTTAGTGAAAACACCTCTACATAAAACGCTATAGCTTACCTTACATCCCTGATATATAATAATTGGACAATGTATATTTGTCTACCTTGCTAAAGGGTTCGATATCGTTTGCCAAAGAAAATCACTAGGTAAACTAAAATATTATGGATTTAGAAGTAAAACTTTTGATCTTATGAAAAGTTATTTGTAAGTATCGATACCCTGGGGTACCTCATAGCTCACTTCCTTTCTTTAAGTTTTAGAAAGGAAGTGAGCTATGAGGTACCCCAGGGTACAGTCCTAGGGCTAATATTTTTTTTCTTATACATGAATAATTGATTTACTTTAAATACAACTGGACAAATTGAGAGTTTTACTGATGACACCATAATATTCTATAGTGGAGGTAGTTGGGAAAATTTGAAAACTGTAGCGGAACGTCACTTCAACAAGATAAAACGATAGTTGGATGAGAAAACCCTTACTATGCTTACGTCATATAAAAACAAATTACCTAATCCAGAACCCCACAAAATAACTTCAATTTTTGTACTTTGACAGAAATTTTCATAACCTGAAAAGAGAATTTCCTGAACTTCAATTGTCCTCATTACCACCCCCGCCCTATTATTAAAGGGAGTAGAAAAAGAAAATGAAGAAATGAAAAACTGAAAAATAAAAACTGAATAACTATACAATGAAAAACTGAAAACTGAAAAAATGAAAAACTGAAAACCCAAAAAATTTTAAATTGAAAAAATTAAAAATGAAAAATAAAACTTATAAAAAATAAAAATTAATAATAATTTTATGACATACATTTAGAGAAAATTTCTTAGAACTTTGAACCTAATCGGAGCACCGATTTTAGAATTTTGAGCCGTACGAGAGGGCGAGGCCGAATGCATCGCGCCTCCGCAGGAGCTAGAAATGCGCGTTAGCCCATTTCCAGTATGTTTTAAAATTACACGTAGCTTTCCCAAAAGAGCACGTGAACAAAGGCATGAAACAGATCTATTTCCATATTCGAAAATCACCGTTATTATTATCTTTAAAACGACGATATAATCCTCGAAAAAGCAACATCTGAAATTATAGGTTATACCTTGTAATAACAGTAATAACACGGTATTTGCTCATAAAATATTATCAAAGTGTATATTCTATTATTTCACGAGACTTAATTACGTTTTAATGGTGAATTACTGATTGCTGCAGATTGTCGTTTTATTCATTGTTAACCTCGTTAAGTCTCCTGGTATCGGGAATATGAAATCAAATCCATTTACGAGATTCCATGCAAATTTAATTGATATTTTATTCAGGTTATGAACAGAGTAGTACATATTAAATTCCACTGCTCATTTGAAAGATATTTAAGAGCGAATCTATTTAAAATTATTATCTTATATTAATTGGATTTCATGTGCAGGGCGTATCCAAAAACTTAACGGTGATTTCTAATAATCAAATTATATCAATTTTGTGTTTTGATTTTCTTACAAAATTCTCCTTTGTTGCCAAGATGTTTTGTACCTAAAGGGATCAAATTATAGAGTTTAGGTCCATAAATGGTAATGAATTTCTGGCAGGCTTCATTAGAACGTTTAGGTATTTCAGGGAGATTTTCATGGTTAACTCGAGTTAAGTGTTCATGATTATAAAGTTTTCTTAGAGACGAGAAACAATAATGTACACCTTTGAGACATGTGATGACATATAAATTTCGAATAGTTAATACTTTTGTGTCTTTATAAAGTAGTTTAGTGATATGTCTAAAATTAAGTTTAAATGTTATTTTCAAGAGTTTATTTTATAATAATAATAATAATAATTTATTAGTGCCAATAATACAACAGTATTTCACACAGATCAAATAAATAGAAATTACATAGCATGTTATACATGTAGTTACCATGTATATGCAAATAAATAAATATATAAATAAATAAACAAATGAAAACAATTCATGTATACAATAGCAAAAATTAAATTGGGAATTGTCTAAATGAACACCCAAGAATTTTGTGGTTTTCGCTTGTTCCAAGGACTTACCATTTATTTTAAGTAAATAGCTTTCTTTATAGTTTAACATTCTCGGTGTGAATTATATAAAGACAGTTTTCTTCCCATTCATGAGCAACTTCTCATTACTAAAATTCATAATAAAATCGTTAATTTTGGTCTGGATAATTGTCTACATTATTATCGGCGGTTAAAAGTGTAGTATCGTCAGCAAACATAATTACTAAACTCTCGTTGACAATAGCATGTAAGTAATTTATAAAATACTGAGCCTTGGGAACTCCACAGAAAATAATCAATGCACTTGATCTTACACCCTCTATTTCCACAAACTGCTTGCGATTGGACAGGTATAGTTGAAGTAATAAGTTCCCGGCAAATAAAAAACGCAACGAAAACTGTACCACATCATTAAAGTACCGGTACTTTGTACTGCTGTTCGCAAATTGACTCGCTTACCTTTGTAGGTTTTTAATGTGCGTCGGGTCGTTTGATGATAGGCATGGCGATATAATTATGTCGTAAAGTTTTTGTTGCGTTTTTTGAGAGTAGGGAAGTCCTTACTTGGACTATACAACTCAGGCCAGTCTCCCAGCTTATCCCTAAAACCATATTTCGCTTTTATTTATAAGAAGAACGTGATTAACCAAATCAAACGCCTTACTTAAGTCTATGAAGGCACCTAAACATTTTTTTATTATTATTCAGATGTTCGCGAAGTTCATTGAGGAAAGCAAGGATTGCTGACTGAGGCGACCTGCCCTTACGAAATCCATGCTACTCATCACAAATTCTAGTCGTGTTAATGGTAATGAAAGATGTAAGATTAACATATGTAGGTTGTGTATTTGATGGATCGTAAAATTTTATTCAAAATTACCTGAAGTACACTATATTCAGAGCGGTTATTTTTATGTTAATTATTTGTAACTATTTTCTACCGTGCATAATAAGATGTAAAAATAGCATGTGTATGAGAGTGCATTTAAGTCATCATTAATACTTTATTTTAATTGATGAAATCATTTCAATTGACAATTTATTATACAGTATACTACCCACATATTGTGGACTCTCTTTATATTTAGATACATTATGGCTAGAAATTAATAAATCGTCACTTGATCGGGTATTGTAGTCATGAGTAAAGTTATTAGGAAGTATTGTATTTAATTTTAACATATATATATGTTATATTAGCTTTCCACATTGTTATTAGTATTAAGTCCATTATCGATAACATCCCACAAAGTAATTCAATACCAGTGTAGATAAAATTATAAATTATATCATATTCCTTCTTGTTATCTTTGTAACCTAATATGTCTACTGTTTTTAAACACGTACGTCTGGAATTACTATGTGAAATGCGAATGTAGCAATCTGATGCTAATTCAGCGTTTATTGTAAATATTATAAATACACGTAAAGACCGATGCCAGTCAGTTTTTAGCTCAGTTTAGTTTTAAGTTTAATTCAGTCAACAGACTGCAGTGTTCTCATTCGAGATCCACATTTATTTATTCTAAGTACTAATTTCATAAGCATACAGCTTCATAAGTCTCTAAGTGAATATTGTGAAACATCAATAATAATAATAATTGTAACTATCTTAAATAAATTGTTTTTAAAAAATCAATCGAAGAACTTCAAATCTAACAATTGGCGCAGTCGGTAGGATCCGCAAAACACTAACAGAACAAGGGCATCCTAACTGGTAGTGGTGGATTTCATCCTTAAACGGTCAAACGAACCAACGAATCCAAAAATCAAGAAACCCACCCAAGAAACAAATATTTGAGGTAGGATCCGCAAAACACTAACAGAACAAGGGCATCCTAACTGGTAGTGGTGGATTTCATCCTTAAACGGTCAAACGAACCAACGAATCCAAAAATCAAGAAACACATCCAAGAAACAAATATTCGAGAAAGCTCCTGCAACACTAACAGAACAAGAGTATTCTAACTGGTAGTGACAGACTTCTCCTCTATCCTCAATAAATCAAGTACGAATCGCAACTCATCCAAGAAAACTCAAGCAAGCAACCAAACTCCAAAAAATCAATCTACAAACACAAGAAATCTCTACGCAGAACTCAACAAGTACCTCCATGGAAAGATTCATGTAAGTACATTTAACTCTGAATCATTTTAAGTGCATTGTATTCCAATTCGCGTATTAATTTTAAGTTCTATTATCCAATATCTCCCAAACCTCACTAAACAAATATTTTAAAATGGCACAACAAGTCCAACAAGAACAACCAGAACAAGAAATTCAGGAAGTCGAACTATACAGACTATCCGAAATATTTTCAATTGTCCCTGAATTTGAAGGCGACCAAATCTTTCTAAACACATTTCTAAACGCTTGTGATTATGCGAACGGTATGGCCGTCGGTGATCAACAAGTACTATTAACTCTACACATCAAAAATAAGCTTCGCGGGCGAGCAGCTCAGCTAATAAATTCCAGAAACCCAGCCACTTGGGCTGAAATTAAGCAACTTTTATCTGTCCATTTCGGAGATTCACGTGATCTCACGTCTTTAATACAAGACCTGCAACGGATCAGACAACTTCCTAGTGAATCACCCCTAACCTTCTTTTCCCGACTTCAGACCCACAATGCCAAGATGCATGCCTCAGTGCAAAAAACTAATTTAACACCTGCACAAAAGGACGCTCAATCCCAGCTCATTGAAACAATGACCCTAAATACTCTTCTCACTGGTTTAGAACCCAATATTGGAAAAATTATAAGGGCAGGAAACCCTCCAGATATGCTTGAAGCATCCTTACGCATCAAACGAGAGCTCCAACTTTCCTATTTTGAGAATCAAAAATTTAACAAGCCAAACAATTCTCGCGACATCCAAGCCTCTGTCAAAAAACCAAATGTCCCAACACCTTTCTCAAAAACATGTTCCTATTGCAAACGAACTGGTCATGTCATTAACGAATGCAGAACACGTCAACAAAATTCTCAATCGTATAATTTTCCGAATTTCACTTCGCAAAATATTAACCCAAACTTTCAAAGGCAGTTTGCTCCACAGCAACAACAACAACGACCATTTCAACAACCATTTCTAAACCAAAATCAAAGGCCAAACCAAAGTTTTAACAGAAATAATCAATTTCAACCCCGACCATCTGTAATTCAACCAAATCCTAATTTCAATCGAAACAACAATCAACCACGTACTCATCATATAAATTATCCGATGCAATATTACTCAAACGAGGAATATCAAGAATACCCAGACACGGAACCCCAAGAGTTTCCATATCAACAACAAGAATATTTCCCAGAGGATCAATATCAATATGTTCCTCAGGATTTTCAATTAGGTATCCAAACTATTCACGAACCCCCAGACTATCAAACTCATTGTCCAGAACTTTTCCCGCAGGAAAACCCTGTTATATCCCCGGAGACAACTCCAGAAGACCACAATACAATTACAGACCTAACATCACAAATTCAGTCAATGAATTTAGACAATTTCAACCCCGATATAGAATTCCCCGAACACATCTTCATTTCAGACCTATGTTAACCGTCAAATCCAATAACCTGTACTATATCAAAGATATCACCAACACCTTTAACCTGTTGATTGATACTGGTGCCGGAATTTCAATTTTTAAAGAAAAAACCGCCGAAAGAATTTTAAACAAATTTCCTGAAAATGCCGTTATTCAAGGTATAACAAATGAAAAAATTTTAATAACAGAGTCAAAACTTATTCCATTTACTAAAGACGACCCACATAAAGTTTACATTTACAATCTCGACATAGAATTCGACGGATTACTCGGAGCTGACTTTTTAGAACATTATGACTGTATAATAGACATAAAACAAAAGAAACTTATTACTAATTTTAAAACAGTTACACTCTATAAGGCAGGCGAAGAATCTAATGAACCCATAATTGTCAATAACAATCAAAATTATAATTCAAATTTTAGAAAGAAAAACATAATATCTATTCAACCTCGCACAGAGCAAATTTTCAAACTAAATTGCAATTTAATGAGTACTGATGCTATACTGCTAGCACAGGAAAAAGAAAAAGTTAGATTACCTAACGCTATAGTAAAAATTAATGAAAAAGGCGAATTTTTAACTTCCATAATTAATGTTAATGGAATACCTAAAACTATCGATTTTTCTGACTTAAAATTAGAACCCATAACACACTTTGACCTAACCTATAACGTAAACGTTTCTAACACTAATACGACCCAATTTCAAAACGATGCTACAGACAGACTACACGATATTCAAAACCAATTACGACTCGAACATCTCAATGATGAAGAAAGAGAGCTAATCACCGATTTATGTCTGAACTTTTCCGACATCTTTTACTTAGAAGGTGACTCGCTAACTTTCACCAATGAAATAAAACACGCAATTGACACCAATAACGCTAAACCCGTCTTTACCAAATCATACAGGTATCCTCAAGTTCACAAGGAAGAGGTAAAACGACAAGTAAACGAAATGCTTGATCAAGGTATAATTCAACCATCCATTTCACCCTGGTCCTCCCCAGTGTGGGTAGTGCCGAAGAAGCTCGACGCTTCGGGCAAGCAAAAATGGAGAGTAGTAATTGACTACCGTAAACTTAATGAACTAACCGTTAACGATAAATACCCCTTGCCTAATATTTCAGATCTCCTCGACCAGCTAGGAAAATGTGAATACTTCACCACTCTAGATCTCGCATCTGGATTCCACCAGATCGAAATTGACAAAAAAGACATCCAAAAGACAGCATTTTCTGTAGAAAATGGCCATTACGAGTTTGTTCGTATGCCATTTGGCCTCAAAAATGCACCCTCCACCTTCCAGCGCGTTATGGATAACATTCTTTTAGGCATTCAAAACGAGCGCTGTCTCGTGTATATGGATGACATAATTATATATTCACCCACCATTCATGAGCACATTTCTAGACTCACAGATGTATTCAAAAGACTAAGGAAAGCAAATCTCAAAATCCAGCCGGATAAGTGTGAATTCCTCAGGAAGGAAGTAGCTTATCTAGGTCACCTTATAACCCAAGACGGAGTCAAACCGAATCCTTCAAAAATTGACTGTATTCGAAACTTTCCAGAACCAAAGACCCAAAAAGACATCAAATCCTTCTTAGGACTATCTGGATATTACAGACGTTTTATCCCTAACTTTGCCAAAATTTCTAAACCCCTTACTAAATTATTGCAAAAAGACATCCCGTTTAACTTCGATTCAACTTGTAAAAATTCTTTTGACGAACTCAAGAACGCTTTAACTTCTACCCCTATTTTAATATACCCAAATTTCGACGAAACCTTTCTCCTAACAACAGATGCTAGCGCATACGCTATTGGCGCTGTACTTTCCCAAGGACCCATAGGCAAAGACCTCCCTATTGCTTATGCATCGCGTACACTTTGTAGCGCAGAAACGAAGTACTCCACGATTGAAAGAGAGCTTCTAGCGATCGTGTGGGCGGTAAAGCATTACAGACCGTACCTTTTCGGAAGAAAATTTATGCTCATCACTGACCATCGACCATTAACGTGGTTATTCTCGATTAAAGATCCCGGTAGCAGACTCGCACGTTGGCGCCTCAAGCTAGAGGAATATGATTATGAGATCATATATAAGCCAGGAAAAATTAACAAGAACGCAGACGCTTTATCCCGTATTAAAGTAAATCATATACAAAAATGTATAGCGTTCCATAACAATATCCAAAATTTAGATGACTCATCTGACACAAACGACAACCCTGAAGAAACTTCACCAGAACAAATAACCCAAGAATACGACACATTCGAAAAATTGTATCAGACAACCTCTCTCATTGACTACACAAAAATTACGTTTTCAAACAACCAATTACTTGACAAAGACCACAAAAACATAATAACGTTCTTTCAACAAGACAGTCTACAAGATTTCCACTATAGTATTATAGAAGACATTTTTGAAGAAAACCCTGACTTTACCAACAATAAAATTAACATTCTTTCCAGTAAGACCGTAAAGAAACGATCGTACTATATCGTACCTTTACCTTTCGATCCCGGTTCAGCTATATTGCAACTCTTCGTTACAATATATAAAAACAAAAACGACATTGACCCATCTAAGACATATTACGTCGAAAATAACCTTAATTTACCCATTCTTGAAATTTTATCATTTATTTTCAGTGACAAAGACATAAAACTAGTTATATGTCAAGACATTGTAAGAACCCCTGACGAAGACCAAATTCCCATAATACTCAACCAATTTCACGCCGGTAAAAACAATCTTCACCGTGGCATAAACGAAACTATTCGTAGAATAAAAAATAAGTACAACTGGAACGGATTAACTAAAGACGTAGAAAAATTTGTAAAAGCTTGTGAAATTTGTCAGAAAACAAAAATTTTAAGGAAAAATCTCGATAATCCGTTGGTTATCACCGAAACACCAAAAACCCCTTTCGAACGAATCAACATCGATATCATCCAAGTTCCCACTAAATATTACGCCCTAAGTATTAGAGACGAACTCACCAAGTTCACACAGGCTTATGCCATACCAGACAAAACCGCAAAATCTATTGTCAACACACTCTTACTCTATTTCCAACATTTCGGAACACCCCTTCGCATACATTGTGATTGCGGCAACGAATTTGATAACATGCTTCTTAAAGATCTTTGCACCCTTTATAACATCAAATTAACCTTCTCTAGTGTGCATCACCCCCAATCGAACGGTTCAATCGAAAGATTTCACGCGACCCTTATGGAAATGATTAGAGCTAACAAACTAGAAAACCCCAGCGAACACCCACTGACAGTCTTACCCTATGCAATCATTTGCTATAACAATTCTGTTAATAAGACACATGGCTTTACCCCGTATGAATTGATATTCGGGCATACTTCTAGCCGTCCCCCTGAAACACTTTACAATCAGCAAGAACTAATATCTAAGTATATACGAGATTTAAATAACAGAATCTCACACTACTACAAAATAGCTCGTACAAAAACGGAACTACAAAAACAAAAGTCCAAAGTACGATTTGACAAACACGTAACAGATAACTACGAATTCAATGTAGGCGACAAAGTCTACGTAAAAGAGAGTCAAATAAAAAATAAATTAGGAAATAAATTTAATGGACCATTTATTATTAGGGAAATTTTAAGAAATTCCGCTATTCTTTATAACCCTGAAACTGAACAAAGTACAAAAATCAACTTTGACAGAATGAAGCCATACTTTGAAAATTAATTTATTTTCAGGTTTCTTCTGCTGCTCAAAGCAGTATCACCCCAATACTCGATAGAGACTATCAACAATACTCTAGGAATTTACTACCACGAAGAAGACCGTATCGAAATTTCAAATGACAAGTGGACACTTTTAGTTTACAAAGACATCGAACCAATTAAATCAATTCTTGACCATAACAATAACATTCTAAACGACATGATAACCACATTCGAAACTGACAACCCTCGTATGACATCATTTCGATCAGAAGTTAGAACACACATTAGCCTCTTAACCCAAATTTCACAATCTCTAGAATTAAAAGTCGAAGAAATATTCGCGGACACAAAACGATACAAACGCGGACTTTTAAATGGAATAGGTACATTTTGGAAAGCTATCACAGGCAACCTAGACGCCTCTGATGGTGAATATTATACAAATTGTATTAATAAACTTATGAGTGATGAACATCAATTAGAAAATTTATTAAAAAACCAAATTTCAGTCACAACCTCTGTTATAAAAAGTTTCAATTCAACAGTTCAAAAACTAAAAGTAGATGAGGAAACCTTTAATAAGGACATCAAGGAAATAGAAACTTCAATTTACGACATATCAGATGATTTAGCGTATATTGAATCAAAATTAAGAGTACTTGAGTTATGTGAATCTCTAATGGAAAGTTACATGTTTATAGAAAATAGTTTAGATAATATTTTAAATTCAATAACATTTGCTCGATTAAAAATTCTGCATAGTTCAATAATCACACCAAAAGATCTTGTCGCTTCTCTTCAGGAAATATCTCAGTCTTTACATAAAAACAATCTGCCGATAACTCCTCAAATTTCAAAGATAGCTCAATATTTTGATATCATAGAACTTCAGGCCTTTCAAGCCGGATCTAAGATAATATTTGTTTTAAAAATTCCATTAGCAGAGCCAGAGAAATACACCCTTTACCACCTTTATCCCATTCCTATATTGGATAATCGAACAGGACTTCATCACATCCTTTCAACAACGCATAAGTATATTGCCAAAGACGATGATTCATTGTTATTTGTACCCCTTCCGGACGTCGACAACTGTAAACCATTAAACCCCAGTACAAGACTATGTTCAAATGTGCTTCCGTACCCAATAGACAGTGACGCGATATGTGAAGCCCAAATCTTAAGACAATTAAGTATAGTGCCCCGAACTTGCCAGTCAAATTTATTGTTTGCCAAAGACTATAGTATCCAAAAACTTAAGAACAATAAATGGCTAATATCAGTATCAGACAATTTACCAGTGACCGTGAAGTGCAACAAAAGAGACGTTATCACGAAGATAATTTCTATAAACTCTATATTAACTTTACAACCGGAGTGCAACGCATTCATAGGCAGCACCCGAGTGCACGCATCCTCTCACCAACAGGACAACATTACTTACAGCAATCACGTAGTGCGTATTCCATACGATTGTTGTAATCACCTACCCGAAAGACATAAACTCCCCAAGTTAAAACCCCTTAAGTTAAGTAATCTTAACACGGACGATTTAAACATCGCGAAACACAAACTAGATCAGTACTCTGACGATCTAGACAGATTAATCAATGAACCATTTTTAACCAAAAATATATCCTGGTTCACATATTTAACCATTACTTTAATTTTAGCACTTATTATTCTTTATGTAACCTGTAAATGTAAGAAGAGAGGAAGAGACATAAAAATTGGGATATCGTCATCAAATGATCAACCCCCGAAACCTCCACAACCACCAAGATCCAGGCTACTACACAAATACGGACATCTATTACCCAAAAGGAGACCCAGTGTAAACATACGAGAAGAACCCTCTGAAGATATTGAACTAAACCCTAGTTATAGTAAAAGCTATGCTTAAAAGTTGATCCATAGCATCAACTTTTTTATAAGAAAGGGAGCTGTTATATTAGCTTTCCACATTGTTATTAGTATTAAGTCCATTATCGATAACATCCCACAAAGTAATTCAATACCAGTGTAGATAAAATTATAAATTATATCATATTCCTTCTTGTTATCTTTGTAACCTAATATGTCTACTGTTTTTAAACACGTACGTCTGGAATTACTATGTGAAATGCGAATGTAGCAATCTGATGCTAATTCAGCGTTTATTGTAAATATTATAAATACACGTAAAGACCGATGCCAGTCAGTTTTTAGCTCAGTTTAGTTTTAAGTTTAATTCAGTCAACAGACTGCAGTGTTCTCATTCGAGATCCACATTTATTTATTCTAAGTACTAATTTCATAAGCATACAGCTTCATAAGTCTCTAAGTGAATATTGTGAAACATCAATAATAATAATAATTGTAACTATCTTAAATAAATTGTTTTTAAAAAATCAATCGAAGAACTTCAAATCTAACATATATATATATATATATATATATATATATATATATATATATATATAGTATGTAAATATAAAATAGAGACAGAATTTTTAGTTTCTTAAAAATTTCTCTACAAGAAGCATATTTTGCCTCACCTATTATATTTATTACAGCTATTTTTTGTATTATAAAAATTATTTGTGCATTTGAAGAGCCCCAACAAATAATGCCATAGGAAATTCTGGAAAAGAAATGTGCATAATAGTATGATAATATAGGTTCTGTACTGGTAATTTTATATAATTTATAAGTTGCATAGGATACTGACGTTAGTTGTTTTGCTATGTTATTAATATGTGGTTCCCAGCTAAGTGTATTATGTAAACTTTCACCAAGAAATCTTTAACAAATTATTTTCTAAAATTCGGGATATTCTTGGTGTAAAATTTATAAATACCGTTTTTGATGTATTTAAGACAAATTTGTTATTCTTAAACCGGTGAGTGAATCTGAATATCTCCGTTTTAGCGTTACTTAAAGCATCTGTATGACTGAGGGTCGGGAGGTGAGCGCACTTGCCTCTCACCCAAAAGTTCCGGGTTCGATCCCCGGTCGTGGCAGTGGAAAATACTGTGAGAGGGAGTTTTCCACTATACATGGATATTGAGTGTGTATCTCTTGTCTCTAAATGTGTAGCCCCCTCCCACACAAGGCTCTTCTAGAGCCTTCCGGGATAAAGGGGGTCGTCATTACCTGTGGTGTGGTGTATTTATTTAAAGCGTCTGTTAAAATGATTGAACATCATAAATAAGAATCATCCGCAAGCATAATCAAGCTATTTTTAATTAACACATTATTGAGCAAATCGTTTACATAAAGTAAAAATAGCAATGGTCCCAAGACTGACCCTTGAGGAACACCATGTAATATATTTTACCGAGTAGGCTCAATTCCATTTACTACAACAACCTAGTTTCGATCAGACAGATAGCATTTGAGCCAATTATGAATTTTTCCCCTTAGTCCAAATGCAGATAGTGTATGTAAAAGTAAATTGTATTTAATTAAATCAAAAGCTTTACTAAGGCCAATAAAAAAGCCAATGTATTTTTCACCGTTGTTTAAATTTCCATAAATAATATTGTGAACAAAATTTAAGATTACAATTTCAGTAGATCTGCCTTTACGAAACCCATGTTGACAGTTAGTAAGTATATTGTGTTTTACACTAAATAAATAAATAAATAATAAATTGCACAATTCTATTAAATATTACCGTTTCTAAAATTTTAGATATAGTTGACAATATGGCAACTGCACGAAAATTGTAAGGTTCTATCTCCATTCTTAAAGAGGGGCGATACTTTAGCTGTCTTTAAAATTTGTCGAAATATACTTTCTGATATAGACCAATTAATTAAGTTTGTAAATGGTATTATAATATACACATTGTTTGATTAATTTTACACTTAAATTATCAAAGCTCGATGAATCAGTATTTTTTAATTGCATTATTATATTACAGACCTCATTTTCACTGACTGGTTCAAGGAAAATAGTCGGATAATGATTATCGTGTGCAGGTTTAAAATTAATTCTGTTGTTTTCAATATTTAACTTTTCATATAGGTTTCTAGGTAAGTCAATGAAATATTTTTTAAAATTTTCAGCAATTAATTTATTATCAATTACAGTCGAATTATCTATTTCCATTTCATAAATATTATTGTCGTTAGAACTTTCATTAATGGTAACATTAGCATTTATAATATATTTAGTCCTAAACATACTTTTCGTTTCACTAATGTTGAAAAGAACGTGTATTGATTTAAAAACAACGACGTAAAAACGCGTTAATGTTATTATCTTCTCGAATACTGAAATATTAGACACCGCAGATAATTTTTCCTGTCACTCTTAATATTCTAGTGAACGCCTGGTATGAAACCACCTTATCCTGTGGCGTTGTTAAGTGAAATAATGATATCAAATATTGATTTAATATCAGGGAATATTGGTGTTTAGATATAATGGCTGTGTTTGTCTGCTGTTTGCCATTCCGTACTTGTATTTTGATGAATAGCCGCTGGTGGTTCCTTCCTGAATGTGACGGGTTTCGATAATAAGATGTTTTCTCATCGATTCGTTGTATAAATTGATTTTGCTCTGAATTTCCAACGAAAGCTTTATTGACATTTTTATCATGTAGAGATATCGACGAATTTCTGTGGAATTTTATTATACGTTCATCTAATAGCAGTAACTAAACCACCAAATTTTACAATAGACGCCATTCTATTATAGAGGGATTTAAATGTTAAATGATTATTTTTAACGTAAAATGATTTTAATCCTTCATATAATAAGGATTATTGTGCCGAGTATGAGGATTAAATAATGTATTTTATCATTCTATATTTAATCACAACTCTACTGCCTACTCAATTTATTAATAAATCAATCAATACATGAATCTGTTGAAGTTCTGCCTAAAAAGTTATAAATACCGGATGACCCAGAACGTACCTACTTTTTTCTGTAGTTTTAAAAATAAAATTCTGAAATTTGGGAAATCAAATAGAGGAGTCAATTGTCACATTTTGATCATTCGGTGGTAAAAAAATCACTTCCGGTATGGCTGAAAATTGCTACAACTGTCCTATTTTAAATAGCACCCTGAATATTTAAGTCACTTTTTTCATAAATCTGTAATTTCTATAGAATAATTATAAATATTCAAAAGAATAGTTACAATACGCACTTGGTTTATTGTTTCATGAGTTTTGTTCAGTTTTGTCTGACATATGTTTCGGCTTTGCGACC